>CM066988.1:9907500-10532500 GCA_033977485.1 Hydrangea macrophylla
TTTTTACTCCTCTGTGTCTAATACTTGTGAATGCACAGATCCCCCCGAGGATCTCCCAATCAAACTTAAGCAACTAATTGAAAAACCACCTGCTTATGAAATAATCGAAGACACTTTATCAGTTAACCTGGGTGAAACAGATAATCCATAAATTGTGAAAATTGGCTCAACTCTTAATAAAGAAGAAAAAGAAAAATTCACCCTCTTGCTAAAAGAATTCAAAGATGTTTTTGCTTGGTCTTAAGAGGACATGCCTGGGGTCGATCCCGACATTGTCCAACATCATATTCCCCTCCTCCCCAATTCTAAACCTGTCAAGCAGAAACTGAGGCGCATAAGGCCAGAATGGGCACTCAAGGTTAAAGAAGAAGTGGAGAAGCAATTCAAGGCAGGGTTCATCATTGTCACCGAATATCCTGAATGGGTTGCCAATATCGTGCCAGTCCCAAAGAAAGATGGAAAAGTTTGTTTGTGCATTGACTTCCGTGATCTAAATAAACCCAATCCTAAGGATGACTTCCCGCTTCCCCATATTGATGTCTTGGTGGATAACACCGCTGGACATGAGCTGCTTTCATTCATAGATGGCTTTTTAGGGTACAATCAGATTCTAATGGCGCCAGAAGATCGAGAAAAGACGACATTCACTACCCCTTGGGGGACCTACTGTTATAGAGTAATGCCTTTTCGGACTCAAGAATGCTGGGGCAACCTACCAGAGAGCTTCCACCACTCTCCTGCATGACATGATTCACAAGAAAGTAGAAGTGTATGTAGATGACATGATCGTGAAGTCCAGGGATAGAGAAGGACACCTGGTAGCGCTGGAAAAAGTTTTTTGAAAGGTTGTGCAAATACAAGATGAGGTTGAATCCAAAGAAATGCACTTTCGGTGTGACCTCCGGTAAACTCCTTTGTTTTCTCATCACACAAAGGGGGATAGAGGTGGATCCCTCTAAGATCAAGGCAATCCTAGAAATGACACCACCGCAGAATGAAAAAGAAGTGAGGGGGTTCCTCGGAAGAATCCAATTTATCAGCCGCTTCATTTCCAAGCTCACAACCACATGCGATCCTTTGTTTGATTGCTGAGAAAAAGAGAAAAATTCCAATGGGATGGCCAATGCCAAGCCGCTTTCGACAAAATAAAAGCCTACCTTCAAAATCCGCCTGTCCTCTCACCACCCACTCCTCATAAGCCCTTATTCCTTTACCTATCTGTCCCCAAAAATGCCATGGGTTGCATGCTAGCCCAAGAAGGAGAATAAAGCCACTCCGAAAAAGCCATATGCTACCTCAGCAAGAGGATGACTGGGTATGAGCTCAACTACTCTACCCTCAAAAAAACATGTTGGGCCTTGGTTTGGTGCACTCGCCGACTGAGGCATTACATGCTGGCCTTCCCGGTTGTGCTCATATCCCGCATGGATCCTCTAAAATGCCTTCTCGAAAAACCCGCCCTGACCGGTCGTATATCTCGTTGGTTACCCCTACTATCCGAATTCGATATCAAGTATGTTACGAGCAAATAGGTAAAAGGGAAAACAGTAGCTGAGCATCTCGCAGAACATGTCGTTGACTCCGAAGAAAGTGGGGACTTTCCATTTCCAGATAAGAATATCATGAAAATCAAGGAAGAACAATGGAAGTTGTACTTTGATGGAGCAGCCAACATGAAAGGATACGGAGTAGGAATAATTCTAGTATCACCAAATGGAGACCACACTCCGCTGGCAGTCAAACTCAATTATAACTCCACCAATAACACTGCTGAATACGAAGTATGCATTCTGGGAATGGAAGCAGCCATAGAGCTGAAAGTTCGGAAGTTGGATGTCTTTGGGGATTCAAACCTCATTATATCGCAAGCTAGAGGAGAATGGAAAGTAAAAGAAGAAAGGTTGAAGCCCTATCATGATCATCTCGACCGACTCAAGAGGCAGTTCGAAAACATCACATTCTTCTATTTGCCCAGGGAAGAGAATCAGCTAGCAGATTCATTGGCTACCTTAGCCTCCATGATCAAGATTCCTGTGGGAGTCAAGATGATGCCTTTGGTAATTGAGCAAAAGTACGAGCCTTCGTTCAACTTAGCCATCGCAATCGAAGAAGAAGAGACTGAAACATAGTGGTATCAGGATGTCTGGGACTTCATAGAAAAGGGGACGTACCCCCAAGAGTCTACCGAGAAAGACAAAAGGGCCATTCGAAGATTCGCAGCGCAATTCATCATTTGTAGTGGAAAATTATTGAAGAAAGGGTACAACGGTCACACCTGACTTGCTTGTTTGGAAAAAGCTCCAGAAGAATGATGGAGGAAATACACGAGGGAGTATGTGGTCCGCACATGAACGGTCACATGCTGGCCAAGAAAATTATAAGACAAAGGTATTACTGGACAACATTGGAGAAAGATTGTTGCGAATACATAAGAAGGTGTCACAAGTGCCAGATCCATGCAAACATGATGCATGTACCACCATCCCTTCTATACAGCAAGACCTCACCTTGGCCATTCTCAACCTGGGGAATCGATATCATCAGTGAAGTCGTTTCAAAAGCCTCAAATGAAAATCGGTACATTTTGGTGGCCATCGACTACTTCACGAAATGGGTAGAAGCCGCATCCTATAGCAAGTTGGGGGCCAAGGAAGTGGCCAAGTTCGTCAAGAGAAATCTCATCTGTCGTTATGGAGTCCCCCATGAGAATATTTTGGGCAACGGGAGTCATTTCAAAGCGGAAGTCAGGGATCTGTTCGAGGAATACAAAATCACTTATCACAAGTCATCACCATACAGACCACAGACTAATGGGGCAGTCGAAGCTGCAAATAAGAATGTTAAGGCCATACTGCAGAAATCAGCCGATACCTACAAAGACTGGCATGAAAAGCTACCATTTGCACTTTGGGGATACAAAACATCGATAAGGACGTCCACAAGAGCAACTCCTTACTCACTAGTGTATGGGATGGAAGCGGTACTTCCGATCAAGATAGAACTACCGTCCCTGCGCGTGATGGCAGAATGTGAAATTTCAGAGTCAGAGTGGTTGAAGGAAAGATACGAAGAATTGGCTCTCATAGATGAAAAGCGCCTAGCGGCAGTCAACCATGTCCCAATCTATCAAAAGAGGATAGCCCGTGCTATCTGTTAGGAAACTGCTTTCCCAGAATCCGTTGACAGTGCGTATAAGTTGGTACTGCAAAAAATTTCATGAAATCTATAATAACCCTACAAGGGCGGAACTAGGGTTACCTTGAACTGCAAAATTGGATTGCTGTAGTAGATGAATCGAGAACACGGGCTCGATAACAGCTCACGATCTTCTACCGTATTCCTTTGCTGCCAGAATATCGAACTGAGTGTGGGCTCTTTCGAAATCCTTTTAGTTTTCTGCTCTTCCCTCTTTACGTTCTATTTTCTATTCCCAGTTATAACACTCTCTTTGATTGCTATGATGATTCAATCCTGATCACATTGATCCGACAAAGATGTGTTCGTCAGGAGGATCAAACGATCTCCGATTTACTTGCATTTTTAACAGCAGCTCCGTCTCGACGTCAGGAACGTTGTGTAAAAAATTCAGCAACTTTCGATCAGTATCGAGCAGTCCGAAGCTCTTTTAGTGAGCGTTGTCCGACGCTAGCGATCTACACTCCTATGTCTCTTGAATGCTCACAGAGACTAGGGTTTGGTGGAAACCCTTCTAGAAGAAAGCTAGGAGGTCAAGGGAAGCTTAGAATATGAAATCATGCAACCTGAGAGAAGAGCCAAGGCAGCATATATATAGGCTACGATAGGGACCATAAGAAGTCAATAAGGAATAGGCTTCCTAATGGAATTAGGAAACCCTAATTCGAACTGAATCAGATTCCTATTTCCATAAATTATAATTCATACCACTAAAGAATTATAATTGCACTCCTACCCTTATCTCAAAAATATATTTCGAGCTCCATGTTATTAAATGCTTATTATCTCCCCATGTTAAGATTACAGATATCCATTAATTAAATATAATTACTGACAATCATATTTAATTAATTTCTTAAAATTCCTTGAGATCCTCTGCTTAACTTATCTGATATGTCGGATACAAAATCCACCTGCAGGGTTTGACATAATCAAAACTTATAAGCTTTCTCAAGGGGATATCATCAATCCCAAAATTGAGACATGAATTCCATCATTAATTAATATCCACCACACAATTAATATTGCCACCCAATCCAATGAGATATTGACCCATTTAAGGATCTCACCCTTTTAGGGATCAAAGTATAAATATCAAATGTACGTGTCTATAAATTAAATTAGGATTTAGAGCATAAGCACTCATAATAACCATGAGGTATTAATTATCTTATAAGTCAGTATAAAGATAATTACCCCAAGTCAGTCCCGTTTAATACACAAAGTGTACCAGCATAGTGAGTTGAAACTATACCGTTTTCCGTAGTCAAGACAAACCTACTACAACACCATGCTGCAGTCCTACCGATGGTGTGTCCAATCCCATCTAAGACTGTAAACCAAAATCTTACATTCTATAATATCTGATGGCCTGATCTTCCGTGTGTAAGCCGAACTCTACACACCAAACCACCTACTATATAGAGTGAGAGACACACATGCATAATATTAAATAAATAATATAATACAAACATTGCCCACACAGATTCTCATAAAAAATGGATTAACTGATTTATTAAATGAATAATAAATCAACTACATAAAGCATGGCTTTTAGTATATATCCCTAACAATCTCCCACTTAGACTCAAAGCCATGAAGTGACACTCCTCACTCCAACTAATGGCTCTACCTCCTAGGGTAAACACATATCCTGAGGTAGACTTTCTAGAATCCCTATCTGACATAAAATCAGAATCTGTGTACCCAATGGGTACAAGACTGTCTGCTTGGTAAACTAACATATAGTCTCGAGTGCTTTTCAAGTACTTGAGAATGTTTTTCACCGCAGTCCAATGTTTTGCCCTGGATTAGACTGATATCTACTAACCATGCCAACAGCAAAGCAGATGTTAGGTCTAGTACATAACATAGCATACATTAGGCTTCCTATTGCCGAGGCATAAGGAACTGCCTTCATCTTCTCTATCTCATCAGGTATCTTAGGACACTGATCCTTAGATAGAGTAATTCCATGTCTGAAGGGAAGGAATCCCTTCTTGGAATCTTGCATGCTAAACCTTGCAAGAATATTGTCAATATAAGTGCCTTGTGACAAGCCCAACATCCTATTCTTGCGATCTCGCATAAGCTTGATCCCTAGGATGTGACCGGCTTCTCCCAAGTCCTTCATATCGAATTGACTGGATAACCATACCCTTACAGAAGATAATACCCCCACATCGTTTCCGATTAGCAAGATATCATCCACATAAAGTACTAAGAACACCACCACTCTTCCATCATGTTTCTTGTACACACAAGATTCATCCGCACATTGATCAAAACCAAAAGACTTGATTGCTTGATCAAAACGGATATTCCAAGACCTAGATGCCTGCTTAAGTCCATAAATGGACTTCTTAAGCTTGCACAATATGTGTTCTTGGCCCTTCGCAATGAACCCGTCTGGTTGCATCATATAGATGCACTCGTCAAGATTTCCATTTAGAAATGTTGTCTTGACATCCATTTGCCAAATTTCATAATCGAAACGTGCAGCAATGGATAAGAGAATCCGGATAGACTTCAGCATTGCCACCGGCGAAAAAGTTTCCTCATAATCGATTCCTTCTTTTTGAGTGAACCCTTTCGCAACAAGCCTTGCTTTAAAGGTTTCCACCTTACCGTCTGCTCCTCTCTTCTTCTTATAGATCCACTTACATCCAATGGGTTTTATTTCATTAGGTGGTTCTACAAGATCCCAGACTTGATTGGAGTACATGGACTCCATTTCAGACTTCATAGCCTTTTGCCAAAGATCTGCATCTTTATCTTGGAGTGCTTCATTGTAGTTACAGGGGTCGGTACCTTGTTCGTCAGGGACCCGGTCATAAGACTCTCCCAAGAACATATACCGGTCAGGTTGAATAATAACCCTCCCACTACGACGAGGCACAACCCGTGTCTGTGTATCACTGATATTTTGTTGTGAAGATTCTGAACCTAATACACCATTATCTACACGTTGTACTGGTTCAGGAACCTGCGTGTTAATGGTTGGTTCGGGATCTACACGAGTTTCGATAATCCTCCCACTACGACGTGGTAATGGAATATCGATAACTCTTTCTTGTGGTGTTTCTTCTCGTACCGTTGGTATCGAAGAAGTATATGTCGGTGTCTTTCCTCTCATTTCCTCTAGAACAATACGGCTTCTGGGCTTGTGGTCCATAACATAGTCCTCTTCTAAGAATGTGGCATTGGTGCTAACAATAACCTTCTGATCCTTAGGACTATAAAACAGACCACCTTTAGTTCCTCTTGGATACCCAACAAAGAAACATACTTCTGTTCTTGATTCCAACTTTTCTGCGTTCCCTTTCAGCACATGTGCTGGACTACCCCAGATCCGAACATGCTGCAGACTAGGCTTTCGCCCAGTCCACAATTCCGTGGGAGTAGTAGGTACTGACTTAGATGGTACCAAGTTTAGAATGTATGCGGCTGTCTCTAATGCGTGTCCCCAAAAGGAAATTGGTAAATCCGAATAACTCATCATAGATCTTACCATGTCCATAAGAGTCTTGTTCCTTCTTTCTGCCACACCGTTCTGCTGAGGCATACGGGGTGCAGACAATTGGGATGTAATCCCTTGCTCCAATAAGTATTCCCTAAACTCTCCCAAGAGGTACTCTCCACCACGATCAGATCGTAGTGTCTTGATACATTTACCTAGACGCTTCTCCGTTTCAGCCTTGAAGTCTTTGAATTTCTCAAAGCATTCAGACTTACGCCGCATCAAATAAATGTACCCATACCTTGAGTAATCATCGATGAAAGTGACAAAGTACTCAAATCCCCCTCTTGCTTGGACAGTCATAGGACCACACAAATCAGAGTGAACCAGTTCCAACGGCTCTCTTGCTCTATAGCCCTTGGCCGAGAATGGCCTCTTGGTCATTTTACCTTCCAAGCAGGATTCACAAACTGGAAGTGCCTCCACTTCCAATGAGCCTAATGGCCCATTTTGAACCAGTCTTTGAATCCTTTTCAAATTAATATGACCAAGGCGTAAGTGCCAAAGATGCGTTTGGTTCATCCTCGAAGGTTCTTTTATCTTAAATGGCAAACTATTTGTGTTATTCAATTCATTAAGTTGCAGTATAGGAGAGATAGGATTTATAATATAAAGATCATCTACCAATTGACCAGAACAAATAAAACGTTTATTTTCTTTAATAACTACTACTTTATTAAAATGAACTGAATATCCATTCTTTACTAAACTAGAAACTGAAACTAAATTCCTTCTAATAGAAGGTACATAAAAGCAATTTCTTAATATTAAAATTCTATCTCTACCAAAACTAAGATGTAGATCTCCTACTGCAACTGCTGCTACTCTCGTAGCATTTCCCATATATAGATAAATCTCTCCATCACTGAGCTACCTGGTTCCCTGGAACCCCTGCAAAGAATTGCATACATGATCAGTGGCTCCCGTATCTACACACCAGGTACCGGTAGATCGGACCGCTAAACACGATTCAACAACTAGTAAATGAGATTTACCTTGATTGTTCTGTCTGGCGAGATAAACTGGACATTGCTTCTTCCAGTGTCCTGGCTGCTTGCAAACAAAACATTTGCCTTTAGGCTTTCCCGGTTGTCCTCGTGGCCTTTGGATTGGCGGAGGACCCGCGGCCTTCTTTTGAGCCTTTTTCATTTTCTTCTTGCCTTTCGGCTTTGAAGTAGAACCTTTCTCAAACACAAGAGCACTCCCTGACTTTCTGTTGAGACCCTCAGCTGCCTGAAGTTCTTTAAGCAGCTCCGCCAAGGTATATTTAAATTTATTCATGTTGTAATTGAGGCGGAATTGCTTAAAAGACTCTGGCAGTGACTGGAGTACGATATCGACCTGGGTTTCCCCGTCAATTTCAGCTCCAAGGATCTCTAGTTCATTAAGAAGAGATATCATCTTAAGAACATGATCCCTTACAGGCGTCCCCTCAGCCATGGTTGTGTTCATCAAGTCTTTCATAGCAACCTGCCTAGCAGCACGACTTTGATCCCCGAACATCTCTCGGAGGCTCTCCATCATGTCATAGGCACTGGTCATTGACTGATGCTGATGTTGCAGAACATTTGACATGGATGCCAAAATGTAACACCGCGCCATCTCATCAGCCTTGACCCATTTCTTGTGAGCCTGGGTTTCCTCAGCGGTTGCCCCCTCACCAGGTTGCTCAGGACATACTTGAGTAAGCACAAACTTGTACTCTTCAGCAGTTAACACAATATCCAAATTCCTTTTCCAGTCTATATAGTTTGGTCCAGTAAGTTTGTTTTCTTTAAGTATAACAGCAAGTGGATTGAAAGTACCCATTTAAAAGCCTGAGCATCACACAACATAAATAATTACGTTTGGGCAAAAATTACTATGGATTCGATTTGAAAATATTGGTTCCCTCTACCATATTTGAAAGGAATCCGCCAGCAACCTGATACACCGTGAATAGTATGACTCGATGGGAAGCCATATACTATCCATCATTTGTTCAGATAGACAATTGCCTTTTAATTTTACTATCCAGGCAATGTACTTTGCCTAATAAAATTAAACTGCTGACTTGCTTTGGTCCTATAAATAATAACAGTGACTCAGATGGAGAGGATATTATTATTTATAGCTAAGTGTATACCATCACTTAATTCTAGGTCAAGAGTTCTGTGAGGAACACCTCTGATGGAGAGGTGATCCACACCAACAATCACCCAAAACATTCTTTTAAAGAAGTTTGTACTGATGATTCCATGATCAACTATGTCCGATAGGGAGGATGACACTAGAGCCATCACACAAAATTAATCATATCATCTACAAACCAGTGATGGGGACCATGGGATTTATACTTGATAAATTCCCTCTCCCACTTAGAATTTTTTAAAAAAATTGAGGGTTATAATTTTTTTAGAAAAACTTTTAATTTAATTAATAAAAAATAATGGAATACTTGACAATGATTAATTCATCCTTACTTGTGAAACCCACATGTGTAGATAATAAAATCATTCTATTCTCATGATTTTAGAAAATAAGTACTTATGTTTTCAAATTATGGAATTAGTTTTATTTCTAAATACACATGTAGTTGTCCATCATTTTAAATTAATTAAATTAAACATGCAGCTAGACATCTGAAATAGGTCTAGGAACAATTATCCATGTTGTCCTATTCATTAAACATGAAACAATAATAATCATTCAATCACACATAAATAAGGAAACCACAATAAAATAGGAATCCCACTATTATGGTCAAGCTGCAACTCTTGTGAAGAAATCTTCATGGAACCCAATTAACTCTATGTCTCCACTACGCAACTGCCTTCCAGAACTCTTTTCTGAAATAGCCTCCAAAAATTGCCTCCAGATTGCTTTCTGAAACTGCTTGTAAACTGTCTTCACGAACTGTCTTCGCGGATTTACTTGAGATATATTACACAAACCCTATGCCTCCGTAAAGGAGTTCACATGCTATATATTTGCAGTAAATTAACCACGCATCAATCAAGCGTGGGATCCAATACATACAAATCCTATGCCTCCATAAAGGAGTTCACATGCTATATCAAAACAACAATATTAACCACGAATAAACCCATCGTGGGATCCAATCACACAAAATCAGTGACCATAATAGTGGAATAAGAACGCTGCAAAACAAGGGTTAGCACAGTTCTACGTTCTATCCATCCATCAAAACACGCATAAGATCTGTTTTATTGGACAACATGGTTGCATCCAACCCATACGCAGAATCAACGTTGCTCTGATACCACTGTTAGGAAACTGCTTTCCCAGAATCCGTTGACAGTGCGTATAAGTTGGTACTGCAAAAAATTTCATGAAATCTATAATAACCCTACAAGGGCGGAACTAGGGTTACCTTGAACTGCAAAATTGGATTGCTGTAGTAGATGAATCGAGAACACGGGCTCGATAACAGCTCACGATCTTCTACCGTATTCCTTTGCTGCCAGAATATCGAACTGAGTGTGGGCTCTTTCGAAATCCTTTTAGTTTTCTGCTCTTCCCTCTTTACGTTCTATTTTCTATTCCCAGTTATAACACTCTCTTTGATTGCTATGATGATTCAATCCTGATCACATTGATCCGACAAAGATGTGTTCGTCAGGAGGATCAAACGATCTCCGATTTACTTGCATTTTTAACAGCAGCTCCGTCTCGACGTCAGGAACGTTGTGTAAAAAATTCAGCAACTTTCGATCAGTATCGAGCAGTCCGAAGCTCTTTTAGTGAGCGTTGTCCGACGCTAGCGATCTACACTCCTATGTCTCTTGAATGCTCACAGAGACTAGGGTTTGGTGGAAACCCTTCTAGAAGAAAGCTAGGAGGTCAAGGGAAGCTTAGAATATGAAATCATGCAACCTGAGAGAAGAGCCAAGGCAGCATATATATAGGCTACGATAGGGACCATAAGAAGTCAATAAGGAATAGGCTTCCTAATGGAATTAGGAAACCCTAATTCGAACTGAATCAGATTCCTATTTCCATAAATTATAATTCATACCACTAAAGAATTATAATTGCACTCCTACCCTTATCTCAAAAATATATTTCGAGCTCCATGTTATTAAATGCTTATTATCTCCCCATGTTAAGATTACAGATATCCATTAATTAAATATAATTACTGACAATCATATTTAATTAATTTCTTAAAATTCCTTGAGATCCTCTGCTTAACTTATCTGATATGTCGGATACAAAATCCACCTGCAGGGTTTGACATAATCAAAACTTATAAGCTTTCTCAAGGGGATATCATCAATCCCAAAATTGAGACATGAATTCCATCATTAATTAATATCCACCACACAATTAATATTGCCACCCAATCCAATGAGATATTGACCCATTTAAGGATCTCACCCTTTTAGGGATCAAAGTATAAATATCAAATGTACGTGTCTATAAATTAAATTAGGATTTAGAGCATAAGCACTCATAATAACCATGAGGTATTAATTATCTTATAAGTCAGTATAAAGATAATTACCCCAAGTCAGTCCCGTTTAATACACAAAGTGTACCAGCATAGTGAGTTGAAACTATACCGTTTTCCGTAGTCAAGACAAACCTACTACAACACCATGCTGCAGTCCTACCGATGGTGTGTCCAATCCCATCTAAGACTGTAAACCAAAATCTTACATTCTATAATATCTGATGGCCTGATCTTCCGTGTGTAAGCCGAACTCTACACACCAAACCACCTACTATATAGAGTGAGAGACACACATGCATAATATTAAATAAATAATATAATACAAACATTGCCCACACAGATTCTCATAAAAAATGGATTAACTGATTTATTAAATGAATAATAAATCAACTACATAAAGCATGGCTTTTAGTATATATCCCTAACACTATCAACAAAAGGGTTCGTCCGAGGAACATTGTCAAGGGTGACCTTGTCCTTAAGGAATTGCGAGCTCCGATCTTTGATCCCCGTGGGAAGTTTAAACCTAATTGGGTTGGCCCTTATATCGTCAAGACCATTCTTTACGGAGGAGCAACTTATCTCATGGACCTAGATGGTGTCGAATTCAAAGAACCAATCAACATGGACCGCCTCAAAAAGTACTATGCTTGACCATTCCCCAAAACCGATTTCTTTCAAGCTTTGGCCTGAACTACGCTTGACCTGATTCCCACTCGGGGATACGTAGGCAACCATATCAGTTCGGTCGCTCCACTCACAAAAATAGCCCGATTTCTTTCAAGCTTTGGCCCGAACTACGTTAGACCTGATCCCCGTTCGGGGGCATGTAGGCAGACTTTCAAAAAAAAAAAAGGATGGCTCGCTAGGTCAAAAATCTGAAAGGACGCCTAGGCAAAAGTTAGAGTTAAATCCAAGTGAGCAATAACAAAAGAGAGAAAAGAGCTCGCTAAGTCACCTAACTGGTGCCTAGGCAAAATTATGAGCGTGTGAGAAAAATAAAGTCGCGGTCCTTACCATAACCCAGAAATCACCCTCCACACTAGGGGCAAACTTCGGCCACTCGCCTCGTTTGCCTGAACCTCTTCTAAACTAGGGGCAAACGTCAGTCATCTACCTCGTTTGCCTCACAACCATACATATCCCAAACTAGGGGCAAACTTTGGCCACCCGCCTCGTTTGCCTCTAATCATCCTAGCATGCCCAAGCAAGTACCAAAAGCAACATCTAATTGAAATCTCGGTTACAAAATATTTTTAGAAAGCTAAAATGCATAAAATGAGATTCTCAAAGTAACCAAGGTTTACCGATAAACAAACTTTGAATATTACATAAGCGAGAATGATCAAAGAAATAAAAGTCTTTCAAAAAGCAATCACACATGATCAAAGACACTTGGAGGAATGAGCAGAATTAGTTAGGTCTAGTTTTATCTTTGTGTCTTTTATTTCTTCAAAGGTCTTTAGAAATAGGCCTTTACTCGGTTAGTCCAACCATCAATGAAAGCAGCAATAGTGGCAGCCCTGATCCTGGAAGCAAAGACCCTCTCAGTAAACCCCCAGGGAACCTCCTGAACCTGCCCATACTGTCTGGCCAAACGACGAGGATGATAGAAAGAAGTCTCTCTCAGACCCATCAACCACACTCTCTGGTGACCCCTGAGGCTCGTGGTAACAGCACGAAGGCCCCAACGCCTCACGATACAGCAAATGTCAGCCTCAAATAAAGCACCCATCATGCCCACCCAATCGGCAAAGGTATAATGAGAGTGAAGCACTACTCTGCAAAAATAAACTAGCGGCACATTACCTGTCCATAACTGAAGATGCTCGTAGAGCCAAGCCTGTACCACCAAAGGCGCCCCAGAAAGAAGAAGTGTCCCTTGATTAGAAGCACGATCCAAACCATTCAGGGTTTCAGCCAGGACCATGGCCATGGGGTTCCTGCTAAGTTTCAGCCCAAGGCACACGTACACCAAGTCAACAGAAGCGCTCAAGAATAAAAAATGCATAGTCATGCACAGTATCAGAGCAGCCCCGCGGGTAGCGTCATATATGCTAGGATTCCCAGGACTGGCATACCAGGCAATGATGGAAGCAATGTCAAGAACCTCACCCTGAATCAGCAGGCAGGAAATAGTGATGGAATAATTCAGATATTCAGCCAAGCCTCGCGTATGACTGAGGGTATCAGCAGAAGGAGAATCAGGTCAGAGTCAGAATCATATCCAAGGATAGCACAGAACTCCTCAAACAGGGGGCATATCTCTAGGCCATTGAAATTGAAGACATGGTTCACCGGGTCCCAGTGGGCAATGGCAGCACGCAAGAACTCAGTGTTCAAGGTCATCTGGCGAAGAGAGAATAGCTCGGTCAAGCCGTAGCTAAAGAGGTTGATCCGTTCCACACCATCCGTGATGTTTAGCCAAGCTGTGAGTTGAGCGGGATCATACAAAGCCATATTTTCGGTCGTGGTTCTAGAAAAAATTCAAAATTTCGGCAGTACCTCCCCGTTTCACGGACTATCCCACCTGCAAGGCAAAAACACTCACTATCATAAAACTGCCCATCGCAGAATCGCAGTAACACCCAACAATCACAGTGCACATGTATCATCACACGATCATCAACTAAAACAAGCACACAACTGCGCCTCCAAACCAGAACCTATCCGGCCTAAAAGGCAAAACATCATAATAATCTTTCAAAGGTCACAAACTGTTCCACACATCATCCTACACTGTCCAAATAGTCACATCACTAGTACAACCCAATCAAAAACATGAAAAGAAGATAAAACAAAATTCCCGTTTAGGAGGCCTCAGTCCTCCTCTTCTTCGTCCTCTGTCGGACCACCGGGAGTGTATGTCAGCGACGGCCTCCTCCTACCACCTCTGCACCTCGGTCCAGTCCTCAATGAGCCAGCCCCGCCTCCACGGTACTGCACACACAAATAAAGGCAATCAGTAAAAAAAAAAACAAAAAGTACAAAAATAGAGTCGAGTCAGAAACCTACCAAGGACGCCATCTGATTAGCGGCAAATTGCCGCATACCGTCCATCTGTCAAGGGTAAAATCAGGATTAGAACCTCATAACCTTAAGAAGCGCAAAATTAGAGACATACCCGATGGTCTCGTGTGAGGATCAAGGACCGTAAGCTAGCCGCCAAGGCATGTCCCTCCTCAGCGTAACTCCAAGGAACGTTAAGGACGCCCGCTGGCTGAGTAGGGCACCCGCATGTGACTCGTGGTACCTCAATTACTTGGGGAGTGCCATCAGTGCCTAGAACATTGACGGTCTAATCCCAAGGAGGGATAAGATCGGAAGCCAGAGGAGCCTGTCTCCTGTACATCTCGCGAAGCTGTAGGCACAAAACAAGTTAGGAAAAAGATGAGTCAAAAACATAGGCAACAGATAGAGACAAAAATGTAAAGGAAACTCACCTCTAGGAGTGGGAAGTTGGGCATCAGAAAGCGGCCACGGTAGGCCTCATAGCCGGTCTCAGAGAGAAAATGATCCCAAACATCGGTGCCAGCTAAGGCCGCCAGCAAAGCATCACCAGAAAGGTCACTAGCATCCATCGTAGGGGGATTATGAGGGACGCGATACCTTGAACCGCCAACCACCTACCGGGATACTCGCTCGCCAAGGAACCATTGCCTGCACTCGGTACTCTCCATCAGATGTCGGCAAGAGGAAAGAGGTTTGACCGCTAGTATCTCCTCTGGGGCGGTATAGGCGACGCGCTCCCAAGGCGTCCAATCAACACTAGCAGTCGTTAACTCGGTCAAGAAGTTTCTGAGCAAAATAATCTAGTTGGCCCCGTTCTTTACCCCGACAACATCCCTCCACCATCTCAAGCCTCGTGGGAACAGAGGCACAGGAGCCATGCCACCCTTGTCTTCGCCTGATTCATCCGCAGGGGAGGGAGCCAACATCTTTAGGTACTCAAAGCTCCAAAGCTGCACAGACAAAGCAAAAAATCAGAAAGAGAACAGAAATTGAAAATCCAAAAGATAAAAAAAGATGCAGTCCATGCCTCCCAAGCTCGCCAAAATCCCCCTGTCGATTTGATATCGCCCCGGGAACCTCACCTATGTGCTTGTAAAGATGGGCTAGGACAGCACCACCACAGTGGTAGGAAGGGATCTCATCAATGGTCACTAGGCAAGAAAGGAGCCTCAAGCTCACCCGGTCATTTTGTGTCGCAAAGATCGAGCAACCAAGGACATACAGAAGATACACCCTAAAAAGCTGAGAATTGTTCAGGTTATGATTCCCTCTGCCGTAGGCCCGGTAAAGCCAGCCACAAGGAAACCAGTGCCTCTCTAAATTAGGGGGAACAGCCCCGATCAACATCTCGACAGCCTCAAGGTCAATCTCATAGAAATAATCCAGAATCAGGCGTTTCCCGCCAACCCTCAAGCTGGTAATCATAGAGAAATCAAAGGGCATCATTATCATCTCACCGAACGGCAGGTGGAAAGTATTGGTGGTGTCCCACCATCTCTCAGTCAGAGCATAAAAGTGTGGCAAATTATTACTGCTCTTTGAAACCAGACGGATAAAGCCGCCAAACCCGGCATCATCTACCATCCTCTTGACGGTAGGCGAGAGTTGAGTATCCCACAGAAAAGCATGAGCGAGACTACCGTGGCCCTTCAATGTCACTTCTGGAACCTGCACATAACAAAGACAACAAAAACGATGCACAAAATCACTATTCATGACCCGAGGTCCAAATTCACAAAATCAACATTTGAGAACAACTCAGACTTCTAACGATCTCTAGGTGCACACTACAGCTCACAAAACTAGAACACTACATGAAAATAGTCCTAAACTACCGAAAGTTTCACATACCAAGCTCGCTAGAGTCGCGGCCGAAAGATGACGTTGGGGGTCCCGTAAAATCAAGTCCAGGGTTTGCATCTCAGCTTTCATTCATTCCTTGGCCTTCTTAGACGGTCTCCTCGAGCTCGAAGCCATGGATCTACAAAGAAAATGGAAGACAAAGTTAAAACTTCTTCTAGAAAATTTGAGCAAACCAAAACACCAATCAAAATTCTAACCACGGGGAAAGATTACTCACCTGAGCACGCACAAGCTGCGTTTTGACGGAATTTGGCTCCAAAAACACCCCAAAATGGCCAAGAATGAGCTTGAAAAGCTCAAAAACCCAAAATATACACAAATGGAGTCCGGCCAACCAGTGCCTCCGTGGCACTAGCCAACTACCGTCATGGTAGTGGCCTAGTGCCGCCATGGCACTGCTCCCTACGGGCCACGTTTTGCTCTATTTTTCCCCTTTTTGCCCCGTTTTGACCTGTTTTGACCTTTTTTAGCCCATTTCTGGCCCCAATCAGCCCCAGTGACCAATTTCGATCAAGATTTATGGGGATTACCCCCAACAATCCAAACGTTGTCAGGGCTACCTCCAGTAGGCAGAAACTGAGAAAAATCGACTCCCGAAGATCTGAATCGGCTGCTTTGGGACGACCGTCAAAATTTTTGATCAAGCACGAGAGTTTCCATGACGAATCCTGGATTTTGGCCGATACACCAAAGAAATAGAAAAAGAGATTCTCCGAGAACCCTACGTCATCCCCTGAGGATAAAAACTGAAAGGTACCAGCTCCCGGAGGCCCCGACCGGCCCTCTTAGATTGAGCGCCGAAAGATTTGATCAACCGTGAGAGATTCAGAGATGGGTCCTGGTTCTGATCAAAGAAAAGAGATTCTCCGAGAACCCTACATCATCCCCTGAGGACAAAAACCGAAAGGTACCAGCTCCCGGAGGCCTCGACCAGCCCTCTTGGATTGAGCGCCGAAAGATTTGATCAACCGTGAGAGATTCAGAGATGAGTCCTAGTTCCGATCAAAGAAAAGAGATTCTCTGAGAACCCTACATCATCCCCTGAGGATAAAAACCGAAAGATACCAGCTCCCAGAGGCCCCGATCGGCCCTCTTCGATTGAGCGCCGAAAGATTTGATCAACCGTGAGAGATTCAGAGATGGGTCCTGGTTCTCGAGATTCTCCGAGAACCCTACATCATCCCCTGAGGACAAAAACCGAAAGATACCAGCTCCCGAAGGCCCCGACCGGCCCTCTTAGATTGAGCGCCGACAGATTTGATCAACCGTGAGAGATTCAGAGATGGGTCCTGGTTCCCGATCAAAGAAAAGAGATTCCCCGAGAACCCTACATCATCCCCCGAGGACAGAAGTAGACAGATACCAGCTCCCGGAGGCCTCGACCGGTCCTCTTGGATTGAGCGCCGAAAGATTTGATCAACCGTGAGAGATTCAGAAATGGGTCCTGGTTCCCGATCAAGAAAAAGAGATTCCCCGAGAACCCTACGACAGATACGGAAAGATACTAGTTCCCACTACCCTCAGCAGAAAGTAATAAAAGAGGAACCGACTCCCGAAAATCGGCTGTCAGGAACGATCAAAACATCGCCCGCATCCAGATCTCCTGATTATCAAGAATTTTCTCATCTATCCCCTTTTTATCACAAGATCCCTCGGTCACTTTTGGCTATCGTCTTCTAAACAAAGCACATCTGATCTATCTCACTCGTTTGCAAAGCACACTTCCCAAGTTTTAGAAGTTTGCCCCTAGACCAAGAGTCTTCTAAACCTTGGTGTCCTCATCCGAGTCATCTACATCACAGTCACCAGTACAACACCAGCCCACTCGGAGTGGCACACAGCACCTGGTCACACTAGGGTCGTAATACTAGACACGATAGGACTCATGACACAATTCATATCACATCCATGTATGGCCTATCACTCATATAGCATATCATCCGCCTGATTGTTGTGTACATGCATGTGTGATTTATTCCATTGTGCCCTGAACTACGTCCTGGTCTAATTCCCTTTGGGATACATAGACAGCTCACGCACAGCACGACCAGCACTAGACCTCAGCATCATTGCATCTTTTGCAACACTTTTATCCTAAATGTATAGCCTCCAAAAAGTCCTGTCTCTTCATAGCTTTGGCACTTGCTTGCGACATGTGTTGCCTCGCAAGTTCATGCCAAAGAGGGACAAACTGTAGACATCCCATTTTGTCGGCTATCCGATGTAGGAGACCCATAGCTTGGTGCTTCGTAATGATCGTAAAAGACTCAAAAAGACTCCTGGAAGACAGTCCTATCTCTCAGAATGCTTAGAATGACCAAAATGCCCCTGAAAGCCCAAAAGCTCCCAGATTTGGACCAAAAGTTTTAAAAACATGCTACGTCATAAGAAAAGTGATAAAAATGAGTTTTTAAGTAAAATTGGATGAAATCGTCAGCTCCCAGAGACCCCCGGAAGTCCTAGAAAGTCCCCGTTGATCGGTTTGACCAAGGTTTGACCAGGTTTGACCATAGTTTGACCAAAATCGTCCGAATTCTCTAGAATCACTCTAGATCACGAGAAAAGTATTAAAATGAGTTTTTAAAACAAATCGAGCGAAAACGTCAGTTCCTGGGAACTCCCGGAGATTTTTTAGAACTTCCTGGGAATCCCAGGTTTGACCAGTTTGATCAGAATTTGACTTTAGAACCAGGGCACCGTAACAATTTTCAAATATTTTTCATGAATACTAGAGGTCAATAGCTTTCTAATGGTATATCGCACATAATTTTCGGATTTAAAACGAGTTTATTATGAATTTCCGAAGGCAAAAAAGGCGATCAAATCAATTTTTATCGCAAATACCGCAAAACTTTTCAAAGTGACCTATCCCCGATTTATTTTTTATGTAAAATAGACTCCATTACCTTTTCAACGGTATATCACAATCTCAATTTGGAGTTCGTATGCATTTTTTGTGAATTTCGGACGAAATAGGGCCTTTTCACGAATACCGGAACCTCTGGGGGCCTAAACAGGATTATCCATACGATTGAGGAGCAGTGCCGCCGCAGCACTAGCCCACTGCCGCTATGGCACAGGCCCAGTGCCACCACGGCACTCTCCTCCAGAACAGTGTATTTTTGTAATTTTTCTTGGGAGTTCATTTTGATTAATTGAAAACCAAAACGACGTAGTTCTATGTTCACAGATGTTTGGGACCAATAGGAACACTTCTAAAACTCCAAAACCACCCCCAAATTGGCCTATATAAACCCCCCTTGACTTCTCATTTAGGGGGTGTCAAATGTAAGCTTTGAAAAGTTTGAGAGAGAAAGTTGTAGAGATAAGGTTAGAATAGAGAGAAAAGAAACTTCCTTCTTTGATTTTCAAAACAAAAGTGAGTTCTAAACTTTGTTTTTTACTTCATTACTCCTATTTACTTCGACATTCAATACACCCAACCACCATTTTAGTGAGCATATAAGAGATAGGAAGCTTCTTCCATGTCCAATGTCATCACATATGAGTAAAACACCAAACTACAAGTTCAATACATCATGAATATCATCTATTGATTATTATCTACTTGCTTGTTTATACAATGTTCATCTCTTCTTACCTCATTTCTTTTTTATTTTTCTTTATTTACTTACTAGTTCATCATCATCTAGGTGATGACATGAAGTTTGAGGTGAGTGAATCCTTATGGATAGTAGCTCTTGACCTCAAAAACATGTTTGATAGATGATAATCATAACTTCAATACCTCCAAGGTATCCTTAAAGTTATGTTTAAAATGAAAAAAATCTATCCAACAATCGTGGAGGCTCTTGATAATGAGTTTGATGTTGACATTTTAAGTGTCTTTAATCTTTATTGAGTATTGAAAATACATTTTCAAAACCTCTATTTCAAAACCCCCCTCAATCCCTCTCATTTTGATCTCAAGAAAGAAAACCTTGTTTTCCCCAAAATCTTAAAAACAGTAAGTCAAAACAGTGAGTGAGCTGAGTTCAAAGATTTCTCTAGAACTCAATACTCAATGTATGGATGAAAGGCCACTTGGAAAGTCTTCCTAACTCATTATAGAACACCCAAGAGTTTTGGTTTGACTTGGAAATACTTGAAAATGGTCCATTTGGATCCAGACATTCCTTCCAGACATTCTGCCTCTGCTGTCACAGCAGCTTAGTTAACTTCCAACTTCGTTTTCAGAAACCTTTTCCAAAAGGGGTTGTCCCAACTTATTTTTACCTTAAACTTCAATGTCTTACAGAACTGTCTGTATAAAATGGGCCCCTAGATCATTTGTTTTCATTTTCTAAGATTTTTCAACATTTCAGTCGACAGTACGGACTCTGTTTCTGAGTGACCTTCATTGTTTATATGATTTCTCTCAATCTGTGATAGTCATTAAAGATTGGCTTTTGTGTTGTGTTATAGACACAATAAGGAAGACCTCCATAAAAAATCATGCTTTGAAAATACGCCTAACCCCTCTTTTCAATTTTTAAAAGATCTAGTTACTGTTCTATCCACTATTCACAGCAAGCGCATTTTAACTTTTACTCTTTGATTTGATGCTTACATGCACTCCAAATTAGCTCATGTCTTAGGAAGTCGTTCATACTACATTTGTACATATTCCATGATCATTTAATTCATCCATTCATGCATATTTTAGACTTCCAAGTCATTCTAGGAATCCATGAACACAAAGCACACTATAACCTTGGCACACTCTAGATACATACATTGCATCCATGCAAAGATTTGGGGTTTTTGTAACTCAGAATCTAAGAAGATTATAAGGAATGATCATGATCACACGTTCATGTTTCCCCTCGATCTAATCATCATTTCTCATACATCCCGGGGATTGAGAGATCTTCTTTTCTCAAAGAATAACATGCATCATACTAGCTTGCTAAGCATATTTTGATTTCTTTGATTATTTGTTTCAAGAACAATTCATGTCCCCTTTTAGATTAGGAAAACTTGATTATTTGATATGTGATTAGAGGATTTTTTCTAGGTTTGTTTGTGTGATCTTTCAATTTTGCATTGTGTGATATTTGGCTTAGATCTTATGAATGATATCTTATCTTTTGATCTTCCATTTCAAATTTTCTTGTGTGATGTAATATGCTGTTGTAGTATTAATTGTCGAACCATACATACTATAAGATGATTATTTGGATGCTAAATGAGGCCCGTTGAAAGACGGGGCGAGTTGAGGGTGTTTTAGTCGCGACAAAGGCTCCTTCCTCTCTCGTACCAAAACCCCGAGTCAAGTTCTTTGGTTATGAAGGGACGGTGCCCTTTATCCATTTAGGTGAGTCAAAATTAGGTTTCTTGGTTCCTTAAAGACCAAGTGGCGACTCTATATCTGTTTTCAACAGACCCTTCATTTTCTTTCTTTGATCCAAATCAATTTCAAACAAGTTTTAAAACAAACAAGAGTGGTGGAACGCCGTGTGTCCACAGAATGTCACTGTGTTAGTCACTGAGAATTGCAATCTTGTAGTAAGCATGTTACTAAATGTTTGGTGAACTATGAGAAGTGAATGGGGACTCAAGGATATAAGCTATAATTATCAACTGGGAGACAGTACTGCTTAGTCTTAGTGATAATTATTAATACTGAAGGTAGAGGGCCATTAATGTCATTTTATATAGATCTAGTATTGCTCTGTGATTTGCCTCTTCTGATTTGGAGTGTAGTTAATGTCATGTAGTGAAATTGATATTAACTAATTAATTTAGACTATTTGGGTAGTGAGATTAATCGGGTACAATTTATATTAATGTAAGCCAATAAGGAAGAGCCTAGAGGTCCCACGTGTAGCTCTTATGAAGTAACAAGTCCAACTAGGTTTAGGAGATGGATTGAGTGTGTATAAATATATGTGTAGAGAGAGTTTTTGCATTTGCTAAAAAAACCCTAGCCAAATCTATCTCTCTCACACATTATTTTTCTCTTCCTCTAAACCCTAAAGTTCATCACCAAGGTTTAAGGATTGGAGAGCTTCAAGAGTATACGCGTGAAGATTTCTAGACCGCAAAGGAGGAGTGGCATCTGGATCTTGCCTAAAGTGTTCTCGTAAGGATCCAACTGATCATAAAAGGTATTAGATCTATTTTTGATAGTCATACGCATCTAGGTTTGATCCAGATCTATTTTTGAGAATAGTTTTCAAAGTTTAATTGCTTCCGTAAACCCTAAAATTTTAAACCGGGACCAACATAACCCTTCGCTACTAGCCTAGCTTCAAAGGTCTCTACCTTTCCATCTGATCCTTTTTTTCTCTTGTAGACCCATTTACAACCAATGGATTTAATATTATTGGTGTACCTATAAGTTCCCAAACTTGATTGGAATCCATAGACTCCATCTCAGCCCCTATTGCTTTTATCTAATGACCTGAATCCTTATTAGCCATTGCTTCCTCATATGTGGTAGGATCGGATTTAGAGTCCATGGAGACTGCTTCAAAAACATCTCCTAAGAACATGTATCTGTTAGGATGGCTGACTATCCTCTCACCACGACAACGTACCGGTGCAAAAACATGCGAAGATGTAGTATTTTCTTGTTCTTGATTGACATTAACTGTTGGAGAATTTGATGGTTCTCCGCTTACTTCTTCCAAAACCAATCCTTCCTTTCCTCTTGGTTTATGGTTCTGATATAATCATCTTCCATGAAAATAAAATTCGTGCTAACGAACCTTTCTGTTCTCTCGAATCATAAATATACCATCCATAGTTGCACTTTGGATAATCCACAAAGTAGCATACTTCTGATCGTGTTTCCAATTTGCTCATCTTTCACTTCAGTTCATATGCTGGATACCCCCAAATTTGAAGATGCTGTAAAGAAGACTTGTGCCCACTCTACAACTCCTGAGGTATCTTAGGGACAGATTCACTTGGAACAAGATTTAGTATATATGCAGGAGTTTCCAAAGCATACCCCTATAAAAATAGTCGCAATTTTGAATAACTCATCATCGACCTAGTCATGTCTAAGAGAGTCTAGTTCCTTATTTATACTCCTCTATTTTGCTGAGGCATGCCTGATGCTATCAATTGTGATAGGATCCCATCTTGTACCAGATGATCAATAAACTCATTGGAGAGATATTCGCCACCTTGATCTGATTGAATGGCCTTGATATATTTATCCAATTGATTCTCTACCTCAGCATAAATCTCTTTGAACTTTTCAAAAGCTTCACATTTATGGTAAATTAAATAAATATATCCATATCTAGAGTGGACATCATTAAATGCAATGAAATACTTATAACCACCCCGTGGTGTAATGTTTATTGGTCCACATACATCAGTATGTACTAATTCCAACAAGTCATTTAACCTATTGCCCTTTCCAAAAAAGGGCCTCTTGGTCATTTTTCCTTCTATACAACATTCATAGATCGGCATTGGTTCAAGAACCAAAGTGTCTAACATTTTTGACCAGACTGTTAAACCCGTTTAGATTGATGTGACCTAGCCTCATATGCCAAAGTCTTGTTGGATTAGAAGAAGGTTCCTTTCTTTTATATGGTAAAGTAGCCATTAAGTTATTTAGTTCCATTTTAGATTCTTTAGAAATAATGGAAGTGATCACATATAAGACATTTAATTTCATACTAGAACATATAAAAGAACACTTTCTTTTAACCACTTTAGCTCCAAATAAAACAAAATAACTATAAGAACTACTTCTTATTAAATCTATTAGTGCGTAGAAGAGAGAATCTACCCTTATGGTCTTGAACCCAATTCTGATTTTGTCTTCTCTCTTTGAATTTCAGCGATGTCTAGCAACTTCCTATACAAGTCTTTACTCTTATGTCTCCTTGAATGCTTCTCAGAAGGCTAAGGCTTGTAGGTACCCTAATAGAGAGATGAGGAAGGTCTAGAGCACTTAAAAACAAGTCTGGACTTTTTGGGAGCTAAAAACGACATTGTATTCATTCTGTCTTGTAAGTCCTTCTATTCATAAGTTTTCCAACCGACCTAGGTTTCAATCGATTGGATCCTGTCCAATCAATTGAACTACATCCAATCGATTGGATCCCATCAAATTGATTGGTTTACCTTTTCATGCTTTTCCAAGTATTCTTATAGAGCTACGAATGGGACCTCCTAGGTTCTTAATTATCAGCTAAGATAAGTTATTAATTCTTCTATGATTCTTTAATCAGAGAATTGACTAATTGCTCAGCTAATATTAGTACCACTAAATAATGACAACTATACTCCGATACATAAGAACATATTTGAAGCGGTAACTAGAGCTGTAAGATGATACTAATGTCCCTCTACCTTCAACATCTGTACTCACATTCAGCTAGTTAGATAACTAGTACTGTCAACCTAATTTGTGAATACATCTTTCATTCATCAAGTATCATTCACCTCTCATGGTCACCAAACATGTCGATAACTACTTATCAACAAGACTGTAGTTCTCAGTAATCAAATTGGTGACATTCTCAAGGGAATGCTTACTGTATTATAGAGGGCAGATTCTTTCTTGACGATATACGTCCACAACATCATGAAATACAATTACCCAAGATGCCCATATGATGATCTTGAAGACCTCACTGATTGGTAACTCAAAGCAATCATACACAAGACTTGTGTTCGTAATCGTCTCAAGATTAAGAACATATATCATATACAAGTTATGAGTTCCTATTAAATATTGATAGTGATTAATGTTAATAGGAAACCTCATTGTCCGTCAATGCACTTTTAAGCATTAGCATATTAACTAAGAGTCATTTACTCTAGTGAATGAGATACATCACTCCATCCTATTGACACGAGAAAAATCTTGTGTGCGCTTGTGTGCTATACCCAAGTGTAGGTAGACGTGCAAGTAGTAACTGGTAAGACCAGGTCGATCCCACAGGGAAGGATAGAAATCAACTAACTTAGATTAGACTCTAAAAGAAAAGAAAATTCAATATTTCAAGAGAAGTGTAGAATACGAAGTTCTACAAGTAATAACTACTAACTTAAAAACAACTCAATTAAATTAACTAATGATTAACTATTTAACTAAAACAAGATTCGAAAACGGTTTTTATTAATAGAAGAAAGTGTTGGGATCACGCGAATCCACCATGACTCAACCATCTACCATGCAAATGCAATTAAGCTCAACGGAGAGCAACTTCTACAATATCCCGTACTTCTCTAAGGATGTAGAATCAATAGTCCTTTCATGACCGGGACTATATCATCACAATTAAGTTTGAAATACACAAAGGTGGTTTAATCCAATAGTTAAGACTCTCACCTACCATGGTGTTAGCATTGAGGGTGGTTTGCAAAATATATTGAAAGAAAATGCCTTAAGGCTTAACGTTTAAAGACTGTTTTGACAAACTGAGCATATGGGGACAGTTTGATAACGAATTAGTAAAGCAGAAAGTTTTGGGATACTATATTAGATGTCCTCAAGAATCAGAGACCTCGATCGATCGACGTGCATTCGATCGATCGAACTTCGTCATCTCTCGATCGATCGAATAACTTCGATCGCTCGACTTCATCTCTGGTCTGATCGATCGAACTACATTAGATCGATCGAACACAGGGAAAAATATAGTGCATGGCAGAGGTCTGAAATCACGATTTCATCGCGATTTCCCAACCCCGAACTACTCGGACATGGTCTGGGAAGTACCAGATTTGTTTTTAACGTAAAAGTTCACTAAAAGCATGTTTGGTTGCAATTTTTTCATTAAAACTATGAAACTAATGGTTTTGACCTATCTAGCATGCAATACTCAAAGATTGGAAACTAAACTGTGATTAACTCAATGCAGCATATAAACAGAACAATGATAAGGAACCTGGATGAAGAAAACTTGTATTAATGCAATCAATCCAAACTATCAATGTTGAATCTTGAACAACCTACAAAACAATCACCAGAAAAACTCTTTATTCCCTATGAAAACTGATAAAAACAAGTGGGGCGTCCCTTTGGGACGTAAACAAAATGAATATATATAGCTACAACCTAATACTAGGGTTAAATCCCGTCTCTGCTGCGTGCGCGTAAATTCTGATAAAAGGCATGTTCGATCGATCGAAAACTCTCGATCGATCTAACTTCCAGAAACTTCAATCGCTTGAACTCCATTCGATCGATCGAAACGTCGATCACTCGAAAACTCTCGATCGCTCGAAACTTCTATTTCAGCTTTGAGTTGTCTTCATCAGGATCAAGCACTTCCTTTTATCAATATTCTTCAATCTTGTACACAGCAGCAGTGATCTGCACAAATAATCACTAAAACAATACCACTTATCATAGTTTAATCAATTTGTGCAAAAACTAGTATTGTAATTCAAACTGCAGATAAACAGGGGAATTGTAGACTTTTCTAATGTATTTTCCTCTTTTAGCGCGGTTATATTCTACAAATACACTCGCTTGTCACAACCCCCAACTAGCGAGTTGTTAGTCCCTAGCAATAAAGCGAAACCAAAACACGCTAACTACTATTATAACAACTAGAAGAAACAAAAAATAACCTAATGCCAGCTAATCTAATTTAGAAAGAGACACTACCTAACTCACTTTCGCAGGAATCGCGGTTGCATTTAGCAATTGCAATAAGCCGTTAAACCCCTAGGTTCCTTTAGTGGACGAGTGTTGTCTCGTGAGGGTTTGCAGTGAATCTACCCACAAAATTCTAGATTTTAAGTTCAAAAAGATATAGAAAAACTTATAAACATTCTTTCCCATTCGACTATCAATTTAGCTCCACATAACATATCAACCTCATACAAACCATGAAGAAATCCACATGTTCCCCATGTCACCAAGATAAATATACATATGCATTACATTCATGTATCCGTGTGTGTGTGAAATCAACAGTTATGCATCCAACTTAGTTTAGAGTTGTTTAGAGTATCATACCCTTGGAATTTGTAGTTTCAACTCAATTCTCACATGGGGTTACACTCCAAAATGAACATCTCACAGAAACTGGTTTAATAATGATCGCTCATGGTGTGAAACTTTAATAAGAGTGATTTTCTGGCTACTAGTATTTCACACCTCACTCGATAAAGGATGAACATTTAGAGTAATATAGTCTCATGAAAGGAATACTACTTACTAGAGGAGCGAAATACCGCGGATACTCAAAGTACACATTCATGTTCAAACCAAGTTGTTAGAAATCATTAAGACTTTGACTTTTCGGCTTTTATTCAGTGGAGTGAAGATAAGAGAGGTAAGAATTGCACATCCTTAGCTTGTGATAGTGACTAGTTTATTTCTTCTTTATTCCAACCATCCTCTCTTCTCATATACTTTTATTTCTTTTTTTTTTTTTTCTTTTTTTTTTGTAAGGTCCTTCCCACAACTACTCCCTTTTCGTCACATACTTCAACAATTTTTTTATCACATTAGATGTGCAATTGAGGTTATGGAGGTTAAAGTATCACATAAAGGGTTTTGGGCTTGCATATTGGCAATATTTAATCAGTGTGGGGTTAAGAGATTCTTGGATGTTGATACAGGTATATGAAAAAGGTAAGGAATGAATAACGATGGCTTAAATCATTTTTCTAAACTTCTTAGTTTTAGCACTTCAGTGTTCATTGAGTTTTAATTGGTAAATCCTGAACGTTCTCCTCTAATAAACAGCCTAACTGAAGAATTTTGAGACTATTCAACGAATTTAAAGTATATTCAAGAAAAACAATTCGAATTTAATTGTGATAAGTCCCTCAGAATTGAAATTTGGGCTCAAAAGCTCACTAAGGGTTGTTAGTTTCCACTATTTATTCCTCAAAGCATAACAGTTGTATTAACTCTTATTTAAGTTTTCAGCATAGCTATTAACACGTGCAAATGGGTTTGGACACAAGAATAGTCAACACATGCATTCCTCTTAGTGAAACTAGAAAAACGCGTGAACTTAAGTCATAATAGGATGAGATGAATATGAATATGTCATTGCTCGATAACAGCTAAAATAGGAGAGAAAATTGAAAATTTTTCTACCAATTTAGTCCCAAAACTTGGTTAATTATTTGAAAATTTGCAATTTTGAAAAATTTGCAATTTTGAAAAATTTGCAATTTTGATTTTTTTTTTGTTTTTTTTTTTTTGAATTATAATGGAGAATTGCAATAGATGGAGTGATACAGATTGCTAAGTATAGAAATGCACAGGTGATGACCTATCTACATCATACCCCCAACTGAAAATTGCGATGACCTCAGAAGTTGATTTTCAAATAGATAGATAGAGTGATATCACCTGACAAAGCAACGTAAAAACTGCGCACATAATAATCTGTAAAGAAGCAGACAATCTCCAAGCAGACAGGATCAAAATAAACAGAAATAACAAGCACAAGATCCATATATATGAACATAACCAATCACTGTAAAGATAAAACAAAGAAACTACAAAAGCAGTAAAAAGAAAGTACAACCAAACCATAGTACCCTAGCCGTGTCCAAAAGAAATATACCCAATAAAAACATAATCAACAACAATAACCCACACCAACCCATAACATCCAAAAATCTACGAAAAATACACCAACTGACTACCCCTCATCGGGAACATCAGACAAAATCTCTACCAATAAATCTGGAGCATCCATAACTCCACCCTCGACACCGGTAGTAGCGGTAGCCGGATCGCTCGTCGTGGCAACTGTAGTAGTGACTGATGTGTCAACCACGATAGGAGCAGGTGGAAGTGATGTCTCCGACGCAGCGGGTGCAGCTGATGTCGATGGTGCCAAAGGATCAATCGGTAGATCGGTAGTAGAGGGATCAGTAGGTGCAGAGGAAGATGGGCCAGTAGTAGGTGGTGGAGGTGCAGATGGAGTGGAAGATGGGGGTATGATCGGGTCAAACCCTAGCTGGACCAACAGGGTGGTCAGCATGGCGGATATATGATCCACCTTGCCCTCGAGTCTCATCCGGGCTGCCCTCTCCTCTAGAAGTAAATCGTGAATAGTCGGAGGAGGTGCGGATGAAGACTCTCCCTGGGCTGGAGCCTGAGATCTCTGTCTCAGCTCAAAACGTGCTACCTCCTGAACGGGATCGTCCTCCTTGTCTGAATCATGCTCCTCAGCCTCAGTGGGCGTCCCAGAAGCGGCTCCCTCGGTGTCCGTGCCTCCACGTCTCCTCTTCACCCTCATCGGTGCCTTACTCTTGGCTTTTCTCTTCTTCTGAGCATCAGAACGACAGGCCGCTGTCTCACCAAATTGACTAGAGGCCTGAATAATAGAATCTGTGGCTAATGGGGCTAGGCCGGCCCGCTCAATGACCCTATGAATAGGCCAAGCGCCCTTCAGATGGCGCTTGGCGGCAATATACCGCGTGGGCTGAACGAAGAAGTCGATATATTAGCGAGACAAATAGACACGCTGTCCTGTCCCAATGGAGTACAGAGCACGGGCATACCACGGCGCAAATTTCTCGTGGTAGGACGTCATCAGAATACAATTCACCAATGCCAGGTGGAGGAGGTGGTAATTCTCTGTTAGAAATTTATCCTTGATATTTAATACACCGTTCCAGAACTGAACGGCACCTCCTGTAAGCTCACGGATAATGGTGGTGGATGGGATCTCTGGGCTTCCTGGTAATGAGGGATAGAAACAGTCAGGGACCTCGGGAACACCCAGAGCTGCAGAGACTGTGGCAGGACTGAAAATGATCTCGCGCCCGCGAAAGAATGATCGGTATGTAAACGGGGCCGCGGGATCTTTGATCATGGAAGAGCATGCTTCACGGACCCAATGGATATTGATCTTCTTGGTCTGGATCAGCATGTCATACCACAATGGCATGGCTCGGATCCGTGCTAAGAACCATGGAGCGGCAAGCCATATGGACTCCAATGGCCGCTCGAGCATCACCTTGCGCGTCTGAAAAGAGCGGCTAAACCACACACGCTCTTCGGTACTCCGAAACCCATGATCGGGTATGGGGTCCGGTATAGTGAGATCCAGAGGTTTAGATTTGTGGTAGCCCGTGATAGGATTCATCGTAAAGCCCTGAAAATAGAAGATATACAAAATAAGAATCAAAACAAGAAAGAGAAGAAAAAAAATAAAACTGCTTGGGTTCGACCGATCGAACAACGTTCGATCGATTGAGAAAGAACAGAGTTCGATCGCTCGAGACTCTGTCGATCGATTGAGAAAGAGCTGGGTTCGATCGATCGAAACCGTCTCGATCGATCGAGCACAGCGAAAATGCGATGACTACTTTCGAGAACCGAAAGAGCCCACACACACACAAAACACTAAGAATACTAATTAAACAATTAATGGGGGTAACCCCATTCACAAATGAAAAGACAAAAACTACGAGGGGGTAATAGTGGGGCCTCACCTCGAAAAACGCGCAAGGGGACGGTTGCCCGCAGTGCTTCTACGACCAGAGGAGTTCGGAGCTTCGTGAATTACGAGGTAACGATACGGGAGGCCAAAACTTGTGGGGTGCTTCTCTGTTCTCGAGCGATTGAGCGGGGTGAGATGGAAAATGAAATTTTATGAAACTTCAGAATCGTTTTAACACCAGTCTCGATCGATCGAGAGATGTCGATCGATCGAAGGTTCAATCGATTGAGGTCGCACCAAGCGCTCGATTATCTGATAAGGTCGATCGATCGAAAGCCCAAAATTTTTATAACCCTGAATTAAGAAATTTAGCACCACCAACAATCCAACAATGTTCTAGACAACAGAATAGAACAAAAACAGTTCAAAACCAGGACATGCGAACCAAAAACACCGCCTCATAATAGATAAGTGCAATTTACATAGAAATAAAACTTTATAATAGCATCCATATTGCAATATTATTACCCCCAATGGTGTTTTAAGACCTTATTTCACTAAAGAAAACGAAAATAAAACTAGAACTGATGATATTGTTGTCCAGGATTACACTTCAATTGCTACAATACTGATGAAAAGACAAAACACAATTGAAGTGGGACACTAATAATCTAACAAGAAGATTCCTTACTCCATCATTGCTTCCTCCCCCGCTAACTCTTTGCATGTGGAATCCAAACAGGATGATTCCCTTTCCCAGAACAGTCGAAAAGCTGCCAGGACATCATCGAGCAAGTCTGAAGTCTCTAAGGAATTGAAAGCCCATGTAAGAGGTGATCCCGTTGGAGACACGGATAACGGAGTGAAATTGCGCAACGGACTTTCCTCTTGCGGTGGAGTGTCTGGGGACCGTATGTATGGTCCAAAGCCATGAAAAAGTTGATGTGGAAGGAATACCAGAATACCATGGAGAAACATAGTGACAATCCTGGACAAGAAAAAAGAAACCAAAAAAAAAACAAACAAACTGAAATTAAGATAACAGAACACAAGAAACACGGATTAAACACAAGAAGAAAAAAAAACAAGGAACAGAAACAAAATACAAAGACATGTGACAAAGTTCCAACCTCACTATTGGCATGGATTCCCAAAATGCACTAGCTGGTAAGGGGCATTGGAGCCTAAAAAGCAAAAAGCTCAGGTGCACATAGCGGTATGGGACCAACTCGGGAACAAGGAAGTCAACCATGAAAACAAAGACGGCATTGTGGCGTTCTGGGACAACATCCTAGAGGTCATGATCCTCCCATGGCTCCCACATATCATCATTTTCCCATTGTGCCATGAGTGCATCATCTACCATTCTCCCCATGTACAGGTCTTCTTCCTCATCCACATCCTCGTCATCCTGAAATCCCATATTTTTATATGGATTGATGTGAAGGAGGGCCGGTGGGTATGGAATGTACCCTTGAGAAGCATCAATGAGAGAATGAGCTTCAGGATCTTGATGAAGCAAGGGGCAGGGTATGAGTTCACCCGTCCAGGTGCCACAACGACATTTTGAATCAGCCCATGAACCGACAGAATGAACATCATCACCTCGCATCTATGCACCTGCAACAGAGTGGTTTAAGTTATAATGGATTAGAACCAAATCACAAGCACAAAAGAACGAACAAAGACTTAAAAACAAAAGAAAGAAACTAAAATGCAGGGAAAGCAAAGAAATACAACAACAATTTGGAAATCCACTTCGGAATTTAAGTGGGAGAATAGTTGGGCTCATCCAGCTGGATGTGCTCAACTTCAGTATGGAAGTTCTCCAAGAGCGGTTTCAATCTTTGGCCATTGACCTTGAAACAATCATCATTCTTTGGATTGACGAGCTCAACCGCCCCGTGTGGAAAAACAGTTTTTACAATGAACGGGCCTGTCCAACGGGAACGGAGCTTTCCTGGGAAAAGGTGGAGGCGAGAGTCATACAGCAAAACTTTCTGCCCCGGTTCAAATGATTTACGAAAAATCGTACGATCGTGGCGAGCCTTCAACTTTTCCTTATGCAACCTTGCAAAGTCATACGCATCTCGTCGTATTTCCTCTAGTTCTGCAAGTTGGAGCTTACGTAACTGACCTCCCTCTTGAATATCAAAGTTCAATGAGCGTGTCGCCCAGTAAGCCTTATGTTCAATTTCAACAGGGAGGTGACAAGCTTTCCCGTAGACCAGTCTATACGGGGACATACCTAGATTCGTCTTGTAAGCAGTACGGTATGCCCACAAAGCGTCGGTCAGCTTGTATACCCAGTCTTTTCGATTGGAACTAACCGTCTTTTCGAGAATATGCTTGATTTCTCGGTTAGCCAATTCTGCTTGCCCATTCGACTGTGGATGATAGGCTAGAGCGATTTTATGTTGGACTCCGTATTTTTTTAGAAGTGACTCCAAGGGCCTATTACAGAAATGCTTGCCTTGGTCACTTAGTAAAGCTTTCGGAGTTCCAAAACGAGACAAGATATGCTCTCTTAGAAAGGACATGACCGTTCTGTGGTCATTTCGTCTCGTTGGTATCGCTTCTACCCATTTTGACACATACTCTACAGCAAGGAGTATGTATTCACAGTTATTAGACTTGGGAAATGGGCCCATAAAATCTATGCCCCAACAATCAAATATCTCAATTGTGATGATAGGGGTTAAAGGCATAGAATTCCTTTTAAAAATAGTTCCAAGCTTTTGACAGCGTTGGCATGTCTTGCAAAAGAAATATGCATCTTTGAAAACTGTGGGCCAGTAAAAACCGCTCTGTAGGACTTTTTGTGCGGTCTTCTGTGACACGAAGTGGCCACCGCATGCCTCAGAATGGCATGATGCTAAAATTACGGTTATATCCTCATTGGGGACGCAGCGCCTGATAACCTGATCAGCACAGTACTTGAAAAGGTATGGGTCATCAAAGAAGAAATGACGCGCGAACGAGAGGAACCGTTTTCTATCTTGGTTTGACCAATGATTCGGTGTTTCACCCGTGACAAGGTAGTTCACAATATCAGCATACCAAGGCAGACTACTTACTGCCAGTAGCTGTTCGTCCGGGAACTCATCCTTAATGGATTGGGAGTCAGCATTGTCGACAAAAGTCAACCGGAACAAATGATCCGCAACCACATTCTCCACTCCTTTCTTATCTTTGATTGTTAAGTCAAACTCTTGGAGTAAGAGTATCTAGCGAATAAGCCGTTGTTTAGCGTCTTTCTTTGACAGTAGATACTTGAGGGCCGAATGATCTGTAAAACAGACGATTGGTGACCCTATCAAATAAGACCTAAACTTATCCAAAGCGAATACTACAGCCAGTAGCTCCTTTTCAGTAGTTGTATAGTTCATTTGAGCTTCATTTAAAGTTCGGCTGGCATAGTATATCACATGTGGCTTATTGTCCTTTCTCTGGCCTAGGACCGCGCCAATGGCGTAATCACTAGCATCGCACATTAATTTGAAAGGCAAACTCCAGTCGGGTGCCTGTATTATAGGTGCGGAGGTGAGGAGCTTTTTTAGATCCTCAAAGGACTTTTGGCAACTCTCTGACCACTCAAATGGTGCATCCTTAACAAGAAGTTGACAAAGGGGTCGAGAGATTGCACTGAAGTTCTGAATAAACCGACGATAAAATCCCGCATGCCCCAAGAATGAACGGATGTCTCTCACTGTACGGGGGACAGGTAGATTTGAGATTATGTCGATTTTTGCCTTATCCACTTGGATTCCTTCATCGGAGATTATATGGCCGAGGACTATTCCCTTGGTCACCATAAAGTGACACTTTTTCCAAATCAAAACTAGGTGTTTGTCCTCACACCGCATTAAAACCTGCTCGAGATTGCTGAGGCAATCTTCAAAGCTATGGCCAAACACTGAAAAATCATCCATGAAGACTTCAAGGATGTTTTCGACCATGTCACTAAATATGCTTAGCATGCACCGCTGGAAGGTAGCCGGTGCATTACATAAGCCAAACGGCATTCGACGGTAGGCAAATGTACCAAATGGACAAGTGAATGTGGTTTTCTCCTGATCTTCAGGAGCAATTTCAATTTCGTTGTATCCACTATATCCATCCAAGAAGCAGTAATATTTGTGACCTGCCACACGTTCTAGCATTTGATCCATGAATGGTAAAGGAAAATGGTCCTTTCGGGTCACAGTATTCAACTTCCTGTAGTCAATACACATCCTCCATCCAGTGGGGACACGTGTTGGTACTAATTCACCATCTTTGTTCGGGATGACCGTTATGCCTGCTTTCTTTGGAACCACTTGGGTTGGACTGACCCAAGGACTATCAGATATCGGATAAATCATCCCAACATCAAGTAGTTTGAGCACTTCCTATTTAACCACTTCTTGCATGTTGGGATTCAAACGCCTTTGCATTTGCCTTGAGGGTTTAGCGTCTTCCTCCAGATATATCTTATGCATGCATATGGATGGGTTTATGCCTTTGAGGTCAGCAATTATCCATCCCATAGCATCTTTATGCTTGGTCAGCATTTGCAATAACTTACCTTCCTGTTCATGAGTTAAAGTAGATGAAATGATCACAGGATAGGTTTTTCCAGTCCCTAAGAATGCGTATGTTAGCTCTTTGGTAGCTCCTTTAACTCTAATTCCGGAAACTGAAAACTAGAAGGCATTGCCAACTTAGTTTTAGGAGGCAATTGTTCATATGGCATTACCCACATGCATTCTGCTCTATCCTCCTCTATTGTATCCATCATAAGACACGTCTGGTTCAGATCAGCATCCAATGGAGTTGACTCTGCAGGCTGATAGATATCACCAAATTGAGTCATCACAACTTCCAAAGGATCCTTGTAGTCGACCAAATCAACTTCATCTTCAATAACCGTGTCTATATAATGAATTTCTTCCTCATCATCGTATTCTTCAGGTCGGGGATTAGAAAATATTTTTACATTCAATGTCATGTTCTCGAATACGATAGTCATGATACCACTTCTAATCTTGATCGTGGCATCAATAGTGTTGAGGAATGGACGTCCAAAGATAACCAGGATATGTGCACCAGAATTAGACACAGGTTCTGTGTCCAATATCACGAAATCAATCGGAAATACAAAAGAGTCTATTTGGACAAGGACGTCCTCTAACACCCCTCTAAGGTACTTCACAGATCTGTCTGCCAATTGCAAAGCGACTCGGGTGGGTTTGAGTTCACCCAACCCTAGCTGTTTATAAACTGAATATGGCAGCAGGTTCACGCTTGCTCCTAAATCGAGGAGTGCGTTATCTATCTTTTGATTCCCAATTCTACATGAGACAGTAGGTGTACCGGGATCTTTGAGTTTTGGAGGCAACTCATTTTGAATGATCGCACTTGCTTGGCATGCGACATAAGCATGTTTCTTCACGCTTTGCCTCCTCTTGACCGTGCATAGATCTTTGAGATACTTAGCATAGGCTGGCACTTGCTTGATAGCATCTAGGAGTGGAAGGTTAATTTTAACTTGTTTAAACAATTCCAAAAACTCCTAATTCTTTGTCTCATTCTTGGGTTTCTTCAACCGTTGAGGATAAGGTGCAGGAAAAGGGCATTTTGGTGGTTCATCCTTCACAAACTCCTTCCCAGGCCTTCGCTCAACTTCTTCTTCTACTCTAGGAGCTTCAATGTTTGCCTTTATTGGTTCGTCCTTAGTAGACGGCTCCTCCCCTCGAGTAGATGGTTGCTCAAGCTCATTATCCACCACTTCCTCCTCTTTGTACACTTCGGGTGTAGATAGAGGCATGCTTTTATCTATGATTCTTCCACTTCTCAATGTAGTCACGGCTTTAGCATGTTCCTGATTGTTAGGACCATTGTTATGTCCTTTGGGGTTCGGAAGTGGTTGGGCAGGGAATGTTCCTCCTGAACCCTCTTGCCATACATCTATCCTTTCTAACGTGGCAGACATTCTACTCATCATCTGTATGAGTTACTGCGTTAGATTGGCATTAGCAAGTGGCTCTTCTTCTTGTACCTTCTTGTGCGGTGGCACATAGGTATTGGTTTGTGGTGCATTGGAGGGTTGAGATTGGGTGTAGGTATTGGTTCTGTTTTGATTGTATTGATGGGACGGCCTATTGTTTTGCCCTTGATATTGATTGTTGTTATAGGGCTGCTGTTGATATTGATTTTGGGTCCCAGCATTATTCCTCCAATCAAAACCGGGGTGATTCCATCTATTGTTACTTTGAAAGTTGTTGTTGGAATTCCCCGCCCCTCGAAAACCTTACATGGCATTCATCTCCATAGGGGTCTGCTCTTGAAAATACGGCACATTAGGACAATATTGAGTTGTATGTCCCAACATGTTGCATGTGCCGCATGGTTCCTCAGGCATGACTTGCCTAGAGCTCTCTCCTTTCATACTTAACTCCTCTACTTTCTTTGCCAGTTCTGCATATTTAGTCATGAGGTGATCTTCACTGGTTAGCTGGTATAGGCTTTTCTCCTCTACACAGGATATCTGTGAGCGTGAGACATTGTCAGAATTTGACCATTCATGAGCTTATTCAGTTAACCATTCAAAATGGGCTTCAGCCTCTTCGGTGTTTTTACGCAGAAATGGTCCGGAACTCATAGTTTCTACTAATTTCTTCGTTTCACCATTCAATCCTTGATAAAAGAAGCTGATAGTTCGCCATTTCTCAAACCCATGGTGTGGGCATGAGAGAAGCAAATCTTTGAAACGCTCCCACGCTTGTGTGAAGGTTTCATTGCTCTTTTGTTTATAGGAATTGATTTGACGCTGAAGATCTGTGGTCATGCGAGTAGGATAGAATTTCTTCAGAAATGCGGTGCTCATCGCATGCCAGGTGAAAATTGAATTAGGTTTTAGGGAGTGGAGCCACGCCTTCGCTTTATCTTTCAAAGTGAAGGGAAATAACATGAGATGCGTCACCTCCCTAAGACAATTTTGCGATAATGTTTTGCAAACATCCTCGAAATCAGTGACATGTAAGTACGCCTTCTCACTTTCCATCCCATGAAAGGTGGGAAGCAGTTGGATCATCCCATTGCGAAACTGAAATTCGCCATTATGCGGTGGGATTTGAATGCAAGAGGGCGTAGGTGCATGCTCTGGTTGCATAAGATCACAAAGAGGACGTAGTGCCTCATCAATTGGTACCACAACATTGTCACCATTTTCACTCTGATGATCATCCATTGATTCAGTTGGAGTGGCTATCGGGTTGATGGAACTATCAGAGTCAGAGCGGTAGAAAGGATTTCCAAAAATTCCTTCAATAGAATTATTGGACATGAACTAGGAGAGTCCCTAAGGTGAGTGTTTACCAAAAGAACTTGGAAAGAAAAGAAAATAAAATAAAAAAAATAAAAATAAAAAAAAACAGAAAGAGATGAAGAGAGACTGAGGTAATCTAAGGAATTGATCGTCGCCTTCCCCGGCAACGGCACCAAAAACTTGACACGAGAAAAATCTTGTGTGCGCTTGTGTGCTATACCCAAGTGTAGGTAGACGTGCAAGTAGTAACTGGTAAGACCAGGTCGATCCCACAGGGAAGGATAGAAATCAACTAACTTAGATTAGACTCTAAAAGAAAAGAAAATTCAATATTTCAAGAGAAGTGTAGAACACGAAGTTCTACAAGTAATAACTACTAACTTAAAAACAACTCAATTAAATTAACTAATGATTAACTATTTAACTAAAACAAGATTCGAAAACGGTTTTTATTAATAGAAGAAAGTGTTGGGATCACGCGAATCCACCATGACTCAACCATCTACCATGCAAATGCAATTAAGCTCAACGTAGAGCAACTTCTACAATATCCCGTACTTCTCTAAGGATGTAGAATCAATAGTCCTTTCATGACCGGGACTATATCATCACAATTAAGTTTGAAATACACAAAGGTGGTTTAATCCAATAGTTAAGACTCTCACCTACAATGGTGTTAGCATTGAGGGTGGTTTGCAAAATATATTGAAAGAAAATGCCTTAAGGCTTAACGTTTAAAGACTGTTTTGACAAACTGATCATATGGGGACAGTTTGATAACGAATCAGTAAAGCAGAAAGTCTTGGGATACTATATTAGATGTCCTCAAGAATCAGAGACCTCGATCGATCGACGCGCATTCGATCGATCGAACTTCGTCATCTCTCGATCGATCGAATAACTTCGATCGCTCGACTTCGTCTCTGGTCCGATCGATCGAACTACATTAGATCGATCGAACACAGGGAAAAATATAGTGCATGCCAGAGATCTGAAATCACGATTTCATCGCGATTTCCCAACCCCGAACTACTCGGACATGGTCTGGGAAGTACCAGATTTGTTTTTAACGTAAAAGTTCACTAAAAGCATGTTTGGTTGCAATTTTTTCATTAAAACTATGAAACTAATGGTTTTGACCTATCTAGCATGCAATACTCAAAGATTGGAAACTAAACTGTGATTAACTCAATGCAGCATATAAACAGAACAATGATAAGGAACCTGGATGAAGAAAACTTGTATTAATGCAATCAATCCAAACTATCAATGTTGAATCTTGAACAACCTACAAAACAACCACCAGAAAAACTCTCTATTCCCTATGAAAACTGATAAAAACAAGTGGGGCGTCCCTTTGGGACGTAAACAAAATGAATATATATAGCTACAACCTAATACTAGGGTTAAATCCCGTCTCTGCTGCGTGCGCGTAAATTCTGATAAAAGGCATGTTCGATCGATCGAAAACTCTCGATCGATCTAACTTCCAGAAACTTCAATCGCTTGAACTCCATTCGATCGATCGAAACGTCGATCGCTCGAAAACTCTCGATCGCTCGAAACTTCTATTTCAGCTTTGAGTTGTCTTCATCAGGATCAAGCACTTCCTTTTATCAATATTCTTCAATCTTGTACACAGCAGCAGTGATCTGCACAAATAATCACTAAAACAATACCACTTATCATAGTTTAATCAATTTGTGCAAAAACTGGTATTGTAATTCAAACTGCAGATAAACAGGGGAATTGTAGACTTTTCTAATGTATTTTCCTCTTTTAGCGCGGTTATATTCTACAAATACACCCGCTTGTCACCTATGGTAGTTAATCATGTTATACTGGAAAACCTAATGAGATATCCAATCTCATCATCCACTGTGACATTTGCAAACTTTGAGAAATGGTAACTCGTATCTCATTTGTATGCATTCATACATACAAATGAATTACATACAACAAAGTTTAAGGATTACAAACAATTACATATTCATCTCATGAAACATACATAACAAAATGTAAACTGATATCCATAAATATAAAAGTAATATTGTCTCATGCATAAAGTAATCAGTTAAAGGGCACAATCCCAACAAACTCCCATTTATACTCACAACCAATTAGAATTACATCTGAAACCTAAACTATCTAGATGATGTTGAAAGATCTTCTACGACAAGGCCTTCATACACGAATCTATAAGATTGTCCATAGTGGCAATCTTGATGACAGTTACGTCTCCATGTTAAACTATATCTCAGATGAGATAATACTTCATCTCTACGTGATCTCCCTTTCCATGGTTCCTTGGCTCTTTGGACTAAGATACTGCCCCACTATTATCACAACAAAGTAATAGGTGAAAATGACACTAGTACGTTGTCGAGTTCCATAAGAAACTTCTTAAGACAAACAGCTTCTTTTGTAACTTAGCAAGCCGCTACATACTCAGCTTTTGTAGTTGAGTCTACAATGCATTTCTGCATAATGCTCCTCCAACTAACAGCACTACCTCCCAAGGTAAAGAGATGTCTAGATGTTGACTTCCTCGAATCCTTATTCAACATTAAGTCAGAGGTGTAACCAACTGGAATTAACTCATCCTCGCCATACATTAGCATATATTATTTAGTCCTTCGCAAATACTTAAGAATATGCTTAACTACTCTCTAGTGTTTTGGACTACGATTTTACTGATATTTGCTTACCATGCCAATGACAAAGAAAATATCTAGCCTAGTGCACAATATCGAAGCATAGGGCGCTCCCGGTGTATGATCCCTCTCCTCTTATTTCTTAGGACACTGATCTTGGGAAAAGTGTAGACCATGCCTGAAAGGTAATAAACCTTTCTTTGAGTTGTCCATAGAAAACCTAGTCAATACTTATCAATATAAGAAGCTTAAGATAATCCCATTATCCTTCACTTTCGATCTCGAAAGATCTTCATTCCAAGAATATAGTCAGCCTCTCCTAGATCTTTCATATCAAAAGTACTGGCTAACCAGACCTTGATTGTTGACAACATTCCTACATCATTCCCAATGAGTAGTATATCATCAACATATAGAACGAGAAAAAGCTACTGCATTTTCTTCACATTTCTTATATACACAAGGTTCGTCCAGATTTTGGGTGAAACCAAACGACTTGACCACCTTGTCAAAATGGATGTTCCAACTTCTGGATGCCTACTTAAGTCCATAAATGGACCTTTGTAGCTGGCATACTTAATTATCTTTACCGTTAGCTATGAAGCCTTCTGGTTGCTACATATAGACGTCTTCCTCAAGAATGCTATCTTGACGTCCATCTGCCAAATCTCGTAATCGAGAAATGCAACAATAGATAAGAGTATGCTTATGGATTTAAGCATGGTTACATGCGCGAAGGCTTCCTCATAATCGATCCTCTCTTTTTTAGTATAACCTGTTAGAGTTTGATGGGGTATGCCCTTAATCAAATTAGCTATGAACTATCTTGGACATCAATTTTAGCACATGTTTATGGATATCATTGCTTACATTTTGTCATGTATGTCTTTTATGAGATGAATGGTGGTTTGGCATCCTTGAACTTCATTGTATGTGATTTATTTGTGTGAAAAAGTTTTACACATGGAAGATATGGATCATATGGTCCTTGGAAGTTTTAAACAGTCACAGTGGATGATATGACTAGATACCTTATCAGGTTTACAATGTAGCATGATTAACTTCTATTTGATGGAGTGATGAATCTCATTCACAAGAGTGTAAGACTCTAAAGTTAATATGCTAGTGTATATGATGCATTGACGGACCTTAATTTTAATCCATTGATAAAAACTGTCAACAGTGGACACTCAAACATATATGAGACATATATCCCTAATCCTGAGATAATAATGGATACAACCTTTAGGCCTGGTTGTTTTGACTTACCAATCAATGAGGTCTTTAAGATCAACACCTGGGTATCTTGAATGATCATGTCTGAAATATTGGGAACATGTATTATCAAGACAGAATCTATCCTCTATTATAGAGTAAGTATTCTCTTAAGAATTTCACTATGTTAGTCACTGAGAATTGCAATCTTGTAGCAAATATGTTAACACACGTTTGGTAAACTATGAGAAGTAAATGGGGACTCAAGGATATAAGCTGTAATTATCAATTGGGAGATAGTACTACTTAGTCTCAGTGATAATTATGAATACTGAAGGTAGGGGGGCACTAATGTCATTTCATATAGAGCTAGGTATTGCTCTGTGATTTGCCTCTTCTGATTTAGATGGCAGTTAATGTCATGTGGTGAAATTGATATTAACTAATTAATTTAGACTATTTGGGTAATGAGATTAATCGGGTATAGTTTATATTAATTTAAGCTAATAAGGAAGAGCCTAGAGGTCCCACGTATAGCTCTTATGAAGTAACAAGTCCAACTAGGTTTAAGAGATGGATTGAGTGTGTATAAATATATGTATAGAGAGAGTTTTTGCTTTTGTTAAAATAACCCTGGCTGAATCTCTCTCTCCCACACATATATTTTCTCTCTTCCTCTAAACCCTAGAGATTATCACCAAGGTCTAAGGATTGGAGAGCTTCAAGAGTATACGCGTGAAGATTTCAGGACCGCAAAGGAGGAGTAGCATCTGGATCTTGCTTGAAGTGTTCTTGTAAGGATCCAACTGATCATAAAAGGCATTAGATCTATTTTTGATAATCATACGCATCTAATTTTGATCCAGATCTATTTTTTAGAAGAGTTTTCAAAGTTTAATCGCTTCCGCAAACCCTAAAATTTTAAAATGGGACCAACAACTGGTATCAGAGCCTGATCGAACCCAATACGTATGAATTTTTGCAGAACACTATGATTTAATGGTTGAAAAACATATCTAGAATAAAAGCCCATATAACCCTAACGGTACTATCGTGCGCGAGTACTATGCTACAGTTTACGCGTGCTATTTTTCTTCAAAAACTCATCAATTAATATTTGGAATTGAAAGAGAGCAGAAAAGTACATGTAACTGGCCTAGGGTTTTACGAGCATGTACTATAGTTGCGTGTGCATGCTAGAAGCATGCTATGCACATGCTCTATTGTTCGGTGCACCTGTTATCCATGCTATTTTTCTTCAAAAACTCATCAATTAATATTTAGAATTGAAAGAGAGAAGAACAGTACATGTAACTAGCCTAGGGTTTTACGAGTAGGTACTATAGTATGCGTGCGCGTGCTGTGCGGTGCACCTGCTATGCGTGCTATTTCACTTCAAAAACTCATCAATTAATATTTGGAATAGAAGAGAGAAGAAAATCAGATGCAATGGCCAAGGGTTTTATGAGCACGTACTATAGCGTGCGTGCGCGTGTTGTGCGCATGCTGTGTTGTGCGACGCACCGGCTATCCATGCTATTTTTCTTCAAAAACTCATCAATTAATATTTGGAATTGAAAGAGAGAAGAAAAGCATGTGTAACTGGCCTTGGGTTTTTCCGAGCATGTACTATAGTGTGCGTGCGCATGCTGTGCACATGATGTCCACATGTTGTACGCATGGAAATCTATTCAAAAACAATCACACGTGTTGTTGTTCAATAGTTTATTTTATTAAAAGTTGTTTTTTGTAAAATTAAATTTTGAAAAGCATTTTTCTAAAATTGTTTTTGAAATAAGTGTTTTCTAAAAGTGGTTTTAACACGTTTTCTGCTGTTCTATTCTGCAATGTTTTTCGGGAGCCAATTAATTCACAGTGTTAATACCTTATACGATATTTGATTTCTTTTATGCATAATATGATTTATGAACTGTGTGGTTTGGACATATGCATTTATGGTAATCATAGATATACAACTGTGTGGGATTAGCATGTGGGATTAGCATGTACTAACCCTGTTTTGTAGCTTCCTGATCCTTCATGGCCAAAACATTTACATTTATGTTTAATTTTTGTTTCAGTTTATTTGTGGCATTGTGGTAACACAATAGTTTTCCTCTGCCAAAATTTCATTTTAAATCCTAGATCACTATGTAAGCCTCCTTCGGGAAGGCATAGGACTTTGTAAATATAACTTTTGGAAATGCACAAGATGGAACCATAGAGATGGAGGCCGGAGGACTGAAGCCTTTCGAAGACGTATCTATGGAAATAGAGCCATGAGAGAGAAGGGCCTGTTTTTGCATGCTTGTTATGTGTTATTACATGTGATGTGATTGGTTCATAAATTACACATGCATGAGTTTAAAGAGTTTTCTTTTCAAAATGATAATACAGATAAAATTGGATCTCCAAAGTTATCACGTTTTAAAGGTAAAGAGCTATTTTGACACGTTAAACAAAAATGAGTTTTTGCAGTTAATGTAACAAAATGTTTTTTAAAAAATAAATTCCTATTTCAAATAATCTAGTGGGAGAGAGTCTTATGCTAACGCATAACCCCACGGTCTTCCATCAATGTTTTATTGTAAGGAGAATTGAATATTGTGCATCACAGACTTATCTATGATCATTCCCCTCAGGCAATATTCTATTCTCTGGTTACTAGATATAAACTTCCTAAGGATAGAATCAATGAGACGTGTTAGAGAGTGACCTCCCCTCGAAGGCATTACTTGAGATGGTTGTCATTTGATTCTAATTGATGGTGTACACTAGACTAATATTTTAATAAGTGATATCCCTCAAAATTTTATCAAAATTTATTGGAGGCCAAGGGATCAGGAGTCATGAGTTATTTTGCAAGAGTTGCATGGGAATAATCATGATGGTTTAGCCAATTAAATTATGGAATCTTGATCTCCCCTTGGAGGCTTTATTTCATGAATTTAATATTCTGATGATATATATGTTAAAGTTTTTTTTAAAGGAATTTTCCTCATGGTTGACATATTTATCACTTTAAATGATGATCCATACTTATACTATAATGCATTTTCACTGTCGCATTTCAGCCCACTTGCAACCATTCTTAATCAAAACAAGTTAACTGGAACAAACTATGTGGATTGGAAAAGAAACCTTGACATTCTATTGACTGCCGAAGGATATAAATATGTACTCACCATTCCTTGCCCGGTAGCACCCAGATCTGATACCCCTGCTGATGAGAAAGATCAATATGAATGTTGGCAAAAAGGCTGATCAGTTGGCCTGCTGTTACATATTGGCCTCCATGTACAATGTGTTGCAGCACCAACATCAATCGATTGCCACGGCTGGTGATATGATCTCGAATCTCAAGGCGATGTTTTGGGAACAAAGCCACCATATAAGGCTTAACGCTATGCAACAACACATGAACACTAAGATGTGAGAGGGAACTCCAGTAAGAGAGCACATTCTGAAACTGATTAGTTATATGAACATACTGGAGGTCCTCAGAGCTGAAACCGATGGGGAAACTCAAGTGGACATGATCCTTAACTCATTACTTAATTCATTTAACCAGTTCAAATTGAATTATAACATGAACAAACTGGGGTATTCATTGAGTCAACTGGTTAGCTCTCTATAGGCTATGGAGGGGATAGTCACTAGTGGTCATGATGTTATGAACCTAGAGAAGGCTTCACTCTCAAAGCCCAAGCCCAAGGGCAAGGGTAGGAAGAAGAAGAAGGGTTCTAAGGTTCAGGTTGGTGAGCATAACCCAACAATTGGGAAGAAGGCAAGAAAGGGCAAGAAGAAGACTGAAGGGAAGCCAAAGGAAAAGTGTTTCAACTGCGGCATCCTGGGACATTGGAAGAGAAACTGTCCGGATTACTTGGCCACTAAAAACCAAGGTATGATTAAATCACTTGTAATTAAAGTAAGTTATTTAACGGATACATTGAATACATGGTGCATTGATTTTGGAGCAACTAACCACATCTGCAATATGTTGCAGGGGTTCAAACCAACCAGGCAGTGTAGTGATGGAGAAATCAAGCTCACCCTAGGATCTAGTACAACCATTTCAGCAATTGCAATTGGAGTAGTAGTCTTAGTTTTTCCTAGTAATAAAAGATTAGTGTTAACAGATGTACTTTACGTCCCTTCCATAAGACGTAATCTCATTTCAGTTTCTAGTTTAGTGAATAATTGTTATTCGTTTCTGTTGGTCCAAAAGTAATCCTTAGAGGGGGTGAATAAGATTACTAGGAATTAATGGCAAAACAAAAAGTAAAACAAGCATAAAATAATTAATAACAATAATTAAAGAGAGTGAGAGAAAGGAATACTTGCAAACCAAGTTTTTCAAGTGGTTCGGCAATCCGCAATCCGCGGCCTACGTCCACCCCTCAAGAACACCTCTTGAGGATTCCACTAATCAATCTTCTTTGGGTGAAGATCAAACCACTCCTTACAAGTTCTTTTTGAACTCCTTATTATACTTCCAATGAAGAAACCCTTCACTTGGAGAAAAGGTTACACCAACCCTCTTACAACTTTAAGGTTTTAAGAATGTTTGAACACAACTGAATAACACTCTCTTTGTAGAGTAGATAGAAATAATAAAAGCTCACAATAATAGCTCTCAAGGAAATACAAAATCAAATCTAGAGCTAGAAGCTTGAATCTCAAATAATTAAGGCTTTTATCTTTGATTGCAATAAGTGAGTATTCAATATGAGTAATTGATTTATCAACAACCAATTTGAATTGAGTATATATACTCTCTCAAGAAAATATGAACGTTTAAGGTAGATGGGAGCATTAAATGCATAAAGCAAAATAGAGGAAAAGAGCCGTCACTATTTCTCTATAGTAAATCAGTCAACTGGGCTCACAATTCAATCGACTGGAATTCTGAACTTAATGTTTGCGCCATAAAAATAGTGGATGAAAAGGTTGTCCAGTCAAATGAAATGTGTCAAGTACAATGCTTGATTTTGATAAAAAAAAAAAACTAATCAACTAAAGGTCAGTTACGATCGACTGAAAAATACAGGGACCAACCAACTTTAGAAAAACAGTTTGCTTGATTTGAAGGAATTGTTCAATTTTAAGCCCTTGTTTTTAAGATTCAATCTAACCAACTTTACATTAATTCCTATAAGAGCAATATATGGAACAAATACTCTTCCACAAGACTTCCATAGAATATCCATTATCATTATTGAGCTCTGTTTGGACAACACACTAGATGAAATCATAAGTACTCAATTTGATGGTTTGTTAGTCATCAAAATTACTTAGGGTAAAATCCTTGGGGCTAAAAATCTCCCCCTTTTTTATGATGACAAACTACTAGTTGCCCATGATAAATGAATGATGCGTAATTGTCCACTTGTGATAAAAGATGCATTTTGACAGGCAATAGGATATTTTCCCCCTTTTGTCATCAACAAAAACTACTTAGAGCGGAGAGAAGCTTCCCCTCTTTGAGTGAGTTGATGGACGGGATGGGGAAGGGGAGGAAGTGTGGGAATCACTTAATAAAAAGTGTCATCATAATCCCATGGTTAGTACACAAATAGACGAGTATACCAATATCATGAGAAGCACTAACAGATACAATCAACATGAATGCATGGACAAGCATAAATGGTAAATGGAGCTTCATATAACAAAAGATATAATTTCTTATAATATCCATAGAAACACTTTAAACACAAAAGAGATTATATAGATACAAAATAAATGAAAGGCTATACAAAACAAAAATAAAAATAAATCTATCTAGATGTCAATGCTAGCTTATATAGCTTAGCCTAAAACCAAAAGAGATCAAAAAGGTCGTCAAATGCCAAAATGACTTTGAATCACCCGAATGGCGTCTTGTGCATCATCAAGACTAGACTGCATCATGGATAAACATCGATCCACTAGCTCCTGAGTGGCAAGAAAGGTAGTGCGAAGCACGTCCATGATAGTGCCAACCTCCAGAATGTCAGAACGGAATGTGTTAAACTGAGAGGCCACAGAAGACGAGAGTGTGGAGACACAAAAGAGAGGGAAGAGTGAAGAAAAGTTACAGTAGAGGAGAGAGACTCAATACGGCAGTGATAATGGAGAACTACTCAGAGAGGTCAGGAGGAGGAGGAGCTGAAGAGGATGGAATGTCGGTGGGAGGAGGAATGGAGGTGGATGGAGCATCAGAATGTGGGGCAGGTATACCAGTAGGAGCAGTGGTGTTGGTGGTAGTAGTGGTCGGTGTATCAGAAGAGGGAGGAGCAATGGTAGGGCGGGGAGCTTTGGGGACAAATTTGTCATCCTCAAGTTTATATCCCATGAGAGATAGAGTAGTGGTGGAGTAAACCTCATGGATTGTGGGCTCGTGGCGATCTCCGTCATCAAGCAGAACTTTGAAATGATGGAAATGGAAGTGAGAGCCATGCCATAGGGGAGAGAACTAGACTTAGATTTCTTTTGTGTCTCACAAATATGTTTGCAAAAGAGATAAGAAAGATCAAATTTCTTATTCAAAAGAATACACCAGAGAATAAAAATGTCATAGTAAGAAACATAATCGCAACCACCTGCGCGAGGAACGGTAGCATAGGTAATAATATGGTAAAGTAAACGGCATTCAAAGGTAAGTTGAGATGTAGAGGGTTTTAGTGGAGCAACCAATTCGAGGTTCCCACAAATCAAACAAGTGATCAGAGGGTCAAAACCAAATTCAGTGTTCCATTTATTGTCCTCGTATAGATGAATATTACCAGTTGGAAAACCAAAAATCTGAACGACAGTGTCGGGTAAACTCCACGAACAAAGGAATTGAATGAAATATGTTGAGGTGAGGGGTGTAGATTAGTGTAAAATTCTCGGACAAGTGTGGGGTAATAGGACTGAGAGATGGATAAAAATTTAGTCCATCCTAGGGCATCAAATAAGGCGCCAATTAGTAATCCATAGGAAGTGGAAAAGTCAGGATGAAGAGTATTACCTACTGTAATTTTACGATGAACGAATGATACAGTGTAGTTTTCCCTGCGCTCTGCATCAAGAAAACGAGCAGGAGGATAAGGTGGTAGAGGGGTAGTGGCCGGAGCTGGTGGAGGAGCAGTGGCAGGAGTAGAGGAGTCCTCTGGTGTCTTGCGTTTGTTGGACTTGGGAGGCATTTTAGCGAGAGGGAGAAGAAGGATGGAGATGCTGAGAGAGTGTGAGAGGAGATATGGTGGTGAGATGGTGGCTCGGAGCAAGAGGGATAAAGAAATGGAGTAGGGGAGGTAAAGGGTGCAGTCGCCTGAGAGGAAAGAAGGTTTAGGGTTTAAAAGAAATCGCAGAGATGTATATATATTCCCAGACATTCAGTCGACTGAGACGGGAAGTCAGTCGACTGCTTTACCGTTCAGTAGACTGTGGAGCATGTTCAGTTGACTGGAATAAGTGAAGCAGAATAGAAGATTTCACGATAGAAATCAGTCGACTGAAAAATGGTTCAGTCAACGAAACAAAATAGCGTCCAGTCAACTGATCAAGTCTTCAGTCGACTATTTTGGATCAGAAAAACAAAAAAAATAGAATTGAAGGAAAGAGGATCCAAAAAACTGAATTACACAACATCGGCTTGACTAGGCATTCCCAATTCACGACGAATGATACAAAAATGATCTTCTTGAAGAGGTTTAGTGAAAATATCCGCCCATTGATGATTTGTATCGATGAAAATGAGTTCGACATCACCCTTTTGAACATGATCTCTAATGAAATGGTGTCTAATATGAATGTGCTTAGTTCTAGATGTTGAATGGGATTCTTAGAGAGACTAATCGTGCTAGTGTTATCGCATCTAAGTTGGATGTGATAAAAGAGAAGTCTAAAGTCTTCTAATTGTTGTTTTATATAGAGAACTTGAGCACAACAACTACTGGAAACTATATATTCGGCTTCTACCGTGAACAAAGCTAAAGAATTTTGTTTCTTACTAAACCAAGAGACTAGGGAGTGTCCTAAAAAGTGACACGTTCCACTTGTGCTCTTGCGATCCACTTTGCAACCAGTAAAGTCCGCATCCGAATAACTAACTAGGTCAAAGGGAGTGTTCTTAGGATACCATAAACCCAAGTCAATGGTGCCTAATAAGTATCTAAAAATGCGCTTAACGGCTACAACATGCGACTCTCTAGGTGAAGATTGAAATCTAGCACAAAGACACACACTAAACATAATGTCTGGTCTACTAGCGGTAAGATACAACAAGCTACCTATCATACCACAAAAATTTTTAGTATCAACATGTTTTCTGGATTCATCTTTGTTAAGCTTTAGAGAAGAACTCATGGGAGTTGCAATTGGTTTGCAATTTTTAAAACCAAATCTTTTCAATAAATCTTTAATGTACTTGGATTGGTTTATGAAAATACCATCTTTGTGTTATTTGATTTATAAACCAAGAAAGAAATTTAGTTCTCCCATCATACTCATTTCAAATTCATCTTGCATGAATTTTGCAAATTCCTCACACATTTTCTCATTTGTAGCACAAAAGATGATATCATCCACATAGATTTGAATAAGTAGTATATCTTTGTGTGAATGTTTAATAAAAAGTGTGGTGTCAAGTTTTCCTCGCGTAATTCAAGATCAAGCAAATATTTTCTAAGACGATCATACCAAGCACGAGGAGCTTGTTTTAACCCATAAAAAGCCATTGAAAGTTTAAAAACATGTTTGGAAAATTTTGAACTTTCAAATCCGGGAGGTTGCTTGACATAAACTTCTTCCACTATAAAACTATTTAAAAAGGCATTTTTTACATCCATTTGAAAAAGTTTGAATCTTTGTGGCAAGCAAGCACAAGTAACATTCTAATGGCTTCTAACCTTGCTACGGGAGCATAGGTTTCCTCATAGTCTATTCCTTCTTCTTGGTTATACCCTTAGGATACCAATCTAGCCTTATTTCTAACCACAACTCTGGATTCATCCTTCTTATTCCTAAACACCCATTTGGTTCCTATGATTGAATGATCATTGGGTCTAGATACTAAAGTTCAAACTTGGTTTCTTTCAAATTGGTTCAACTCTTCTTGCATAACCATAATCCAACTATCATCTTGCTCCACTTCCTCTATGTTTTTAGGTTCTATTTGAGATAGAAATGCTAAGTTGTTACAAATGTTTCTAAGAAGGATCTAGTAGCTATGCCTTGACCGGGATCACCTATAATTTGATCTATGGGGTGACTAGGAACGGTCTTCCAATCTCTAGGGAAGTCATCTCTAACATTGTCTCTAGGATGCTCTAGAGGAGTAGGGGAATCTTCTTTAGGATTTTCTAAAGGTATAGAGGATGAAGTACTAGCACTATCTAGGCTTGCTACTACAACATCATCATCATCATCCTTTCTTCAAAAGGGATTAGCCTCATCAAAAACTACATGCATGGACTCTTCTACAACTAAGGTTTTTTTTACAAAAAACTCTATATGCCTTGCTAATTTGTGAACATCCTAAGAAGATACCTTCATCCGATTTAGCGTCAAACTTACCTAAGTTCCGTATTGTTCAAGATGAAGCACTTACAACCGAAAACTCTAAAATAACCGTGTTAGATTTTCTACCCTTCCAAAGTTCATAGGGAGTTTTACCAAGATTATTTCTAACAACACGATTAATAACATAACAAGAAGTGCTAGTTGCTTCGGCCCAAAAGTATTGTGGCAAAGAGTGTTCATTCAATAAAGTTCTTGCCATCTCTTGAAGTGATCTATTTTTCCTTTCAACAACACCATTTTGTTGAGGAGTTCTTTGTGCCAAAAAGTTATGTCCAAAACCATTTTCATCACAAAAATTTGAAATATCTTTGTTGTCAAATTCTCTTCTTCTATCACATCTAAAATTGTTAATAGCATACCCTTTTTCATTTTGAACTCTTTTACAAAATTTTACAAAATTTGGGTAAGCCTCATCTTTATGAGCAAGAAAGATGACCCATGTAAATCTTGAGTAGTCATCAACAATTACGAATGCATACACTTTGCCACTCATACTTGCTACACGATTAGGACCAAGTAAATCCATATAAAGCAATTGAAGGGGTCTATTAGTAGAAATCTCCTTTTTCTTTTTGAAAGAGGTTTCTGTTTATTTTCCAAGTTGATAAGCATCACAAATCTTGTCCTTAACAAATTTTGTTTTTGGTAAACCTTTGACTAAATTATTTTTGATAAATTTGAAAGAAGATCCATACTAGCATGTCCTAATCGTCTATGCCAAAGCCAACTAGTTTCACTCAACACGGTAAAGCATTTAACATCTTGTGAGAAAATATCATCAAAATCAATGGTATAAACATTTTTATCATGATAAGCAATAAATGACACTTTATCATCTTTAGCGTTCATAATCATGCAATAATTTGATTCAAAGACAACTTTAAAGCCTTTATCACATAATTGACTAATGCTCAACAAATTATGTTTAAGACCATTAACAAGTAATACATTTTCAATAGTTAAAGAGGAGTTCTTACCAATTTTACCTATGCCAATGATTTTTCCCTTGGAGTTGTCTCCGAAGGTAACGTTTCCACCATCCTTGGGAGAGAGAGAGAGAGGAGAACTTTGATTTGTCTCCGATCATGTGTCTAAAGCATCCACTATCCAAGAACTATCTATCCTTTCTTAAGCACACCTATAAAATAAGCTTAAGTATTCCTCTTTGGTACCCAATATTCGTTGGGTCCACTTTTGTTAGCAAAGGGAGGTATGGTTCCCTTTTTAATCCAAACCATAGTGGATTTTCTCCTATTTAGGCATTTATAGTTCACATGCCCCTTTCTCATGCAATAATGACAAGTCACATGAGGATTGAAATTGCTTGAAGTGGATCCTTTTGTAAAAATTCTTTGATGAGATTTGTTTAAAGAACTAGAACTAGTAGAGACATCACTTGAAAAAAAATTATTATACTTCTTTTCTTTATAGGTAGGATTGAAACCCAATCCAACTTTATCAAAAACACATCTTTGTTTTTCCAAAAGCATATTTAAATTTTGCTCTCCATGAGTGAATTTAGCTAAAGTTTGTGTTAAATCTTCAACTTGTTTCTTCAACTCAATGTTTTCTTTTTCAAAATCATTTGAAGGAATGCTTCTTGAAGTAAGCATTTCATTTTCTTTTCTTAAAGATTCATTTTGTGATTTCAATTCACTAAGTTCATTTGAGAGAAGAGAAAAATTCTTTTTGAGAGCTAGGTATTTGGTTCCCAAGCTTTCCAATTTCTCATGCAATTCATCAAATGCATTTTGTAGCTCATCATAGTTATGAGATTCATTACAAGAGTCATAGTTAGAGTCTACCTCATCACTTTCATGTGCCATGAGACAAATGTTTGCAACTTCATCATCACTTGATTCATCTTCGGATGTCTCATTCTCAGAATCATCCCAAGTTGTTGCCTTCATTGCCTTTTTTGCCTTTAGCTCAAAGTTCTTCTTTAGTAATGGGCAATCGGTTTTGATGTGTCCTGGCTTTTTACACTTGAAGCAAATGATTGGATCTTTGTTGGTTTCACTTTTCTTTTGTCTTCCTTTTCTTGTAAAGGATTTGTCTCTTCTCAAGAACCTCTTGAACTTGCGAGTGGTCATGGCCATTTCATCATCTTCATCATTATCATCATCTTGGTCATTTGAAGCCTTTAGACCCAAGTTCTTCTTTTTATCTTCATTGTCGAAGACGGCCAATTCCATTTCATGAGTGACAAGAGATCCTATGAGTTGTTCAATAGAGAGTCTTGAGAGTTCTTTTGCTTCTCGGACCGCCGTGACCTTTGGTTACCAATGCTTTGGTAGAGACCTAAGCACCTTCTCAATCATCACTTCGTTAGGATAAATTTTACCATAATTTTTCAAAACTATTAGTAATACTAGTAAAGCAAGTAGACATTTCACTAATAGTTTCATTTGGAAGCATTTTGAACATTTTATATGATTGAACAGGTAAGCTAATCTTAGACTTCTTAACTTGATTAGTTCCTTCATGAGTGACCTCTAATTTGTCCCAAATTTCTTTAGTCGATTCACATGAAGAGATTCTATTGTACTCATTAGGGTCTAAGCCACAATATAGGAGATTCATAGGCATAGCATTCATTTTAATAAGTTTTTTGTCTACATCATTATATTCATCTTCCATTTTAGCAATGACTTTGGTGCCTACAGTCTTAGTGGGAATATGAGGTCCTTTGACTACGATTTGCCATAAATCAAAGTCTTGAGCAATAATGTAAATTCTCATCCTATTTTTCCAATAAGCATAGTTAGTTCCATTAAAGCATGGAGGTCTTTGGGATGATTGTCCCTCACTATAAGTGATATTGGTATTTGTGGTTGCCATGTGATATTAACTCTAAGATATGTGAAATCAATACTAGAGTCCTTGGTCTGATACCAATTGTTGGTCCAAAAGTAATCCTTAGAGAGGGGGTGAATAAGATTACTAGCAATTAATGGCAAAATAAAAAGTAAAACAAGCACAAAGTAATTAATAACAATAATTAAAGAGAGTGAGAGAAAGGAACACTTGCAAACCAAGTTTTTCAAGTATTTCGACAATCCGCAATCCGCGGCCTACGTCCACCCCTCAAGAACACCTTTTGAGGATTCCACTAATCAATTTTCTTTGGGTGAAGATCAAACCACTCCTTACAAGTTCTTCTTGAACTTCTTGTTACACTTTCAACGAAGAAACCCTTCACTTGGAGCAAGGGTTACACCAACCCTCTTACATCATCAAGGTTTTAAGAATGTTTGAATACAACTGAATAACACTCTCTTGTAGAGTAGATGGAAATAATAAAAGCTCACAATAATAGCTCTCAAGGAAACACAAAATCAAACCTAGAGCTAGAAGCTTGAATCTCAAATAATTAGGGCTTTTATGTTTGATTGCAATAAGTGAGTATTCAATAAGAGTAATTGATATATCAATAACCAATTTGAATTGAGTATATATGCTCTCTCAAGAAAATTTGAACATTTAAGGTGGGTGGGAGCATTAAATGCATAAAGCAAAGCAGAGGAAAAGAGTCGTTACTATTTCTGCGTAGTAAATCAGTCAACTGGGCTCGCAGTTCAGTCGACTGGAATTTGAACTTAATGCTTGCGCCATAAAAATAGTCGATGAAAAGGTGGTCCAGTCAACTGAAATGTGTCAAGCAGAATACTTGATTTTGATGTAGAAACCAGTCAACTGAAGGTCAGTTCTGGTCGACTGAAAAATACAGGACCAGTCGACTGAAAGAAAGTCCAGTCGACTATTTTTATAAAGAAAAACAGTTTGCTTGATTTGAAAGAATTGTTTAATTTTAAGCCCTTGTTTTTTAGATTTAATCTAACCAACTTTACATTAATTCCTGTAAGAACAATATATGGAACAAATACTCTTCCATAAGACTTCCATAGAATATTCATCATCATTATTGAGCTCTATTTGGAAAACACACTAGATGAAATCATAAGTACTCAACTTGATAGTTTGTTAGTCATCAAAATTACTTAGGGTAAAACCCTTGGGGCTAACAGTATCATTTTGGAACTGAAGTATCAAAAAAAAGAAATGGTTCTTTCATTTATTGTGTTGTACTGTCTAATGGTTTATACTTGATTAATACTTACACTCAAGGATCATCTAAAGTGAAATTGAACAATTCAATGGTAACATTACCATCTAAAAGGAAAATGACTTCTTCAAATCCTACAAAACTTTGGCACTTGAGGTTAGGTCATATTAATCTGAATAGAATAGATAGGCTGGTTAAAGATGGTGTACTCAACTCTTTAGTTATAGAATCATTGCCTATCTGTGAGCCATGTTTAGAGGGTAAAATGACCAAAAGACCCTTTTTCCGCAAAGGGCAATAGGGCCAAAGATTTGTTAGAGTTAATACATAGTGATGTATGTGGACCAATAAACACCAAAGCACGTGGAGGCTATTAGTATTTCATTGCGTTTACTGATGACTACTCAAGATAGATATCTTTACATACTGCACCATAAATCTGAAGCCTTTAAAAGTTCAAAAAAATTTAGAGCTAAGGTAGAGAAACAATTAGTAAAGAATATCAAGGCCATTCGATCTGATCGAGGTGAGGAGTATCTGTCTTATACGTTTATTGATCACTTGAGAGAGAATGGTGTTGCTGAAAGAAGGAACACGACCCTTTTAGACATGACTAGGTTGATGATGAGCAATTTAGAATTGCCACTGTTCATATGGGGTTTTAATTTGGAAACAGCGTTATACATACTAAATCATGTTCCAAGCAAATTTGTCCCTAAGACACCCTGAGAATTATGGAGTGGGCGTAAGCCTTCTTTATAACATTTTCAGATATGGGGATGTCTAGCACATGTGCTGAAGGGACAGACGAGCAAGTTGGAAACAAGATCAGAAGTATGTTATTTTTTTGGATATCTGAAGGAGACAAAAGGTTGGTATTTTTATCATACAAGAGAGCAAAAGGTGTTTGTAAGCACACATGTTATTTTCTTAGAAGATGATTATATCATGAACTAAAAACCCAAAGGAAGGATAGTTCTAGAAGAGGTAAGAGAGCAACCTCAATTCCCCAAATATTCAATGCGAATGTAGAACCAGAAATAACCACATCACCTTCTATTCCTACACCAGAACGTCGTCGTAGTGGGAGGATTGTCAGGCAACCTAACAGATTCATGTTCATAGGAGAAGTGTTTGAAGCTGTTCCTGAAGAGTCTGAAGTTGATCTGTCCACCTATGAGGAGGCCATGGCCAATGTAGATTCGGACCAATAGAAACTTGCAATGAAAGTTGAAATAGAATCTATGTATTCTAATCAGGTCTGGGAGCTTGTAGACTCTCATGCCAATATTAAACCAACTGGCTATAATTGGGTCTACAAACAGAAGAGAGGACTAGATGGGAAGGTAGAGACCTCCAAGGCTAGGCTAGTGGCAAAGGGCTACACTCAACGAGCGGGTGTTGACTATGATGAGACCTTTTTACCTGTAGCCATGCTTAAATCCATTAGGATACTCTTATCTATAGCAGCATGTCTCTGTTATGATACATGGTAGATGGACGTCAAGGCAGCATTCTTGAATAAAAATCTTGACGAGGACATCTTTATGCAGCAACCAGTCGATTTCATAGCAAGCGGTCAGGAGAACATGGTATGTAAATTGTAAAAGTCCATTTTATGGGCTAAAGCAAGCATCCAGGAGTTGGAATATCTGATTTGATCAAGAAGTCAAATCTTTTGGATTTATCCAAAATATGGATGAGCCTTGTGTTTACAAGAAACATGAGGAGAATACGGTGGCATTTCTAGTTCTTTATGTTGATGATATCCTTCTCATTGGGAATGACATAGAAGTATTATCAATGATTAAAGTTTGGCTGGCTAGTACCTTTGACATGAAAGATCTTGGTGAGGCAAGCAATATCCTGGGAATAAAGCTATTACGGGATCAGAAGAATAAGATAATAGGATTATCTCAAGCTTCCTATATTGATAAGGTACTTTCCAAGTTCTCTATGGAGAATTCCAAGAAAGGCTTTCTCCCTTTCAAGCATGGTCTAACACTCTCACAGGATTAGTGTCTTAAGACACAGAGTGAGAGAGATTGTATGGCAGGAGTACCTTATGATTCGGTTGTGAAAAGCCTCATGTATGCGATGTTGTGTACAAAACTATATATCTATTTTGCCATAGGTAGGGTTAGCATAATATCAGTCCAATCTTGGTCCAGATCACTAGACAGTTGTGAAGCATATTCTCAAGTACTTGAGAAGGACTCGAGATTATATGCTGGTTTATGGCCGAGATGTTTTGGTTCTAGTAGGCTACAATGATTCTGACTTCATTACACTCCATTCATAATGTCCAAATGGGGTACTAAAGGCAGTTTTGCATCTATCTTTCTCATAGAGTTGGATTTACCATAATCCACTTTTTATATCAAATTTACTAAAAATAGTAGCTTGGTTTAATATGTTAACTAAGTCTCTTTTATTGGGGATGGAATATCTAATCCATTCTAAAACCTTATTGAGAGATTTGTAATTGATAACTATCCTTCATGCTCCTCTTTATAACTCAGCATTTTTTCTAACATAGAAAGCAGGGCAAGACCAAGGTGACTTACTTTTACGAATTGTATTGTTATCTAATAATTTGCCAATTTCTTTTTTACACAATTCCATGTCTTCTTGACTCATTTGAATAGGTCTAGCCTTAGTAGGGATATTAGATTCATTAAATCCTTGACATAAGGAAGGGTAACTGTGTGTTTTTTCCTATACCAAAAGGCATTAGTTAAATCTGAACACAAATTACTAATGATTCTAAACTTAAAGTTTTCTATCTTGATTTGAAGGGATTTATTAGTTAACTGATTCTCAATTTTTACGTACCTAAATTCCTCTTGTAAAGACTTTAGGTGTAAAGTTTTGCAATAAAGAATATTTTTATTCTTAGAAACTGATTGGTCTCTTAACTATTGTAAATCTCTAAGTAACGATTTAGTGAGAAACTTAAACTGAACTTTTTGTCCACATGCATGAGTGGTTAATCCATCATTATTAGTAGTAAATGGATAAAGTAGGCATAAAAATGGTACTCCTAAAATAACTTTATTAGTCATATTTTAATCAAAACAAAGGTGTTTTAAAAAAAACATTGTCTTGACAGACACATGCACTAGGTAACTTATATTGAATATGCAGCTGACTACCATTAGCAGAACTAAAATGTTCACTAGATTTTACATAATATTTAGTTGGAATTAATCCTTCTTAAATACAATTAAGATCAACTCCTGAATCTATCAGGTCTATAGTCTCTATTTCTAATTCTTTATCGATGATTATTCTAATATTAAAGTGCCATTTTTGTAAGTGTATTTTATTCATAACTTGGAAAAAATTGTGTTAATTGATTAGAATGGAGAGAATCCTAGTAACTAGAGGAAGTGTCTCCACTAGAAGAACTATTGTGGTCTCAAACTTGGAAACTTGGTCTTGTAGTTTTTTATATCAACTTTAACTTGTTTGATTCTGAGTTGTAAATCTTGAACCGTAATTTCCTTTTTAAGTTTATTAAATCTTTCAAGGGTTCTATCAAGACTAATAGTAGGGCGAATAGTTTTACTAGCGTTTTCTTGTTTGGTCAACAATATTCTAAGCTTATTTAAATATGTTGATTGTATATCTTCATCATCTACTTTACTAATTAGATCTAATAATAAGTTTTCTTGTTCACTTTTCTTGGTTAAAATATTAATTATCTTACAAGATTGTTCATGAAGGGATGTGCATTCATTATTTAACTGTTCTGGCTTTGAACCTCTATTAGGTTTTTCTATGTTTCTAGGGGGTAATTCTTCAAATCTAAATTTATTTTTAACTCTACTTTTCGTATTGTTATGATTGTGGTTTTCACATGTGTCTTTACTATCTTCTTTTAGCTTTATTATAACACCTATAATTGAGTTATTGCATTTCATTACATTGTCATGCATGATAATGTGATGTGTTGTGCATGTTGGCACATGTGTGAGTGAATTTTGACTCACGAGTCGATTTGGGTATATGTGTTATAGAACCCTCTGAGACAGGGTTGAATGAGTACTTGGATGTTGTGAAGTCTCTCTGAGTATAAGACGTTCATTGTTAATACCTTAAATGTTTAACTGAAAATAATTGTTTACCTGTGTATTTCACTATCAGTATTATTTTCTGGTTTAGAATTTATTTCTGTTATCAATTTTAGCATCCTAGTGAGGATGAATTAACACGTTGCAGAATTGGTAGGCTAATTAGCAACTTCAAAAAAATCATGTAGAAATTTGCGTTTTAGCAACCCAACAAAACTTTGGCAAAAACTTTTACAATTTTGAGGTTTCACTTGTGGAGCTATAAATTAGTTGTGTAGAAAGTTTCAGAGACTGATTAGGAGTTTTGAAAACTTGTGGGGAGGTAAATATAATTTTTAAAAGTATTTTCTATATATAGATAGAGATGACTTTTATAATTTTATAACTTCTAGCGTAAAATTCAAGAGGAGGCCAAAAAGGGAGATTTAGTTGCTTAGAGCTTTTCGACACCAAACGACGACCTTTCGTCCATTTGTTTTCTCCCAGATTTCGTGTTCGAGCTCCAAGAGGGAAGAACTTCGTTTTGATATACATTAGGCCATGTTTGGCTAAGTTTTCTGAAAAGTCAATTTCTAGAATTTTCATAAAAGTTGATAATTGGATTTTTGATCAATAGGAATTATACTAGACGGACTTATGCACGTTCTTTGTGCTTGGCTTTTCCTTGGATCGTATTTTAGAAGTGTAAATCGGAGGTGAGTGATTCAACTATGTTTTGGAATAATTTCTTGTCATATATTCATGTTTTGTATGATTAGATTGTGCGAATTCATAGATATATCGTGTATAGTTCATATTGAGCAATTTTATTGATAAGTAGGCTCAATAGCACGGTGTTATGTTTTGATTTCATCAATAGCACGATGAAATGTATTTGAGCATGTTGAGTTGTTAATTAAGTCAAAGGAGAGCGTGTATCAAGCTATCGTTGTAGAGATATTATACGCATAAGGTCGCACGTTTCAAGAGAAGAAACATGGGTCTTACCTTTTCGCGTGGACTAATTGGTGAGGAGTCGCGGATTAGGAGTATGGAACTTACACGTGGGGTCTCCGTAGACTAGTATGAAATGTAATGATGTGAATGCGAGCATGTTTATTGACACGAGAATTTTCTTGTGCGCTCTTGTGCAGTACCCAAGTGTAGGTAGACGTGCAAGTAATATCTGGTAAGACCAGGTCGATCCCACAGGGAAGGTGTTGACCTATCGAATTAGACTAACCTCTACAGAAAACAAAATAAAATAACTAAGTTTGAATGATGGTGCAGAACACGAAGTTCCACAAACTAAGATTACTAATGAAAGTAATTAAAATTAACTAAACAATCTAACTAGCTAATTAAAACAGTACTTAGAATTAAGGAGTTTAACTTTAAAAAAGAAAGTGTTGGGATTACACGAATCCGCAGTAACCTAGCCATCTACCATGCATTTACCTTGAAGCACAATGGAGCATATTACCTACAGTTTTCCGTATTCCTCAAAAGAAATAAAGATTCTATGGCCCTTTCATGACCGGGACCATATCATCACAGTTAAATTGAAATACACAAAAGCGGTTTAATTCAATAGTTAAGACTCGCATCCTCAATGGTGTTAGCATTGAAGATGGTTTGCAAAATGTATTGAAAGAAAATGCCTTAGGGCCTTAGTTTTAAAACTGTTTTGACAGACTGAGCATTTATTTGGGACAGAATGATAACAAGTCCTAAAACAAAAAGTCCTGGAATACTGCAGGTAACATCCTCAAGAATCCGAGAGTTCGATCGATCGACGCGCCTTCGATCGATCGAAGACCTTCATCCCTCAATCGATCGAACTAACTTCGATCGCTTGACTGTCTCTGGTTCGATCGATCGAACTGACTTCGATCGATCGAACACAGCGATTATTCTGCTGCATGGCAGAGGCTGGAGATCACTGTTTCATCATGATCTCCCAACCTGGGACTACTCAGACATCGTCTGGAGTGTCGAGGATTGATTTTTAACGTAAGAAAACTTTAATACCATGTTTGGTTGCGAGTTATTCATGAAAACTATAAAATCTATGGTTATATAACTATTTAGCATGCCACACTGTAAAACAAGCAATCTAACTACGTCTAACACGTGCAGAATATGAAAATAACAATATATAAATAACCTGGAACAGAAGATACTTGTATAAACTTTGAGAAATCCAATCCACAATATGAAAAACCTACAAAAAAACCAAACAAAAACTCTATCTCTCCTTCTAAACTGCTAAAATGTAAAGGTGGGCGTCCCTATGGACGTCTACAAAACGCATATAAATAGAAAAACCTAAAGCACTAGGGTTAAACCCGCATTCTGCTGCGCACGCAAATGTTTCTGGAAATACCCCGTTCGATCGATCGAACGGATCTCGATCGATCGAACCCTTGATATTTAAGCGCTTCTACTCTCTTCGAGCGATCGAACGCTCGATCGATCGAACCGTCTTAAAGCGATCGAACTCCGCTTTTCAGCTTTGACTTCTTTTGTTTGCATTCCAGCATTCCATTTATTCTGATGTTCCTCTATTCAGTCCGCACAGCAGTGATCTGCATAAACAACAGCTAAAACAATACAACTTATCATAGATTAATCATACTGTATAAAAATTAGCCATGTAATGCAAATTGCGGATAACATGGGAAATTGTGATAAAAACTAATACAATTCTTCCTTTTAGCGCGGTTGTATTTTACAAATACCCCCACTTTGCACAACCCCCAACTAGCTTATTGCTAGTCCCTAGCGATAAAGCGAAAATAAAAATAAGCTAAAAACTCCTAAACTAATACTACCACGACTAAGAAACAAAGAAAAACTAAAAACAACCTAAACTAAGATAGAGAGAAAAAAATCCTAACTCACTTTCGCAGGAATCGCGGTTGCATTTAGCGAATGCAACAAGCCGTTAAACCCCTAGGTTCCCCCTAGTGGACGAGTGTTGTCTCGTGAGGGTTTGCAGTGAATATACCCACAAAATTCCAATTTTTAGCTCAAAAAGAATTAGAATAACTTTGTAGAATTCCCCCTTCCATTAAACTGTTAATTCAACTCTACAAGAATATAATATCCTCTATCAACCCATGAAAGAGATCCACATGCTCTCCTATATTACCAAGTAAAATATACAAATGTATTACCATCATGCACCCGTGTGTGTGGAATTAACAACCATGCGTCCAACCCTTATTAAGAGTTATCTAGATTATTGTACTTTGGAAACTTGCAGTTTTAGCTCAATTCTCACATTGGTCACACTCAAAAAGAACGTCTCTCAGAAACTTGCTTTACAATGATCGCACATAGTATGAAAGCTTTGAGAAGAATGATATTCTAAGTGCTAATGCTTTCATACTTTACTCTATGAAAAACGGACATTTAAGAGTGTAAAGTCTCATGAATGGAATACTACTTACTAGAGGAGCGAAATACCGTGGATAACTCAACTCACACTTTCATGTTCAAACCAATTGTTGAGAATCTTCAAGACTTTGAATTATGGCTTTTATTTAGTAGGTGGGGGTGTTGTAGAGAAGAGTGTGCTTTTTAGTATGTGATGGAATTTCCACTTCTCTTTTTATTCTTTATTCTTTTCTCCACCCAATCTCCCATTCATTTCTTTTTTTTTTTTTTTTTTTTTTTTTAACCTGGAATGTCCCACAACAACTTCCTTCCATTTCACATACTTTGATGACTCATTCTCAATAAATTTATCAAACAGTTCGATGAGGTCAAGGTATAGATCAAGGATTTGGATTCTTGTGATTTCATTGGAAATATTTATTTGAGGTGGGATCAGGGGTGAAACGATTCAATGAATGTAAGTAGGCTATGTTAGGTAAAGGAATGGGTAAACGATGGCTTGAATCATTTTCTCAATTTTCAATTTTTAGCACTTAAGTGTTCATCGAGTTTAATTGGTAAATCCTGAACGTTCTCCTCTAACAGGCAGTCAAAATTTTTAACAAAGACTGAGACTTAACAACGAATTTACCAAGTATATACAAGAAAAAACATTCGACAATGTATGCGAATCCCCTCAGAAATGAAGATTGGCTCAAAAGCTCACAAGGGGTTATTAGCTTCCACTACTTGTTCTTTTCCGCACAATATTCATTTTAACTCCATTTTCAGATTTTCTACATAGCTGCCAATTAGTGCATAAAAGTGTTGGGTACATAACAGCTTTACAGATGCAATTCATTTCAATGATACAGAAAAACCGCGTGGATTTAATCCATAAAAAGATAAGAATACTACAAATGTATCATTGTCTAATTAACCAGCAGAAAAGGTTATTCAGAGTTATTCTATCAATACTATTCAATAAAAATTTTTTCAAATTTTAACAGACTGTGTTCTCATTAAATTTAAAACATATCTAAGTGCAAAACCTGACTATTACGGGTGTATACCTATCTATTGTCTCCTACCCCCAACTGAAAACAACAAAGTCCTCAGAAGTTGATTTTCAATAAATAAAAGAGATGGGTATCACCTGTATAGCGCAAATGATGATCGCAAGCAAAGCAACCTAGCATAAAAAAGTAGAACACAATCTCCAAAACAGACAGGATCAAAAGATAACAATAATACAATAAAACCATGATCCAATCAATCAAAACCACTGGAATATGAACAAAATAAAATAAAATACAAGCAGTGATAAATACTGTCCATACAATACCATCTAACCAAATAAAACACCCAAAAACCATCAGCATATACAACCAACCAAAAATAAATAAATGCCACCTCCCCGACTAAAACTAATCGACCCCAGATGGCGTATCATCGGCTATATCAGAAGGGATGTCGATAGGAGCAGGCGGCAATACAGTAGTAGTAGGAGTAGTAGATGGCTCGGAAGCAGCGGTCGAAACCGGATCAGTAGCCTCAGCAGCTGGGGTAGCAGATGGTGGATCAGTAAGTGGTGGATCCGTAGGAGTAGCAACATGTGACGGATCAGCAGCAGGCGGAGCAGATGGGGTGGCCGTGGGATGGTGAGCAGAGTGAACAGCCTGATCAACCCCTATCTGAATCAAAATGGACTCCAGTAGAGTCTGGATCTGATCCATCCGGCCCTCGAGTCTAATCCTGGCCTCTCTCTCCTCCAATAATAGCTCGCGAACTGTCGGGAGAGGCACAGAAGAAGAAGACTCTCCCTGGGCACGAGACTGCGACCGCTGTCGCAGCTCAAACTGCTGAACCGCAGCAACTGGATCATCCTCATCATCCGAATCAAGCTCCTCCACCTCGGTGGGTGTCCCTGAAGCTCCGGCCTCCGTGTCTGTACCGCCACGCCTCTTCTTCCTCCCCCGCACCCTCGCTGTCCCTTTCCCCTTGCGCTTCCTCTTCTGAGCGTCGGAGCGGCGAGCAGCCGCCTCGCTAAATCGGCGGGGAGAAGGGCGGATATCATCTCCAGGGAGCTCGAGGAACCCGGCATCGGCCATGACCCTCTGAATAGCCCAAGCACCCTTCAGGTGCTTCCTGGACGAGATATAACGGGTGGGGTGGACCATAAAATCAATATATAGTCGTGGTATACAAACAGGCTGACCCGTCCCCACAGCATATAAGACTCGCGCATACCAAGCCGCGATCTTCTCTCTATAGGACGTCACTAGGAGGCAATTGCTGAGGACCAAATGAAGCATGTGGTAGTCATCGGTAAGAGAGTGGTCCTCGATCAAAGCATCGCCATCCCAAGACGGAACGGCGCCTCCAGTGAGCTCCCTGATAATAGCGGATGGTGGGGTCACGGGTGCATCAGGCCGGTGGGGGCAAACATAATTAGGTACCTCTGGTACCCCCAATGCGGCGGAAACGGTCGCGGGACTGATGATGAATGAGCGACTCCGAAAGAAGGCATGATAGGTGAATGGTGTAAACGGGTCGCTGATCATCGTCGCACACGCACCTCTGATCCAGGATAGGTTGACCCTCTTGGCCAACGACAGGAGATTGAACCAGTGCGGCATCGCGCGGATCCGTGTGAGGAACCACGGGCTCTCAGTCCAGATATGCTCAATGGGGCGCTCAATCATAACCATCCGAGTCTGGAAGTACCGCTCGAACCAAACCCTATCCTCGTTGTTCCGGAACCCGTGAGCAGGTACCGGATCTGGAATAGTACGGTCGAGGGGCTTGGACTTATGATAGCCCGTCACTGGATTCATCTTGCAGTCCTGAAAATAAGACCACACAAGATACAGATAAGAATAGGAAGAAAAAGAAACAAAACAAACAATGCTGGAGTTCGATCGATTGAACTGAGTTCGATCGATCGAACTGGAGTAGACTTCGATCGCTTGAAAATTGTTCGATCGCTCGAACATCTCCCCTTCGATCGCTCGAAACCAGTTCGAGCGATCGAACACAGCGGTGTTCGGAAATCGTAGAAACGAAAAGAAGAACAAAGTTATGCTAAGAAAAGAATAACCTAAGACCAAGGGGACACCCCCTTGGGATTTCCTAACACGAACAAAGAACAGAAACCGAGTGGGGCCTACCTCGGTGAATAACCGGTAGGAGGGGATGGACAGATGATGAGATGAAGATGAGGACGATCCGAGGATTGATCAAGGCTCCCTTCTCGCTGCCAGAAACGAAAATGTTCCGAGTCGCCTACTCCTCTGTCTTCGAGCGATTGAGAGTGAGGGTGAGGGAAATGAAGAAATGTCCTGAAGACGCCTCGTTTAAATGCCTCGTTCGATCGATCGAACTATGTTCGATCGATCGAACATAAATCCTTCAATCGATTGAACATAAACTACAAGCGCTTGAACATTCAGGTTTCGATCGATCGAACTGAGTTCGATCGATCGAACACAAAAATTCCAGAATTCAATGGGATATGAACTACATCACCCCCAACTATCATAAACAAATCTGGACATACAGATAGACTGAAATAACAGGTGAAGAACAAGCATGTAAGACAGAATTTCATCCCCAGAATAGAAAATCGCAATTTATATATAAAAAAAAAACTTTATTATTGCATCCAAATTGCACCATTATCATCCCCAACTGTGGTTAAAACCTTATTGAACTAGAAAACCAAAACTAAGACTAAAACTAAAACTGAAAACAAATTGTCAAGGATTACATTCCAGTTACTAAACAAGAATTGAAATTGAACAGAAACAACTGAAATGTAGCACTAGTCTTCAAGTATAAAAATTTCCTCTTCCACGATCTCTTCATAATCCGCCGAATCTTCAGACGTGAAGTCCAAACTCGATGATTCCCTTTCCCAGAACAATCGAAACGCAGCAAGGACATCATCAACCAAGTCTGGAGTCTCCAAGGAATGGCAAGCCCATGCAAGAGGTGATCCGGATGGAGACAAGGATAACGGAGTGTGATTGCGCAATGGACCCTCCTCTTGCGGCGGAGTGAGTGGGGGCCTTATGTATGGCCCAAGACCATGAATCAGTTGATGTGGAAGGAATACCGGGATGCCATTTAGGAACATAGTGACAATCCTGGACAAAAGACACACACTGAAATTAAAACAACAGAACACAAGAAACACAAATTATCACAAAAGAAAATCAAAGAAAAGAAACAAGAATTACAAAGAAATGTGACAAGTTCCAACCTCACTATCGGCAGGGATTCCCAAAATGCACTAGCAGGTAAAGGGCATTGAAGCCTGAAAAGCAAATAGCTCAAGTGCACATAGCGGTATGGGACCAACTCGGGGGTAAGGAAATCGTCAACAAAAACAAAGATTGCATTGTGACGTTCTGGGACGACATCCTGGAGGATATGATCTTCCCATGGCTCCCACATATCATCGTTTTCCCATTGGGCCATGAGGGCATCATCCACCATTCTCCCCATGTACAGGTCTTCTTCCTCATCCAACTCCTCCTCATTAGGAAAGTCCATATTTTCAAACGGATTGATGTCCAGGAGAGCAGGGTCGAATGGGATATATCCGATGGAAGCATTGATTCGAGTGTGAACCTCAGGATCATAAGGATGCAAGGGGCAGGGCGTGGGTTCACCCTCAGTCCAGGTGCCACAACAACACTCGGAATCAGCCCATGAACCAATAGAATGGACATCATCACCTCGCATATTCACCTGCAACAGAGTGGTTTAAGGAATAATGGATTAGAACTAAATCACAAATACGAAAGAAAGAACAACTAAACACAAAAGAAAGAAAGAAACTAAAATGCAGGGAACGAAAAGAAATACAACAACAAGTTGGAATTCCACTTGAGATTTTTAAGTGGTGGAATAGCTGGGCTCATCCAGCTGGATGTGCTCCACTTCAGTGCGAAAATTCTCCAAGAACGGCTTCAATCTTTGGCCATTGACCTTGAAACACTCATCGTTCTTGGGATTGACAATCTCAACCGCTCCATGTGGAAAAACAGTCTTTACGATGAACGGGCCTGTCCACCGGGAACGGAGTTTTCCTGGGAAAAGATGGAGGCGAGAGTCATATAGCAACACTTTCTGCCCCGGCTCAAATGATTTACGAAAAATCGTACGATCGTGTCGAGCCTTCAACTTTTCCTTATGCAACTTTGCAGAGTCATACGCATCTCGTCGTATTTCCTCTAGCTCTGCAAGTTGGAGCTTGCGTAGCTGACCTCCCTCTTGAATATCAAAGTTCAATGAGCGTGTCGCCCAATAAGCTTTATGTTCAATTTCAACAGGAAGATGGCAAGCTTTCCCGTAAACTAGTCTATACGGGGACATACCAAGATTCGTCTTATAGGCAGTACGGTATGCCCATAACGCGTCAGTCAATTTGTATGCCCAGTCTTTTCGATTAGAACTAACCGTTTTCTCGAGAATATGCTTGATTTCTCGGTTAGCCAATTCTTCTTGCCCATTAGACTGTGGATGATAGGCAAGAGCGATTTTATGATGAACTCCGTATTTCTTGAGAAGTGACTCCAAAGGCCTATTGCAGAAATGCTTGCCTTGGTCACTTAGTAAAGCTTTCGGAGTACCAAAACGAGACAAAATATGCTCTCTTAGAAATGACATGACCGTTCTGTGGTCATTTCGTCTCGTTGGTATCGCTTCTACCCATTTGGATACATACTCCACAGCAAGGAGTATGTACTCACAGTTATTCGACTTGGGAAATGGGCCCATAAAATCTATGCCCCAACAATCGAATATCTCAATTGTGATGATAGGGGTTAAAGGCATAGAATTCCTTTTAGAAATGGTTCCAAGCTTTTGACAGCGTTGGCATGTCTTGCAGAAGGAAAAAGCATCTTTGAAGACTGTAGGCCAGTAAAAACCGCTTTGCAACACTTTTTGTGCGGTCTTCTGTGACGCAAAATGGCCACCGCATGCCTCAGAATGGCATGACGCTAATATGACGGTTATATCCTCGTTGGGTACGCAACGCCTGATGACCTGATCAGCACAGTATTTGAAAAGGTATGGGTCATCGAAGAAAAAATGGCGTGCGAACGAGAGGAACCGTTTTCTGTCCTGGCTCGACCAATGAGTCGGTGTCTCACCCGTGACGAGGTAGTTTACCACATCAGCATACCAAGGCAGACTACTTACTGCCAGTAGCTGTTCATCTGGGAACTCATCTTTAATGGATTGGGATTCAGTGTTATCGGTAAAAGTCAACCGGGATAAATGATCCGCAACCACATTCTCTACTCCTTTCTTGTCCTTGATTGTTAAATCAAACTCTTGGAGTAAGAGTATCCAGCGAATAAGCCGTTGTTTAGCGTCTTTCTTGGACAAAAGATACTTGAGGGCCGAATGATCTGTAAAACAGACGATTGGCGACCCTATCAGGTAAGACCTAAACTTGTCCAGAGCGAATACTACGGCCAGCAGCTCCTTTTCAGTAGTAGTGTAATTCATTTGAGCTTCATTTAAGGTTCGGCTGGCATAGTATATCACATGCGGCTTATTGTCCTTCCTCTGGCCTAGGACTGCGCCAATGGCGTAATCACTAGCATCGCACATTAATTCAAAAGGCAAACTCCAGTCGGGTGCCTGTATTATAGGTGTGGAGGTGAGGAGATCTTTTAGCTCCTCAAAGGACTTTTGGCAGCTCTCTGACCACTCGAAAGGTGCATCTTTGACAAGAAGTTGACAAAGGGGTCGAGAGATTGCACTGAAATTCTGGATAAATCGACGATAAAAACCTGCGTGCCCTAGGAATGAACGAATGTCTCGCACTGTACGGGGGACAGGTAGATTTGAGATTATGTCGATCTTAGCCTTATCCACTTGGATTCCTTCATCGGATATTATGTGGCCTAGAACTATACCCTTGGTCACCATAAAGTGACACTTTTCCCAATTCAAGACTAGGTGTTTGTCTTCACACCTCATTAAAACCTTCTCGAGATTGCTAAGGCAATCTTCGAAGCTATGGCCGAATACTGAGAAATCATCCATGAAAACTTCAAGGATGTTTTCGACCATGTCACTGAATATACTCAGCATGCACCGCTGAAAGGTAGCCGGTGCATTGCATAGGCCAAACGGCATTCGTCGGTAGGCAAAAGTACCGAATGGACACGTGAATGTGGTTTTCTCCTGATCTTCAGGAGCAATCTCAATTTGATTATATCCACTGTATCCATCCAAGAAGCAGTAATACTTGTGACCTGCCACGCGTTCTAGCATTTGATCCATAAATGGCAAAGGAAAATGGTCCTTTCGGGTCACAGTATTTAACTTCCTGTAATCAATACACATCCTCCAACCAGTGGGGACACGTGTCGGTACTAATTCACCCTCTTTGTTCGGAATGACCGTTATGCCAGCTTTCTTTGGAACTACTTGGGTAGGACTAACCCAAGGACTGTCAGATATTGGATATATCATCCCAACATCAAGCAGTTTAAGCACTTCCTTCTTAACCACTTCTTGCATGTTGGGATTCAGACGCCTTTGCATTTGCCTTGAGGGTTTGGCGTCTTCCTCCAGATATATCTTATGCGTGCATATGGATGGGCTTATGCCTTTGAGGTCAGCAATTGTCCATCCCATAGCATCTTTATGCTTTTTCAGCATATCCACTAGCTTACTTTCCTGTTCATGAGTTAAAGCCGATGAAATAATTACAGGATAAGTTTTTCCAGTTCCTAGGAATGCATATTTCAGCTCTTTTGGGAGCTCCTTCAATTCTAACTCCGGGAACTGGAAACTAGAGGGCATTACCAATTTGGTTTTAGGAGGCAGTTGTTCATATGGCATTACCCACATGCAATCGGCTCTATCCTCCTCTATCGTATCCATCATAAGACACGTCTGGTTTAGGTCAGCATCCAATGGAGTTGACTCTTCAGGCTGATAATTATCGCCAAATTGTGTCATCACAACTTCCAAAGGATCTTTGTAGTCGACCAAGTCAACTTCATCTTCAATGACCGTGTCTATATAATGGACTTCCTCCTCATCATCGTATTCTTCAGGTCGGGGATTAGAAAAGATCTTGACATTCAATGTCATGTTCCCGAATACGATTGTCATGATACCACTTCTAATCTTGATTGTGGCATCGATGGTGTTGAGGAACGGCCGTCCAAAGATAACCGGGATATGTGCACCAGGATTAGACACAGGTTCTGTGTCCAATATCACAAAATCTACCGGAAATACAAACGAGTCTATTTGGACCAGGACGTCCTCTAATACCCCTCTAGGGTACTTCACGGATCTGTCTGCCAACTGCAAAGCAACTCGAGTGGGTTTGAGTTCACCCAACCCTAGCTGTTTATAGACTGAATATGGCAGCAGATTAACGCTTGCTCCTAAATCAAGGAGTGCGTTGTCTATCTTTTGATTCCCAATTCTGCATGAGACAGTAGGTGTACCGGGATCTTTGAGTTTTGGAGGCAACTCATTTTGAATGATCGCGCTAGCTTGGCACGCGACATAAGCATGTTTCTTCACGCTTTGCCTCCTCTTGACCGTGCATAGATCTTTGAGATACTTTGCATAAGCCGGCACCTGCTTGATAGCATCTAGGAGTGGAAGGTTAATCTTAACTTGCTTAAACAATTCCAAAAACTCCTGATTCTTCGTCTCATTCTTGGGTTTCTTCAACCGTTGAGGATAAGGTGCAGGAAAGGGGCATTTTGGTGGTTCCTCCTTAACAGATTCCTTTCCCGGCCTTCGCTCAACTTCTTCTTCTACTCTAGGAGCTTCAAGGTATTCCTTTATTGGTTCGTCATTAGTAGACGGCTCCTCCTCTCGAGTAGATGGTAGCTCAACTTCTTCATCCAACACTTCCCCCTCCTTGTACACTTCGGGAGTGGACAGAGGTATGCCTTTCTCTATGATTTTTCCACTTCTCAGTGTGGTCACAGCTTTAGCATGTTCCTGATTATTAGGACCATTGTTATGTCCCTTGGGGTTCTGAAGTGGTTGGGCAGGAAATGTTCCTCCTGAGCTCTCTTGCCGTGCATCTATCCTCTCTAACGTGGCGGACATTTTACTCATCATTTGGATGAGTTGTTGCATTAGATTGGCATTAGCAAGTGGCTCCTCCTCTTGTACCTTCTTGTGCGGGGGCACATAGGCATTGGTTTGTGGTGCATTGGAGGGTTGAGCTTGATTGTAATTATTAGTTCTGTTTTGATTGTAATGCTGGGGCGGCCTATTGTTTTGCCCTTGATACTGATTATTGTTGTAGGGCTGCTGTTGATATTGATTTTGGGCCCCAGCGTTATTTCTCCAATCAAAACCGGGGTGATTCCATCTATTACTTTGAAAAGTATTGTTGGAATTCCCCGCCCCTCGAAAACCTTGCATGGCATTCATCTCTACAGGGGCTTGCTCTTGAAAATATGGCACATTGGGACAATACTGAGTTGTATGTCCCAACACGTTGCATGTGCCACATGGTTCTTCAGGCATGACTTGCCTGGAACTCTCTCCTTTCATGCTTAACTCTTCCACCTTCTTTGCTAGCTCTGCGTACTTAGTCATGAGGCGATCTTCATTGGTTAGCTGATATAAGCTTTTCTCTTCTACACAGGATATCTGTGATCGTGAGATATTGTCAGAATTTGACCATTCATGAGCGTATTCAGCTAACCATTCGAAATGGGCCTCAGCTTCTTCAGTGTTTTTTCGCAGAAATGGCCCAGAGCTCATTGTTTCCACCAACTTCTTTGTTTCACCATTTAATCCCTGATAAAAGAAGCTGATCGTTCGCCATTTCTCAAACCCATGGTGTGGGCATGAGAGAAGCAAATCTTTGAAACGCTCCCACGCTTGTGTGAAGGTTTCATTGCTCTTTTGTTTATAGGAATTAATTTGACGCTGAAGATCTGTGGTCATGCGAGTAGGATAGAATTTCTTCAGAAATGCGGTGCTCATCGCATGCCAGGTGAAAATTGAATTAGGCTTTAGGGAGTGAAGCCACGCCTTCGCTTTATCTTTCAAAGTGAAGGGGAATAGCATTAAATGCGTCACCTCCCTAGGACAATTTTGCGAGAATGTTTTGCAAACATCCTCGAAATCGGTGACATGTAAGTACGCCTTCTCACTTTCCATCCCATGAAAAGTGGGAAGCAATTGAATCATCCCATTGCGAAACTGAAATTCGCCATTGTGTGGTGGGATTTGAATGCAAGAGGGCGTAGGTGCATGTTCTGGTTGCATAAGATCGCAAAGAGGACGGAGTGCCTCATCGATTGGCACCACAACATTGTCACCGTTTTCACTCTGATGATCATCCATTGATGCAGTTGGAGTGGCTATGGGGTTGATGGAGCTTTCAGAGTCAGACAGATAGAAAGGATTTCCAAAAATTCCTTCAATGGAATTCTCGGACATGAACTGAGAGGGTCCCTAGGGTGAGAACTTACCCAAAAGAACTGAAAAGAAGAGAAAAATAAAAATAGAAAGAGATGAAGAGAGACTGAGGTAATCTAAGGAATTGATCGTCGCCTTCCCCGGCAACGGCGCCAAAAACTTGACACGAGAATTTTCTTGTGCGCTCTTGTGCAGTACCCAAGTGTAGGTAGACGTGCAAGTAATATCTGGTAAGACCAGGTCGATCCCACAGGGAAGGTGTTGACCTATCGAATTAGACTAACCTCTACAGAAAACAAAATAAAATAACTAAGTTTGAATGATGGTGCAGAACACGAAGTTCCACAAACTAAGATTACTAATGAAAGTAATTAAAATTAACTAAACAATCTAACTAGCTAATTAAAACAGTACTTAGAATTAAGGAGTTTAACTTTAAAAAAGAAAGTGTTGGGATTACACGAATCCGCAGTAACCTAGCCATCTACCATGCATTTACCTTGAAGCACAATGGAGCATATTACCTACAGTTTTCCGTATTCCTCAAAAGAAATAAAGATTCTATGGCCCTTTCATGACCGGGACCATATCATCACAGTTAAATTGAAATACACAAAAGCGGTTTAATTCAATAGTTAAGACTCGCATCCTCAATGGTGTTAGCATTGAAGATGGTTTGCAAAATGTATTGAAAGAAAATGCCTTAGGGCCTTAGTTTTAAAACTGTTTTGACAGACTGAGCATTTATTTGGGACAGAATGATAACAAGTCCTAAAACAAAAAGTCCTGGAATACTGCAGGTAACATCCTCAAGAATCCGAGAGTTCGATCGATCGACGCGCCTTCGATCGATCGAAGACCTTCATCCCTCAATCGATCGAACTAACTTCGATCGCTTGACTGTCTCTGGTTCGATCGATCGAACTGACTTCGATCGATCGAACACAGCGATTATTCTGCTGCATGGCAGAGGCTGGAGATCACTGTTTCATCGTGATCTCCCAACCTGGGACTACTCAGACATCGTCTGGAGTGTCGAGGATTGATTTTTAACGTAAGAAAACTTTAATACCATGTTTGGTTGCGAGTTATTCATGAAAACTATAAAATCTATGGTTATATAACTATTTAGCATGCCACACTGTAAAACAAGCAATCTAACTACGTCTAACACGTGCAGAATATGAAAATAACAATATATAAATAACCTGGAACAGAAGATACTTGTATAAACTTTGAGAAATCCAATCCACAATATGAAAAACCTACAAAAAAACCAAACAAAAACTCTATCTCTCCTTCTAAACTGCTAAAATGTAAAGGTGGGCGTCCCTATGGACGTCTACAAAACGCATATAAATAGAAAAACCTAAAGCACTAGGGTTAAACCCGCATTCTGCTGCGCACGCAAATGTTTCTGGAAATACCCCGTTCGATCGATCGAACGGATCTCGATCGATCGAACCCTTGATATTTAAGCGCTTCTACTCTCTTCGAGCGATCGAACGCTCGATCGATCGAACCGTCTTAAAGCGATCGAACTCCGCTTTTCAGCTTTGACTTCTTTTGTTTGCATTCCAGCATTCCATTTATTCTGATGTTCCTCTATTCAGTCCGCACAGCAGTGATCTGCATAAACAACAGCTAAAACAATACAACTTATCATAGATTAATCATACTGTATAAAAATTAGCCATGTAATGCAAATTGCGGATAACATGGGAAATTGTGATAAAAACTAATACAATTCTTCCTTTTAGCGCGGTTGTATTTTACAAATACCCCCACTTTGCATTTATCATTCATGTGCATATGTTAATTTATTCACTAAGTGTTCGCTTAAACAAGTCGAATATGTGTGGTTATTCAAATAACCATTTCAAGTGTTAATGCTGGCGAGAAATCGGGGAAGTGATCGCTAGATGTCGGGAGTTCACTTAGGAGGTGACATAGAGATGTTTATCTCGTAGTTTTTAATTGAATCGTTTATTTCATTTATTTTTATTAAGGAACTTGCAATAGAATCGGATGATAATCCTGTAATAGACTTTGGAGAATAGAAGCTCCGGATATGTTTTGAAGCATTGTAATGTATCGTGTATGTCTTTCCATATGTTGGTGTTGTGACAGAACTCATGAGCTTGGGTTTAAGTACGTAAATGAGTCAATAGCTCATGTTTATCCAAAACTTGTAGCATTAATGAGATTTGTGTCAAACGTATCCTTAACGTGTTTAGTAAACGTGTTCCTTCTAGTGACATGTTGATATATATGTTTAAATAACTTTCATAAAGTTTTGGAAGAAACGGAATTTGATAGAGCACTTTTTGTCGCGTCGAAAGTTGGACAGAAACAAGTGATTTTGTTGTCAAAGGACTTTTAACCGGTCGAAGGGACCCATTCGACCTGTCGAATGCCCCTCTGCTTGAAACTTCAACAAAGACAATTGGTCGATGGACTTTCGACTGGTCGAGAGGGACGTTCGACCGGTCAAGATACTACCTTCTAGCCTAGTTGGTTCTCCTACTTCCAAACCTTTTCAAAGGTTCCAATTACAAACTTAAGCTTCTTTTGGGACCCTTTTAAGGAAATATTAATTGGATTTAATTTTGAAGCCTCCAGGCGACACGTTTATTTTCGGTTGGCTCGGTACATACTAAAACAAGAGTTATGTTTCTTTTCTGCTGCGTGTTCTTAAAACTAATTCTTTTGGGAACATTAATGAATGGATTTAGCCTCGGTTGCGTGCCACTTGCTCCGGTCATGCTATTGTGGGACTGGGCAGTGACATTTATAGAATTATGAAATTTACTACAAGATAACTTAGGGGATTCACTATGAGATGATTTACTATGAGATAATTCACTATCTTCTTTTTTTATCCATATTTTCTTGGTAATGACATTTACTATATCATGAATTTCTAAGTGTTCAAAGAAATAAATATTTCTTTTGACTAATTTCATGTATTCTTTTTAAGCTTTTAAAATAGACTGATTCTCATCTAAATTAAAAATAGCTTCATAAAAAGCTCTTTTATCATCAGTAATGGGTGTATTAAACTCTTTAGCTAATATTTTCATATTAGTCTCAAAATCTTTACTTAGAGTAAATAAATCTTTACTAGGACATTCAAAATATGTTTGAGTAGGAGAATTTGGATAACTTTCATCACTTGGTACCTTGTAACAAGGATTACACTAAGAAGATCTTTCTCTTTTCTAACTGTTGTAGTCCTACGAGACGTACTAGATCTAAAAGAATTAGACTCAAAATCTTTAATTTTACAAGATGTCTTAATACGTTGTTCATCAAAACTAATTCTAACTTTTCCATCTTTGAATTGTTGCACATGATCTAAAGAGTAATATTTGGGGCACTAACAAATTACACTAACACTTACTAATACATGAAATTAGTCAAAAGAAATATTTATTTCTTTGAATACTTAGAAATTCATGATACAGTAAATGTCACTACCAAGAAAACATGGATCAAAAAAGAAGATAGTGACTCATCTCAAAGTAAATCATCTCATAGTAAATCCCATAAGTCATCTCGTAGTAAATGTTAGGGATATATATACTAAAAGCCATGCTTTATGTAGTTGATTTATTATTCATTTAATAAAATCAGTTAATCCATTTTTATGAGAATCTGTGTGAGCAATATTTGTATTATATTGTTTATTTAATATTATGCATGTCTGTCTTTCATTCTACATAGTAGGTGATTTGGTGAGTAGAGTTCGGCTTACACACGGAAGATTAGACCATCGAATCTTGTAAAATGTAAGATTTTGGTTTACAGTCTTAGATGGATTGGACACACCATCGGTAGGACTACGACATGGTATTGTAGTAGGTTTGTCTTGACTATGGGAAATAGTATAGTTTTTGTCACGCCCCGAAGTACCAAAAATAGGGAAAAATAAATTTCCTTTATGGGTTCGTAGACACGTGACTGGTTGTGAGTGTCACTTGATTGTCCAAACATGCTTATAACAATAATGTGATATGGGAAAGTGACTAAGTTCAGCGGAAGCAGAAATTTAAAACATCCAAGTCTTACATCAGTAGTATATTATAGGCCAAATAGATATCCAAAAGATACATATTACAAGACCAACTAAACTATTACATCACTAACATAATAATAACAGAACTATAATAAAAGAAAAGCTCCAAAGTCTTCAGCTAGCGAAATCGTAGCCTTCCTCGTAGTAATCTTCACCAGCATAGTCTTCAGTAGTAAAGTCAGCATCTTGATAGCAGTCGGCTCTATCTAGACCTGCAAAGGTTGGACGTGGAAGGTCCAGCGGCATGAAAAGCCATTAGCGGTTAAGCTAAGTGAGGGTCCCCTTAAGGTTACCACCACTTAAGGTAAGTTATTCTTCATCTCTTCTTATTCCTCGAAACCATATCTCGTTCATCATTTCTTATTCTCGATACTATGCCTTGTTCGTCTTTTCTCATTCTCAAAACCATGTCTTATTTAAACCCAATCATTCCCTTTGAAACTTAACCCAGAACTGAACTGACCAATGACATTGACTGAAAGAAGACTTAACTCCAAACGCATTTACTGGTCAAGAAAGAACAACACTCAACAATGAATAGTGAACTGTCGCCCAACTGGCATTCAAACTGTCGCCCAAATGGCATAAGTGTGCGGGACATTAACAATCTCTTGGTCGAACACGTCATGTCGATCCTCAGGTCGCCCACACGTTACCGAACACGTCATGCCGATCCTCAGACCAAGGGTACGGGAAATTAATAATCACTTGGACGAACACGTCATGCCGATCCTCAGGTCACCCGTACATAACCGAACACGTCATGCTGATCCTCAGTCCAAGGGTGCAGAAAAATAATCAACCACTTGATCGAACACGTCACGACAATCCTCAAATTATCCGCACTTAACCGAACACGTCATGCCGATCCTCAGATCAAGGAACAAAACATAACTCACCAATCGACTCCATGGAATAATCGAGAGACCAACTTTACAAGAATTATCCAAACACGACACAAAAGTTCACGAATCAACTTTGACCAATAGACACACGACTAGAAACGAGGCCCAATGTCCCTTATTCACATTAAATCTGTTATCGAAGGTTTATCATTATTTTTCACGTTCGTACGTTTCGTAGTTTAGTTCGTTAATATCATCCATTTATAACCGTTAATATTCCGCTATACGTCCGACATTCCATTTTCCTCTCAATATACTTATGATGGAAACTTTCCCGATCACTTATCAACGCAATAATCGTTCCATACAATATACTTATAGTTTGGGTATGAACTTCCAACGGTCATTAGATTATTTTCATAACAATAGAAAACATAGCACGTAGCTCATGGATTTATAATCATGGATTTAATACCAATAAACACATACACGAAACCCTTAACATACTCATCTACGCAATAGCACTACCATAGCACGAGACTTTCATAACAACACATGTACCGGAGAACTAGCATCAACAATCAACACCATGCATAAACAAAACATGATACAAAAAACTGTACAATCTGCCAAGATACATTTTCACTGTGTTGACTGAATTAACATGATTTATTTGGGCATGATAAATTACTTTGTAGATCAAACTCAAAACTACAACATTATAGATAATAGGAATGTCTTCATGTACAAAAAAATATAGTTTCAATTACATTTTTGAGCTACTCAAACTATTTATTTTACAAGACATTTCTTATATCTCGGACTATTCTATCCCAGATTTATAGTACTGCATTGTACGTGCATTTCACCTATGAAGGAGGGGTTTTTAGACTGATCTATAAAAGGGTTATTTGTAGATAAATTAGTTAGCTTTCTTCACAAAAAAACCTAGCTTAATTCTCATTTTTGAGCTGCACAAAATATTCATTTTACTAAACTATGTTCTGCTGAAAATTTCAGTTTCTCAGATTTATAACACTGTGTTGTACATACATTTCACCCATGAAGGAGTGATTTCTATACTGATCTATAGAAGAGTTATTTGTAGATATATGAGTTAGCTTTTACCACAAAAAAACCTAGCTTAATTCGGATTTATGAGCTGCACAAAACGTTCATTTTACTAAACTATGTTCTGCTGAGAGTTTCAGTTTCTCAGATTTATGGATTTGTCTTGCATGTCATGAAAACTTCAACACAACAACATCAAACTTCTACTAAACATTAGTACATATTATATGTGTTCTAAATTGAGTTAGATTACTCACAATTTACTCACTAAAGCTTGAAATTTAAGCTTGATATTGGTTGATGCTTAGTGAAGCTTGAATCTTCAAACTTCAAGGATGAACTTCTTCTTCTTCTATTTTGCCATGAACATGCAAGTCTCCCAACTTCTTCTCTCAGATTTTAAATCCATTTCATGAGAGTCTAAGAGTGTCTAATGTGTGCATGTGCATGTTATATAGAAATCCTAGGAGCTAGGTGTCATTTGCATGTGTTCATGCTATGACATGTGTCCTACAAGTGGACATGTGTCCTACAAGGTGGCATGTAGTTGCCACATGGCCAGCCATATGGGCCCACCTTGGATTGTGTGTCACTTTCTCAATTTATGTGCATAAGTTCCTCGGTATACGTGTCAGTCTCGATTTACGTGCAGCCGAGTATTATTTCTAATGTCCGGGTCTGGGTACGAGACTAAGTTAAATCTTATTACGGCCGAGTTGGTACGGTTACTACCGGCCGTACCGTCAGATAATTAAAATAATAATATAATAATAATATAGTCACTCCAATACAGAAATTCAAAAAACTGATATTATCAATGAAAGAAAATTACAGGTGTTACATCTTCCACCACCTATTAAAGGATTTCGTCCTCGAAATCAGAACTTATCTAGGTACAAAATAGAAAAGGATATTTCTCTCGCATCTCTGACTCCATTTCCCATGAAGCTTCTCTTTTGTCATGATGATTCCATTGTACTTTCACCAATGGGATCTCCTTGTTCCTCAGCTTCTTGGTTTCTCGACCCAAAATCTTGATGGATTTCTCTGTGTAAGGCACGTTATTCGCCTCAATGTCCTTGAAGTCGATTACATGTGGTGTCACGCCCTGATGATACTCCTTCACATACTGATGTGAAAAACATTGCGAATACCTGACAACCTTGGTGGCAACATCACTAATTTCTAATATCCTATGTGGAATTTCTGGAAAAATTCAGGTGCTACATCTCTACCTACCATATCAGAGGATTTCGTCCTCAAAATCTAGAGTTTGCTAGGTCTTAGAAAGTACAAGGTACTAATCATATCTCAAATTTTAAGGTTGTGAGGTTCCCACTAGCTAACTAATCAAACCTTCTCATAAATTCTTTCAAACGTCCAAACTTCTTTGCTAAAACAATGCCAAGTGAAATTCATAGTTCTGACATTGAATATGGCACCTTAGGTCTTTCGTCTTGTTCAATGCTGAGATTAATTTGGTGATCTGCAAGTTCTCTTTCGGGATCTTCTTTGTGGTGGAACCTTGTTCTGAGTCCTCGTTTTGGACAATCTTTGCGCACACGTACAGTCTTTCCACAATTAAAGCACTGTGCCTATCAACTTGTGAGATGTTTCGGTGCTTTGCATTCTTTGAAATGATGTCTAGATATTCCGCAGCTGTGGCAGATATCACGTTGCTTTGGATGTGTCTGAACGACTATCTGATTAACTTTTCTTTTATTATTTCTTTGCCTCTTGTGATGATTCTTGATGTATCTAGAGTTTTCCTCAATGATTGTGAGCTGCATTCGAGTAGTTGTTCGGGATACTAGTTTGTTTCTTCTACATCTTTAATCGGGCAAGATTCTTACCTCTCAGCTTCTTGATGCTTGAGAAGTCTAGTTGGTCTCACGATTGTCTTCTATAACTTGTAGGGGTCGTGGCATCCTTTTAAGCGTGTTATTGTGATTGAGTTCCTTTGGGTGTCGACATGAAATCGTCGTGGAGTTTCGGCATCGTAGGTGATGACACAAGTCGTTAAGCAATTTCTCCATGCATTAATTAATACCAAGCATATAAGTTGTTACTAGTAATTGGAGTAGGATTGAATTCACTTGTAAGGAGTTGAATTCATAACAAAATGAATACTCATTATGTACTGAGTTAGAAACGAAGAGGTACATGATCAATCACTTGTATGATCACAAAGTATAGAATGAGTATCTGAGAATAACCATTAGATGATTACTATAGGACAATCATAGTAATGCAATGACTATAGGCGCAAGGCCTCCCAGGTAGGACATAAGAATTCCTTGTCTCATGAGCCAATAATTTAGGTGAAGCCTTAATGATAAAAGTCAAGGTTAACAATAAAAAGAATTTGTGAAATGAAAGGAAATGAAGACTAATTTATAAAAGGGTGCAATATGCTTGAGTTCCTTAGGTGAACAAATACAAAGAGATCCTTTGCAATAATGTCAAGGGATACGCACTTGTGAAAGTTGGTCAAACGGTTGACAGTCCAAATGATTTACAAAAATTAATTTAACAGATCATAAGTCCAAATGACTTACAATGATTGGTTTGTAAATTAATTATTGGAATCGATTTTCATGGTAATAAGTCCAAAGAGGTGACTTATAACATTAGAAAGTAAATGAATTCACAATTGGATTTATCACTGATCAGAATGATCCAAAATCTTGTTAAGTGAAATCAGAGAGGACAACGAATAACTTTCAATTAGTGAAACAATAAAGGACATCCCAAGGTTCATCATAAGGATAATTGATCTAATGCAACCAATGGTAGAAAATAGTGGGTTTATTCAAAAGGAGTTAAATCAGAAAGATGAATATAGTTACTCAGCCTTACATGGTTTTAATTTATAACGTGCGCAGGGTCAGAGATGCATTTCTTCAGCGTGTTGATGGAACATCGATGTTGTATAGGACCTATGCAATCTGATCATTGGCTTAAAGGTGGAATGCAGTACTCATCTTCACTAATGTTCGCAGTGCGAGTCGTTCGTTGTGATTAAACGTGGTCGATGTCAGCAGTCTATGAGGTCGTTCGATCTGTTGAAGGTATGTTCTATTCTTTTACGTCTTCCATCGCCTCGGGTTAAGTCAATATCTCATGTGCTCCTTGTAGTAGGGTTGACCTTGGTAGTGTAGCAGGTTGTGGCTTGAGTGGTCTAAAAAGCGATTCTGAATGGACGATATGGAGGTGTCTAAATAACTCGTTTCCATAGTCACTTATGCTTATGCCGTCAGCGATCTTCCATAAGCCTTGTATCAGTCTTCCAAATACACTGGTGGGATCGATCTCCTTAGGTATTATGTTGCTTAGCCTTCTGGACCAGTCCTCAGTTGTTTCAGATGATTCATCCATTGCAGAGATCGAGAAGATTCTTCTGTTCCTACGTATGAGTTCGTGTCTATAAGGTTTCTATCATACCTTATGTGAAGCAATCATAACCTGTTATATTTCACATTATGGTTATCATTATAATCCCGGTAGCTAGAATACAATGATTGAAATGATTGAACAGATTGACCCAAAATGAAGCCGAGTCCGAAAAGACAGATGAATCCTCATAGATAGAAGTATAATAGTAGAATGATGTGATCCATTCAAGAATAAAATGTAAATCTAACAATAATTGGATGACTGATTACTATAGAAGTAATCGTAGTATCTCAAGATTTGTAGGAAATGAAAGTAACTGATGGCATAAGGCCTTCAACGAATGAAATAAGAATTGGGTATTTCATAGTAAAATAGTCCAAACAAAACCCTACTGATAAAGAATAAGGTAGCAACTGAGAGAGACAATAAGAGGTCAAGATGTACAAAGAGTACAACGTTTTGAGTTCCTAACAAAAACAAGAATAGAGAACTCATTTAGAATTATTTCAAATGAAATGAACTTGTAAGAATTTGTTCAAGGGATAATAAGTCAAAAAGAATGACTTTGTAGTATTAGTAATCAAATTTATTTAGAATAATTTCAAAGACAATGAGCTTTCAAGATTTAAGTTCAAAGAATAATAAGTCAAAAGAATGACTTTCCAGTACTAGTGATCGAACTTGTTCTCAAAAGAATTTGTCAAAAATCGGATGATCAAGGTACATACTCAAGAATTGTTGACTGGGGCATTTCAAAAAAAAATCAAGGAAATGAATTACTTATCAAGGAGTGTATCACAATAATTATTGACGGTAATCGGAGCCACTTTACAAAATATATAGGTACCATTTTCAGAAGAAATGGCCATTAGAATAGAAGGCATCGATTTACTCAAAAGGAGTGGAATGAGCAGAAAGGATGTAACTGCTTACTATGGTACTCCCTTACCATATCTAAGGTAAAGTCTGCCTCTCTTATTATCTATTAAGGCCCTCTAAGAACTCCTCCTCAGGGTCCTCCTCCTCCTCCTCGATGTCTGCTGGACCTGCTTCGTGGTTCTGCTCAGGCATCGGTATCATCTTGTCCCCGTCAACTGGTGGTGCTGGATGGTCGTGTACATCATCCCCTGCTCTCTGAAGATCGTCCGCTGGGTAAACCTCCCCGATCGACTCGTTATCGCTACTCTCTAGATCGTCCTCAATTGTCAGGTCATCATCATCTATGTCGTCACCATCAGATGGGTCGTCTGTTGAGTGGTCACTACCTGCAGAATCCTTTCTAGTTGCTATCTATATCCATGGGATCTGAATCCGCATCTGGCTCTAGTATGGGCTCGGGTTAGAATGGTGGTACTGGTGCGGCCATGATAATCGGGAAGAGTACATCGTCGTATAGTGCCTCGTCCTGAGCCATGCTGATAAGCTCCTGGTGGATAAGTATGGTAGTCTCTGAAGCATGAATTGACTCAAGCTGAACTCGATCTGGATACTGCAGTGCATCGGTATGCACGGCTCTCCGCATGTCCTCCTCTAAAATGTGCCTCTCCCTCTGGAGGATCCGCTGTCGATATAGTACAGGGTTCACAGGCTGGATACGACCGTCGAGAATATAGTGCCCTCCAAAATCATCGTAAACAAAGATCGGCTCCATAGTCCTGCAAGAGGAACTAACTTAGTGTCAGTACTAATACGAGTTAAATCTTATCCTCATAACTTAAGGTGTAGGACAATCAGTGAGCGCGTCTAAACCTAAAGTTCTGATACCAAAAATCCCTGTCACGCCCCGAAGTACCAAAAATAGAGAAAAATAAATTTCCTTTATGGGTTCGTAGACACGTGACTGGTTGTGAGTGTCACTTGATTGTCCAAACATGCTTATAACAATAATGTGATATGGGAAAGTGACTAAGTTCAGCGGAAGCAGAAATTTAAAACATCCAAGTCTTGCATCAGTAGTATATTATAGGCCAAAAAGATATCCAAAAGATACATATTACAAGACCATCTAAACTATTACTTCACTAACATAATAATAACAGAGCTATAATAAAAGAAAAGCTCCAAAGTCTTTAGCTGGAGAAATCGTAGCCTTCCTCGTAGTAATCTTCACCACCATAGTCTTCAGTAGTAAAGTCAGCATCTTGATAGCAATCGGCTCTGTCTAGACCTGCAAAGGCTGGACGTGGAAGGTCCAGCGGCATGAAAAGCCGTTAGCAGTTAAGCTAAGTGAGGGTCCCCTTAAGGTTACCACCACTTAAGGTAAGTTATTCTTCATCTCTTCTTATTCCTCGAAACCATATCTCGTTCAGCATTTCTTATTCTCGATACTATGCCTTGTTCGTCTTTTCTCATTCTCAAAACCATGTCTTATTTAAACCCAATCATTCCCTTTGAAACTTAACCCAGAACTGAACTGACCAATGACATTGACTGAAAGAAGTCTTAACTCCAAACGCATTTACAGGTCAACAAAGAACAACACTCAACAATGAATAGTGAACTGTCACCCAACTGGCATTCAAACTGTCGCCCAAATGGCATAAGTGTGCGGGACATTAACAATCTCTTGGTCAAACACGTCATGCCGATCCTCAGGTCGCCCGCACGTTACCGAACACGTCATGCCGATCCTCAGACTAAGGGTACGGGAAATTAATAATCACTTGGACAAACACGTCATGCCGATCCTCAGGTCACCCGTACATAACCGAACACGTGATGCTGATCCTCAGTCCAAGGGTGCGGAAAAATAATCAACCACTTGATCGAACACGTCACGACGATCCTCAGGTTATCCGCACTTAACCAAACACGTCATGCCGATCCTTAGATAAAGGAACAAAACATAACTCACCAATCGACTCCATGGAATAATCGAGAGACCAACTTTACAAAAATTATCCAAAAACGACACAAAAGTTCACGAATCAACTTTGACCAGTAGGCACACGACTAGAAATGAGGCCCAATGTCCCTTATTCACATTAAATCTGTTATCGAAGGTTTTATCATTATTTTTCACGTTCGTACGTTTCGTAGTTTAGTTCGTTAATATCATCCATTTATAACCGTTAATATTCCTCTATACGACCGACATTCCGTTTTCCTCTCAATATACTTATGATGGAAACATTCCCGATCACTTATCAACGCAATAATCGTGCCATACAATGTACTTATAGTTTGGGTATGAACTTCCAACGGTCATTAGACTATTTTCATAACAATAGAAAACATAGCACGTAGCTCATGGATTTATAATCATGGATTTAATACCAATAAACACATACACGAAACCCTTAACATACTCATCTACGCAATAGCACTACCATAGCACGAGACTTTCATAACAACACATGTACCGGAGAACCAGCATCAACAATCAACACCATGCATAAACAAAACATTATACAAAAAACTGTACAATCTGCCAAGATACATTTTCACTGTGTTAACTGAATTAACATGATTTATTTGGGCATGATAAATTGCTTTGTAGATCAAACTCAAAACTACAACATTATAGATAATAGGAATAGATTCATGTACAAAAAAAATATAGTTTCAATTACATTTTTGAGCTACTCAAACTATTTATTTTACAAGAAATTTCTTATATCTCGGACTGTTCTGTCCCAGATTTATAGTACTGCATTGTACGTGCATTTCACCTATGAAGGAGGGGTTTTTAGACTGATCTATAGAAGGGTTATTTGTAGATAAATGAGTTAGCTTTCTTCACACAAAAACCTAGCTTAATTCTCATTTTTGAGCTGCACAAAATATTCATTTTACTAAACTATGTTCTGCTGAAAGTTTCAGTTTCTCAGATTTATAACACTGCGTTGTACATACATTTCACCCATGAAGGATTGATTTCTATACTGATCTATAGAAGAGTTATTTGTAGATATATGAGTTAGCTTTTACCACAAAAAAAACCTAGCTTAATTCGGATTTATGAGCTGCACAAAACGTTCATTTTACTAAACTATGTTCTGCTGAGAGTTTCAGTTTCTCAGATTTATGGATTTGTCTTGCATGGCATGAAAACTTCAACATAACAACATCAAACTTCTACTAAACATTAGTACATATTATATGTGTTCTAAATTGAGTTAGATTACTCACAATTTACTCACTAAAGCTTGAAATTTAAGCTTGATATTGGTTGATGCTTAGTGAAGCTTGAATCTTCAAACTTCAAGGATGAACTTCTTCTTCTTCTATTTTGCCATGAACATGCAAGTCTCCCAACTTCATCTCTCAGATTTTAAATCCATTTCATGAGAGTCTAAGAGTGTCTAATGTGTGCATGTGCGTGTTATATAGAAATCCTAGGAGCTAGGTGTCATTTGCATGTGTCCATGCTATGACATGTGTCCTATAAGTGGACATGTGTCCTACAAGTGGACATGTGTCCAAGAGGGTGGCATGTAGTTGCCACATGGCTAGCCATGTGGGCCCACCTTGGGTTGTGTGTCATTTTCTCAGTTTACGTGCATAAGTTCCTCGGTATACGTGTCGGTCTCGATTTACGTGCAACCGAGTATTATTTCTAATGTCCGGGTCCGGGTACGGGACTAAGTTAAATCTTATTACGGCCGAGTTGGTACGGTTACTACCGGCCGTACCGTCAGATAATTAAAATAATAATATAATAATATAGTCATTCCAATACAGAAATTCGAAAATCTGATATTATCAATGAAAGAAAATTACAGGTGTTACAGTTTTAACTCACCATGCTGGTACACTTTGTGTATTAAACGGGACCGACTTGGGGTGATTATCTTTATACTGACTGATGATGCCAAAATTTGGTTAAAGTAAATTAAAGAAATTAAAGGGGAGAGAGAATGAGAGACTAGTTTTTTGTATGTGGTTCGGCCCTGTTAATGAAGGTACCTATGTCCACGTGTGTGTCTGAGCACGTTCATTATACTATAAAAAGTCGGGGACCTGTGGTGAACCAATAATAGTTTGGAGCTACCATAGGTCGGCCGGGCGTGTTGGTGACTGCTATAAAGGTGTTGTAGAGACTAAAAAGTTGAATCCTTTCTATAGGGGTGAGTGGTCTCTTTTGTAGATGCCAGAGACCTACTCGTACATCGATAAGGAAATATAATCCAATTAGGATGTGATTGACACCAATCAAGTAAGTTTCCTAATTGTACTAGGATTGATTGGCATTAATTGTAGGGGTTTTCTAATTGGATTAGGAAACAATTTGCCCTTTCTATTAGTCTTTTAGTTTGAATAGAAAACTGCCTGGAATATTCCGGGGCGTGCCTTGCAGTCCTGGCTTGACTGCGCCTGTATGGACCATGCTAGTGTGGTCTTCCCAACCTGTTGGTCTAGTCGTGAATAAGCCGCTCGGGATGGTGAGTCTCGGGTAGACAAGACCGCTCAGGCTGATGCTTGTCTGAGGAGTTGTGCATGATTTGACCGAGACATGGACTATCTGCTGATTTGAACCGCTCGATCATAGGATAGAGCCAATTTTGGGTGAATCAGCTGCCCCCCATTTCTAAGGTTGGCTGGATGCTATATCGGGACAAGTTTGGAAATTTGTTTGATGCCACTTGCCACTGTCTGAGTGCTCGGGGAAGCTACCTTGGAGCTTTTGAGTCTTGTGAGTGCTCGGGAACTAGCTAAGAGTTGAGACTTAGCCTAGCTAGGAGTCTTTAAGTGCTCGGGAATTGGCTAAGAGTTGAGACTCGGCCTAATTAAGAGTCTTTTGCTTGAGTTAGCTCCCAGGATGGTTATCTTCTACCCATAAACCTTCGTCAAGGTTATGTTGGGTTTGTGCCCTCAAACCATTACTATATGTATGAGACATTGACATTTTTAATATATGGATATCAGCTTTACATTTCATTGTGTATGTTCTTTTCATGAGATGATTGTTAATCCTTAAGTATTATAGTAAGTAATTCGTGTGTGTATGAGATGCACACAAGTGAGATACGAATTACTATTCTTTAATACTTAGAATGTGTCACAGTGGATGATGAGACTGGATACCTCATCAAGTCTACACTGTAGCATAATTAACTACCATTGGATGGAGTGATTAATCTCAATCACTAGAGTGTAGCTCTTAGTTGATATGCTAGTGCTTATAGTGCATTGACGGACCTGAGTTTCCTATTGACGCTTAAGACTGTCAAACAGTCAATAGGAACTCATAACTTGTATAAGGTACGTGTTCTTAATCTTGAGACGATTATGAACACAGACTGTGGATATGGCTGCTTTGACTTACCAATCAGTGAGGTCTATAAAAGATCAACACCTGGGTATCTTGGGTATGTCATATTCATAGGGTTGTGAACATATATTGTCAAGATAGAATCTACCCTCTGTTTCAGAGTAAGCATTCCCTTGAGAATGTCACCAAGTCGATTACTGAGTACTGCAGTCTTGTTGATAAGAGTTATCAACATGTTTGGTAATCATGAGAGGTGAATGGGACTCAAGGAATACAAGAAGTAATCATGATTCAGGTTGACAGTAACAGTTATCCGATTACCTGAATATGATTACGAATGCATAAGGTAAAGGGACATTAGTACACCATACAAGTCTAGTAATCGCTTCGGATATGTTCTTTTGCGTTGGAGTTCAGTTATCGTTTTATAGTGGAGTAAACGTTAACTGACCAGTTAGTTAGTTTGCTGATCAAAGAGTTTGGTCATGGTAATTAACAAACTGGTCTGAGCCAACAATAAAGAGCCTAGGAGGTCCCACTCTTAGCTTCGCCAGGATGCTTGGAAAGACACTTGAGGATGCTGTCAAGACAAGTTCGATCGATTGAAGTATGTTCGATCGATTGAAGTCATGGCAGGTTCGATCGATCGAAGGTTCGATCGATCGAAGTCACTTCGATCGGTCGAAGTTTAGGTCGGTTCTGGAAATCTATAAATAGGGCAGCTGCGTTCTGGAAAAAGTTGATCGTCGTTCTTATACGCAGAAGCTGCAGAAACTATAATAGTCTTCCCAAACCTTCCTATACTCTCTATTAGGGTTCCCACCAACCCTGGTCTTTCCGACAGGCATCCGCAGGAGTCATAAGGGTGAAGATCATCTAGTGGAGGCTGCTGGAAGTTGAAGATCAGAACTGGGTTCAAGACACTAAGGTATAATACTTGTACACCCTTGCACGCATCTATGGAATTGATGAGTAGTAGATCCTGAGATACCAAAAGTTTTTATAACTTGACCTATTTCCGCTGCGCGTTTAAACTTCACTTTAAACCGGTTTTTCCAACAATTGGTATCAGAGCCAGGCTCGTTTGGATCTATAGATGCGTTTTTGGAACGCTAGTTTTGATTTGCATGTTGATTCTAGAACTGTTTTCGAAACTGCATCATCATAGATCTGTTTCTGCAGTGTTATCGCAGCTGAGTACAAATCTGTGATTGCATAGGATGCAAGGTGGGTTCGATCGATCGAACATCTTTCGATCGATCGAACATTCTGTACTCAAGCGATCAAACAAGTTTCAATCGATCGAAACGTTCTGGTGTTCGATCGATCGAATGAAGTTCGATCGATCGAGACAGATTCTTTGTCAGGTTTTCTGTTTCACAGTTTTAAAAGTGTTTTGAAATTTAAAGTTTAATTTTAACGTATTCTGCAAAATTTTAAATCATTCTGTGAAAGAGAATGTTCAAGCGATTGAACAATGTTCAATCGATCGAAGGTTCGAGCGATCGAACGGTCTTCGATCGATCGAACAGGGACAGAGAAGTAAGATGCTGTTTTAAGTTCTAATTCAGTATGTAAAGAGTTTATATACTGTGTGAATCAATTAAGTGTTCCAACAGTTACATATATTTGTTATGTATGTGTGGATGCGTGTACGACTAACTCTTTTGCAGATAGATTAGTCACTATCTCCCATGGCACCAAATTATTTGAATATTTGTATTTAAATTGTTTGTGATTAGTGCATGTTGTAATTTAAGTTTGGTTTGGTTTTAAGGCATATGTAAAGGGCGCTGTGACTTCAATCCTACAAAAAGGAAAGTCGCACCGGTTTCCCTAGCCTTTTATTTTGTTGTTGCTATTTCTATTTCTAGATAAATTGTAAGCTTCAAAAGAGGCATAGGTTCAATGTAATAGAATTAGAATATCCATGAAGATGGAGCAAGAAGCCGTTGTCCATGAAGATGGAGCTGGAGACGATTAAACCAAAAAGCAGGTTCTATGGAGATAGAGCCATGGGAGATAGAGGCATTGTTTGAATGCCTATATTTCATTTTAGTTTTTTTTGTTTTATGTGCTTGGTTTGTGATTGGCGTATAATACATTGTTGCATGCACGCAAAACAAGTTTTCTAAAATAAAATTCAAAAACCGTTTTCAACACATTAGTAAACATTAGATGTTTATGGGAAGTGTGTAGAAACAGATTTTCTCAAAAAGCAAAATCCCTTTTACTAAATCTAGTGGGAGAGGGTCTTATTAATTACACCCACGATCTTCCATTAACGGTTCACTGTAAGATGAGTGGTGCATTCTGTGTCACCTCGCCAGGGGTGATCATTCCATACGGAGGGTGCATTACTCATTGGTTACTAGATGTGAACTTCTTTTGATAGGATCAATCAGACGTGTTAGAGGGTGACCACCACACGGAGGCGCTACTTGAGACGGTTGTGATTGGATCCTAGTTAATGGTACACACTAGCTAAGCTATAGATAAGGGATCCCACACGGGACATTATTCAGAAACTTAGAGATCAAATAGGTTCGGAAGTCATAACTTGTTTTGCAAGAGTTGCATAGCGGATAAGTTATGATAAATCGAAAGATCGAACATTGACCACCACACGGAGGCTTTATTCTTTCGTTTCGATATTCCGGCGACTTTGTTTTAAAATAAGAGTTTTAAAAGGATTCTTTTATTTCAAACTGTCAAATTCTGATATCCATATTTATTTTGTTTTGATTTTTTAGTAAATCATAATGTCTGGATCTGCATTTAGTCCACTTGCCACCATACTCACTCAAAACAAGTTAACTGGAAACAACTACACTGAATGAAAACGTAACCTTGACATCGTGTTAACTACGGAGGATCACATATATGTCCTCACCACCCCATGCCCCGAAGAACCCGCTGCAAATGCTTCGGCTGCTGCTAGACGCGAGTTCAATAAATGGAAAAAGTCGAATGGGATGGCTCGTTGTTACATATTGGCTTCTATGGCTAATGTGTTACAACACCAATACCAGTCGAACAATTCTGCCAGTGACATTATCGAATCCCTGAAAAAGATGTTTGGGGAGCATGGCAGGCCTGCCAGACAGGTAGCTATGCAGAAGATAATGAGTGCTAAGATGTCGGAAGGGACTCCAGTCAAAGAACATGTTTTGAAAATGATTGGTTATTTAAACGAGCTGGTGACCCTAGGTGCCAACATCGATGCACAGACCCAAGTTGATATGATCCTCAATACACTGTCGCCATCATTCGCTCAATTTAAACTGAATTATAATATGAATAAAATGGATTTTTCAATGAGCGAATTGATGAGTTCTTTATTGGCAGCGGAAGGGGTGATCAAGCCTGGGGGCAGCGTTTTAAACGTTGAGAAAAGCGCTTCCTCTTCCCGATCTATGCCGAAAGGAAAGAAAGGGAAGAAGAAGGCTAGCACTGGTGGTTCAAGTGTTGGACCGGTCCCTAAGATTGCAAAATCTAAGGGAAAAGGTAAGGGCAAAGGGAAGGTTGGTGGCCAAGGCAAAGGAAAGTGTTTCCAATGCGGTGAGAAGGGTCACTGGAAGAGGAACTGTCCAGAATTCTTAGCTACAAGAGTTCAAGGTATGATTGAATCACATGTGATTGAAGTAAGTTTTATAACGGATACTTCAAACACTTGGTGCATTGATTCTGGTGCGACTAACCATATCTGTAATTCATTGCAGGGGTTCAGATCAACCAGGAAGTGCAGTGATGGGAAATCGTACTTACTCTAGGTTCTAGCGCAACCGTTTCTGCAGTTGCTATAGGAGTCGTAGTTTTAGAATTTCTAGACAATAAAGTTTTGATTTTATCAGATGTTCTTTACGTCCCTTCAATGAGACGTAATTTAATTTCAGTTTCTAATTTATCGAATAATGGTTATTCTTTTCATTTTGGAACTGAAGTTGTGATTAAAAGAAATAGTTCTTTTATATGTTCTGGTGTTAAATCAAATGGTTTGTATGTGATTACTCCCAATATTTCTAAAGATTCTTGCATGGAACTGAATAACTCAATGGTAACTGTACCATCTAAAAGAAAGAGACCTTCCACTAATCCAACAAGGCTTTGGCATATGAGGCTTGGTCATATCAATCTAAATAGGATTGGCAGACTAGTCAAAGAAGGGGTCTTAGGCGACTTGGTTCTCGAACCAATGGAAGTCTGCGAGTCTTGTTTAGAGGGAAAGATGACCAAAAGGCCCTTTCCTGCAAAGGGCAATAGAACCAATGCATTGTTGGAATTAGTTCATACTGATGTGTGTGGACCAATAAATATTAGAGCAAGGGGTGGTTATGAGTATTTCATAACATTTACTGATGACCACTCTAGGTATGGATATGTGTACCTAATGCAGCACAAGTCTGAAGCCTTTGAAAAGTTCAAAGAGTTTAGGGCTGAAGTGGAGAAGCAATTGGGCACACATATCAAGGCCATTCGATCTGATCGAGGTGGCGAGTACCTCTCTAATGAGTTTATTGATCACCTCGTACAGAATGGGATTCTGTCTCAGTTGACTGCACCTGGTATGCCTCAGCAAAACGGTGTAGCAGAGAGAAGGAATCGGACTCTTTTAGACATGACTAGGTCAATGATGAGTTATTCTGAGTTACCTTTATTTCTTTGGGGTTATGCTTTGGAAACCGCTGCTTACATACTAAATCTAGTGCCAAGCAAATCTGTTCCCAGGACACCACGAGAGATGTGGATAGGACGCAAGCCTTCTTTGCAACATCTCCGGATATGGGGGTGTCCGGCACATGTGCTAAAAGGAAAGATGAGCAAGTTGGATTCTAGATCGGAAGTATGTTACTTCGTGGGGTATCCAAAGGGTACTTATGGATGGTATTTTTATGATCCAAGAGAACAGAAGGTGTTCGTCAGTACGAATGCTATTTTCTTGGAGGATGATTATATCATGAACCATAAACCTAAGGGAAGGATAGATCTTAGAGAGATAGAAGGAGAGCCCTCAGTCCAACCCGCAGTTAATAACGATGAAAATCAAGAAAACACCACTTCTTCACCTATTTCCACACCGGTACCTCGTCGTAGTGGGAGGATTATCAGCCAGCCTGATAGATACATGTTCTTAGGAGAAGTTTTTGAAGCTGTCTCCATAGAATCTGAATCTGATCCTGCCACATACGAAGAAGCAATGGCTGATGTTGATTCAGCTCATTGGGTTATAGCTATGAAGGCTGAATTGGAATCTATGGATTCTAATCAGGTCTGGGATCTTGTAGAGCTTCCAGCCAATATTAAACCCATTGGCTGTAAGTGGGTCTACAAGAGGAAAAGAGGATCTGATGGAAAGGTTGAGACCTTTAAGGCAAGGCTTGTAGCGAAAGGTTATACTCAGAGGGAGGGCATTGACTATGAGGAAACCTTCTCGCCGGTAGCCATGCTCAAGTCCATCAGAATACTCTTATCCATTGCTGCATGCCTAGATTATGAGATCTGGCAGATGGACGTCAAGACTGCATTCTTGAATGGCAATCTTGAGGAGGACATCTATATGCAACAACCAGAAGGGTTCATAGCTGGTCGGAAAGGTAACTTGGTATGCAAGTTGCAAAAGTCCATTTATGGGCTTAAGCAAGCATCCAGAAGTTGGAACATCCGATTTGACCAAGTGGTCAAGTCGTTTGGTTTCATACAGAATCTGGATGAACCTTGTGTATACAAGAAGAGTGAAGGGAAAGTGGTGGCTTTTCTTGTGCTTTACGTTGACGACATTCTACTCATTGGAAATGATGTAGCGACATTGTCAACGGTCAAAGTTTGGCTAGCTAGTACTTTCGATATGAAGGATCTAGGAGAGGCGAGCTATATTCTAGGGATAAAGCTCTTTCGGGATCGCAAGCGAAAGATAATGGGATTATCTCAAGCTGGTTATATCGATAAGGTGCTAACTAGGCTTTCAATGGATAATTCGAAGAAAGGTTTATTACCTTTCAGGCATGGTTTAGCGTTCTCCAAGGACCAGTGTCCAAAGACACAGGAGGAGAGGAATCGCATGACAGGAGTTCCCTATGCTTCGGCAGTGGGAAGTCTCATGTATGCAATGTTATGCACTAGACCAGATATCTGTTTTGCCGTTGGCATGGTTAGCAGATATCAGTCGAATCCGGGTCCAGAGCACTGGACAGCCGTTAAGCACATTCTTAAGTACTTAAGAAGGACTAAAGATTACATGCTTATGTACGGTGGTAGTGAGTTAATTCCAGTAGGATACACTGACTCGGACTTTATGTCAGATAAAGATTCGAGAAAGTCGACGTCCAGTCATCTCTTTACCTTGGGAGGTGGTGCTGTCAGTTGGAGGAGCATTAAGCAGAAATGCATTGCAGACTCAACTATAGAAGATGAGTATGTGGCTGCTTGTGAAGCCGCAAAGGAAGCTGTTTGGCTCAAGAAGTTCCTTATGGAACTCGAGGTGGTACCAGCATCGCTGTCGCCTATTACGCTTTATTGTGATAATAGTGGGGCAGTGGCTCAGTCCAAGGAGCCAAGGAACCACGGAAAGGGAAAGCACGTAGAGCGAAAATATCATCTTATCCGAGATATTGTTCAACGTGGAGATGTGTCTGTCACCAAGATTGCCACAGCTGACAATCTTGCTGATCCGTTTACAAAGGCCTTGCCACAGAAGGTCTTTGATTGTCATCTAGATAGTCTAGGTCTTAGATGTAGTTCTGAATGGTTATGAGTGCAAGTGGGAGTTTGTTGGGTTTGTGCCCTCAAACCATTACTATATGTATGAGACATTGACATTTTTAATATATGGATATCAGCTTTACATTTCATTGTGTATGTTCTTTTCATGAGATGATTGTTAATCCTTAAGTATTATAGTAAGTAATTCGTGTGTGTATGAGATGCACACAAGTGAGATACGAATTACTATTCTTTAATACTTAGAATGTGTCACAGTGGATGATGAGACTGGATACCTCATCAAGTCTACACTGTAGCATAATTAACTACCATTGGATGGAGTGATTAATCTCAATCACTAGAGTGTAGCTCTTAGTTGATATGCTAGTGCTTATAGTGCATTGACGGACCTGAGTTTCCTATTGACGCTTAAGACTGTCAAACAGTCAATAGGAACTCATAACTTGTATAAGGTACGTGTTCTTAATCTTGAGACGATTATGAACACAGACTGTGGATATGGCCGCTTTGACTTACCAATCAGTGAGGTCTATAAAAGATCAACACCTGGGTATCTTGGGTATGTCATATTCATAGGGTTGTGAACATATATTGTCAAGATAGAATCTACCCTCTGTTTCAGAGTAAGCATTCCCTTGAGAATGTCACCAAGTCGATTACTGAGTACTGCAGTCTTGTTGATAAGAGTTATCAACATGTTTGGTAATCATGAGAGGTGAATGGGACTCAAGGAATACAAGAAGTAATCATGATTCAGGTTGACAGTAACAGTTATCCGATTACCTGAATATGATTACGAATGCATAAGGTAAAGGGACATTAGTACACCATACAAGTCTAGTAATCGCTTCGGATATGTTCTTTTGCGTTGGAGTTCAGTTATCGTTTTATAGTGGAGTAAACGTTAACTGACCAGTTAGTTAGTTTACTGATCAAAGAGTTTGGTCATGGTAATTAACAAACTGGTCTGAGCCAACAATAAAGAGCCTAGGAGGTCCCACTCTTAGCTCCGCCAGGATGCTTGGAAAGACACTTGAGGATGCTGTCAAGACAAGTTCGATCGATTGAAGTATGTTCGATCGATTGAAGTCATGGCAGGTTCGATCGATCGAAGGTTCGATCGATCAAAGTCACTTCGATCGGTCGAAGTTTAGGTCGGTTCTGGAAATCTATAAATAGGGCAGCTGCGTTCTGGAAAAAGTTGATCGTCGTTCTTATACGCAGAAGCTGCAGAAACTATAATAGTCTTCCCAAACCTTCCTATACTCTCTATTAGGGTTCCCACCAACCCTGGTCTTTCCGGCAGGCATCCGCAGGAGTCATAAGGGTGAAGATCATCTAGTGGAGGCTGCTGGAAGTTGAAGATCAGAACTGGGTTCAAGACACTAAGGTATAATACTTGTACACCCTTGCACGCATCTATGGAATTGATGAGTAGTAGATCCTGAGATACCAAAAGTTTTTATAACTTGACCTATTTCCGCTGCGCGTTTAAACTTCACTTTAAACCGGTTTTTCCAACAGGTTATGGAAAAAAGAATTTGACCATGTTGGAAAAGCCGACCTAAAGCGTATTGCTTTAGGGTCCTTTTATGTTAACTCCCCATGATGGTTAACTTCCGCCCGGTCAGCCTTCTTTAAGACTGTTGGGAGAAGAGTTTGATCATGTTGGTGGAGCCAACCTAAATCACATTGCTTTAGGGTCTTTTTGCTCCTCTATCGCCGGCCAACCTAAGAGATTTTAGTCACCTCTTTCGTCGGTTTGGACCTAAGTGGAGTTATTGCCTCTGAGTACTGTAGGCGCTCGAGTTATCTAAGAGTTTGCCTTAGTTACCGCAAGGCCTGTAAGTACTCGGTATGATTGCCTATTTAGTCCATTGTGCCTTTTTGCTCCCCAAGCTTTCGCTAAGATAAGGGTCTTGTGGAGGCTAGGACTATAGGTAACTGACCTGGAACATGGGTGGTTGCAGGGTCTTTTGAAGCTTGCCATCGTCAGCCACCTAGGGGGATTTGCCCCCATCGTAGGTTGGACCTAAGCGAAGCCGATGCCTTGGGCGTGACCCCGAGGTCTTTTGCCTCGGGTACGATCCCGAGGTCTTTAGTGCCTGTGTTCGGAGCCCAAGGTCTTTTGATGTGCCTCGGGTGTTGACCGAGGTCTTGCGAGAGCTCTTTGTAGTCTGCGAGATCTCTTGCTATGATCGGGCAAAAGAACCACTGTAGTTGAGCTTGTCTGGACTGTTGGAGACAAGAGGTCGGATCTGAATTACCAGGTTCCCGATTACTCTGAGTTGGAAGTAAGGTCGGGATCACTGGATCCTGATTGCTGTAAACTGGAGGTCGAGTCAGGGCTGCCAGACTCAAACCGCTGTGAACTGGAGGTCAGGTCGAAACTGCCAGACTCAGACCGTTGTGAGTTAGAGGAACTGCTAGAACTACTGGGCTTCTCCACATTGTTCTTCCCGGGCTATTCTCACTTCTACTTGCTTTCGGAAGGCTCGAAGCTTTCTTGCCTAGGGTCTTTGGTCTTTAGAAACTCTTCAGTGTCAATGTATTTTCCAACCCTCTCTGCGAGTTCAACCAAGGTTGTCTGACGATTTCTGTTAAACGACGTGGCGCACTTGGTGTGCTAAACTCCTGAGCAGAAGGCTATAATAGCGACAGTTTCATCAAGATCATAAATTCCTAGCTTCTCTTGATTAAACCGGTCGGTGAATTCCTTGAGGGTCTTATTATTCCTTTCTATGACTATCAGTAGCTGCATTTCAAGCTTTGGCCATTCATGCATACCGATGAACTGGTTGATGAACTGCTTGTTCAGTTGTTTGAAACGGCGGCCCGATCGGGGCTCTGAGGAGTAAATCCATTGGACGGTCGGGCCTTTCAAAGTGCTGGGGAAAGCCAGGCAATATAGTCCATCGGAGTTGGTGGCTAGGGCCATCTGAGCCTTGTAGGTCCGGACGCGGTCGACCGGGCTTCTCGAGCCGTTATAGGGATCTAGGCGAGGTTACTTAAACTTGCGCGGGATGGCAAACCTCGTGATCTGGCTAGAGAATGGTGACTCCATCTCGGTATTGGTGTGATTCTGAGTAGGGTTTTGGCCCTGCCTTTTGGCTACTCCATCAATCTGTTTCTGCAAGTCCTTGATATGTGCCACCACACCTTCCTGACCAGGATCCGAGATGTAGGTCAGGTTAGTGGAAGAGGCTTTCTTCTCATGACGGTGTATTGTCCCCTGGGATCGGGCTCCGCTATGACTCCGGTTCATCATGTGCCTAAGGACACCTCGGCTCTTGACTGAGTGACCCTGGACTGATTCCCAGGCCATATGCTCCTGCCTTTCCTCTCGGCCAGCACGCCTACTGTTGATGTCTCTGGCATCCTCAACGCGGGACGGCTTGGCTTGGGTACGTTGTCTGGTCAAGATCGGTTCCCGACCGTACGCAACGTTCCCGGGTCATTTCTCGGCCACTGGAGGACTGCTTTGCTAAGCCAATAGGGCTTCGATCTGTTGGTGAATTTGACACTAGCCCTCCAAGAGTTGTGTAAGGGTCATGGTGATTTGCTCAGATGTCATGACTATCGCAGCTAGTGCCGGGGCCGGCGGAACATCCCGGTTGGCCTGCTCTGCAGTCTTCTCACTCTTCTTCGGAGGCATGGCTATCAGCCAAGAGATTTGTTGATGAAGAACTTGTCATTCCCACAGACGGCGCTAAGCTGATGATGCCAAAATTTGGTTAAAGTAAATTAAAGCAATTTAAGGGGAGAGAGAGTGAGAGACTGGTTTTTTGTATGTGGTTCGGTCATGTTCATGAAGGTACCTACGTCTACGTGTGTGTCTGAGCACGTTCACTATACTGTAAAAAGCCGGGGACCTGTGGTGAACCAACAATAGTTTGGAGCTATCGTAGGTCGGCCGGGCGTGTTGGTGGCTGCTATAGAGGTGCTGTAGAGACTGAAAAGTTGAACTCTTTCTATGGGGGTGAGTGGTCTCTTTTATAGATGCCAGAGGCCTACTCGTACATCGATAAGGAAATATAATCCAATTAGGATGTGATTGACACCAATCAAGTAAGTTTCCTAATTGTACTAGGATTGATTGGCATTAATTGTGGGGATTTCCTAATTGGATTAGGAAACAATTTTGCCCTTTCCATTAGTCTTCTAGTTTGAATAGGAAACTGCCTGGAATATTCTGGGACGTGCCTTGCGGGCCTGGCTTGACTGCGCCTGTATGGACCGTGCTAGTGTGGTCTTCCCAACCTATTGGTCTGGTCGTGAATGAACCGCTCGAGATGGTGAGTCTCGGGTAGACTAGACTGCTCGGGCTGATGATTGTCCGAGGAGTTGTGCATGATTTGACCGGGACATGGACTGGCTGCTGATTTGAACTGCTCGGTCATAGGATAGAACCAATTTTGGGTGTATCATTAACTTATAAGATAATTAATACCTCATGACTATTATGAGTGCTTATGCTCTAAATCCTAAGTTAATTTATAGACACGCACATTTGATATTTACATTTTGATCTCTAAAAGGGTGAGATTATTTAATGGGTCAATATCTTAATGGATTGGATGACAATGTTAATTGTGTGGTGGATATTAATTAATGATGGAATCCATGTCTCAATTTTGGGATTGATGATATCCCCTTGAGAAAGCTTATAAGTTTTGATTATGTCAAACCCTACAGGTGGATTTTTTATCCGACATATCAGATAAGTTAAGCAGAGGATCTCAAGAAATTTTAAGAGAATAATTAAATATGATTGTCAGTAATTAGATTTAATTAATGGATATCTGTAATCTTAACATCGGCAGATAATAAGCATTTAATAACATGGAGCTCGAAATATATTTTTGAGATAAGGGAAGGAGTGCAATTATAATTCTTTAGTGGCATGAATTATAATTTATGGAAATCGGAATCTGATTCAATCTGAATTAGGGTTTCCTAATTCCATAAGGAAGCCTATTCCTTATTAACTTCTTATGGTCCCTACCGTAACCTATATATATGTTGCTTTGGCTCTCTCCTCAGTTTGCGTTTTTCCATAAAGAGCATTATAACTCGGAATAGAAAAGAGAGCGTAAAAAGAGAGAGCAGAAACATAAAGGATTTTGAAGGAGCCCACACTCAGTTCGATATTCTAGCAGCAAAGGAATACGGTAAAAGATCGTGAGTTATTATCGAGCCCGTGTTCTCGATTCATCTACTACAGCAATCCGTTTTAGCAGTTTAAGGTAACCCTAGTTCCGCCCTTATAGGGTTATTGTAGTTTTCACGTAATTTTTGCAGTACCAACTTATACGCACTGTCAACGGATTCTAGGAATGCAGTTTCCTAACAGTAAACCCCATAGTCTAAAAAGCTAAAAGATGATAGTAAAGACACAAGTAGAAAACATAATAAGGTTAATGTCATCACTAAAATCACATGGACCAAAAAGGAAGATAATAGTAAAATCTCCACAATAAATCAATCTTTAGAATCTATAGTCATTAATCATAAAGGAACATATCGATATAGTTGCCTCACCCTTTAAGTTATTTATTGATACTGAGATTAAAAAAAGTTGTAGAACAAAATAATTATACTAATCAATATCTAAGTGTTTTTTAGGAAAACAACTAAAAAATATAGAAACAAAAATAGGGAATCCTAAGTCCCCTAAGATAGAAGAGCCCTTTATCAAATTACCAGAGGTTAAACCCATTAGTACTTCTCTTAAATTAGACACTAGTAAAACTATTGATAAAATAGAGAAAATGCTAAAAGATATGGAAAAATATCTAGGAAAAAGACATGAAATAATAGAAGTTATTGAGGATAGTTTACTACGAGATGACTTATGGGATTAGTTATCAATTAATCCCACGACGCCCAGTGAATTTTTTGTTTCTCACATGAGCCACCACACCAAAATCGGGCCAGTTGACTAACAATAATCTTGCATAAAGATGTCGGAAGTTTAAAACAAGACATAGCAAATGTTGGAATTGCCAGAGCCACAGCCTTGATAAGCACTTTCGTACCCCCTTTCGAGAGGAGTTTTTTCTTCCAACCTTTAACTTTAGAAGCCACCCAATCCCGGATACAAGAAAAGATTTGTTTTTTATACCGACCCACAAGAGAGGGTAAACCAAGGTATTTTTCGTGAGCTGCGAAAGAGTTGACTCCTAAAACTGCTTTAATATTTGTGGACGCAGAATTCGGAGTACTTGGAGCTACACACTGAATTTTTCAACATTTACTTTTTGGCCCAAAACTTCATCATATCGTCGAAGAACGCTCATTAAATGATTACATTTCGTCTCCTTTGCCCGACAGAACAAGATACTATCATCTGCAAAGAAAAGATGAGTAATACTTGGGCGATTACGAGCCACCTTTACACCACTAATATTGGCCCCTGGAACTTTCAACATTTAAAGCAGAGAGAACATCAGCACAGAGAATAAATAAATAAAAAAGGGGAGAGTGGGTCACCTTGTTTTATCCCCTAGATGGCACGAAATTTACAGTGAGGTCCCATTCATCAAGACAGCGAAAGAAACCGAATGAATACATTTCATAATAAGATCAGACCATCTCTCACTAAAACTGAGTGTAGACAAGGTTGCTTCAATAAAATTCCGTTCCAGACGATCGCAGGCTTTGCTCATATCAAGTTTAAAGGCCATCTGATAATTCTTCTCTTTGGACTTAGATTTCAAATAGTGCATAATTTCAAAAGCAATAAGAACATTATCATAAATTAATTTTTGATAATGTGCTTGACTTGTTTACTAAATGAGGCTAAAAGACAAAAACTTGACCTTAGATTTGTTTATTAAAAAGTTAGCGATAAAGGCACATTCATTTTTTAAATAGGACACCTAATTTTAAGTTAAAAAATAAGTTTTTTTTTTAATTTTTTACTTTAATTAGTAAGGGCACCTCACTTATTTTACTATATAGTATCTCTTTGTGTCTCTCTCCTTGTCTACTTCTGATTTCTTTCTCTATCAACACTTAATCTGTATTCAGAGTCTTCTTTGATCTAACTTCTTCTCTTGTAAGTTTTTTTGCTTTCACTAATTGTGATTCTTCTCTCTTCTCGATTGGTGTCACATAATCCTTCTGAGCATAATTTATATAATAATATATAATAATATGAATTTGTACTATTATATAAGTGCATTTGATTGTCTGGCTCAAAAAGAAAAAAAAAGTTTTTTTCCCAGTAAAATTAGAGGTCGCATAAAATTTTTTCAATGATTGTCTGGTCGTACTATGCACGGGACCAAAAAATACATAGTTGGAGAGATTAGATTAACACCAATAATTAATCTTGACAAAATTTATAGAAAGAAAAAAAAATTTTGTTTTCTAGAGCGATTTTTCCTGAACCTTACGAAGCACTTGTGTGGCCAGTTCGCCCATTATAATTATCATTATAAACTCTGCAGTTATCTTCAATTTTTTGTAGGACTAACAAGAAATAACAAATTAGGCTGCAAATAAGTGTTTGCACCCAAAAAATACATTTTTTAAGTCAAAATTAGCAGAGGGCCGATTATAATATTTTAATCGGACAATAAGACCGATGGCATAAATTAAGGGTCAAGTGACTGGTTCAAAGTTGATCAGGTTTATTTAATCGGGCTGGCATGGTTCATATTATTTGATCGGGCTGATTAACATATCTCATTCAGCCACCTTGATTGACCTTTCAATAATTTTGGCTACTCTAGTAGACCTTTCGGTAATTTAAGCCTTGTTTATGTTGATTTGGCAGCCCGATGGCTTTTTGGCTATTTAGTCCAATCTAGTTATAAATTTAGCCATTAGTGTTGACCATTTAATAATTATGGTGAAATGGCTTTTTATTCAATTGGCCACGTGGAGTTTAGTCTTCATCAACAATTTAGTTTGGCAATGGAATAGGTGGCGGGCCATATGTTTATACAGCATTCTGCCAAATTATAATGTCAATCGGGCTCTTCTACAATTGGCTATTCAGTTTTCAGTCGGGCATGATGATGTCATCACTTGGCACATGGACATACAAAGAACATGCTAGTCCACATCAATTCAACCACTTCACTTAGAATCTGACAAGGAAACAAATACATAGTGATGTGATTTGAATCAAGATAAGGAAGTTTTTCTTGATTAATACTCCTATATTTAAGATAATATTATCTTATTATGGAAGATAATATTATTTGATAAAGGAAATACATTTTTACTTGGAAGCCAAGTCAGCCGAATGAAGCCACAAAGGGGACCAGGTTCAAGCTATATATATACATGTGTATATATATTATTCAAGATATGGAAGGCTTTATCAGATATGGAGATAATATCTGGTATTTTTATACCAGATAATTATGGAAGATAATTACTTGCCTTATCTTGATCACTCCATGGCCGCTATAAATCAACAGGCAGGCCTAGCTATCAAGTCACTCCGCGTCACTCTCGATAAACCGCATCCAAAAGCATTCTAAAGCATTCTTTAGCATTTTTAGGATTAGTTCTTAGCATTTTAATTACATCCTTGTAATTTCTCTTCCTTATTTTAATTAAATAAAAATCCTGCTTTTTATTTAATTTCTCTTTGTTTATTTCATCACTTGCTAGGCTTGTGTGCTTCAACACTGTCTAGGGATCTTTGGTGAGGGTACTTTCCTACTCACCATACACAATCGCACTGATAGAAGTTAGATTTCTCAAACCTTGTGTATCACTCACACAAGTGATTTAGGAAATTTTGTGTTTACAGTTTGGGTCTACCTCACAAGGCCATGGCACGCCCAAACCAACAAATATAGCAAACAATAAGAAAGAGAGAGAGAGAGAGAGAGAGAGAGAGAGAGCTATAAAATTGAAGCTATAAATTTATGCGACCTCTAATTTCATTAAATAAAATAAAATAAAATAAAAAATAAAACTAAGCTTTTTTTTTTTCTTTTTGAGCCAGACAATCAATGCACTCATATAATAATACAAATTCATATTATTATATAACTTATGCTTAGGAGAATCATGTGACACTAATTGAGAAGAGAGAAGAATTGTAATTAGTGAAAATAAAAAAACTTACAAGAGAAGAAGTCTGATCAAAGAAGGAATACACTAAACAAGAGCAAGAGGAGGGTTTTTTTTTTTTTTTTTTTTCACTAAACAGGAGCAATAAGGGTTAATGGTGGGATAAGGGGTCTTTGAGTCTTTCGAGAGCTTCTGCGAAACTTCAAACTTCATCTGTGTGGGAATATATATATATATATATATTTAGAAAATGCCTTGTGGACAATAGGGAGACTCTAGGTGGTGTTTGTCTTGCTTTTTGGTCTTTTATTATATAAAATATGCATATATACACACAATATATAATACTGTAAAATTAAGAGCGAGAACAAGATGTCAATTCAAACCGTGTCAAAGTAATGCTATGTTTCCCAAATTTTTATTTCAAAAGTGTTTTCCAAATGAGTAAGGTGAGGTAAACAACTCCCAATCAAAATTCAACTGGTCCTACTGTATTTGACCTAGTCCCACTGCCACATCATCTAGAAATCACTTTTGAGATATAAATTTGGGAAACGTATCATTACTCTTTACAAAAAGTCCCCAAATTAGCATAAAATCTTAATAAAAAGTCCACATATTTTAAAACTATCATATATAACCTGTTTTTTTTTTTCGAAAGTTCAGTGAGTACAGCTGTCCCCTCGCCCCCACTGTCGATCCGCCCTTGCTTGTGAGATGGCGCTACCTCAGGGCTATGGTGCCAGCTTTATGAATGAAAAGGATTTATCTACGGTTTATTTGAGAAGAAAAAAGAAAAACAAAAAAAAAAAAACAAACTTCGGCTCTCCTTAAAAGTTCACATTGGATCTCTTATCTTTGCTATGATTACAGAATTGTATGATACAGCTAGTTTCTTAACTCCATTACTATTAGTTGTGATTGATGTTTCGTGGACTCTCATAGTGCTCCCAAAGTACTAATGTCCACAGAATGATATAGATAATGGGTACAAGATGTGCCTGACACCCCAGTACCCAAATAAGACATACATTAAAAAAAAAAAAAGAAAAAAATAAGAAGAAATTCAAAATTGAGTTCGAAGCTGACTTTTAAGAGAGAGAGAGAGACATTAGAACTCTTTAAGTTACACTGAAATTTTAACAATACCAAATAAAATAGCATCACACTTTGAGTATTATTTGAAACACGGTTGCACAACTCTATACAACTTTCATTTATCCTAACCTTTGGACCTTAGCGAGGTTACTAGACACACATCCGCACCCCATGTGTATCCGACTCCATGTAACGTTAGTCATTGAGTATTGATGGATTATGGTGGAATGATATAGTCTCTCAAGCTCTAATTTTCTTCTTGTCTTATATTTTGCAAAGAAAAGATGAGTAATACTTGGGTGATTACGAGCCACCTTTACACCACCAATATTGCCCCTGGAACTTTCAACATTTAAAGCAGAGAGAACATCAGCAGAGAGAACATCAGCACAGAGAATAAATAAATAAAAAAGGGGAGAGTGGGTTACCTTGTCTTATCCCCTAGATGGCACGAAATTTACAGTGAGGTCCCATTCATCAATACAGCGAAAGAAACCGAATGAATACATTTCATAATAAGATCAGTCCATCTCTCACTAAAACTGAGTGTAGACAAGGTTGCTTCAATAAAATTCCATTCTAGACGATCGTAGGCTTTACTCATATCAAGTTTAAAGGCCATCTGATAATTCTTCTCTTTGGACTTAGATTTCAAATAGTGCATAATTTCAAAAGCAATAAGAACATTATCATAAATTAATTTTTGATAATGTGCTTGACTTGTTTACTAAATGAGGCTAAAAGACAAAAACTTGACCTTAGATTTGTTTATTAAAAAGCTAGCGATAAAGTCACATTCATTTTTTAAATAGGACACCTAATTTTAAGTTAAAAAATTAGTTTTTTTTTTTAATTTTTTACTTTAATTAGTAAGGGCACCTCACTTATTTTACTATATAGTATCTCTTTGTGTCTCTCTCCTTGTCTACTTCTGATTTCTTTCTCTATCGACACTTAATCTGTATTCAGAGTCTTCTTTGATCTAACTTCTTCTCTTGTAAGTTTTTTTGTTTTCACTAATTGTGATTCTTCTCTCTTCTCGATTGGTGTCACATAATCCTTCTGAGCATAATTTATATAATAATATATAATAATATGAATTTGTACTATTATATAAGTGCATTTGATTGTCTGGCTCAAAAAGAAAAAAAAAAGTTTTTTCCCAGTAAAATTAGAGGTCGCATAAAATTTTTTCAATGATTGTCTGGTCGTACTATGCACGGGACCAAAAAATACATAGTTGGAGAGATTAGATTAATACCAATAATTAATCTTGACAAAATTTATAGAAAGAAAAAAAAAATTTGTTTTCTAGAGCGATTTTTCCTAAACCTTACGAAGCACTTGTGTGGCCAGTTCGCCCATTATAATTATCATTATAAACTCTGCAGTTATCTTCAAATTTTTGTAGGACTGACAAGAAATAACAAATTAGGCTGCAAGTAAGAGAGAGAGAGAGAGAGAGAGAGAGAGAGAGAGAGAGAGAGAGCTATAAAATTGAAGCTATAAATTTATGCGACCTCTAATTTCATTAAATAAAATAAAATAAAATAAAAAATAAAACTAAGCTTTTTTTTTTCTTTTTGAGCCAGACAATCAATGTACTCATATAATAATACAAATTCATTTTATTATATAACTTATGCTTAGGAGAATCATGTGACACTAATTGAGAAGAGAGAAGAATTGTAATTAGTGAAAATAAAAAAACTTACAAGAGAAGAAGTCTGATCAAAGAAGACATTGAATACAGATTAAGAGTTGATAGAAAAAGAAATCAGAAGTAGCCAAGTATTTGGAGATAAATAAGGAGAAAGATACAAAAAATATATATATATATATATATATAATAAAATAAGTGAGGTTATCTTACTAATTAAAACAAAAGTTAAAAAATAATAATAATAAATAAATTTAAATTAGAAAAATTTAGTGGGAAATCCCATTCTACCAATGTTTGTTATAATAGACCCACCAATTGGTACTTTCCAATGAGAGACCCTATAATTGTGAATGTTGTTAGTGATTAGTCCACAATCCCCAATTATAGATAGTTTTAGTGACTTTTTTACCCCTATACATATACACAGGCATACATATATAGAAATATATATATGGTAATAACTCTATTATCCCATTGATTTGCATATCAAATATATGGAAATAAAATCCCATAACTTTAGCCTTGTACATTATGGGTCTTTTGAATATTTCAAACGCCATTTTTATGTGGGTATCCTATTTTTGTATGTTCTACCAATAATCATTGATCACATAACATATTAATCTGTTACTATGCACCATACATTTATGCGAGTATTGAATTTTACACTGCAACTAGTTCGTTTTACACTGCAAATGGTTCATTAGTGTGAAATTTTACACTGCAACTGGTTTGTTTTTACATTGCAACTAGTTCATTAGTGTGAAAATTTTATACTGCAATTGTTCAAACTCAATCCCATAATCTTGCATACATTTTGGGAAGTTACCAAACTTAAACTGCAATTGGTCAAACTCAATCCCATAATTTTGGGAAGTTACTAAATCTTGCATATATTTTAGGAATTAAGTTACTAAATGCCATAATTGTAGGGATTTATACGTTAGAATCTGTTTAATATTACACATATCTTTTTTAATTTCGTATTTCACCATTCTTGAGTGATCTAACAGTCATTCATCACCATCACCCAAAAAAAATTGTGTTAAATTTCACACTAGAATGAATATAAGTGTTAAATTTCACACTCATATTCGAGTTATTCAACAAAAGGAACACTGTCTTATCACAAATTCATTTGCACATTCATTTTTACACTGACTGCAATATTTCATTGACATCACATTTTTCATTCACATAGTATACAATTTCGCAGCATAACATGTGAAACCAAGAACATGAGTGTTAAATTTTACACTACAACCTTTTGGACGACAACCTTTAAACCACAACATAATATACAATCGGGTTCCATTGTATAGCTTGAGAGAGAGCAGATCCGGTATTGCCATTGTTGTTGAAACCCAGAAAACTTCCAAGAATCATAAGTCAAAACATCAACCGGGTTCGAAACAATCACCAACATCAAATCGGGCGAGTACTTCGCAAGTTGGGACACAATAATCAAGAACACCCTTGTTCCTCTGTATCAAGTTCAGCCTGGACTTGCCGGGGTTCTGCCTAGCGCCGGCGATGACGATACAGAGAGCGAATCCGACGATGATCTTGGTCCTCGAGTAGTCCAAGTCGGCCATGATCTTGGTCCCCGGGAGGAGCGCGGCGGCGTGTTTGAGACTGAGCATCTCGCCATGGAGTTTATCTGGCTTGCGTCGACTAGCGTGAGGTCGCCAGAGAGGTCCTGTGTGAGGATGATTTGAGCTATGGCCTGAGCTTTCTCTCTCTAAACAGGGAGACAGAGAGAGAGAGAGAGAGAGAGAGATGCATATATAATGTGATTTATTCTCATTTAGGTATTTGGGATTTGAATTTTGAAAACCCCTAAAATAGTTGGGTTTATTAATTGCAGTTTTGAATGAGAAATGGAAAGGGTAGTTTGGTCCAAATTTTGTGGTGTGGACTTCAGACGAAATTGTTTCATACGTTGGACCTATTGCAAGAAACTTAGAGTAAAATGGACATTATACTAATTAACTCTTTAAATTAAGTGCCCTAATTAAAAATCATTCTTTAGAATGAATTTTCCGTAAATAAAATTGAAAAGAAAATAGTTTTAACAGCTCTCAACCTCTCAAGCTCTACGTTCATGGTTTCTCTTCATTTTCTTCATCACCTTTGCCCATTTTACCTAAATTATCAGCGCATAGTATCTAACGCATTCCTCAATGATCACTTTCTCACAAAACCAAACTTCTTCAGCTTCAATAGGCATCTGGGTTGTACTCGTTCTGATGAGTTCATCACCATTTCAGGAGACCCCAATTCACTTTCATCTTCATCTTCATCATCCCAATCTGTTGTTAGAAAAGTGTGTTCTTTGGTCTGTCAATCTTACTACCAACAGAATACCCTTTTCAGATCATCCCCTTCAAAGCTTAATCTGTCTATCGATTCCGATTATTTGACACCTGATCAGGCTATTACAGTTGTTGCTTCACTAGCTGGAGAGGCTGGTTCAATGGTGGCTTTGAGTTTCTTTTATTGGGCAATTGGGTTTGTGAAGTTCAGACAATTTATGCGTTTATACATTGTTTTAGCTACTTCCTTGATTGAAAATGGAAATTTGGAGAGAGCCCATGAAGTAATGCAGTGTTTGGTGAGGAATTTTTCTGAATTTGGGAGGTTGAAGGAGGCTGTTAATATGGTTGTTGAGATGCAAAACCAGGGTCTGAATCCAAGTTCTCGAACTCTGAATTGCATTGTTGGTTTAGCAATAGAGATGGGTTTGATTGAAATTGCAGAGAATGTGTTTGATGAAATGTCTGAAAGAGGATTGTCTCCTGATTCTTCTAGTTTTAAGATTATGGTTGCTGCATATTGTAGAATGGGTACAATTCCGGAGGCTGATCGGTGGTTGAGTGTAATGTTAGAGAGAGGCTTTCTTGTCGACAATGCCACATGTACATTGATTATTACTGCATTTTGTGAGAAGGGTTGTGTCAATAGAGCATTATCAGTCTTCAGTAAGTTTCTTGAGATGGGTCTGACTCCAAATCTGATCAATTTTACCTCTTTGATTAATGGGTTGTGCAAGAGAGGAAGCATAAAACAAGCATTTGAATTGTTGGAAGAAATGGTTAAAAAAGGTTTGAAACCGAACGTATATACCCATACGGCTTTGATTGATGGTCTTTGTAAGAAGGGATGGACCGAAAAGGCATTTAGATTGTTTCTTAAGCTTGTTAGAAGTGATATTTACAAACCAAACGTCCATACTTACACTGCAATGATCAGTGGGTACTGCAAGGAGGGAAAGTTGAATCGGGCAGAGATGCTATTTACTAGAATGAGGGAACAAAGTTTAGTTCCTAATACCAATACGTATACAACTCTCATTGATGGGTATAGTAAAGTAGGAAATTTCGATCGAGCGTATGAGTTGATGGATTTAATGGGTAAAGAAGGTTTCACTCCCAATATATGTACATATAATGCAATTATTAATGGGCTTTGTAAGAAGGGAAGGATTCAAGAGGTTTATAAGTTGCTAAAGAAGGGATTTAAATGCGGACTTCATGCTGATAGATTCACGTATACCATTCTCATATCCGAGCTTTGCAAGCAAGGTGATACTCATGAAGCCATGGCATTTTTCGGTAAAATGGTCAAAGTTGGTTTCACGCCCGATATGCACTCACATACTGCATTAATTTCCATATTTTGTAGGAAAAAAAGAATGAAAGAAAGTGAGAGGCTATTTGATGAGGCTATTGAACTTGGCTTGGTTCCAACGAAGAAGACATATACATCTATGATATGTGGACATTGTAGAGATGGAAATACCATCTTGGCGATGAAGTTTTTTCGGAGGATGAATGAACACGGTTGTGCACCTGATAGTATCACTTATGGTGCATTGATAAGTGGGCTTTGCAAAGAATCTAAGTTAGATGAGGCTCGGAAGCTCTATGATGTTATGGTGGAAGAGGGACTTTCTCCGTGTGAAGTTACGCGACTGACCTTAGCTCACGAGTATTGTAAAAAAGATGAATCACCCACTGCAATGGCAATCTTAGACAAACTAGAGAAAAAGCTTTGGATCCGAACGGTGAACACATTGGTGAGAAAGCTTTGTAGTGAAAGTAAAGTGGACATGGCAGCATTTTTCTTTGATAAATTGTTAAAGAAGGAAAAGCATGTGGATCGTGTTACTCTTGCAGCTTTCATGACTGCATGTTATGATAGTAACAAATATGCACTTGTTTCGGATATGTCTGAAAGGATATCCAGAGGAATAGGTTAGTTATGCTGATTGTTAAATTTTGTTCGAGCGTCTGAAGTAGATAGTGCAAATCGCATGCTTCAAAGTCGGATTTTGGGAATGGGACACAAAAGCTGACAAGATTAATTAACCAGTAGTATTTGTATTGGAATTACAGGGCAATGTGCTCCTGTGGACTTTTCTTGGCACGTTTAGGGACTGTGTGGGGATGCTTAAAACAGGGGCAGGTTCATACCAAGCCTCACTTATATATGGATTTTAAAGAAAACCAGTATTGTGTTGGTTTGACAAGAACCAGTTCTTGGGGGTATTTTAAGTCATGCATGAAACCAAAAGCAGCTACACAAGCACCGAACTATTTATAACCAGTTCTTATGAGCAACTGAACCGATTTTTGTTTTAGCCAAACAGCCTCTTGGCTTCAAAACTCAATGGATCTTCAGTATCGAAACTTTTTTGCATGGATAGAACTGAAAGGTGAATTTTATTGGACATTCTTATTTATGATGCTTTTATTCGGTTATTGCAATAGGTGGTCTTCTTGTTTGGCAATTGTAAGCTTCTTCCTCTATATTTACTTGATGTTACTTGCCATGGATTTGCATTTTTGCATCTTTTTTTCTTATTTATGATATTAAGCCATGCAGAATGTTTTCCTCGGTTCGCTTTTCTCAATTCTTACTGGGGAAGATCAAGGTACAAATGTTGTAACTAGGGACAAATGTTGTAACTAGGGGTGTCATTTGAAATGAAAATTCCGATTTCGATCCGAAAAATTCTAATTTTGGCACCAAGAATTAAATTCCAAATTCCGAAAATTCCAAAAAATCGAAACGGAATCGGAATTGTTTTGAGAATTCCGAAAATATTCCGAAAATGTGTATTCCGAAAATTTCTCCAAAATATTTCAGAAAAAATCCGAATATTTTCCGAAAATTGGAAGAATGTGGACTTGTTTGTCGGTTTGTCCCACATTGAATAAGAAGAGAAAGGGGAGAGTAGGAGACTCTCTATAAAAGCATGACTTACCCTTTTAATAGTATTTGTATTCCTAAAATTTCAAAAATTTTGAAAATTTCCGATTTCAATTTTGAAAAAATTCCGAAAATTTTCAAAAATTCAGAAATTCCGAAATCGGAAAGGAAAATTAGTTTCCGAAAAAATCAGAATAGAAATTGGAATACCTATTTAAGTTCCAAAATTTTCAGAATTTTTTCGGAAATAGGATATTCCGATCCATTCAGGCCGAAACACACCCCTAGTTGTAATGGTGAATGATAACCCTTTTGTAACAAAAAATGAGAGAAAGAGAGAGAGAGAGAGAGAGAGAGAGAGAGAGAGAGAGAGAGAGAGAGAGAGTAAATATAGTGGATCACTATCAACAGTTTCTTTTCTCTTTCTTTTCTCCATTAGACAATCCTCCTGATTTCTTCCTCAATGTTCATAGGGGATGCTTGTGAGCAGTGGTGGATTCAGAACTTTAATTCAGTGGTAGCGCAATTTATATTGGGTTTCAAGGGCAGCGCCCCTGACCGATTTTTTTTTTTTGGGGTAAAAATAATATAATTTTATGTGATTTTTCCACAAGTTTCGTGCATATAGGGGGTTAGAAATTCTGTGTAGTTTTTGGTCTATCTCACGGAAAAGGAGCTAGAGGAGGGGTTTTTTTTCTTTCCACTAAACAGGAGCAATAAGGGTTAATGGTGGGATATGGGGTCTTTGAGTCTTTCGAGGGCTTCTGTGAAACATCAAACTTCATCTGCGTGAAAATATATATATATACATCTATTTTTTTTTTAGAAAATGCCTTGTGGACAATAGGGAGACTCTAGGTTGTGTTTGTTTTGCTTTTTGGTCTTTTATTATATAACATATACATATATACACACAATATATAATACTATAAAATTAAGAGCGAGAACAAGTTGTCAATTAAAACCGTGTCAAAGTTCTAAAATTTACAAAAGAATAATGCTATGTTTCCCAAATTTCTTTTTCAAAAGTGCTTTCCAAATGAGTAAGGCTAGGTAAACAACTCCCAATCAAAATTCAGCTGGTCCTATTGTATTTAACCTAGCCCCACTGCCACATCATGTGGAAAGCACTTTTGAGATAGAAATTTGGAAAACGTATCATTACAAATTACAAAAAGTCCCCAAATTAGCATAAAATCTTAATAAAAAGTCCACATATTTTAAAACTATCATATATAACCTGTTTTTTTCCCGAAAGTTTAATAGGGATGGCTGCCCCCGCTCGCCCCCACTGTGGATCCACCCCTGCTTGTGAGATGGCGCTACCTCATGGCTATGGTGCCAGCTTTATGAATGAAAAAGATTTATCTACGGTTTATTTGAGAAGAAGAAAAAAAAAAAAAAAAAAAAACCAAACTTCGGCTCTCCTTAAAATTTCACATTGGATCTCTTATCTTTGCTATGATTACAGAATTGTATGGCCATGGAACTAGTTTCTTAACTCCATTACTATTATTTGTGATTGATGTTTCGTGGACTCTCAGAGTGCTCCCAAAGTACTAATGTCCACAGAATGATATAGATAATGGGTACAAGATGTGTCTGACACCCCAGTACCCAAATAAGACATACGTTAAAAAAAAAAGTAAGAAGAAATTCAAAATTGAGTTCGAAGCTGACTTTTAAGAGAGAGAGAGAGATTAGAACTCTTTAAGTTACACTGAAATTTTAACAATACCACATAAAATAGCATCGCACTTTGAGTATTATTTGAAACACGGTCGCGCAACTCTATACAACTTTCATTTATCCTAACTTTTGGAGTTTAGAGAGGTTACTGGATACACATCCGCACCCCACGTATCCGACTCCATGTACTGTAGTCATTGAGTATTGATGGATTATGGTGGAATGATAGTCTCTCAAGCGCTAATTTTCGTCTTGTCTTTTATTTTGCAGATTGTAAAGAAGTGAATCTCGTCCCGTCAAGAAGAAACCATAATCAAGGAATTCCAATGCGCACTCAATTATTTTCCTCACTGCAGAATTCACAGAGTGCAGTATAATCAAGCAAGTCTCGAAGAATTTTATCAACATTATGGAGTCAGGCTGATATTTTGTTTTTTATTTTTTTTTAACTGTGCTTACACCATTTTTGAAGTGATTCTATTATTATCTTCCTTTTGCTTTTTAAGATTGACAACAATGAGAACTAACTCTTTTGATTATTTTTCTCCTTTAAATGTGCTATGAACTCTTACCACTATGCTACGGTGACTCTTCTCTAATTTGCTATGGAGTTGGTTGTCTTTCTTGTTCTGAATTTGCTCATTCGTATGGATGAAGTTCGGATAAAACTAAATGCTCTTCAATGGATGTGTGCATTTTTCTAATTGTAACAAAAGTGGAGAGAATTTTATTTTATTATTATTATTTTTTTTTTTTTTAACTTTTATTCCTCTCAATTTTCGCTCCTTGTTGTTTTTCTCAATCCTTTTGGCTTTGGTTCATGTTACTTGACACGTTTTACTGTAACTTTTGGAACCAAATTGGTGGATATTGTGAATCACAAGATGTTTTATCAATCAAAATTTTATTTTCAAAACATGTAGAGCTTTATAACGGTTTAGCGACTCAAGAGAAGATTGTGTAAGAAAAAATAATACTGAATAGACACTGCTATGAATGAAAATACTTTTCAAATGGGTCGAAGAGTAATTTCCGCCCCTTGGAATTCTTGCCTCGATACAGTAAGGTCTCAGTAGTTTACCCTCCAGGATTAAGCAGCATCTTCCTTGTTCACGTGCACTCGTTGAACAAGGGGCACATAACAGTCTTGTTGTATGTATATCAATGATCGAACCCGAGAGAAAAACAGAAGAACAGAGAAGAACCAGAGAGAACAAGCAGATTGCATTGCTCTGTATTCTCAAAGAGAATGACCCACGAATTTATAGCCACATTGTTCCGACAGAAATCCCTTAATTTATAAAAAACCGTGTTACAAAGAAAGGATAAGATTTTTAAACGGCTAATTAATTGCACAGTTTAGGAAGCCGTAAATCTAGGAAAGTTTGGGAAAAAATAATTTCCAAAAGGATGGTCCAACCGTGTGCGCGTGAGAGAATTTGTGAGGGCTCGGTTAAAAAATGCACACATCCATTAAAGAGCCCACATTTCCGGATCAAAACCCAAATTTCTATTGGATTTGTGATTAGTTTGGGCTTGGTGCACATGAGAGCCCACATGTTCCAACTTATTACTAAGCCCGTATTGAGAAACCTTATATTAAGTCTCTCAACTCCCTCTTCCTAAGCAATGTGGGACAGGGTCTCAATCACACTTTTACCCAATATCACACCAACTAAAGAGATGTAGAGAGAGAAAGAGGGTTTTGAAAAACACCCACTTAGAATTACAAATTACAACAGATTGTAACCTGAAACTGTAGAAAACCACAAAGACTCCCAAAATTGGAACTTGGTGCCAAACTTTGTACCGTGTCAAAGTCATAGAGGTTTTCAAAAGGTCATAAACTTTGACACCTAAATTACAAATTTGTAACCTCTTTTGATGTACGGTACAGTCAAAATCACTTGATCCATTTATCGTAACATAGAATTTTCCCAATCCACATAAGAACACCTAAGGAGTAGGGACTTGTGTCCACATCTGTCCAAAGAACCAGCCCTTGGTTTTCTACAGTTTCAGGTTTACAATCTTAAACACTACACTGTGCCAAAATGTCGCAACTTCTTTTTGTTTTTTTTTTAAGATACGACCAAAACCACTTAGTCGTATAGTGGTCTTTCCTTTTTGGTAGGCCTAGCAATTAACACCCATATCCGCGAATTCGCCCAAATTAACCCACAAAATAATGTGTGCGGGTCACCATTTTTTACACTGCGGTTCAATTCGGGTCGTTAAGTTGGAATCCATGTTTTCCACGAGTTCACACGGGTCCACTGCAGGTGCCCATCGAGGTCGGAAATGAATTTGCAAAGTGAAAGGGGGTTTCGTTCAGACAATCTCTCAACATTTGCTATGCACACTCAGAATCGAATCTGAGTCTCGATCTCGCCATCGCACTGCAACTCTCAAGCTTAATTTCACACTCCTGTCGATTTGAATTAGGGTTTCACAAAGTCAGACAAGATCAATTTGATTTTCCTACCTCTATTTCAAAAGTAAGTGTTCAATATCTTATTGTATCTAATTGTGTGTATATGTAATTTGGCTTTCTATACAGAGGGCCATCAATCCTCTGTTTTTGTATAGAAAAGATTTATTGTATAGATATAGATATCCATTGTGTGTATTGTATAGATATAGATATCTATTATGTGTATTTCTGTGTGTGTGAGAAAGAATGGGTGTGAATTCTCCATTTGTGCGTTGGCTATACTTTGAGTGTTTTTCTCTGTGATTGCACAGTTCATGCTCTCTCTCTCTCTCTCTATATATATATATATATATATGAGCACATGGTTGTGTTATATATGTACCACTTGTATCTCAGATTTTGCTCTATTTGTCTGAGAATTGAAAAAAGATCATTTCATTAAATTCATTTATAGACCCAGAATGTATATGCTATCATATATATAAGTATGTGTATATAACTATGTATGATATATAAATTGGTTGACCAGTCCATTTAGAGGGAGAGAAAGAGAAGGGAGGCGGGTGAGAATGGGTTTATAACACTCGCATTTGTGTTATTGCTTTCCATTGCATTGTCATGCATGATAATGTGATGTGGCGTGTCTTATGACACATGGTTGAGTGAGTTTTGACTCACGAGTTGATTTGGGTGTCTATATTAGAGAACCCTTTGAAACTGTTGTGATTGAGGATTGATTGTTTGTGAAGTCTCTCCGAGTATGAGACGGTCACTGTGGAACATTTTAAATGTTTATCTGAAAATAAATGTTTACCTGTGTATTTCAATATCTGTATTATTTTCTGTTTTAGAATTTATATCTGTTGTTAGTTTTAGTATCCTGGTGAGAACGAATGAACACGCTATTAACTTGGTAGGCTAATTAGCAACTATGGAAACGTCATGTAGAAATTCGCGTTTTAGCGACCAAACGAAACTTAGTCGAAAACTTTTATAATTTTGAGGTTTCACCTATAAAGCTATAAGTAAGCTGTATAGAAAGTTTCAGAGACTGACTAGGAGTTTTGAAAACTCGTGGGGAGGTAAACATAATTCTCGAGAGTTTTGCCTATATATGGATAGAGATGGTTGAGATATTTTCATAAGTTCTTGACCTAAATTCCAAAAGGAGGCCAAAAGGAGATTTAGTTGCTTCAAGCTTTGCGACGCCAAACGACGACCTTCCGTCAGTTTGTTTTCTCCCAGATTTCATATTTGAGCTCCTCGAGGTAAGAGCTTCGTTTTGATACCTATTAGGGCTTGTTTGGCTAAGTTTTCCGAAAAGTTGTTTTATAGAATTTTTCATAAAAGTTGATAAATGGAATATTGATCCATAGGAATTGTACTAGAGGGACTTCTACACGTTCTTTGTACACAGGTTTTCTTTGGATCGAAGTATAAGAGCGTAAATCGGAGGTGAGTGATTCAACTATGTTTTTGGAATGATTTCTTGACATGTATTCATGTTTTGTGTGAATAGCATGTATTAATTCTTAGAGATATATTGTGTAGTTCATATTGGGCATTTATATTGATAAGTAGGCTCAATAGCACGGTGATATGTTTTGATTACCGCGAGTATGGTGATATGTATTTGATCATATTAAGTTGCTTATGTGTGTCAGAAGGAGCACGTGGTCACCGTGCCATTTTGTGGAGCCGATATAGGCATTAAGGTCGCACGATTGAAGAGAAGAATCGTGGGTCTTACCCTTTCGCGTGGACTTATTGGCGAGGAGTCGCGGATTGGGAGTATGGACGGCACGTGAGTCTCCGGCGACTAGTATGAAATGTAGAGATGTGAATGCGGACATGTCTATCATTCATGTACATATGTTTATTTATTCACTAAGCATTAGCTTAAACAAATCGAATATGTGTGGTTATTCAAATAACCATTGCAGGTATAAATGTTGGCGATGAATCGCAGAAGTGAGTACGTGGGTTGGGAGTTCTTTAAGAAGGCAACTTGATTGTTAACTTTGTAGTTTTGGGACAATGGGATGTTGTAATAAGAATTTTTATCGTTTTAACTTATGTTTATCTTCGTATGATAGAATGGATTTTAAACCGTTGTAATAGTTAGTGACATATTGTAATCCTGCTTTAGAAATGTTTTAATACAGCTAGGATTACTTTGGATTGAGTTTGGATTGAGTGGTTAATCATTGGTGAAAGTTAGGAAGCTTTTAAAACTTGAAATTCTGCAGATTGTGCTGCTGCCAGGGGAGCAGTCGACTGGTCCAGTGTTCAGTCGACTGAACCCATGTGCCTGTTAGCTACTGCTTCTCATTATGGAAAAAGCAGTCGACTGGGCCCTGCCTCAGTCGACTGGACCTCTGTAGGTTATGTGTTCGTTTTGGTTCTGCTTACTTCAGTCGGCCGAAGAAGGAATTCAGTCGACTAAATGTTGGAGGCCTAGTCGACTGGACCCCAGTCTCAGTCGACTGAATGGCCTGATAAACTGTTTTGAAAACTCTCTGCTTGCTTCAGTCGACTGAACCCCTGCTTTTGAAAATGTGTTTTGTTTTTCCGCTGCGTGTGTTCTTCAAATCTAATTTTGGGAACGTTAATGAATTGGATTAGCCTCGGTAGCGTGCCATGGGCTCCAGTTCCGCTATTGTGGGATCGGGCTGTGAGATTTAGTGGTATCAGAGCATAAGTTTAGAGCCTTGGGAACGAGTGACGTTATATATGCTGAGTGACGTCGAGCGGAGTGTATAATTGTGAAGATAATTGTTATCATTGTAGAAATGCTTCATGTGTTAGCATTTGATGATTGTGATGAATTGTGTATATATATATCTTATGGCATAGCATGCATTGTCTTTGTGCATTGAGCTCAGTAGGGTGAATACTTGACTCATCATGACTGAGCCGATAAGAGTGGTCACTGCATTCGTGAATCGGCGAAATTATATGGTTGTAGAGTTGTGTGATGAGATGAAGGTTGCCATGAGTTATCATAGACCGTGTGTTGTGACAAGAGGGGGAGATGATATCCTGGTAGTAATGAGCAGTAGTATTTTGTTTTCAACGAAACCCAAAAGATTTTTGGATCGAATTGGTAATTAATTAAAGTGATAGTAATAAGTGCTCTTTGAGAGCTTTAACCGAGAATGGAGTTTGAGTAGTGAATGTCAGGAGAGATTTTCTTAGAGTCCACATAAAGAATGAAAGGTGATTATCCTTAGTCGAGTTTTGAAATCGAGATTGATTGATAAGAGTTCCATCTCAGACATGGGCTAAACGTCATGACGTGAGAGAATAGAGATGGACAGTTGGGGTTTATGACAGAAAGAGAGTCCAACAGAGTATATTGCTCGTGTATGGGATAGGTGAGGAATCTCTCATCTTTTCTTACGGTGTTTCCCTATGATGTTAATCTATGACGTGCTCGTACGGGATTATCTTATGGTTATCTTTTACAAGTATATAATGGGTAGTTAAAGAATCTTTCAACTAATTTTACGGTATTAAGATGATTGGATGGTTGAGGAATCTCTCAACCTATCTTACGGTATGTATTGGACGGGTGAGGAATCTCTCAACCTATCTTGTGTTATGTATTGGGAATTGAGAAATATCTTAACGAGCTATGAGTATTGTGGTTATTGAGGAATCTCTCAACTGAACCTGATTTCGAATGGTTATGGCACCAAGGTAGATTTAGATGTGGTATGAGGATTAGAAGTGAATGCTACTTGATCGATTGTATGTGTGAAAATGTTGGGATTGGAGGACTGACCTAAGAAGAGGGGTTAAGAACGGGAATGATAGAGTATACTTTGACGGTTTGAAACTACAGTTGGTAGAAGTTTAATTGATGACATACTTCGGGAGTGGTTACTTAGACTTGATGATCATGTGCGTATAGATGTAACGATAAGGACGATATGGGTTGAAGGAGAAACTGTAGAATTTTTTGATGAAGAGTAAATGGACAGAAATGAAGAGTAATAAGGTTCCCTAGTGTTTTGCAGTGGTTTGTCAGAAGAGATAGAATAAAGGAAGTAAGAATAGGAGTCTGGGAGTAAAAGATAAGTGTGAATTTCGGAACGTAATAAGAGATTCAGAGGAATCGAGTGGATAATTGGATAACATGGAGATGGGAGGACCTTGATAGGGAGATTGTAGCAAAGGTTTTTATCACAAAGAGTTGTAGTACGGGCGACCTCGAACCTGGATTTTGAATGTATTTTCAAAATAAAACGAAAACCTTTTCTTCTAATGCTTTTAAAACATCTTTGGGTTTCTGAAGCAAGTGGTTGCCAACTGGAAGTTGGAGTACGATAATTATTACGATACTGAACAAGAGCAATTGTGAAAGTAGATAGAGTAAAGAGACTTTGGGTAAGTCAAGTTAGAGAAATGAAAATGTAAAATGGGAAGATGAATCTTTGATGAGAAAGTAAATAAGAACGGTAGAAGTGGAATGAAGACTTAGGAGTACGTTGAGTACATTATCAGATATGATAGTAGGATTGTAAAGTGATTAGAGGACAATGGTGGATACAATGGAATGTTGTCTCAGTGGTCCTAGATTCCAACAAGGTCGGAGAATTTTGAAAATGTTGGAATTCATCCCAAGAAATTTTTTTTTTGAAGTGTTTAACATGTTTAAAAAAAAAAAAACAAAATCAAATTGTTGTTTGAGTAAGAATTTTTTTGTTAAATACTTGTAATAAGGTATCAAGAGGACTTTGGAAGACGAGTATCGTGGTGGGACATGGTATGCTTAGTGCTTGAGACAAAACGGTGGTCGTCAAACGAATGAGTTCTATGTGAGTAGATTATCAACTTGGAAATTCTAAAGTAAAAAGGGTTAGTGAAATGTTGTACACTTGGAATTAGTAAGTTGGAAGTAGTGCTGTTAAACGAGTTGACTTGAGTATTGTCACGAAAGGTATGTGAATTGAAAGTCGATAATAAATTTATCAAATACAGTGAGACTATGGTACTTGATTGGGAAGACCAAATTCTTGAATTGTCTTCAGATGGTTACGGGAATAGTATGAAATACTTAGGACAACAAGTTCTTCGTGAACAATGAAATTGAGATCAGAATGGCGAATATAAAGGATTAGAGAATCCGAATTGGAGTTAAGTCAGGTTGACTAGAGTTATGAAATACTAAATCGTTAAATAAGGTATAAAACCTTGAGATGTTATACAAGGAATATATGTTCAGTGTAAAAGGCAGTCAGAAATTCAGTAAGAGTTGAGATACATGAGTACGCTTGGTATGAGCTTGTGTGAGGGTGGAAGTGAAACACTAGAGACTCATGGAGTCGTATAACTACGTAAATGGTGGTGGATCTACATGGACTGATAGACCAAAGGATAGTATACGAGTGAGGTATGAGATGGGAATGGAGTACATTGTTGTTGAGATTTTCGATAGAAAAATAATTGGCTCTGGGTGTGTGTACACTACGTAAATAAGAATGGATTGTGAATGACCAAGGGTTTAAGACATGAACGAGGTATGTTATGAACATGGGAGTATATTTTATAAACTCTATGGTATGTGTATGATTGACTAAGTCAAGTTTGGGTTCACATCGTCATTTGTTGCGACAGATATTGGGGTAACTATATGTGGAAATATTATGCAAAATTTTAAAATGATTTAATTTAAAAACAAAAGGAAGAATATGCAATTGACTTTGTTACAAGTTTTAAATTGAAGGTGTAACATTTAATCTTCTACGTTAGTCGACGATAGTTTGAGTACAGAATGCGAGAGATAAAGGGGCAAGTGTGTTTAACTATTCGAGACATCAGGTGAGCTCGACGAAGTAGAGTGATATGAAATTTTCAGTTAGGAATCTGGATAGTATCTTACGAGGCATGTATGATTGGAAGTATAATACGAGGTTGGATTAAACCGAATGGAATTTGAAAAGGAATGAAAGTCGTTTGAAAACGTGTTATCGTTCTACAAGTATTCCGCGATTAGCAGGATAAGGAATTGAATCTATGGTATATGAAATAGTTGGTTGAGGCATTGACATATCGATATAGTATATATTCATGAAAGTACTCAGTTTGGTTCACTTCGAGATGAAGAATCAGGTATGGTTGTTACCCAGTTGAGACGTGTTGGAAACGACTTTTAGTCTAAAGGGAAGATGGGTGGAAGTGAGAGGAGTTATTTCCTTTGACTTGGGTATTGTGATGAGACTTTTGAGTTGTGACAAGTACAATGAAAGCATGTATGGGTTGGTAATGTGATGGGAAATGTCAGATTTGACTTTTGAGTATGTCTACTCAGGCATTGATGTCCTTACTTATCAAAGTAGTTCGATAATTACTAGAATGAGGTTTGAAGCTTTAATCGGATTGAGACAAGAACTCTGGGGATTTATTTTCCTTCAGAGCTTGAGGATTTATTTTCCTCATGAGATTATAATATCTCAGTAGAGATGTGTGGGTTGTGATGAATGAACGTTGGCAGTACTTGTGAGAAAGTCTTTGTGAATTGATGAGATGGTACTGAAAGTTTGGGGACAAACTTCTTTTAAGGGGGAGAGAATTATAACACCCGCATTTGTGTTATTGCTTTCCATTGCATTGTCATGCATGATAATGTGATGTGGCGTGTCTTATGACACATGGTTGAGTGAGTTTTGACTCACGAGTTGATTTGGGTGTCTGTATTAGAGAACCCTTTGAAACTGTTGTGATTGAGGATTGATTGTTTGTGAAGTCTCTCCGAGTATGAGACGGTCACTGTGGAACATTTTAAATATTTATCTGAAAATAAATGTTTACCTGTGTATTTCAATATCTGTTTTATTTTCTGTTTTAGAATTTATATCTATTGTTAGTTTTAGTATCCTGGTGAGAACGAATGAACACGCTATTAATTTGGTAGGCTAATTAGCAACTACGGAAACGTCATGTAGAAATTCGCGTTTTAGCGACCAAACGAAACTTAGTCGAAAACTTTTATAATTTTGAGGTTTCACTTATAAAGCTATAAGTAAGCTGTATAGAAAGTTTCAGAGACTGACTAGGAGTTTTGAAAACTCGTGGGGAGGTAAACGTAATTCCCGAGAGTTTTGCCTATATATGGATAGAGATGGTTGAGATGTTTTCATAAGTTCTTGACCTAAATTCCAAAAGGAGGCCAAGGAGGAGGCCAAAGGGAGATTTAGTTGCTTCAAGCTTTGCGACGCCAAACAACGACCTTCCGTCAGTTTGTTTTCTCCCAGATTTCATATTTGAGCTCCTCGAGGTAAGAGCTTCGTTTTGATACCTATTAGGGCCTGTTTGGCTAAGTTTTTCGAAAAGTTGTTTTATAGAATTTTTCATAAAAGTTGATAAATGGAATTTTGATCCATAGGAATTGTACTAGACAGACTTCTACACGTTCTTTGTACACTGGTTTTCTTTGGATCGAAGTATAAGAGCGTAAATCGGAGGTGAGTGATTCAACTATGTTTTTGGAATGATTTCTTGACATGTATTCATGTTTTGTGTGAATAGCATGTATTAATTCTTAGAGATATATTGTGTAGTTCATATTGGGCATTTATATTGATAAGTAGGCTCAATAGCACGGTGATATTTTTTGATTACCGCAAGTATGGTGATATGTATTTGAGCATGTTAAGTTGCTTATGTGGGTCAGAAGGAGCACGTGGTCACCGTGCCATTTTGTGGAGCCGATATAAGCATTAAGATCGCACGATTGAAGAGAAGAATCGTGGGTCTTACCCTTTCGCGTGGACTTATTGGCGAGGAGTCGCGGATTGGGAGTATGGACGGGCACGTGAGTCTCCTGCGACTAGTATGAAATGTAGAGATGTGAATGCGGACATGTTTATCATTCATGTACATATGTTGATTTATTCACTAAGCATTAGCTTAAACAAATCGAACATGTGTGGTTATTCAAATAACCATTGCAGGTATAAATGCTGGCAAGGAATCGCAGAAGTGAGTACGTGGGTTGGGAGTTCTTTTAGAAGACAACTTGATTGTTAACTTTGTAGTTTTGGGACAATAGGATGTTGTAATAAGAATTTTTATCGTTTTAACTTATGTTTATCTTCGTATGATAGAATGGATTTTAAACCGTTGTAATAGTTAGTGACATGCTGTAATCCTGCTTTAGAAATGTTTTAATACAGCTAGGATTATTTTGGATTGAGTTTGGATTGAGTGGTTGATCATTGGTGAAAGTTAGGAAGCTTTTAAAACTTGAAATTCTGCAGATTGGGCTGCTGCCAGGGGAGCAGTCGACTGGTCCAGTGTTCAGTCGACTGAACCCATGTGCCTGTTAGCTACTGCTTCTCATTATGGCAAAAGCAGTCGACTGGGCCCTGCCTCAGTCGACTGGACCTCTGTAGGTTATGTGTTCGTTTTGGTTATGCTTACTTCAGTCGACCGAAGGGGGAATTCAGTCGACGGAATGTTGGAGGCCCAGTCGACTGGACCCCAGTCTCAGTCGACTGAATGGCCTGATAAACTGTTTTGAAAACTCTCTGCTTGCTTTAGTCGACTGAGGTCCTAACCCAGTCGACTGAACCCCTGCTTTTGAAATTGTGTTTTGTTTTTCCGCTGTGTGTGTTCTTCAAACCTAATTTTGAGAACATTAATGAATTGGATTAGCCTCGGAGGCGTGCCACGGGCTCCGGTTCCGCTATTGTGGGACCGGGCTGTGACAGGGTTGACCCGATCCGTATTCAACCCACCCATTTTTGACCCACTGTATGGTGGGTGATTAGCGGGTGCACCCATATTTGATCCAACCCGCTCTCGACCCATCCAAAACCAACCCGACCTGCCCATTTGCCACCCCTACTTTTTGGTGGGCAACTTCTTTTTTGGCAAATGAAAAAGAATAATGGTATAAGCATCGAATGTCACTGAAAATTTACACCGAATTATGTGGTCCCTATGTGATCCCCACTAGTTGAACCACTTAATTGTTTGGTGCTGGGATTGGGTCGGATCCTATTAACCCATATCGGTTTTGATTTTTAAACCCAAATGAAACTATAGCAATTTCTCTCTCCTCAAACACCAAATCATAGGAACTATCAGAACTCTTATATGGGTAATTTTTGGGACACAACTTTCACACAATCTCCTAAAAGATGTGTCTATCTCTCTCTTGTGATGTCACTGTTGTGTCTATCTCTCTCTTGTGTCACTGTGGGGTCCAGTGACATCACAAGAGAGATATAGACACATCTTTTAAGAAGGTTGTTTGAAAGTTGTATGAAAGTTGTGTCCCAAAAATTACTCATCTTCCACATATTGAAGGTTTCCAATTTGTTTTTATTTGTTCATTATATAGAAAACTCAGAACAGTCAAAACTTTTAAGACACCTAACTCAAAATTTCTAGCAAACCTAAAGGCATCCATGTTTTTTTAACTTCAATAGCTAATCATCACTGATATATATACATATCTCAGTATAGACTAGAGAGAGGAAAAAGGGTGTTCACAGAAGAACAAATATATATTTAAAAAATATAAGTACCAGAAAATAAATAAAGAAATAAAATGGAAATGGAAAAAAGGAAGGGGCTCAGATCTGTGTTTTGATCAAGAGAGAGAAGTGAGTCCGCCATGGCTGCAACAAACAGTTGCCTGTGAGAGAAGAACACATTTATCTCACAGACCTCCGGGTTGCCCTGCCATTATACGGATCGAGTTCTCAAATACCATTGATCTCTGGTCAGAAACTTTTATCATCACAGTTTCTATAATTGATTTCACAATGAGGTCATCACTGGTCTCTTGCAATAGGGACACCTTCATCACTTAACTTTTTATTTTAAGGTAACCCAAACAAACTGTAATAAGAAGAAGAAGATCATGAGTTCCAGCGACATTGAGTGTAGGATTTTGGGTTGATAAACTTTGGCAGCTAATGATGAACATCTTCTTGTTTACAGAGAGTGTAGAGAGAGAGAGAGAGAGAGAGAGAGAGAGAGAGAGAGAGAGCTGTTAAATTTTTCAGATGAATCATTGGCAGTTGATGATGAACATCTTCTAGTTTACAGAGACAGAGAGTCAAATCTCAGCCCTAAGATGGGTTCCTGGTGTTTTGTTGAGGAGTAAGGAGAGAAAAAGGTACTGAGATTTGGGGTTTTTAATTACACAAAATGGGTTAACTATAGGATCCGAACCAAGCTTGTTTCTAACAATCAAAGTGGTTCAACTAGTGGGGACCACATAATTCGGTGTAAATTTTCGATGACATTCGATGCTTATAGCATTATTCAATGGAAAACCAATAAATTTTTTAGGAGTAATATTTGGGGCACTAACAAATTCTACTAACATTTACTAACACACTCTATCTCTCTCCTAGTGGTACTGCGCGGCGCAGTACCACTAGCTGTGCAGTACCACTAGGAGAGAGATAGAGTGTGTTAGTAAGTGTTAGTGAGATTTATTTGTGCCCCTAGCATTACCCATTTCTTAGAATCTAGAGGGATCGTTCAACAAGAAAATCTTAAAAATTGTCTCTGTGCATGAAATAGGAATTGTTTTGGAGAAAGAACTTTTGGCTGATAAATTGTGGTGTGTTTGGAACAAGAGTAACTTTATTTACTAATATTGATGTCTTTTAGTTATACTGACAGAAAAAAGGACAAAAGTTGGGTGGAGATCAAAATATGATGGAGTGAGAGTTATTTGATATCGGAATTGATGAGCATGAGATTCCGTCAACCCCAATTCATATCCTCATCTCTGAAACACTATCTGCAACTTATAAGATGAAGAAAAAGACTATCTTTTTTATGTATATATGTATTAAAAAAAGAAAATTTTGTATTAAAATTTAGGGATGTATCCTTTAAAGAGAGCACTTTTTCTTACCCCTTTTCGCTCACATTTTGCTCACTCGGATCTCCACTGGCTGACATGTGTCCAATTTTAGTAATTATGGTGATAATGTAGGGGCAAAATGGGAATAAAATGGGACACATGTCACCCAGTGAAAGCCTGAATGAACAAGGGTGAGCAAAATAGGGGTGAACAAAATAGGGGTGAGCAAAAATACTTTCATCCTTCAAATAAGTTTAAAATAAAAAGAGTAATGTAATCACCATTAGTGAGAATCCATCTGAAGATATCATTCCTGACATACCATTACTACAAGCCATTATTATACCAAGAATTGTTGCTTCAGGTTGGAGAGGTATATATCAAGAGAAACTTTTGTCTGTTACTCTGTTTGACCTTGTGTATATATACATGACAAGCTTTTCCTAACCTAAAACTACTTTGATGTTTCTCTGTTTAGTGATTTGATAAGCTTTGAATTATTCAAATGGCTAAATAGTGCGAGCTTTGCTGCAATGATAAAATTTGTTCAATTGTAACCTAAAAGTCACAGGTTTGAAACACCAAAGCAGAACTCTCTCCATAAATGGCTACCCTCCATAGACTCTATAGTGGCAAAAACCTCGTGCACTGGATTGTTAGCCTTTTATTTGTCATTTAAAGTCTTCTACTGATAAGGTTTTACTTTGGCTTTTATAACATACAGTTTAGGTGTTTATTGTAGAGTGGTGCTAGAGGCACCGGTTTAGGATACCTAATATTCTTACCAGATTACATGGCAATCCACATGGCAATCCATGTAGATTTTTTAGTATTTGATATCAAACAAATAACTGTTCGAATAAAATAAAAAAAGAAGAATAGTTTAGAAAGGAAACTTACTTCTTTCAGACTACTAAAATTTTCCAATTCTACAATCAACTTCTCTCTGTCTTTTACTTTCTCTCTTCACGCCATTCTCTCTCTCTCTATAGCTCTCTAAGGTATTTTTTCTCTGTACAACTCTTGGTATTTTCATGGCAACAAGACATGTTGAAGATCTAGAATTTAACTATAATAAAGAGATTTACCCAAACGAGCATCAATTTTGTGGGAATGGTATTGATGATAAAATCATAGTCTTCAATGGGGATGATGATGAAGGTAGATCAGATGAGACAACACCTGAAGTAGGCATGACGTTTAATTCTTTTGAAGAGAAATAAATTTTATAAGCATTATGCTTTCATTACCGGATTTGGTGTAGCAACAAGAAGATCACAGGTGGGAGAAGATGGGAAATTGAAGTACCTCACACTATCTTGTGCTCAGGGAGGCAAACCTAAATGCAAAGACAAAAATCCACTTCGTGGAAAGCCCTCAATAAAAATAGACTGCAAAGCTCGAATCAATGCTACATTTTGCAAGGACATGTGCTATAGTTTATCTCTTGTTGTTCTAGATCACAATCATGTTATTAGTCCTAAAAAGTCACGATTCTATACTTGTAACAAGAGGTTGGGGCTGCAAGTAAGAAAGCGTCTTGAATTGAATGATCAATCAGGAATAACTTTGAGTAAGAATTTCCAGTCACTTGTTGTAGAGGCAGGGGGTTATGAAAACTTGCCATTTGGTGAGAAGGAATGCAGGAATTATATCGACAAAATTAGAAGAATAAAACTTGGAGAAAGAGATGCTCAAGCTATTCATAATTACATTTTTCAAATGCAAAAAATGAATCCAAACTTCTTATACTCATTGGACTTGGATGGAGAAGGAAGGTTGAAAAACATATTCTGGGAAAACGCGAGGTCTAGAGCTGCATACGACTCATTTAACGATGTTATTACCTTTGACACTACGTACTTGACAAACAGGTATGATATGCCTTTCGCTCCTTTTGTTGGCATAAATCATCATGGTCAATCTACATTGATGGGTAGAGGTTTAGTGTCAAATGAAGATACAGAGAGTTTCGTATGGCTTTTCAAGACATGGTTGGGATGCATGTATGGACAATCACCAAAAGCCATAATTACATATCAATGCAAAGCCATGCGAGCAGCAGTGCAAGAAGTGTCTCCAAAAGCCAACCACTATTTGTGTAGGTGGCATATTATGAAAAAGGTTCTTGAGAAATTGAGCGAATATGCTGATTATAAAGCAATTAAGAAGCTTCTCAAGAAAATTGTATATGATTCTTTAAGAATCGACGAATTCGAAGAAAAATGGAAGGACATGATAGAGTTATACAATCATGAAAATAATGGGTGGTTGAAATCTTTGTGTACAGATATAGAGTGTTGGGTACCAGTATTTGTAAGACGCACATTTTTGGCTGGAATGTCCTCAAGCCAACATAGTGAAAGCATGAATGCATTTTTTGATGATTATATTCATTCAAAAACTACTTTGCAGCAATTCGTTGTGCAATACGATAAGGCTTTGCAAAGGAAGGTTAAGAATGAAAAACAATTAGACTTTCATTCTTTCAATTCAAACATACCCCTCATAACTGCTCTATACATGGAAAAACAGATGCAAGAAGTTTGTATGCATGGAATTTTCAAGAAGTTTCAGGATAAGATAAGGGATTTGATCTACTGTAATGCTGCACTTCTTAGAAAAAGGGAGCAGTTCATACATTTGAAGTCACAGATAATAGTAGAATGAAAGACACCGATGGAAAGATTAGCGAGCAGATAATTTTTGAGGTTTGGTACAATGTAGATGAAATCGAAGTACGATGCATTTGTCGTTCATTTGAGTTCAATGGCATCTTGTGCAGGCATGTAATTTCAGTTCCATTGAAACTGTACATATTGGAAAGGACATAAAGCGACCTCACACTCTTAGAAGTTCATGATCAATGGAAACTTACCGAAGACTTGCGCAGATGCAGAAGATCAAGACAACATTATGTGGCCAAAATTTACATATTCGATGATGCTGATGGTAGATTATTTTAATTTAGTAAAACTGTTGCAATATGGATGTGGATATATGAGTATCATGTTTTTGAATTTTTACTTTGGATGTGGTTTTAAAAGTCTTTGGCTTAAGTGCTTTATATATGCTACTATTGATTTGTTTTGAAAATCTTCTACTTTGGGCTTTAGTCTAGAATTTAGTATTCATTTGCTACTTTAACAGCTCAATTGGTGCAAATCCATGGTGGTTTATAAAAATTGAACAATGCCTTACTTTTTGAATCCATTTGATGTTTAAAGTAATTTCAGTGGATTCTATGTGGAATTCATGTAGAACCCACCAGAATTAAGGGTAATGGTCAGGATATGCTGAATGTGATTGGGGATGTGGTTGAGGGTGTGGTTGAGAGAGTGGATGTATCATTACTCCTAAGATAAAGGGAAGGGATCATGGAATTCAGAAAGGTAATAATTATATCCATATAAATTATAAAATCAACACCTAACCTTATCGGAACTCTACTACTAAGTAATAAGACCCCAAGGTACTATTAGGACACACAATCTCTTGTTTGATTTAAAACTTTAAATATAGTAGAAAACTTTAACCACAATTTTTTTTTTTTGATATGGGATAGGAGGATGAGGTTCGAACTTTGAACCTATGCATTAGAGGGGATTTATATATGCTAAGCTCTTTGTCACTTAAACTATATCAACCTATGCAATTTTGACCACATTTAAATTTCAGCATTTCAATTGTATCCCAATTAAATGAGGAGCTCCTGCGGCTCACAATAAACAAATAATGACTTGGTTATTATCTTAAGTTAAATTTAACTTTTTTAATTTTGCATTTGACACCCCCACAGTATCAACATTTAATACCATGGCATGGATTAAAGAACAGGGTCTTCTAAGATGTTTTAGAGTCTGTAATATGTTCCAAGTTACAAACATTTTCACATCAAAGTGTATAAAAATACTATAATTTAATCTCAAATTGTTATAACTTTTGAAAGTTAGATTTTAAAAAGGACCAATTAGGAATTAATCCAAAATATGCAAAGTGCGTTGATTTAGGTATAACTAGCAAAAATATTTGGGAGTAGGTACCCATTCCTTGGTGTTTTGACAAATCTATCCCAAATATTAATAGTCTACACCAAGAGTTTCACTCCCTGCATCTCCGACGATCTCGCCTGAGCTCCAGCGACCACCACCATGACCTTACCTAAGCTCCGGCGACCTCGCTTGAGCTCCAGCGACCTCGCCTGAGCTTGTCTGACCTCCGGCGAGCACCACCACCACCACCATAACAGACCCCCTGCGACCACCACCACCACCACCACCACCTAACCTCTGTCGTTCACCACCAACGTCACACCAAACCTCTGTCAATCTCTTCACAATCAAACCACCACATCAACATGAAATTATCATAAAACAAGTTCCTGAAAGTTAATTTCTGATACCACAGAAAAAAGTTGTGAAATTAAAAAAAAAAAAAAAAAAAAAAAAAAAAAAAACCGTTGTGAAATTTATAAACAAAAAGTTGTGAAATTTCACAAAGTTCGTGAAATTTCACAAAACCACCACCACCACACCAAGCCTCTGCTGATCACCACCACGACCTCACTTCATCGATCTCTTCACAATCAAACCACCACATTACATGAAATGATTACAAAACAAGTTTCTGAAATTTAATTTCACATACCCGTGTTTGGTTGGAAAATTTAAAAGTGTGTACGAGCGTGCCAGGCAAGCAAATTGCCAATGTGTAAATGTGATTATCCAAACTGCGCCTCACCAAGAAAATTGTGGTGACATTCGATGCCTTAAACAGGACTTTAATTGTGTAAAGATGTACTTAATTGAAGTACTTCGAACTTGTTCTAAAACAACTGTTCCTAAGAGAAGTAGTAAAGAAAAACAATAAAATAAAGATTACTTTCATTAAATTAAAGTAACTACAATCTAACCTTGAAGATGACTTCGAAGGTGCTTCTACTCCTAAATCTAGTATCTAGATAGCAATACAGTAAGTGTATTGAGAGATATATATTGGTGTTGATTGAAGAATCCCTTTCGAATGCACAATCCTTCGATTTATAGATATCGAGGGTCCCCAACAACTCTGTTTGAATTCTCCCTCCCATTTCCAAACCGATAACTGCTTTAACACCTTTTATATCCTTGAAATGACATCTGTTCTTCAGTTACTTTTTGATGATCAACACGTGTCTCCAAGCAGTTAAACATTTAAACAATATGAATCAACAATAACTGCTTATAATGGCTTCAGGGTACACCTATCCTGCCACATAAACTCTTACGTGTCATTTCTGCATTGGCTGGATATTTTTACACAAACATTACCCCCCGTGCCATTTTCCTTTTGGTTCAAAAAAGATAATGGTGATCATGGACAGATCATGCCGGATAGTTAGCATCTTATGCGATCTTCGAATGTTTATAAATTGCACAAAACATCATATCTGCTTGATCATTGAAACTTTCTTTCTACCTTGTTCTTTCGAATCTGCTCTATTAATCATGTCTTCTTCTCACTCTTCTTTCGACAATAGTAATTACTTTCCTCTAGATCTTCCCGAAGAAGTGATGCTATCAACCAAACGTCCTGAAACTTCTTCTCGAACCAATTAGGATCTCCCTAAAATTCCTACTTAACCCTTCACCTTCTCGAAGTGGGGAAAGTGGCAAAAAAATGTTAACCAAATCAAGTGCCTCTTCAATAGGGCAAAATTCTTCTTCGAGTTCTTCCAAATCGATTTATAATAACCAAACATTCCCTCCTGCTTGGGAACAACCTGTTTCCCATGATGAAGGGATATGATATTATAAAGGTATGAAGCTCGAAACCCCAATTTCCATGCCTTCAGTTGTCCATCCAAACTTTGACTATCCTGAAACTGAAGGGATTATTCGGAGCAGAGCAATAAAACCATACTATCCATTTTCGAATCGTCTCTCTCGAGAGCAAAATCTGTTGAATGCCTGGTTGATTTCCTCTACTAGTCCTCCTGGTGAGAGGCTTCAAAGAGGTAAAATCTTAACTCCTCAAGGCAGACCCCCCATTCACACATATGTAAGAGCATCTCATGAAATTTTTTCAAATGAGCATTACTCTTCAGCTTTCCTCTCAAAATGCAAACTTTTCGAGAAAGATTATGAAGAGAAAGTACTTCTCTTCGACCATTCTGTACTAGGCTTTCCCAAATACTAAAATTCAAGTGGTGGATCCTGCTGAAGATATTAATGACCCTTTTCTGAAATTAGACCAATTATGCAAGCATGGTCCTACTTTTGAACACATTCCACCCATTCTCTCACCTTCTCCCTGCTTGATTATCCAAGCCCAAAGACTCCTAGTTGCCTTTTCACATCTTCCTTTCTCGGCTCGAATTAATTTCGAATGGAGTTACCACATCTTGTGCCATGAATGGAATATTTCAACCCTTGTTAGAAACCAAATGGATTTCACCCTTTGAACCTTGGCTTCTCATGTAAGATGGTATTCTTATCACCAAGAAAGTGTCCATTATTTGAATTATCTAATGGATCTTTATGAGAACCTTAAGGAAGTACCCAATGCACTTCTTGATGAAGTCTCAGAATTCAAGAAAAAATACATCTATGGTTGTGGCAGTTCCGATGAAGAAAGTAGTGTTTCTCATTACTCAAAACCTAACCTTGAAGATCGAATTGCATATCTTAAAGAAGAAGCTAAAGCTATTGGCATATCTCTTCGAGGCAAAACTTCCTTAGCCAAAGAACTTCGAAATCTTCGCAAAGCCTTATTCAAGATCAACTCACAATTAAATCAGTATGAAGAACAACTCAAGAATGTTTATCTCACACTTCGAAGCGAAGATAAATTGGCCTTACAAGCCAGGAATCTATGCCTCGAAATAGAATTAGAAGCAGAGTATTTTGCCTATTACTGGGCCATATTTCACAATTTAGTTACTTATGGGTTTCCCCATTTTTACCAATTATGCTTATGAACTATAATCATATTTCTTTTTAAATGAAATAAATTATAAAAAAATTCATATTCTTATTAATTAGTTCATTCTGAACCAGTATGTCTTTTCTTTTGATGCAACGGTCCAAAAGGATAACTGAATCCAATGGCTAGCTTTCATTAAATGCATTTCTTTCCAAACGTCACCAAAGGCTATAAATAGACAAGCAAAAGGAAAAACAAACCTTCTGACTTCTATAAATTCAATTTGCTTTCTATTTATTCACTTCATACTTTGTTCTCTTTTCCTTCCATTTTCTTTGCAATCCAACCACTTTACCTCTAAAAAATGGCAAAATCTGGTGATAATACTCAACTTCAAAAAATCTGCGATGATTTTGAAAAAATCATCACCGATGAACAAAATCGCTATTCAAAAGGGCAAGAAACTTCATTGATTCACGAGATTCTCGTTCCCATTACTTTTCCCAACCATGAATCCTCCATTGCTGTAAGTCCTTGCCTAAGCACTCCAAACCTAAGACTCTATGTCTATGATCCCAGATTAGGAGAACAACATCTTACTTACCAACGAGATCTTCCAAACCCCAAGTATGACTGGAAGTTTCGACATTGGCCCAAACCCGCAAAGGACTGGCCTGAATGGGTAGATAGGATTTTGGAGAACAGAAGAGAAATTCTGATTACTACAGGGATTTACCATGCTATCAATCTTTCAAAATTTCCCATCGAATCCAGTCCTAACTTATTAGCTGCAGCCCTCTGTTTTTGGAACCCTATTTTCAATCATTTTCAATTTCGATTCGGTCCAATAGGTCCTACTGTTCTAGACATCTGTCATTTGTTAGTGTTTTTGTCTCATGGAGAAGATGCTCATCCCTATATGGCTGAATCTGATAGTCCTCCAATCAACACTGATTCTAAATCATTAGGGTATACCAATTTTCTAACTACCCATAAAAAATCATCAGGAGTAGTGTCAGACAAAGAGTATTACTGCTTCCTCTTGTTTTGCCTTTCGAAGCATCTGTTTTGCACTTCTTCACAGAGGGTTGTCCTCGAGTTTTCTAACATTGCCAAAGCTCTGGCTGCTGGTCGAAGGTTAGCCTTAGCACCTTTTGTTCTAGGATCTCTCTATAGGTCCTTTTCTGATTTATGCTTCGATCCCTTCATTCTTACTCAAGGTGGTCCTTTTTGGATTTTACAATCATGGCTATATGCTTGCTTTCTAGAAATTCACAACTTAGGACCTCTGTCCAATTCTGAATCTCATGGGACCTTCTTTGCTTTATTGCCCAATGTCGAAAAGACTTTTAAAGAATCCCTTTCCTTCTTTTTTAATCTTCCTGCAACAAGGCCAAACAAATTATTCCAACCATTCACTATCCTCTATAATGCTGAAAGCAAAACTCCTCTCTCCCCTTATTGGCTTTGTCAAATATTGGATAGATCAGCAAATGCACTCGAATTGAAAGCTGCATGGGGAAGCTTCCTTATTATTAGGGATCTATTCTTTGGGAATACCCTTAGCCTCAAATCTCAGGGTGAACTTTACCTTCCAAATCAATTTTCGAGGCAATTTGGACTTACACAATCAATTCCTTTCCCAATCAGGAGTCAAGCCAATATTCTTATGGCTTATAAGACTCACTCGAAAGTGCCAGAATCAGTGATAACTACTGCATTGGCAGTTTATCAAAACAAAGTCAGCAATTTAGAGTTCACATCCCTACCAGTTTATACCAATTGCACTCCTGCCTTCTCGAGTTGGTGGGAAAATCTAATGTCAGTGGAGATGGACAAATGCCAACTTTTGAGATACATTGATTCGAGGCAACCAGGTAATTTTAATTCAATTCTCTTCTTTTTAAATGATGAAAAGAAATTTGACTTATTATTATTTGATTCTTATAACACAGGAGTGGCAATTGGAGAAGGCTCTTCACCAACAACCAGAGCTTCGAAGGTCAAGCCAAATATTCCAATCTCTTCAAAGATCTCTAAAAATTCAGCTTCTGCTCAACCAACCTCAAAACCAAAGAGGAAATTGGTCCTTCCATCAGAAAGCTCCCCTCCCCTATCAGAGCATGTCGAATCTGAAGGAGAAGAAGAAATTAGTCTTGTTCCTGCCTTAAAGAAAAAAGTCAAGAAAACAATTGAACCAACAAGTGGTTCAAAATTCAACAAAGAAGTTCCCATCCCAGCAATTCCTCTTTCAAAGGTGGAACCTATACCTAAATCACACCAAACTATTCCAGAATCATCATCTCAAAGTTTTAACATCCCAGAAATTCAAAAATCTCCTCCTTCCAGTATTCAACCCCTATTAATTGAGCACCAACCAACAGTAAGTTATTTAGACTCCTCTGGTATATAAATTTTCATAGACACATTCTAACGAACATGTTCATCCTTTGTTATACAGATTGAATCTGTTCCTGAAATTGAAGCTGGTTCTTCAAAGCCAAGTACAAGTTCTGATCCTAAAACTGCTCCAGAATCAACTTCCTTCGAACCTCAAGTTACCCCAGGTGTCTCAGGTTCTGAAGAATTTCATCTGTCTCTTCCTCCCAATCTGAGTCCTGAAGAAGTTAAAGATTTTAAAGATGGTCTACAGTCTATTTTGAAGATGGGAAATATTTCTGTGACCAATGTCCAAGAATTTTTTCAACAAATGACTGGTCAAAGTAAACCAAAGATACCATCAATAGATCCAATCGTTGCACTTGCCACATTGAGACTATTCAGCAAGGTATCTTTTGAAATATTCGAGGACAAAGAAGTGCAGAAAGCTATAAAAATCTTATGCCAATTCATGCTAGACAGTTCAGCCATAACTGTTCCTGACAAGGAAACCATTTCCATATTGATGTCCACCTTTGATTTTGACTATTTTTTATTAGAAAATGTCATCGAAGAAAGAAAGAAACTAGAGGTTGACATGGAATACACAACAGAAAAGACTATCGAGATGGATAAATTGTTAGCAGACTTTGGTGAGAACAATACTGCAATTGAAAAACTTTCTAGCAAAGTTGAAAAGCTTAAAAAGAAACTCGAAATTGTAGAGACTGAACTAACCAAATTGAAGGTAAAGCAAGGGAATGCTGAGACAAAATTGCTTGCCTTGAAGACAGAAATTGAATCGAAGCCTTTGAAGAACCAAGAATCAATTTCAAGGCAGAAATTTATTCTAAGCCAGTCAAAATTGTATACTAGGTCTTGGGACAATTTTAGATTGAAGGCCCAATTTATATGTAAACTAGTATGAAAGTTTGTACCAATAGGATTTTGCAATATTCCAGTATATGGTTTTGGTATCTTAATTTTGAATGTGGAATACATGTTCTCAGTTTGTGAATGCTGCATTCCTTTTATTCTAGATTCCTTGCTTCCCAAATAGTAGGATAATATTGTTTAAGAAACCTGCCATTGATTTTCCTTATATGGACAAATCCATTCAAATTTTTTAAATGGTAAAATCCACCTTTGAAAACTTTGTGAATTTGGAAAGGACCTTCCCATTTTGGAGACCATTTTCCATATTTTGGATCTTTAGTTCCAATAGGTAATATTGTCTTCCATACCAAATCTCCTTCATCAAAGGTTCTTGGCTGTACTTTTTTATTATATTCCTTTGATGCCATTCTTTTTTGTATCAAAATATTATTAAGAGCTCTGATCCTTTCTTCATTAATATCTTCTAATTCAATGGCCATGGATGTTTGATAATCATCCAAAGATAACTGATTCTGCTTCATAACTCGAAGAGAATTAATTTTTATTTCAACAGGTAGAACTACCTCATGTCCAAAAGTTAAAGCATAAGGAGATACACCTGTACTTGTTCGCTTCGAAGTCCTGTATGCCCATAAAACTTCTGGTAAAATTTCATGCCATATCCTTGGATTGTTCTTTATGACTTTAGCCATATTTTCTTTTATGATCTTATTGGTAGCTTCAGCCTGTCCATTCGATTGAGCATAATATGGGGTTGATTTTGACATTATAATTCCCAACTTATTTGCAAATGCAACTACTTCCCCTTCGAATACAGAAGCATTGTCAGATACAATAGTTTGTGGGATACCAAATCTGTAAACTATGTTTTCTAACAATTTTACTACCATTGTCTGAGTCACAGTTTGCATGGGTTCTGCTTCTACCCATTTAGTAAAATAATTTGTGGCTAAAATAATGAATCCATGATCCTTCGAAGAAGGGGGACTGATCTTTCCTATCAGATCTATGGCCCAACCTCTGAAAGGCCAAGGTTTTACCACGTATTGAAGATCAACAGTTGGTAAATGCTTCAGAGGACCATGCTTCTGACATTCTTGACATCTTTTGGCAAACTCAATACAGTCTTTTAAAATAGTTGGCCAATAAATGTTATGTCTTCTTAGCAACCATCTCATCTTAATTCCAGATTGATGAGCTCCACATAATCCCTCATGAATTTGAGCTATAGCTTCAAATCCTTCTAGATTATTTAAACATTCCAATAATAATCCATCACTTCCTCTTTCGAATAACTTTCCACTAAACAAAATGTAATTTATAGATTTTAACCTTATACTTCGATCAGAGTTTTCACTACATCCCGAAAGATAATCCATGATTGGCTTTCTCCAATCATCATGAATTTCTATGTTTGAAATATTAGCCAAAGGTAATCTATCCACCAATACTGGTAATAATTTCCTATAAGTAACTTGTTTTATTTCAATATCTTCAATATTTGTTCTGAATCCAGATGCCTTTTGAGCTACATCATTGGCTTCTTCATTAAAACTTCTAGGAACATGCAGAAGATTCACATTATCAAATTTGGATAATAAATCCATTGTAGTATCATAATATATCTTTAATGTACTGCTCATACATTTATATGTCCCGTTCATATGATTTATAACCAATTGAGAATCTCCAAATATGTCTACAAATGTAGCCTCAAGATTCAACAAGGTCTCAAGACCCATTATTAAAGCTTCATACTCAACCTGATTGTTAGTACATTGATTCGAATTCAATTTGTAACCATATTTGGTTTTGATCTTCTCAGGTGACTCAATGACAAAACCAATACCTGCAGCAAATTCAGTTTTTGAACCGTCAAACCATAATTTCCATGGACTAATAGTTATCTGTCCAATTTCATAGTTTCTTTCTATCTGAAGGCAATTTGGATGATCAGCCAAAAAATCTGCTAAGGCCTGACATTTTACTGCTTTTTGTGGCACATAAAACAAACAGAATTCTGACAATGCCAAAATCCATTTACCAATTCGATTTCTAAGAATAGGTCGAGTCAACATATATTTAATTAAATCAAACTTAGCAATCACATAAACTTCAGTAGGAAGAAGATAATATCTTAATTTCATAACTGCAAAGTACAAAGACAAACACAATTTTTCCATAAAGGAATATTTGCATTCAACAGAATTTAAAAACCTACTAAGGTAATATACAGCTTGCTCTTTCTTATCATCATTATCCTGGGCTAATAAAACCCCAATCGATGCTTCTGCTGCTGATATATATAACTTCATAGGCCTATCTTTTCTTGGAGGCATTAACACTGGTGGCTTTACCAAATAATCCTTCAAGGCTTGAAAAGCAATTTGATGTTTATCTTCCCATTTCAACTCTTCATAATCCTTTAATTTCAACAAAGGAGAAAAAATCAGAGTTTTTCCAGCAGTATTGGAAATAAACCTTCGAATAAAATTGACTTGTCCTAAATATCTTTGTAATTCTTTTTTGGTCGAAGGGGGTTTACTTTGAATAATTGCTTGTGCCTTATTCTTATCCACTTGAATTCCCTTTTCATGTACCAAATACCCTAAAAAATTTCCAGTACTAACTCCAAAAGCACATTTTAGTGGATTTAACTTGAGTTTAAAAAATCTCATTCTTTCGAATGTTGACTTCATGTGTATAAGATGATCATCAAATGTTTTCAATTTAACAATTATATCATCTATACAACATTCTAAAAAGGTTCCAATCATGTCATGAAAAATTGCATTCATGGCTCTCTGATAAGTAGCCCCTGCATTCTTTAAACCAAAAGGCATTTGTACCCACTCGAAGGTACCTATACTACCTGGACACCTAAATGCAGTTTTATGAATATCCTCCTCAGCAATACATATTTGATTATACCCTGAATGGCCATCCATCATAGACATTATAGTATTTCCAGCAGATCTATCAATTAATAAATCAACTACTGGCATAGGATATTCATCTTTAGGAGTGACTAAATTAAGACTTCTGTAATCAATACAAACTCTTAATTTACCATTTTTTTTCATAACTGGAACAACATTCGAAAGCCATTCAGCATACCTGGCAGTTCTAATGAATCCTGCCTTGAGCAATCTTTCAATTTCTTCTTTAATCTTCATAGTGACTTTTGAAGTCATCCTTCGAGGCTGTTGCTTTACCGGTTTGTAGCCAACTTTGATAGGCAACCTATGTTCTACTAAACTCCTTTCGAGTCCTGGCAATTCATTATAATCCCAAGCAAAACAATCTCTGAATTCCTTTAACAACTCGACCAATTTATACTGGTCTTCCTTTCTAAGTTTGGAACTTAAGTAAGTAATTCTCTTTTATTGGTCTGATCCTAAATTGATTTCTAATAAAGAATCTTGTGACATCTCTTGTATCGAAGTTTCTGGCAATACAAATAATTCTTCCTTACCAATATCCTTTAACTCTTGTGAATCTTCCTCAAAGACATAGTCTGACCAGTTTATGGTTAAGTCTTTCTCAATTCTTAACTCTAAATCTGCCATTATCAGCTTATGTAAGACCAGATGAATGGTCTCTTCTATATTTCTTATTTCTATGGGTGTATAAACCATTAAACCATTTTATCATCACCTAATGGTTCGAAAGAACCAAATGGCATTTCAGCCAAAATGTCCCAATTTTCTTCTGGACACTCGTCTTTTGATTCTTTAAGGTCAATTGGCTTGACATTATCTTGATACAATTGAGCTTCGACACAATTAGAACTGGTATGAAAAGGCTGCACATCAGCCTTCACTGTTTCGATTTCACAATTTTCCTTCACAAGCAATAATTTTTGGTGCATTGAAGAAGGAACACATTTATTAGCATGAATCCAATCTCTTCCCAATAAGGCATGATAATTAGGATTAGCATCTACCACAAAGAAAGCAGTTTTAGATTTACTCGAACCTACTATGGTTTCAATTGGTATTACTCCTTTGGTGTTTTTCTTATCACCAGTAAATCCTGATATCATAATGTGGGTTTGTATTAATTTTGCATTTTGCTTATTGATCTTTTTCAAATTATTTTGAGGAATGATGTTGACAGCAGCACCATTATCAACCAATATCTTGTTTAAAAGAACACCATTCAAACAAGCCTTTATGTAAAGTGGTTTAAGATGCTTAGTCATTTCTATAAAATAAACAAAAAAATATACATAAAAATAAAACAGCTTTTTAATTAAACAAAATACAAAACATAATAAATAAAGAGCAATGCTTGTTTCCATTTCCATTTCTTCATTTATTTGCTGATCTGCTATTGCTTCGAAGATTTTTGGTAATGTGAATGTGGCGGTGTTTACTTCCATATGTTCTGGAAATGTGCCAAATTGAATAAGCATATTTTCACCCTTAGTAGTTTCATTTTTGACATTTCCCAAGATTTGAGATTCAACCACTGTCATTGCTTCATTCTCATCATCAATACTCATTGCTTTTTCCAATTCCAATACTTTGGTTTTAATAATGCTTTCTTCAGACATAGTATCAGAATTAACCTTTGCACTTCGATCAAACCTGGGGTTAGGCTTCGAAACGTCACTAACATTCCTTTTATCATCATCTCTTAATTCTTGATTCTGACCCTGTATTTTGGAAAATTCTTTCCACATAGTGAACTTCCTCTGCAATCTTCTCTGTTGAGTCCTATTTATGATAGGGACCATATCCTGGTTTTTTCCTTTGGGCTGTTGCAGCACATGCCATGTATTCTTTTCAACATGAGGAGGTTTAATCATCCTATTTTTGTTTTGAGAGTTTTGTTGTTCCATCATATTTTTGACTCTATCATCCTGCAAAACAAACCAATTTGGTACCCCTGATACCAATGTAGATTCACATGATTGTGATATCTCACCAACTTTTGGTGATTCCTTTAAAGTATTCATGTCTAACTCAGCCTGTACCAAATGTGCTGGTACCAATTTTGATGAAATGAATTAGGTTTGTCTTTCTTTTTGCATATCATAATGTTTTTTTTGGTACATGAGAGAATCCTGGTCTTATATATTGCATATTCCTTGATGGTCGAACATAATTACCAACATGGAAATTCTTTGACAAATTGGTCCTGAAAGGAACCATTGGTCTTGAGGCATACCTTGCTGTCATAGGTCCAGTATATGTTGAAGCTTGATTAGATTGGTCCTCTGTACTGTCCTCTTCCAACATTCATGATTGGTTGGAAAGGAGGTCCATAAGAAGTGCTTACTTTCTTTTGTTCGAGCAAAGGCTGTTTGTTTTTCCTGCATGCTTTGATTCAAACCCTTTCATCATATATTTCAGCATATCTTTTCCCACAACCAATGCATAAATTCTTCGCATATTCATGGTTGAAAACTGGTAACTCGGGGTTTTTCTTTGTTATTTCTTCGAATCTCTTCATCTGGTCTTCTGACGTTGCATTTTCTCTTTCTTTGACCAGAGCCTCGAAAGAAATATCATGAACATTGATTGACACCTCTTGAACTGTTGGGAATTGATCTTCATCGACCCCCATTTGTTTTTCAGGGAATTTTAATTTCCCTTTCTTGATCAAATCTTGAATCCTGTCTCGGAAAACAGTACAATTATTAGTTGAATGTGTCTAAGAATTATGCCACTTGCAGTATTTTTTACCTTTTAATTCATCATTAGAAGGTAATTTTGTCCCATCAGACAATTTGATGATTTTCCCTTCTAATAAATGATCAAATATCTCATCTAATTTATAAACATCAAATGAACATTTTTTAAATGATCCTTTAGATTTATATACTTCAGCAGAAACATTTTTCTTCACAAGACTCTTACATGTGAAAGGTTCTTTTCCTATTATTTCTGCAGCATCTATCTCATAATTAGGATCTTTATAATATGTTTTTATTGAAGAAGCATTTCTTTCACTTTCTTTTTCCAACAAGGCTTCATATCTAGAGACTCGAGCAGTCAATTCAACAAGATCTCTAAACTCTAAAGTATCAAATTTCTTTCTTAGTCTAAATTCGAGACCATTTTGAGCCAACTTAACAAATTCAGGTTCAGGCAGAATGATTTTACACTTTGTTCTAGCCCTTTTGAACCTATTTATGAATTGAGTAGCCTTCTCATCAGACTTTTGACATAATCTAGCCAAATCAGCCATTGACACTTCTAGTTCTGTCTGGAAAAACTGAGTATGGAAAGATTCTTCTATTTGTGCCCAATTATAGATCGAATTAGGGGCTAAATTAGTAAACCAAGCGAATGCAGTATCTGTTATTGAACTAGGAAACAAACGAAGCCTAAGATATTCATTATTTCCCACATCAGCACACTGACTGATGAATTTTGCTACATGTTCAACTGTGGATTGACTTCCATCTCCTGCAAACATAGCAAAAGTGGGAAATTTAAATCCCCTGGGGAATTCGATCCTATCAACCCAATCAGGATAAGGCTTCCTATAAACTGGAGTTTGTACCCCCCCGAGCCATGGGTCCACAAACCTCATGGATTAAATTAATCATGTCATTTCTATCAACCATATTAAATGGTTGTTGATGACATGGTTGACCAATAGGAGGATTCATTGGTGGTATTAGAGGTGTTTGAGGATTATTATCCATCCTCCTAAGATTTTCATTCCTTCGACCCACTCCTATCCCAGTAGGGTCTGGTTCGAATATAGGATTGTTATTTATTCTCCTATTCTGGCCTGTTATGTTTTCTCTAGGCCTTGGTTCTTCAATATTTACTGTTCTCTAAACATGATCCTGACCATTCACATGGTTTCCTTGCATCCCTTCGAATACTTGAAAAGTATTATTAGGGACAGACATATAAAAACTTTCTTGTAAATTAGGCCTAAAAGGAGGCCCATTTGTATGATTCACATGATTTGACTGACACAAACCATGACCATGACCTTTTTCATTCTATCGAATCATAGAGGGATTTCCACTTGACACCATTGCTGGTGAAAATTGCGGTAGACTGTTGTTAAGGGAAGTGATTAGAATATTGACATTCTGAATCATATTTCCCAAGTGATCAAATATTGGTGTCAATTGACTCACCAAATCATGTTGATTTTCTGAAGCAACATTCCCATTATTTAGAATTGAACTTAAAATTTCAACTCCTATTTCTGGATTTTTACTGACTGCATGATCCCCAGTATTACTACTTTGAGGATCTTGATGTGGAGCACCACCAGTTTCAACAATATTAACACCAACATTAGCATTATCAACAGACCTATTACTTCGAAGGTTTCTGTTTGTCATCTTTTGACACTTGTGTCCCACCGGGCGTGCCAAAAATGTTTGGTTGGAAAATTTAAAAGTGTGTGCGAGCGTGCCAGGCAAGCAAATTGCCAATGTGTAAATGTGATTATCCAAACTGCGCCTCACCAAGCAAATTGTGGTGATATTCGATGCCTTAAACAGGACTTTAATTGTGTAAAGATGTACTTAATTGAAATACTTCGAACTTGTTCTAAAACAACTGTTCCTAAGAGAAGTAGTAAAGAAAAATAATAAAATAAAGACTACTTTCATTAAATTAAAGTAACTACAATCTAACCTTGAAGATGACTTCGAAGGTGCTTCTACTCCTAAATCTAGTATCTAGATAGCAATACAGTAAGTGTATTGAGAGATATATATTGGTGTTGATTGAAGAATCCCTTTCGAATGCACAATCCTTCGATTTATAGATATCGAGGGTCCCCAACAACTCTGTTTGAATTCTCCCTCCCATTTCCAAACCGATAACTGCTTTGACACCTGTTATATCCTTGAAATGACATCTGTTCTTCAGTTACTTTTTGATGATCAACACGTGTCTCCAAGCGGTTAAACATTTGAACAATATGAATCAACAATAACTGCTTATAATGGCTTTAGGGTACACCTATCCTGCCACATAAACTCTTACGTTTCATTTCTACATTGGCTGGATATTTTTACACAAACAACCAGTACCAAAAAATTGTGAAATTTTCAAAATAAAAAAATGTTGTGAAATTTCACAAAAAAAGTGTTCTAACAAACATTCAAAAAATGTTTTACAAATTTAAGGATTCATTTCGATCTGTAACTTTTTTTTTGCATAAAATTTATATTCTTACAACCTACTCAACGAGATCTATCAAACAAGTACAATAGTTGATGTCAAAATCTGGAAAATGTTGAGTAACTTCATTGACTTTTTTTTTGATAAATTTCTAAAAAAAAATGTGTTAAAAAAAAAATCACACTCCATACCATTCGCGCGAAGAATCTATGACAGGTCTGTGGTGGATCGGTGCCCGAATCTATTCGTGAAAATGCTTGCGGCACTAGCTTATGGTCGTCGATCTGCTCGTGGTGTTGGTGGTAGATGTGGATTTGCTAGTGGTTGGAGGAGATAGATCTCACCAGATCTGATTGTACGACTGCGCGATCTGGTTTGTGATTGTGGTGGTGAAGTCCGACGAAAATGAGGGAGGCGAGGAGGTCGTAGTGGTGGTAGATCTAGAAGAGGTAGATCCAAACCAGAGATGGTGGAATTTGCAAAAAAAAATAATGGTCGGAGCTGCGATAGTGCTGGATGGAGGCGCCATGAAAGTGGCTGGAGGTGCGATGGAGGTGGCCGAAGGTGCAATGAAGGTGGCCAGAGCTGCGATCACCCCTTTCTCTCTCTCTCTCTAACTGGAGATAAATGAAAGGCACATATTGGTCAGAACTAGAAGTAGTTGAGTTTATCCCCAACAACTTCCACCAACACATATCCTTGTCCCCAAATATTTTTCCCTTGTGTCTTATCACCAAATAATTCTCCTAATTTGTTATTTAATACCAAATTTCTATTTAAATAAACACTTTTTATGGGTTAGTTACAGACATAACCCCCAATGGATGGTGCGTTTTTAAGTTTGACATGTGTAGCTTTAAACGTGTCACTAATTACTTGTGATTTGAACTAATATAAACCCATTAATAAATATGCTAAATTTAACGGAACGAATTTGCACAAAGTGTCATATCGGAAAAACGCACTAACCATAGAAGATTAAGGGTCTGTTTGGAAATATCTAAAATAGAATTTGGTTGAGTCCAAGTTCATCTTTTATTTGGTCCGTGTGAGAACTTAAAGTTTGGTTAATTTGACATAAAACCAATTTTAAGAAATTTATTAGACTACACATAGACTCCCATGTAAAAAATAAACACTCACCAAATGTAATTCTCATAAAAACTTGATAACAATCTAACCCAAATTGAACCTAATCCTATTTTAGACTTTCTCAAACAGGACTTAAGCGCCAACTTTTAAACTATAGAGGGAAAAGTCAAATGGTGTTACCCATGGAATTTAAAATGTATTCAACAAGAATTTTTTTTTTCTTTTTTTTTTTTTTTTGGTCAAGCATTCAAGTTCAATGTATTTAAATTGGCAGTGCATTAATAAATGGGTAATGTTTGAGACATAAAAAATTTACAAAGAGATGTTCACATAAGAATGTAACATCTTATGTGACACTAGGACACATCTTACTTAACTCAATCGATGAGATGTCACATAGAATGCTACATTCTTTTCTGAGCATCTCTTAAAATAAATATTGAATGGAATAGGATACCAAGTCATCATTTGTAACATGGTAAACATACTAATATATTTTGAACTTTTTACTTAGGTGGAAAAGGATTCTATTAAAAGGAGAGGGGAACATGTGGATATATAGGAAATTTTTATTGAACTGTGATAGGATGTCACAAAAAGGGCCTGTTTCATTCAATATTCTTAAAAAAAAATTGGAGCCATTGGGTAACTAAAGAGTAAAGAGGCAAAAACAAGAGAGAGATTGATGATCTCTTTCATTTCCAAACCTAGCATAGCTTTTGGTCCAAATCAGAAGAGCCCCTCAGCTTTCCTGCAACTCTATTTCAAGGTAATCACAGTTTTGAATTTTTCTTCTCTCATCTGATTCTGCAATTCCCTTTCTTTGTTTGCTTTGATGTCTTCCCTATCTGTTCCTTTTTTTTTTTTAATTGACTTGTTTCTTGTTAATTTGAGTCTCCTTTTAAATGGGATGATGTTACCTAAACGAGAATCACTGTGCTTGATCATATATTTGATGCTAGCTTCGGATGTTTCTTTGTTTGATTAGTTGGTGGGTTTTTCCTGTTTGGATCCAAACTGTTACTGTAGAGAAGAGATTGAACTATTATTGCTGGATGCCTATAATTTACAGGAACCAGTCTTTCTCTTCATTATTTTGGCTATTTCTTTTCTTTTCTTTGAGGGGTTGTAGTTTTTTTTTTATTCTTGTGGAAAATACTGAGCTAGTAGAATTTTTTTCCCACAAGAACTTTTTTTTTTCTTACTAAGATTAAGATCTAGAATTTTTTTGGGATTTTTTATTTTTTACTTTTTTCTTCTTAGTCTTTTCTTTCTTTTTGATGAGGAACCCCACGACACAATCACTCGTTGAGTATAAGTTTGTCGAGTAAACCCGAGATGCGAGTAATTATGGCAAACCACATGTATCATACTATTTCTGGTATACTTGTGAAAATTAATATATATATATATATATATATAGAGAGAGAGAGAGAGAGAGAGAGAGAGAGAATGGCGATAGAAACATGATACGGTGATAGTTATTTGCTAAGTGCTATAGAAGTTGATGAGCAAGGGGTTTCGTCAACCTCTAACTCATCTCCTGGCAGTGTTTTATACTAGAGGGGTAAATATTTTTGGACACAAATCGCATCAATTGATTGATTAAGTAGACCCTGAAAGTGATGACTTTACTATTTCGAGTAGCTGTGGGCAAAATGAGAAAGTACTTAGGAAGTTACGATGATGTGTATACAGATTTGTTTGAGAAAATGATCTCCTTGAACAATATGGATCTCCTTAAAGGCCCCAAAAGAATTAAGACATCAATGATCTTGTTAAGTAAGTCTTTAAGTTGAGAACTCAACTACAACATAGTTCCAAACAGTTGGATATATGAATCCTTCGTTTCCATTTAGCTTTGTCTATGTCCCAAAAGGGATTGTAGGTTTTGGATCAAAGTTTCTTCAAAGCCCCACCTCCCCTGATCCCAACAAAAGAAATAAATATCTTTAACTCACTTACAAAAGTTATTATATAAGTTTATACGTGCTTGAGAGTATGGCCTCATATTTACTGAATTCTCCGTTATCTATGTGTTGTGTTGAATTTGTAAATGATTAACATTCTTAATTGAAAGCACTATTATTCGATTATTTTGAATTTTCGTTGGATGGAAGTTGTACTAATTTTTGGAGGCAAAATGTTCTTCAGCACACTCTTCAAATGGCTCGTTCCGCGTTGGACGAGATGTCAGAATCCGGTGCTTTTTTGAGAACCCCTTCAACATTCCGCAATATTATCTCACGAGACCCAAACTCCCCGTACCCAGCAGAAGCTGGAAGATATCATTTATATATATCATACGCTTGTCCTTGGGCTTCCAGATGCCTTGCATACTTGAAGATCAAAGGCCTTGACAAATCAATCAGTTTCAGTGTAAGCTATTCCAACTTCGTATACAATATTTTGATGGGTAGCGTGGAGCCTAGTGATAACACTGTATACTTGGAGCCCATTTGAGATAGTTTTTTTCGGGGCCAGCAATCACAATCACTAATAAGTGAGTGTTTAAAAAGTTATGACCATTTCAGTTAGCTTTGCACAGTTTTTTCAGAAAATCTGATTCCTTGCTGAAGCTAAAAAAATAAAATTTTGAAAAAGCTCCAATTTGTAGCTTTTAAAAAAATTCTCTTATTCTGAGAAGTTAATATTTTAAAAGCTAACACTAAAGGGCTTTTAGACCCACTCTCACGATTCTTTTTCTGAGGGGTATACTGGTAATTTTCCCATTTGTAGCATGTAAATTGCTAATGATATTTTATACAAGGGAAGTTATCGATGTACTTCGTTATCTTCTTCTTCTTCTTCTGCCAATTAGCATAGTGAAAATCTCAGCAGCTTCATGGACATAGCCCTAGTTTTGGGCTGTACCATTGTAAATCTAAGATGTAAATCCCTAACAGATTAGAGCCAGTTTTCAGGGCCAGAAATCACTATATGATTGTTTAAAAGTTGTGACAGTTGGAACTAGCTTTTTTTCGTAGTTAGTTACAAAGCTCCAATTTGTAGCTTTTTAAAAAATATCTTCTTTCAAAAGGTGGTAATTTTAAAAGCTAACCAACACGGCCTCTTACTTTGTTATAGCTAATGATGATAGCTGTGTTCTTAAATCTCAGTCAGTCAAAGCCAAATGGGAGAGAACAAAGGATAGCGATGAGCACATGGGATGGGTCTTTCCTGCATCGGATACAGGGGAACTGGGAGCAGAACCCGACCATTTGAATGGAACAAAGAGTATGAGAGAACTCTATGAGCTAGCAAGTACAAAATACTCCGGAAAGTATACTGTGCCTGTATGTATTTGTTGTAAACATGGACTTCTTCCCTTTTGTATTTCTTCAATGTTGAATTTGTCTGATCAAAAAGATTGATGCATACTTTGTGATAGGTTATTTGGGACAAGAAACTCAAAACAATCGTGAATAACGAGAGTGCCGAGATAATCCGTATGTTTAATACTGAATTCAATGATATAGCGGAGAATCCAGCTTTAGACCTGTATCCTGTTGATTTGCAAGCCCAAATCAATGAAGCCAATGAATGGATATACGACGGGATAAATAATGGTGTTTATAAATGTGGGTTTGCTAAGAAGCAAGAACCCTATGATGAGGTAAATTTGGTTTTGGCATTTGTGTATATATATATATATATATATATATTCATTTTCAATTCTTGTGGAGTCAGGCATACACCAAGAAACATATTAGCCATTGTATAATAGTGTATTAAAGTCTGTAATTTTAGTCCTTAGCTACAAAGCTCTTTCAATGTGGATAAATAGTCCATGTTAAACTCGTATTGTTGCATGACAACAGTACTTTATTTTACAAATATTAAATAAACTTGGATTTATGATCGTGTCCCAGTGCCCTTGTATTCAATGATCTTGGAAGTCCAACCCTTGGACACATACTGAGTCATGTAACTTAGGTTCTGTTTTTTTTTTTTTTTTTTGGTACTAATTGTTCTGCAGGCTGTGAAGAAATTATACGAAGCCTTGGACAAATGTGAGGAGATACTCGGTAAGCAGCGATACATATGTGGGAACACACTCACTGAAGTGGACATTCGGTTGTTTGTGACTCTTATAAGGTTTGATGAGGTATGTGTTTAGAATAGTTGACTTAAGGGCCTATTTGCGCGTCCTTGAATGCAAGAATCTCATTAATATTTGTACGTAGCATAGTCGCTAAACTGATATTGCGTTCACTCTACATCGCATCTTATCTTAAGCTAAAACGATGATGATCTTGAATGGTTTCATTTGAGAAAGTTATGCTCATGTAGAAAATGATGCTTAAAATCATGATTTTGCTATTCCAAGAAAACATAAATATGGCCTAATAAGAAGAGAGATGATTAAATCTCCTATTCGTCCAAATGGATTGATTCATGATATTAGACTTTAGTTTAATGTACCATTCAAAGAGATTGTTCAAGTCACAACCAAGTCTGCTATAAAGTTTGTGTATTCTTGTGAAACAATTTTTGAGCAGTTGATTATCTCTTTATCGCAAAAGACTCGAAATGAATGGTGCTGAACTATGAAGCACGAACACGGACACACCGACACGGGTACGACACGACGCGTATCTATTGTGGGATGTTTGTGCATCTGTGAATTCGAATGGTGCCTTGTGCAATTTTTATCCAACTTCTATGTACAAAATTCATCATAGTTTTGTTTTTCATCACACGAAAACGAAAAGTGAACCATTTTTTTTTTTTTCATTTTCTGGCCCAATTCCTTACCCTTTTCAAAAAAGAAAAAATAACAAAGAAAAATAGAAACAATAATCGACCACGTTTTTGTTTTTTGTTTTCAAAAAACAAACGGCACTCAAGTAAATCAAATTGTTACGATTGCAGGTCTATGCAGTTCATTTCAAGTGTAACAAGAAACTACTGCGGGAATACCCGAACTTGTTCAATTACACCAAAGACATTTACCAAATTCCCGGAATGAGTAGCACAGTGAACATGGAACACATCAAGAAGCATTACTATGGAAGCCATCCTACAATCAATCCATTTGGTATCGTTCCTGCTGGTCCAGATATTGATTATTCTTCCCCTCATGATAGAGAGGTTTTCTAAGTAGAATGTATGTATGTATGTTACCCATTTGGCAATAGCTTTCTCCTCCTTAGTGATTATGGAACTCTAAAAGCTAAAACGAAAAGCTAAAACGAAATTGTATGGCATACCAGATTCTGCCATTTAATCACAAAGGAAATTGTGAATCAATTGTAGAATTTTGCCATAGGCCAAAAGCTACCTTGGCTGCTTTTGGCCAAAGCATATATATATATATATATATATATATTTTTTAGCTGTTGAATCGCAAAAGCAGAAGCTGTACCAATTGGGCCTGTATTTTCTACTGTCCGGAAATAATTGCACAACTCATCAGGGTTGCAAACTGCCTTTTTGTTTTTGAATTTGTTTTGTTTTGTTTTTTTTTTTCTTTTTTTCTTTTTCGTGTGCGGTTTTACACAATAAAAATATGTAGAGTAATACTTGGGGCACAACCAAAGCCACAACCTTTTTTGCACAACCTTCATTATGTGTCTCTCTCTCTCTTGATGGGTCCCACAGTGCCAAATAGAGTAATACTTGGGTCACAACCAAAGCCACAACCTTTTTTGCACAACCTTCATTATGTGTCTCTCTCTCTCTTGATGGGTCCCACAGTGCCAGTGACCCCACAGTGCCCACTAGGAGAGAGATAGACACAAAATGGAGGTTGTGCCAAAAATGTTGTGGCTTTGATTGTGCCCCAAATATTACTCAAATATGTATTTGAGACATACTTATGGTCGTGAATGTATAATATTGTAACGTGTTCTTTCCATTATTAGAAATGTGTACTTATTGAGCCACTTAAGATATGGACAACAAATCTACTTTTTCACCAACACTAGAAACAAGAATTTTTGACAGAAGGCATCAGTATTTGGGTCTTATTGACCGGAACTTATTTTTCAAATCTATCAACTTTAAGAAGCTCTCTTTTGAAAACACAATTTTTTATTTTATTTTTATTTTTATTTTTGGTAATGTCAAAACACGACTTCTAAAAGTTGATGGGTTTGGTCAATAAGACCACTAATTTGATGACTTTGGTAAAAAATTTCTTAAAAACATATTGACAGGGTTCTTAGGGCTTGTTTGGAGCTGTTTCTGTTTCTGCGATTCAATCGTGAAAATTTTGATTTTGGCTAAAAATTGTCCAATGTAGCTTTTGATCAATCGCAAATTTTTGTTGTTGACTTTTTTTTTTTTTTGTGTGTGCAATTGAATTGCAGAATCTAGTTTGCCATTGTAGTTTTTGGAGTTCCATAATCACTTATAAACTCCAAAAGATGTTAATCTCCTCTATGAAGAAAGCAACTCTTTAACAGGAAGAGTTGGAATTCCCTCGAGCCTCCTGATATTAATGTGAGATATAAGATATCTTCTGAGTCCCTAACAAGGCAAAGTTTGTAGTAGTATTTAGTTCAGACTAGAAGGGGATGCAAATAGGTAGACGACTACAATAACTACTACATGTGGTTCCCCTAAGGTAAAAATGCATTCCTATGAGAGCTGCTAGTGGGGATGCATTTTTACATCATGTGAAGAGAGACAAGGGTACCAAAAATTGAAGGAAATATGATATCCTTGGAGAATTAAAAATAGTAGAAAAAATCATAGCCTTTGGATTGCCGTTAAAATTAGGGGTGTAATCGGTATAAATCCCACTAAATCGAGTACTCGGTTCTACAACATGCAAGAACCGAAACAGACCGAAGTGTATACAACACTGAACCAAACCGATTGAGAAACTTTTGGTCGGTTCCAGTCGATTGCTGTCGGTTTAGGCCTAAAATATGATAACAATATTCAAGGCTACTCGTTTTTTTATGGAAAGAAATTGTATCAACTGAACAACAATAAGAATCAACAAAAACTTAACAATATCGGGAAAACTATGAGAGATTTAAAGAGTATGGAATCTAACCTTCTAGAATCTGTAAGGATCTATCTCAAATAAACATAAAATTAAGAGAACAAAGATGAATTGAAGCAATCAGAGTATAGAAAAAATGGAGAAGAATAGGAAAATAAAAATTAAGTTGCAATTTACTTGTTGCAAATTAACCACAAATAAGAAGCAAACACAATTCATATCGTGTGCAATGCTCAACAAATGAGTCTCATGGCTATATATAGGTTGCCAATGATCTCACCAAGCATAGTGTGAGCACATGTGAGGCCCAGTGGTGCTAACCGACTCCAACAATTAAAGAAAATAAAAAGAAAAGAAAAAGAATAGTAGTTAGGAGGGTGTATGGACATAGGGTAGCTGATAAACGGGTCCTAACAGTCCATCCCCCATGAAAACAAGCTTGTCCTCAAGCTAAGAAATCTAGGGACTGAGTTGCATATTTTCCACTTCAATCTAAGCTGCATTCTCTGTGGGCACGACCTTTCCACTGAGGCAAGTATTTGGTGACAGTCAAACCTCTCTACCTCTCTCTAAACATCCCACATTATATAATCCAGCTTGGAATCCCCACGTAATGCTTAGTTTGAGTTGCAAGTTCTTGCGCCACATTCAAAGATTCAAAGAGTTTGAACCTTTCTGCAATTGCTTTAGCACTAAGAAGTGCTTTCCTCTAGTTTGTGGCACCCTCTAGACATTCTTGAAGAGGCGGGATAGATCCATGCTCTAGACCTTCATTTGGTTGGTCTCAGATAAATTTGATGCCAAGTACCACTCTACTTGATGATCAGTAGCTGCTACAAATCCAGTTAACTCAGCATTTGTCAAGTGCTTTACATACTGAGTTGCTATTTCCCAGTGGTTCTGAGGGTTGATTAGTGAAAGGGTTATCATAGAATCAACCCGACTAATGAATGCAGGATCAATGTCTTGTTTTCTATTAGCTGCATTGATAACCGCCACCCTATTCTCCTACTCAAACCCCTCAATATGTCGCAAGAAGACTGATAAATTTCTATGGGCAGCTGCATGCATTTCACGATCATAATCAACAATAAAAGAATCAAGCTCGTCAAGAAAAACATTCGAACCGTCAGGATGCTCATTGACAATGGAAAACACCTTCCCTATCAAGCATTCCCCTTCCCATAATACTTTGACATGTAAAGAGAGAGCTTTAATGTTTCCCTACCTCTCTTGTTATAAACATACTCAACCATTATTTCATTGCAAGAAGGTAAATCTCATTTGGATACTCTATGAAATAAAACCTCATTAGTGTCATTACTACATAAATTTACACATCCGTCTAGCACACTAGCCCCATTGCTAATGTCTGTCTTTGTCATTTGATTTAATAGAGAATGAACAATCCTTCTCCTTCCACGCTAAATTAAGTCATCAGCAATCAAAGTGCTAGAAACTAAATCTCTTTTAGGTAATTTGTTCAACAACTCCCAAGCGGCCTTAAATCCAAATTCAGATTACAAGTACCCAATGATAACAAACTTCCAATAAAACAAATTCAACTTCATCGGCATGTCATCAAATATCTCATTTGCTAAATGGATCACCCCAAACTTCGAATAGCCATCCAAATTGGGTTTGCAGAAAAGGTGGTTTAGTAAAGAGGAAGGGATGTTGAGGAAGAGGAAGAGAGGGGGTGTATGCGACTTAGGGTTTCTTGGAAGGGGAAAACTTGAGAGAGAGAGAGAGTATAATATAATAAAATGAGAGAATTAAAAGAGGAAGTCGTTTAGTCTTCTAGGAAGTAGTGTGTATATATTGGAATTTTTTACCCAAAGCATCATAGTTGGGCGAATATATCCCTGACTCGTCACTGTTTCAACTTATTTTCCAAACCCATCACTTTCTTAGAACTCACTACTTCAAGTAGCAACTTTAGACCAAAATAATCCAACCTGAAATCGCTACTTCAAGTAACGACTTTAGTGGAGAAGTCATTACTTTAAGTAGCGATTTCATTAAAGTAGAAATCGCTAATTGAAGTAGCGATTTTAGTTTAACCCGCATCTACTTCTTCTTCTTCTTCTTCCTTCATTATACCAGATCTGCTCTCTCTCTCTATCTCTCTGTCTCTCTCTCTCCCTGCGATCTCTCTCCTCTCTCACAGGTGTCTCTCTCTCTCTGTGTGATCTCTCTCTCTCTCACATACCTCTCTCTCTCTCTCTCGTGCCTCTCTCTCTCTGTTACACACACGCACACACACACACACACATAATGTATATATATACACACAGACACATACACACACAGATACACAATGTACATACACACATTTACACAATACATACACATATATACATATACATAGCTTTAACATACACTTAAGTTGTTAGAGAATGGACCCCCAACAATATATACATATATATATATATATTTTATAGCTTTAACATCCTGTAATCTTGATCATGTGATTTTGGATGACATAATGTTACTTTCCAGAATGAAAATGTTCTATGCTCGAAAATTCAACATGGAATTTGGTAGCGTTTTAGAGTTTTCTTACCTTATATGACCAAAAATAAAATTGTAAAAACAAGCGAGAAAGAAAGTGTAAGAGATCAGAGAGGCTAATTCCACCAGCCAAAATACTTGAGTCAAGATTCACTCGTGTCATCTACAACCACTTGCTTTTCCTCTAAACTAATTTGTCAACATTAACATAAATCTACAGTTGATGTAGCTTAACAGTAGCTGTCATAGGCACACCACATAAATCGTTATACCACAATGTATACACACACACACACACATACACACAGACTGTAATGCTCCCCCAATTTTGAACCCAATTTTGAAATACTATGCTCCCCTAATTTGAAATGCTATGCTTCCCCAAATTTTCAAATGTTATGAAATTAATGAACCAAACAAAATATGACGATCACTAATTTTTAAACTTTAGATAAACAAAAACTTGAAAGGGTACCCAACCATGGGACACATCAACGACATGATGGACCATTGATTACTTACACTTGAATTTGAAATGGCTAGTGTTGTGACTATAATGTTGTATTAGGGGGGGGGGGCATGTGCATTGGAGCGAATGGTCTATACTATGATAGTAACTGTCGAAGTTTCATTCCCCTGAGAACGGACACTTAATACACTAAACTTTTTAGAAACGTCTGCAAGAAAATGGGGGGTTCATCAGAAAAGTGTTCGTTTGAAGTTCACTTGTAGGTTTCCGTCGGTTCTTGGATATTAAGTTTCCAAGTTTATACCGTTTGAAGTAAATGATGACGAAAGTCCGCAAGTAATACTAGAAATAGTATCTACCAATATAACTATAAACTCTATGGATCTATATGTCGAGACAGAGAATCTTCTTGGGCCCATCAAATATTAGATGACTGGATTGGGTCGTACACTTCTCTATTGACACAAAAAGGTGAAAGTTCAAACCCGTTTGTATAGGGGTTATTGCCTTCCACGTCTACACAACATGTGGATTGCTCAAATCCATTGTAAAATAGTCAGCCTAAATATAGGAGTCCAATGCAAAACATTAAGTTCGATTCAAATGATTACGGATATGCTGATGATTGGGCACACAGAGGGATGGACACCAACTTGACTCCAAAAAATTTAGATGAAGAAGATGTACATACAGAAGAGTATACTTGGGAGGATGAGGAAGACGATCTTATCGAAGATATTGAGCCGACTGCCCAAATAGATCATGAGAATGCTTTGTATGAGCCTCATTCATCAACTTTTATTCCTTTGACTTGGGCATCCATACTGGAGAGGCATGTTATGCTTCAAACATTGAGGGTAGGCAATGAAATCCATATCGAGAGGAGTTGGTGAAGGGTATGATGTTCAAAACCAAAGATGATGTTTAGAGATTTGTGAGTTGTATTCAATAAGAACACATCAACGGTAGTGGTGGATCAAACTAGTCTGGATCGTTGGTCGTTGAAATGTGGATTGGCGTCACAAGATTGCAAGTGGCAGCTACGGACAAGGTTGAAATGACACGGGATGTTTGAAGTCATAAAGGTCGAGCAAGGCCACACTTGTATGTCCCCTACGATGGCCTTGTTGAGTAATTTCGCCACAAAGTTTAAAAATGCATACTTAAAGAAGCTTGTGTGAAATGCTGGGAGTACCCACCAAGTCCATAAATTTAATGGGTTTATGGAAGAGATTAAGAATGTTGATCCAAAGGCGTGGGAGTATCTTGATGCAATTCCAGCAGAAAAATGGACCATTGCCCACAACGGGGGATGACGATACGGTAAGCGAACAACCAACATCTCAGAGGTGTTTAATGGTGTACTCAAGGTAGCTAGGCATCTTACTATCACCGCTTGTGTTGAAAAGATCTTTTTACGTGTTGTTATGTACTCTAACGAGCGACGTCTACTTGTTGAGGAAGCCATGAGGGAAGGTTATACCTTCACCCCCAAGAACAATTTGCAGATTGTTGGAATCAGAAGGCAAGATTGGTGGGTACAACTTCGAGATTTTTCATTTTGGGAACGGGTATGTACAGGTCAAGAAAGGGGGAGCATCGGTTTCTAGTCAAATTGTGAACATATATGATAGGACTCGCAGTTGTGGAAAATGTACTATATGTAAAATGCCATGTACTCATGCATTGGCAATTCTAGCTAACTTGAGAACTTCATATGAAAGTTACGTTCATCAATGTTACACAATTGACTCATACAACCAGTCTTGGGCACCCCAGTATTTCCTAATCCATCACAAAGATTACTGGAACCCACCTTCTGTTCCTACAGTTGTGCCGAAACCTGCTATGCTTCAAAGGAAGGGCCGACCACGATCAACCCGCATCAGAAATGAGATGGATTTGAGAGAGGGGGGTAGGGCTACTTATCAATGCGGAATATGCCATCAATAAGGCCATGACAGGAGACGATGCCCCCAATACGCAGTCAAGCTGCCATCTAATGTAGTATAATATTCAATGTTGTGTTTGTATTATGTACTTAGGTGTTCGTAGTATGTACTTGAGCGATGTGCTTTGTTGTCATTTTGTAATGTGCAATTGCTAATGAAAACTGCTCAAACTCCTTATTTAACCATTACAAACTTCATAGATAACTAGTACAAACTTAGTAAACAAACTCCTTAGTCACTTTCGTAGATAACTAATACAAACTTAATAAACAAACTCCTTAGATAACTGTTACAATCTTAGTAAACAACAATTGTGCGTTCATCGCTTCAATCTCCGTAGAATTTACTCTGTGTTGTTCCTCACTTCATTTGCAAATGAGTTGGCAACATTTGACGAGCCCACACCATTTTCATTTGTCGAGCCAGTGACCGGTGACGATTTAAATATATAACAACATCTATGATAGCGGTTCAGTGCACAGTACCTCAACGATGTTGCAATACTGTCATAGCTTTTCTACACATATTATTCATGAAAACAATTTTCATAAGATACATATGGTCATAACAATTGAAATGGAAATGATGAGAGGTGTTGGTGCTAACCTTAGCACACCATTCATACTAAGTCTGGTCAGGAACTTCTAGCAAGTTTTCTTCGGTAAAACGAACACCTCTCATCGTTAACAACTCTTGAAGGAGTTCATGTTCCTTCTACCATTTCCAAACCTGAGTCACAATGGCACCAGTTAGAAGATCACATCCAAGGATTGTCTCAGCAAAGACGGTCTGCAAAACTTCAAAAGCAACATATTTAAATTCCCATCTTCATGTTTCCATTCTGGAGTAGCAAAATCCATGAGTGCTTCTAGTAGAACACCCTTCTCTTCAATACTCAGTATCCTTATTTCAAAAAAATGTGGGTGGTACGTAGGTGTATACTTGTTTTCCATACTAAAAAACAATGTAGTGAAGAAGAAAAAGAAGGAAAAGAAGGAATGCTTAGGATATTACATTGAATCTTAAAACCATAGTATATATAGACCATGAAATGCCTGGGATATCAGTTGTTGCGACAAGTCACAATTTTTATATGCCCAGCAGTTGATGCGATAAGTCACTGGGTCTAACACTCAGCAATTGATGTGACAAGTCACTGGGTCTGCCGCCCAGCAGTTGATACGACAAGTCACTGGGTTTGACGACCAATAGTTGATGCGATAAGTCACTAGGTTTGACGCCCAGTAGTTGATGCAGTAAGTCACTGGGTCTGACGACCAGCAGTTGATGCGACAAGTCACTGGGTATGACACCCAGCAGTTCATGATGCGACAAGTCATTGCTTTAACTTTTTTTTACACCACGTAGTTTAACATATTTAAATGGACCATTGTTTAATATCATGTTGTCACTTCATTAATTTACTCGTCATTATTTTGACTAACCATAGTGTTTAAATAGCCTGCTTACCATGATGTCCACCCTGGCCCTGAGGATCCTTCAGTACTGTTATCATAGGACGCACACCATTCATCGGCCATCTGGGATGGTGAGATCTTGGGTGAGCTACATTGCTGGCGCTCTGAGGTGGTTTTACGTCGAGTTCTTGATCTAGATCAGCGTATGTTAGATTACATCAGACAGATCGGGTTCTACGGTATATATAGACTGGACTTTATACAGTATGATTGGGGTTTGATCACTGCCCTAGTGGAGAGGTGGCGTGTTGAGATTCACATGTTTCACCTACCTGTCAGTGAGACTACGATCATGCTGCAAGATGTTGGCATTCTATTGGGCTTGCCGGTCGATGGGCATGCAGTTACTGGCATTGATGAATCACGCTCTAAGGGGTAGTGGCAGGAGCTATGTCAGGAGTTGCTTGGTCACGCCACCCCTAGCCACTATCTCGAGATCGACACTATGACTGACTACGATACGAGACAATTTCACACCATAGATCGCCCAGCATGCCGACGACGCCACTATTCTGCAGATGGCTCAATATTATTATATGATGTTAGTAGGAGGGTCGTTGTTCCCATACAAGTCTGGAAACAAGGTTAGCCTCATATATCTACCACATCTGCGATGCTTTGATGCTGGCTACAACTGGGGTAGTGCATCATTGGCATATCTGTACCAAGAGTTGTGTGCTACCTCTCATCGTATCGCAGTAGAGATATCCGGCCCGCTTGTACTTTTACAAGTTATATGTTATGTCAATTCTGTGAATTATACATATTTTACGACTGTTAAGTCTATCATAAATAATTGAACTCAATTATTATCAATCGCAGCTTTGGGCATGGGAGAGATTGACCCATATCCGACCAGTTCCCTTCCCAATAGCTGTACCAGAGGATGGTCAATTGGGTTGTAGGTATACTTACATTGTTTTATATATTATTTTTTATTCAGTATTCGTACATTCATTTAAGTATTAACAATTTTGTCATTGCTTTAGGTGGATGACCCGATTCTCAGTTCGGGATGTGCTTACTCATGTCCAGCGTCACTTTCGGGACCAGTTGGACCAGATGAGGCCCGAGCAAGTAAATAATGAATGAGTTAAACCGTGATTTGTATTATTGTTGAAATTGCTAATCTTTCATATATTGTTTTCATAGATGATTTGGCAGCCGTACAATGCTGAGCTAGTCGCTTCGTTACCTCGGCATTGTCGTGCTGGGCTAGGCTGGGCACATAGATGGCCAGATGTCCGTTGATTATGTACGCCATGGTTGAATGGCATCATCCCGACAGAGTGATGAGACAGTTTGGCATGGGGCAGGTAGTCCCAGAGCCATACAATACTATAACGACATTACATCGCATTAATCGACGTGGTCATGCGAATATTGACTGGAGTCACTTTCATAGGGAGTATGTTAAGCTCTGGGACCATCAGATGCAGCATGTTGTTGTAAGTATTCCAGATGCAGCTCAGATGCTTGACTCAGACCCATATATGAGATGGTATAGCCGCATTACCCGTAGACTTGGACCAGTTAGAGATTAACCGACAGTTGGCTTCCAACTAGTCGGTGCGATTCGCGGCGTTCAGGTGAGATATTTTCCTTATCGTACAACATATAAAATTTCCATTCTGCATATGCCATAAAATAACTTCACTTAATTAAACTTTCCATTTTTTTTTGTGTGACTCGTGTGTATGAGGTTGCACAATCGGTGTTGCCTAGATTAGCAGCAGGCGGCCCTCATTCCGTCCCTGCGGAGGTGATGGTAGCATTAGAGGAGATTCGTACTACTAGTGAGCATTCATTATAGGCTGTTCATGAGAACCGACGTTTAGTCGGGGCTGTTCCATCTTCCACAGTATTCGTGCCCCACGTTTCAGAGCCTCAGCCACAACCACAGCCACAGCCACAGCCTCAACTCAGACGCATCCTCAGTCTCAAGCTTAGTCTCAGGAGCAGACAGACCCATCTACACACTCTGAGTCTGAACCACATACACCACATGATCAGCGTCCTAATGTGTACGCATTTGATGATACGGTCGACTTTTATAGGCCTTTTACTCCAAGGGGACTTTGAGTTCCGTATATCTCCGATCTGTGACTTCTCCATCCCACAGTACACATATACAGATGCACCGTCGTCATCGTCGATCTCGCCACCACATCCATCTTCACAGTTCAAGGCAATGGTGGCGATGGTGGAGAGTTTGACGCAGGTAGAGGCAGAGGAGATGCAGGTGGAGGAGAGAGAAATGACTGGACATGATATCCCCATGGCAGAGACATAGGATGAGGGTTTGATGCAGGCTGAGTCTCAGCGACGACCTCTAGTACGTACAATTTATGCTAGGGGTAGAGGTCATCATGCTCGGAGAGGGATATCGCAGGTCATCCAACCGCATGAGCAGGTTCCACTAGTGGAGGATCCACCACATGAAGAGGGTAGGTCTAAGAGAACGAAGAAGGTTCCGTGGTGTGGGACACATTATAAATAAAGATAGTACATACGATCCACAACAACACTTTGTTTTTTGATGTATCATAAACAAATAATTGCACATTTGTATATATATAATTTTGTATTGTGTATATCTATATCTCTCCCACTATCTCTCTCTATCTCTCTCCCCTTCACTCTCTCTCTATCTCTCTATCTCTATCCCGCTCTCTCTCTCTATCTCTCTCCCACTCTCTCTATCTCTCTATCCCACTCTCTCTACTATCTCTTTCTCCCACCTATCTCTCTATCTCTCTCTCCCACTATCTCTCTATCTCTCTCCCACTCTGTCCATCTCTTTCCCACTCTCTATCTCTCTCGCTTTTTACAAATACACATCTTACTGGATTTATTATGTTGATATTGCTAGATTATTATGCTTGGTGGTTGAATTCTAAAAATAAAATCTGTTGGTTGGTTATGTGTATTGCTGGGGGGTTGCTACTAAAGTGGACTTCTGGGAATTTTAGCTACTAATGAAGTTGTTACTTCAAGTAGCGACTTCCGCGTTGGACTAAAGTAGCTATTTGAGGTAGCGGCTCCTAGTATTTGCTAAAGTCGTTATTTGAAGTAGCGATTTCTAGTTGGAATGTTTTGTTCTGATGTCGCTAATTGAAGTAGCGAGTTCTAAGAAAGTGATGGGTCTGGAAATTAAGTTAAAACAGTGACAGGTCTGGGATATATTCGCCCCATTTTGAAGCTTCGGGTAAAAAATTCTATATACTGCATTAATTATATGTATTAAAGAGAGAGAGAGAGAGAGAGAGAGAGAGAGAGAGAGAGTAGGAAAAAGCTTCTCTTTGATAGCGGTCATAGGGGAGTGCAGAAAGGATCTGATCGTAGATAGAGACTTCAACCTGTGCGGGGGTAGGGGCGTAGAGAGAGAGTAATAAATAATAAAGGTGTGCCAGTGGTGTATTCTAGGAAGTAGTGTCTACAGGTCTAGGAAGTAGTGTGTACAGGTCTATTCTAGGATGTAGTGTAAATATATAGTGATATGTCATGATGATCGGTCGGCTCCATTCAAAATGGTTTGAACAAAATGAAAACCAACGCCACCGATCACTGGAAACATTCTAGTTGCATAATCAAAATTGACTGTTGGCTTTTCAGAGCCGACCGAAGCCATCTGAGTCAGTCGGTGCCGGTCGGTCTAGTTTTTTGGTTAAAGTTACACCCCTAGTTAAAATATCAAAATACTATGGTCGGTGTGGATTCATAATTGGAGTGCATTAGACTATGAAAATGGATACTCATTTGCTTAAGGTTGGGGCGATGGTAGCTTAAAACTCTATTCAACTTTGTCAACTCAAAATGCCTACAGGCTATAGCCTATTAAATATGCTCTTAGAGGATCTCCAAGGAGCTCTTCTAACTTTTTTTTAAAGTTGATACTTTGAAAATCTGGTTGACACTTTGAAGAGAAACTTTTTGCTCAAAAAGTCGACAAACTCTTCAAACTTTAATAGTTTATTATTTCCTATGTTACTATTATTATTGTTATATTTGTTTCAGATTTTGATCTTTGAATGTCCACATGTCTTTTCTTTTGGTAGTGTTGAATGTCACATCAAAGATGGAATAAAATAACGAGTTTCTTTGACTCGACTAAGTAGTTGAGCGTCCATTTCCTTTTTACACCTCGTTAGTTGAAGTCTGACATTTGGTAGGTTTGTTGGAGACTAAAAAGTGGATATCCACTGGTCAATTATTTAAGCAATTGAGTTTGCTTATTCTATTAGAGATGCTCTTACACCAAAAGTTCAGTACGTACGTTGCTTTGGTTAGTTTTTTTTTTAATTGATTCATAGTCTCTTTTATGGGAGTAGTTGTTTTTCTTTTAAAGGAAAAGGAGAATTCATTGCCAAATCAAGGAGTTATAAACTCAAAAAGGACAAGAGACAGGATACATTCAGGAAAAGCATCAAAATAAAGTGTGTGAATGGTGGGTATTTGCAAACCTACCAAGCGCATGGGCCACTTGATTACGACGTACATGAGACACATCCACAACACCCAATCGAGAGAGATACATTTTTGTCCCTTCAAATATATGACCACTCAGGGGCAAGACATGGCTCAATTTTCTTCAGCATCTAGACCATACTCAAATAGTCCATTTCAAGGACATTGGCATGCAAACCAGTCTCCTCAACAGCAGCACAAGCCCGAAGGGCAGCCAAGGCTTCATATACTGCCGGTTGCAAAACAACTGGCACAAAGACTGAGATGCCAAACATGACATGGTCGTTATGGTTATGGACCACCGCCCCTACACCATATCCATTTAACTCATCCAAACATGCTCCATTCACATTTAATTTCACCACACCATGGGCAGGTGCTTGCCAAGCAATCTGATGCAATGCCGGGTCGCGAGGAAGCCCAACCTCTTGAAGTGAAGTGAGCTTACTACAAAATCGATCCACAAAAACTCGAATTCCCATGGTTGTGTTGCCTTCACCCTTAAACATTCGTTTGTTTCTATCACTCCAAAGTCCAAATTGCCCAAGCTGTGGTCAAGAAGAGGGAAGCTCTATCAATTTATTCAGTTTTGGACACAAAGTCCAGCCAATCCCCAATTCGCATATGGTGGCCCGATTTGGAACAACTATTAGAAAAGTGGAAACTCCACACATCCTTTGCAAAATGGCGGTCACTAATCGCGTAGGTTAATGTTGTGTGAGTTCTTTTGTGATATGTATGAGATATATGGATGGGTATAACACGTAAGTAGGTTAGTATAGGTGGAACAACAGATAAAATATAATAAAATAATACAAAAAGTGTAGTAGAACAATAATGTATAAAAATACAGTAGAGAAATGGGAGTCGGAGAGAGCATGGCTCGAATCGGATGAGAACCGAAGTAGCCCCAAGTGAGAGAGAGAGAGAAAGCAGTAAGTGTCTGGGAGTTATGCATGCTGGAGTACGTTCAAAGGGCGGTAAACAAGTATTAAAATAGGGTGAAGTGTAGGGTGAAACGAAGGGTCTGGGAAACCGAGGGTGTTGATAGAGACGAAGGGTCAAGGTAAGGCAAAGGGCTAAGTAAGACGAGGGGCCTTGCGGTCCTAAGGGTCTGATTGTGCTCGGGACAATGGGAATATTTTGTAAATGGGTTGGAGGAGTAGTCACTGTTGATCTTTTGCGGTAGTAAAGGATTCTGTGTGGCTGTCTTAGTCCGGTTGGATGTAGTAAATGAGACTACTATTTATACAGAAAGTCATATGAGGCTGCTAAGTTTTAATGTGGTGGGAGAGAAGCTGAATTGACATTCTCTGAGTGGATTGTTTGTTTTAGGTATATGGACGGTATGGATGGTTTAAATGCTCATGTTTAAGGTAGGTGGAGGTATTGAATGAGATGTTGATCTATCATGGGCTTCGGGAGAAATAAGTCAAATAAAGAAGGTATTGTCCCTCAGTGGCAGATGAAGGTTGTGGGGTTAGTCAAGGGGGAAAGATATGTTATTGGTGCAGAGGTTTAAGCGAGTGAGGATACCGAGGCTCATGCCATTGGTGTAGAGGATTAAGCAAGGGCGAGTGTCGAGGCTGCAGAGGGTTAAGCGAGGGCGGGAACCAAGGTTCTCTTTTATTGATGCAGCACAAGCTTGAAGTGACTAAGCACTGTTGGTCAAGGGTTTAAGAAAGTTGTACACTAATGGGCTTCGCCCATTGGTTGTGAGACTGATCGAGGTCAGGCACGTGAAAGTCACGTGTGTCTCTCTCTCTCTCTCTCTCTCTCTCTCTCTCTCTCTGGGACCAACCCTAACCTTTCCCATGGGGCGCAGGCTAGGGAGATGCCTTCGGTTCTAGCCACCTAGCCATGAGCTTCTGAAATCCAGCGGACTTGAACCACCCTTAGGTACTGCTTCCGGACCAAGGGTGGGTGTCCGAGAGGTGAGTGTGTGTATATTTGAAGTGTGCTTTCTTTGAGGGCTACTTGAGATGGGCTTTGTTTGAATAAGGCTTCGGAGTGGAGTCATCTGTAGTGGGGGCTTTGGAGTGGGCTACTTTGGACCTTCGTAGATTAAGGCTTTGGAGTGGAATCATAGACTTTGACTTCCAAAGTAAAGCTTCGGAGTGGTGAGGCTTCGGAGTGGACTCATCCGAAGCAGGACTTCAGAGTGGGCTAACGGAGGCTTTGGAATGGGCTTATTTGAAGTAGGGCTTTGGAGTGGGCTCATTGAGGTCGGCCTTGGGGCGAGTTTCTCAATCGTGGAGCTTCACAGTGGTCTCCGTAGGGTAGGTCTTGTTTGTAGCCATTGTTATTTGTGGAGCCCATATTGATACACGTGGAGCGTTGGTGATGTGTACTGGTCAAGCTGTATGAGCGGTCAACTACTATCTACATTAGCCTCCCTGTCCGTATTCTAGGCGTGAAGCGGCTAGGATACGGGAATTATTCTTGCGTATCTTTCTGAGATTGTTTTTCTGATGACGAATGGACATTATGTCTTTTGCTGGTGGTACTGGTGTTTTGATAACTTTGTTGATGGTTGACGGACGTCTCAGCTTTTGCAGATAACACCGACTTTCTGGTGAAGTTTCTGATGGCGAATCTTGTTGGTAGATTAGTTTAGTAAATAATAGTGTTACTCGATGTCTATATCCATTGTACATCCTTGGAATAGCAGCTATAAAAAAGGGACTTTGGAGAATTCATACATCCAACTCTTCAACGTGCATTCTCTCTTACTCTTTCGGTGAAAGTGTGAGGCATGTTCCAGGTTCCACTTTATGTTGTAGAAAACTCTTTATTTGAATTTTTATCATGTGAGGCCAGAGTGTTTTGGCGATGGTGTGGAGTCAAAACTTCTTGGGACCTCCACCATGGCTTGTACCAAGCTTGTGCATGGAGTGGGGCTACAAGTTTTGCCTAGCATATTTTCAGGGATCTTTTCTATCAGTGCAAAAATGGGGAGAGAATGTTTTCATTAATGCACATGTCTTATTTGACTGTGTGTGTTCTATCCGGGTGTCATGCTTCTTCGTGGTGCTTGAGGCGAGTGAATGATTTATACTGCCTTCCTCATATATTAAGGATGAAGTTCTTAATTGTGGGATAGTTGGTAGTGCCGTTGTGTTTTGCTGTCAACCGCTGCGAGGCCCTCTTTGGCAGAAGTATTGGGCTACTGAGCTCGAAGCTTTAGCCTTCGAGGCTCTGTTACAAGGTCTCGAATTGGATGATATTTTCAGGTGAAACGGCGGCTCAGCTTCGTTCCCCATTTCGAATCAGACTCTAGTAGGCGCAGGTGTGCACCCATTTTATTGTATGTATTGGGTCTGTTCCATAGTGCACCCATTGTCCTTGAATTGATGTATGTATTGGGTCTATGGTATTGAGAATTCAATTTTGGTGTTTGAGATTGTGCATTTTGTTTTCACATTTCTCATGGCGTATCATTCTTTTGATGAGTGCTGGTATGGAGAAACCCTGAGATATTAATAATGTGGAAAAAAAGAATAGAGGGAGGGGAGGATGTTGCTCGCTTTGTCCCTTGATGTCAATATATATATAAAATAGGGGGTTTGTACCAGTACTGCCCTTGTGAGGCTAAGAGATAGGGAGCGCGACGCTTGTCCCATCCTTAGGATTGGGAGAGGGAGAGTGTGTTACTCATGTCGCATACGTGATTGAGTATGTATTGCTTATGCTACCTATATGGAGATATGGAGACTAGATTCGTGCTCTTTGGGGATTGGATATTACAACTGAACGATTTGGAGATAGGGAGACCAGGGAGAGAACGTGATGTTCATGTCATGTCACTATACAGATTTGGAGATAAGGGGAGAGTGCGATGCTCGTGCCATCATATGGAGACATAGAGATGAGGGACATGCCCTTCTTTGGAGATTTGGGGATTAGGGGGAAAGCAGGTGCTCGTGCCACCACTCTGGTGGAGAGCGTGATGCTCATGCTACCCTTCCCAAAGGGGGAGAGCATGTTGCTCATGCCACCCTAGTGAGGCTAGAGGGGGAGAGCGCGATGCTCGTGCCACCTTATGGAGAGTAGAGCTCGTTCGTTATGGAGAGACAGAGAATAAATCGTAATAATACTGATAGTGATAGTGGAGTTATTGAGCGTTTGTCAGCAATGGAGTCTATATGTTGGTGATTACTCATGCTATGATGTATCATTTCGATGTATCAAAGTACTTGTCCTACTTCGAGAGGGTACAGGGTGAGAGTGGGACGTGTTTGGTTGCCATAATTTTAAAAAATCCTCATGCTTTGTCCTGCTTAGAGATATAGACCCAGTGAGCTTTGTGCCTTGTCATACCAATAGTGAAATAATGTAAACGCTTTTTCGAGGGATACAAAGAACAGTTATCGAGTAAGCTTTCGAGTAAGCTTCGGCGGGGTACTTTGAGGGTGCGAGAAAGACCCTATCTGAGTGAATGTCTTTGACATGTAGCTTGGTTGCTTAGTCATTTTGAGGCAGTAAGCAGCATATCGCTGGCCAAAGACCAAGTGCTGGTGGCATCATATCACTGGTTAGAGAGTGAATTTGTTGGTAAGGGAACAAATGGAGCATGTTGCTGACTAGTAAGTGGTGGCAGTGTGTTGCTAGGGAGAGAGCAAGTGGTGGTTGTGGCAACATGTATGTTGTGTGTAGATGGCCAGAGAGCAAGTGGTGGTAGCATTTCTTGTGGCAAGCATGTTTGTAGGGACATTGTACGTTTTGATCATGGTCTTGGGGATAGTGAAGTTGAAAATTTTGTATCTTCCCGAGGGCTCCCCTTTTTTTTCTTTTTGGCTTCTATGTTGAAGTGGTGATTGTGAGGACGAGCCAAGATTTGTCAATCCATTACATTAGTTCTACCAACAAGAAGTGTGTTGTGACTAGTCGTATATTATGGAGCTGGTCATTGTAAGAGGCTTGCTCAGCGGAGCAATAACTAGCGGGAGAGAATAAAGCTGATCAACTGTTGGGCCTTATATTTGTATGGAGAAAAGATTTTTTTGGAGAATGAGCTGTCTAAGATTGAGCAAAAAAATTGGCAGTGCTTGTAACTCGGATGGTCCATTTGTCTGCCTATCAATGACAGTGGACTCCTTGAGGGGTACAAAGACTGTTTAGATCAGCGGATCCCCTCTCCTCCCCCTTAGAAAAAAAAATAACAACTGGCAGCTTAGGTGGAACATTTTCTTCTCCCATGGTAAAGGGAGAAAAGAATTGATTACTTGAGTAGAGAGTTTTCCTTCTCCCATCAAATAATAAAAGACAGAATGTTGTAGCATTTTCGTTCTCCCCCTTAAAAAAAGGGGATAAGGGTTGTAAAACATTTTTTTTTTCTGTCTCGAAGAAGAAACTGGTGGCTTTGCTACGGCATGGAATCAAGTGACCATTGTGATGTACTATAGTATTGCACTGGTTGTACTGCATGTGGATAGTATAGAATTCCTTCTGTAATAATGTATTTGTGTGTAGGTATATGGGTGGGTTGTGTTGGGAATAAGTATCTTTGGTGAGGGGATGAGGGTGGTTGGTTGTGCTGGTAAAGCAGAGTTGTGGCAATTATCTTGAGGTTAATCTGCCTGTAATGTATCTTTTTCTGTATCTTTGGAGACTCTTTTTTTTTTTGTGTCTGTGTGTGTGTGTGTGTTTTGGTGTTTGGTTGTAGGGCTGAAAGAGGGAGTTGAGGGTAGGAGAGAAGCAGAAGTAAAAGATGACATGAGTCCACAGTGTGAAAGATCTCGTGGGTGCAGAGTGAAAACTCTTGAGATTGCCTTGGGTTTGTAGATGGAGATTCAACGAGTGAAATGGGCCACAATTTCTCAAATGGATATTTAACAAGTGAAACTTGCCATGGACACGCGAATGGAGATTCAACAGATGAAATATGCCACGGTTTGGTGGGTAAAATATTTCACAGTACGCAGATGGAGATTAAGCGGGTGAAATGTGTCGCCATCTGTAAATGGAGATTCAACGGTTAAAATATGTCGTTCGCTGATAAAGATTCAGTGGATGAAACGTGAAGCAGTCTGCGGATGGAGATTCAGCAGATGAAATATGTTGCGCTTTGCTCGTGCAGAATGGTTAATTTTTTTTTGACTGATCCGAGAGAGATTGAGTTTGAGATGATTCCCAGAGAGAGCGTGGAGATTCAGCGGATGAAATGTACCGTGGTCCACGGATGGAGATTCAGCAGATGAAATGTTCTGTAGTCCGCGCCTGCAGAATGTTATTATTATTGTTATTATTATATTTTTTTTTGGACTGATCCAAGAGCTGGAGAGATTTGAAAGAATTTCGATAGAGAGTGGAGATAGGGAGAGAGATGGGTGGTCCGAAGGGGGTGGGGTTCGGAGGTTGGTGGAGGCCGAATAGGGGTAGGCCCAAGAGGGGGGGGAGGGGGGGGGGGGGGGGGGGGGGGGGCGTAAAGGTGGGAGGGGCCTTTTTCTTTTTTGAGTCTGGATGAGGAGAGGGAGATCCGAAGGGGTGGGGGTTCCGAAGGGTGGGAATTCCGAAGGGGGTGTGTCCGATGCCCTTAGTGGTTCCGAAGGGTGGGGAGTTTCCGAAGGGGGTGGGTCCGATGCCCTTAGTGGTTCCGAAGGGTGGGGGTTTTCCGAAGGGTGGGAATTCCGAAGGGGGTGTGTCAGATGCCCTTAGTGGTTCCGAAGGGTGGGTGGCTTCCGAAGGGGGTGGGTCCAAAGGTGGAGAAGGGGCGATGCCCTTTCTTTACTTTTTTTTTTAGAAGGAGGGGTCTGAAGGAGGGTGGGGTCCAGAGGTGGAGAGGGGCTGAAGGAGTGGAGGCCGAAGGGGGGGCTCCGATGCCCTTTTTTTGTGACCTGAGGGGGGGGGGGTCCGAAGGTGTGTGGGGGGAGGGGTTGGAAAAACCCTGAGTGGTGTGGGTGCCAGGGACAACCCCGAATGGAAGTGGTTTGTTAAGCCAAGAAGGGGGTGGGTGCAGAGGTGGTGGAGGTGGAGATGGGTGGGGGCCGATGGTGATGGAGGCCGAAGGTGGGTGGAGATCGAAGGGGGTGTAGAGGCAGAGGTGCGTGGAAGCCAAAGGGAGTGTGGGCCGAAGGTATCGTCCCCCTTTTGTGTGCTAAGGAAGGGGGCCGAAGGTGAGGGGATCTAAAGGTGGAGAGGGATTCGAATGTGGAGAGTGGCCGAAGGTGGGGATTTTTTTATTTATTTTTTTAATATGTATGTGGTATGGGGGCAAGTGTTGTTGTGTAGTATCTTGGGGAGTCAGTAGGAGGAGTTTTTAAAGTTAGGTGACATTTAGATGTGCATGTGGTGTAAATAAAAACCAACATAATAAAATGCACTTTTTTTTTTCTTTTTGGGCGAAGGTTAGTAGCTGCAAGTGAGTGGGGCGAAGGAGAGTAGCAGCGAGTGAGGAGGCGATGGTGAAATCCCTTCTTTTTACTTTGGTTTTTTTTTAACGCGAAGGCGAGTAGTCGCAAGTGAGGGGGGTGAAAGTGAGTATCTGCAAATGAGGGTGCGGAGTTGAGCAGCAGTAAGGTGGTGAAGGTGACATTTATGTTTTTGGGCCATGGTTAGTAGGCTCAAGCGAGGGGTTGTGAGTATCTGCAAATGAGGGTGCGGAGTTGAGCAGCAGTAAGGTGGTGAAGGTGACATTTATGTTTTTGGGCCATGGTTAGTAGGCTCAAGCGAGGGGTTGTGAAGGTGAGTACCCGCAAATGAGGGGGCAGAGTTGAGCAGCAGTAAGGAGGCGAAGGTGACATATTATATATATGTTTTTTGGCCATGGTTAGTAGCCGCAAGCTAGGGGGGGTGAAAGTGAGTACCCGCAAATGAGGGGGCGGAGTTGAGCAGCAGTAAGGAGGCGAACGTGACATTTTGTTTTTGGCCATGGTTAGTAGCCGCAAGCGAGGGGGGTGAAAGTGAGTACCCGCAAATGAGGGAGCAGAGTTGAGCAGCATTGAGGAGGCGATGGTGACATTTTTTTTTTGCCATGGTTAGTAGCCGCAAGCGAGGGGGGTGAAAGTGAGTACCCGCAAATGAGGGAGCAGAGTTAAACAGCAGTTAGGGGGCGAGGGTGACATTTTTTTTTTGTGTGGGGCCATGGGGCCGAAGGTCATGGGGGGGAGTAGGTAATGACCCGAAGGGTCATGGTTGACATAGGGTTTTTTTTTTGTTGACCACCGAAGGTCATTCGGGTTTGTTGACCCGAAGGGTCTTGGGGGTGGGGGTTTTTTATTATTATTTTTGAATGACCACCGAAGGTCATGGGGATGTAATGACCCGAAGGGTCTTTGGGGGGAGGTAATCAATGGTGGTTTTTTATTTTTTATACACATGGTGTATATATATATATATAAGGAGGTTAAGATAAAGTGAGATGAATTACCACATGGGGTAGTTACATGCATGGATAGAGCCAGTAATTTTGGTCAGGGGCCATAAGTTATACGGAGTTCGGGGACAACGCCCTGAGGTGATTTTTTTTAGTCTATTTATACGTAGTTGGCTATGTGCAAGTGATATTGAATTGTTGACCAATAAAAGAATTCATATTTCTTTTATTTATCAAGAATGGACTCAAAAAGAAATGTATATATATATATATATATTTGGCAAGTATATGGTGAACATTAGTTTGTCATTCGATGTCCGTTTAGGACGATTCAAAAAGCTGCGGGCTCATGCAAGCAAGCACCTAATTTTTAAATGGTTTGGGACATGACTTTTTCTAACCAAAAAAATTATAAAAAAAAAAAAAAAAAAAAGCCAAATTAAATGACCCATTTCAATGAAATTATTGAAAATTTTTCAATAAATTCTTGTTTGGCGAAAATAGTGACTCTTTCCTTTGATTACAAATTGTAACAAAGAAAAGAAATGTAACAAATGTGATTTTATATAATAAAAAAAAATGTTAACTACAAAATTCGTGGCTGTGCAAAAAGCTCGAGCCAAGCCCTTTTTCATATATTTTGATTAGGAGAGGGGTACAAAGTCGATCAAATTTTTGAGAGATGAAATGGGTGGCGATGTATGGACAATATAGATAGATGGCTATAGATGGCTAAGAAATGATAGGGTGTGACAAAAAGTAGCAGTGGAGTAAATGCAAATAAATTAACCAAATGATTTTTTTTTAAAAATATATATATGTATATACATATCCTCAGGGGATGGAGGGGGTGGTACCAGTTTTGGCTTACAAAGATGAAGTTGAGCGTCGGCAACACCAGAGGATTGTAGTTTGTGTTTGCCAACCATGCTTGCGAGTATACCTCTCACTGTGGTCGCCAAAATGTGTGAGTTCTTTTGTGATGTGTATGAGATATATGGATGGGTATAACACGTAAGCATGTTAGTATAGGTGGAACAACAGATAAAATATAATAAAATAATGCAAAAAGTGTAGTAGAACAATAATGTATAAAAATACAGTAGAGAAATGGGAGTTGGTGAGAGCATGGCTCGAATCGGATGAGAACCGAAGTAGCCCCAAGTGAGAGAGAGAGAGAAAGCAGTAAGTGTCTGGGAGTTATGTATGCTGGAGTACGTTCAAAGGGCGGTAAACAAGTATTAAAATAGGGTGAAGTGTAGGGAGAAACGAAGGGTCTGGGAAACCGAGGGTATTGATAGAGACGAAGGGTCAAGGTAAGGCGAAGGACCAAGTAAGGCGAGGGGCCTTGCGATCCGAAGGGTCTGATTGTGCTCGGGACAATGGGAATATTATGTAAATGGGTTGGAGGAGTAGTCACTAGTGATGTTTTGCGGTAGTAACGGATTCTGTGTTGTTGCTTGGTCCGGTTGGATGTAGTAAATGAGGCTACTATTTATACAGAAAGTCATATGAGGCTGATAAGTTTTGATGTGGTGGAGAGAAGTTGAATAGGCATTCTCTGAGGTGATTGTTTGTTTTAGGTAGATGGACGATATGGATGGTTTAAATGCTCGTGTTTAAGGTAGGTGGAGGTATTGAATGAGATGTTGATCTGTCATGGGCTTCGGGAGAAACAAGTCAAATAGAGAAGGTATTGTCCCTCGGTGGCAGACGAAGGTTGTGGGGTTAGTCAAGGGGGAAAGATATGTTATTGGTGCAGAGGTTTAAGCGAGTGAGGATACCGAGGCTCATGCCAATGGTGTAGAGGATTAAGCGAGGGCGAGTGTCGAGGCTGCAGAGGGTTAAGCGAGGGCGGGAACCAAGGTTCTCTTTTATTGGTTCAGCGCAAGCTTGAAGTGATTGAGCGCTGTTGGTCAAGGGTTTAAGCAAGTTTTACGCTAATGGGCTTCGTCCATTGGTTGTGAGACTGGTCGAGGTCAGGCACGTGAAAGTCACGTGTCTCTCTCTCTCTTTGGGACCAACCCTAACCTTTCCCATGGGGAACAGGCTAGGGAGATGCCTTCGGTTCTAGCCACCAAGCCATGAACTTCCGAAATCCCAGCGGACTTGAACCACCCTTAGGTACTGCTTCCGGACCAAGGATGAATGTCCGAGAGGTGAGTGTGTGTGTATTTGAAGTGTGCTTCCTTTGAGGGCTACTTGAGATGGGATTTTTTTGAATATGGCTTCGGAGTGGAGTCATCCATAGTGGGGGCTTCGGAGAGGGCTACTTTGTGCCTTCGGAGAATAAGGCTTCGGAGTGGAATCATAGGCTTTTGACTTCCAACGTGAAGCTTCGGAGTGGTGAGGCTTCGGAGTGGACTCATCCGAAGTGGGAGTGGGCTAGCGGAGGCTTTGGAATGAGCTTATTCGAAGTAGGGCTTTGGAGTGGGCTCATTGAGGTCGGCCTTGGGGCGAGTTTCTCAGTCATGGAGCTTCACAGTGGGCTCCGTAGGGTAGGTCTTGTTTGTAGCCATTGTTGTTGGTGGAGCCCATATTGATACACGTGGAGTCGTTGGTGACATGTACTGGTCAAGCTGTATAAGCGGTAGAGGAATTAAGATGCAGCGATCAGAGATGGGAACAGCTTTATGTACAAGGTACAAATTGCACAAGACAAAATCATGAAGGATGGACCATCCAAAACAGCAAATCTTAAGTGGAATAGGAAGCGCCCAAAGTCTTTTCCATTGAAAACCCCTAGCATGACTCGATGTCGAGCCACGCCCCTGCGCCATCATCTTCCTTCGCATCTCAACATGATAAGCCGAGTGCACTGTGAACGCACCTTTCTTGTCCCAGTTCCAAATCAAAGTGACGGATGAGGCACTCGGATGAATTGGAATTCGTAAGATTGAAGGCATCCGATGTCTCCAACGCAGGGTTTTCCAATGCGATACAATAGCATGCCTTCCAAAAATCATTATTCCAATGTTGCACCATCCCTCATGATAAAATATAGGGTAAATTACACTGACCTCCCCTGAGGTTTGACGTAATTACACGGACCTCCCCTCTAGTTTGCAAAATTACACAAACCTCCCTCGAGGTTTGTAATTCGGTAACAAAATGCCCCCTCCACTAACGTTCCGTTAGTTTTTTTTACATTTGCCTCCCCTGAAAATTACAATTAGCCCCCCTATATTATAAAATTGTCATACTAAGCCCCCTTTCTCTTATATTTTTGTTCTAATTATAAAATCCCTCCTCCCTCCTACGTTTTTGGGTTAATTTTTTTAGCATTAATTTATATCTACACAAAATATACACAAAATACATATAAATAGGTCCAAAATTTTTTTTTCCAAGAACAAACCTCTGTCAAGTCCCCCTGTATTAATTTTCTAGATCCGCCCCTGCCCTTATGCTTCAAAAGTGGACACTTAAAACCCCTGTGATTGTGGACTAAAATGGAACTGTTATGTTTTCACTCAAAACTGACGAAAATTCTAAAATTGGTTAAAAATATAAACACTTAACCCATTTATGATTTCACTCAAAGAGCGTTAACCCCAAAATTAACATCACAAAATGGGTTAAGTGTTTATATTTTTAACCAATTTTAGAATGTTCATCAGTTTTGAGTGAAATCATAACAGTTCCATTTTAGTCCACAATCACAGGGGGTTAAGTGTCCACTTTTGAAGCATAAGGGCAGGGGCGGATTTAGAAAATTAATACAGGGGGGTTTGATAGAGGTTTGTTCTTGGAAAAAAAAATTTTGGACCTATTTATATATATTTTGTGTATATTTTGTGTAGATGATATAAATTAATGTTACCAATGACCTGTTGGCCAAGTGGTAAGGAGTTCGTTCTCCTCGCTATAAATTTCACTCAAAGAGCGTTAACCCCAAAATTAACATCACAAAATGGGTTAAGTGTTTATATTTTTAACCAATTTTAGAATTTTCGTCAGTTTTGAGTGAAATCATAACAGTTCCATTTTAGTCCACAATCACAGGGGGTTAAGTGTCCACTTTTGAAGCATAAGGGCAGGGGCGGATCTAGAAAATTAATACAAAGGGACTTGACAGAGGTTTGTTCTTGGAAAAAAAAATTTTGGACCTATTTATATGTATTTTGTGTATATTTTGTGTAGATATAAATTAATGCTAAAAAAATTAACCCAAAAACGTAGGAGGGAGGAGGGATTTTATAATTAGAACAAAAATATAAGAGAAAGGGGGCTTAGTATGACAATTTTATAGTATAGGGGGGCTAATTATAATTTTCAGGGGAGGCAAATGCAAAAAAAACTAACGGAACGTTAGTGGAGGGGGCATTTTGTTACCGAATTACAAACCTCGAGGGAGGTTTGTGTAATTTTGCAAACTAGAGGGAAGGTCCGTGTAATTACATCAAACCTCAGGGGAGGTCAGTGTAATTTACCCTAAAATATACCATTGTCATACTCTGTGAAATCGGCATTCGTCTATTGAGCTTGTCAGTAAAGATGAACCAACGGCTAAAAAATTGTAGTTGAGTGGTTGCTAGAAAAGGTAGTCGACAAGTGGTTGTAGTAAAAAAAAAATGGCATTGGTTATGAAATGTATCATTGGATAAGGTGTGCCAAATTATAACATTTTAGTGTTGTTGCAAAATGAAAAGGAAAAATAACATTGCCATGTGCAAAATGGCTTATTTTTGCGTTCGAGGCTCTTAACATGTGGACACTTTATGAAGCTTTTATAGTCGTTTCTTTCTGGAGTATAGACTTGATTTTGGTGGAAGTGGTATCTTTCTAAAAGAAATAGAATATGGATGTCCTTTCGCCGCATTTTGGTACTACTGGAAGGAAAGGTGTCTATTTAAGTATGTTATTTTGATGTTAAGATAGAGATTAAAATTGGAATCCGCTTGGATTGGCTATAACTTATATATATATATATATATATATATATATATATATATATATCATAACACCCATTCAACTTCCTGCATCACATTGGTTAAAGCGTCTCTGGACTTACTTCAATCAAAATATACTTTTGGAACTTTAAAGTGCTGCTTAAAATTTATCCAAACATGAATACATGTGTTTCGGCCAGGAACATGTTTTGCCCCCAAACTTATATTAAAGAAGTTAATACAATACTTGCTTTTGCATGTAAATCAAAAGGAAAGCATTCATTTAGGCTTAGTTTGGCCCCCACGTGGCATTTTCAAAGTAACTTATGAAATTTATGATTAAGTGATTTCATTACTCTTCAAAAAAATATCACATAATCAAAAAAACAAACTTCAACTTTTAAAAGCTCCCCCTTAAAAGCACTAAGTTCGATTTTTGTAAAGCACATAAACTAGTTACCAAATGAATTAAAAAGAAATTATGCTTTAAAAAAGAAGCAACACCAAAATGGGTGCCAAACTAAGCCTTACTCCGGCCCAAAAGAAGCAACAAGAAAGGAAATATAATTGGTTTAGGCCAAGAGCTGATTTGTTGGAGACTTGATGGCTATTGATAGTTAAATCAACCCAGATATCCCATCTAATACACAACACATACACACACACAGAATCCAGCTGAAGCCAATGAAGAGTTCCTTCCTTGAACTTAATCAAACGTAGAACATCCAAGCACTTGTGCACCATTTCATGCTCTGCTGATATTTACGTTCAAAATTGAGAAATTCCTAACATACAAAGGAGTTCAACAAACCAAGAAATTTCCACAACTGGGGATTAAAGAGTTGAAGAGACAACTCCAGATGAAAAGCTTTTTTTCCAGCTAGCGCAGATAATTTTGATCATCGATAAGACCTTCTTAATCCTCCTTGTGATACCACCCAAGTTCACACATATTTCTTCGTCGTCACATGTCACACTTACCAAGAACATAACAAATCTAAAATCCTACATAAGAAAAAGGAGGTTAAAGAGAGACCATAATTCAATGTTCATCGAAAAGCAACATTACATCATATTTTTTTCCGAAAAAAAAAACTTTACATCATATTAGGGTTAGGTGATGGAAGTTTCTGGTAATGACCTTAACTACAACACTTTTTCCCACAAATCTAAGGCAGCCTAAGGCAGCCTAAAATAGCTCCGACATTTGGAGAAGAGTAATTCTATGCTTCCCAAATGATGTGAAAGTGGGCTAAGTAAAAACAACTTCTAATCAAAATTCAACTGGTCCCACTTTATCAGACTTGACCACTACCAAATGATTTGAAAAGTACTTTTGGAATAGAAATTTGAGAAGCATAGCATTACTTGAGAAGAGAAATCACAACAAAAACGGGAGCTTTCAAACAGTTATGATGCTAATCGTCGCAATGACAACATGTATCTCATCATAACATTCAACGTTTGCAACAACTTGATGTGAATCTTTTAGTTTGCTAAAGCATACTCCTGAGTCCTGACTGAAAGGTACTATTACATATATACATATATATATATATACATGTAAATTTAACGTGAAACGGATACTTCCATTGACTTGAAACACCAATACTGTATTCTATTTCCTGGAAGCCTGGGATATGCCTATGCATGAGAAAAGGCAATAACATGTTCTCAAGTAGGATAGATCCGTCGATTTTGCAGCACCATCGAGCATAACTAATTTTGCTAAATAAAAGACCAGAAATCTATAAGATGAATTCCAATGAGCACAGATTATTTCTTGATTCCATCATAAGATTCATAACTTTGAGTTACATCACAACAATATATAATGCAACCACTCACTTTCTAGCATGGCCGTGAAGGCAAGTGAAGGACCAAGAAGTTAATAATGGAACAATTCCGATTAGCATATTTTGGGAGCTGCAAATTGCATTGCCATCAAACAAACAAGATTGAAAATGATGGAGGATACATTTGCTCACACTACTAAAAGTGCCAAAGTACTAATTAAACATCCGAGTGGCTGATAAGTAAACAGTGCCTTAAAGCTGAGAACAGGGGCTCTCATAAGAATATGAAATGATTAATGCCAAATAGCAACACTAGGTGCGGAAAATTGAGGCAAAAGAAAAACTTAAATTCAAGAATGTTAGATGGAAGTAATTGAGGACAATATGAAAACAGTTACAAATGGTTTGGTCGTGTCAATAAAGATCATCCACCACATATGTTTCGATAACAGAACAGAGTTGGATCATTCGCTGAAAAAAAACTCAGCAAATCTGGATAAACTGATTGTTGAGAGCATAATCTGATCAAAGGTCAGGGGCCACTCATAATAGAGCCGATCAGCAAAATAAGTAAATAGAAAATATGCATATATAAATTAAACAACTCATGGGACCAAACCAATTAGTTGGACTTAAAATAGTTTTAAGTTCATTGATAAGTTTCGAGAGAAGTTTTAGAGCAAAAAAGAATAGCTGATGAGACTGAAGATAAGCCAAGGCTGGGCAACATTGGATAAAGCCCGACCTTGAATCAAACTGAAACTCCAGGTAGTTCATGAACCAAATTAAGATAGTTAAACAATCTTACCAGCTCAATTCTACGTTGACGTCCTAGCATCTCTAACTGGAGTGAGAAAATTCCATTGCACGGACTCACAAGATAGTTAAAATCTTTGATCAATTTCCATAGCACTTTACTATTTTCTATATTTTAAAGTTTTGCATACTATTTTCCTGAAAAGATGCGCAATTGGAATATGAAACTCAAATCTTCACTATCTAACTGAGCCAAGCTTAGTCGATTCAAGCTTCGCATGTGAGGAAAACAAGATTAGAATTCTCTTTTAATTGGTAAACGACCTTGTCAAGCTAATCCAACAATCTGATCATGAACTTAATATATTTATTGCCTGATTATTTGAGTAGTAGATGGATTACCATATTCTGAATTGTTTTTGGAAAAATTGGAAAAAAAAAACTTCACAATGGTAGATGTTAGAACTTCTATTCATAATTCCACACAATATACGAAAGCGCTCTCATTGGATAAAACAAAAGAAATAGTCACATAAAAATTAACCTCCTCGCTAAAACTTCCTATTACATAAAAAATACTATAATTAATCTTAAACCCATGCCTTTTTAGTAGCAATGCCACTTGTAGTCAAACGCTTCATAAAATACCAATGTATCAGTTTTCTGATAAAACCAATAAGAAACCTTTTCTTTTCTTTGGATATGACTGGTGAGAAACAAGATAAGCAGTACTTTTGCTGTTTCCTGGCAAAGAAGAAGTCAAAAGCATGACTAGAAGATAACATAAAAAGGACCATATGTTATTACACAAAAGTAAAAGGTGCTCAATCTGATGGTTGGTTGGTATCATAAATCTCAATGATAGGAGTTGCAGTGCTAGAAATGGCAGTGACAAATTGACAATAGCGAGACAACAACAGCAAAAATACAAATGCCATATTGCTGATGGAGAACATGACAATAATCCTAATTACTACGCATAGACTATGTACATTTATTTACATATATGAAAAAAGTGAATAGAGCTTCTGGTTGTGTAATAACATCAGTGTATTTGGCTAGTGAAAGTGACCCAGGTGAACCAAATTGGCTAGTCCAAATTGGCTAGAGCTTTTGGCCTCCTTCTTGGAGGTCGAGGGTTCAAAACCCCTGAGGGGCCCATTGGAAGATGTTAAGAAGGACAGACCTCAAGGATCTGGTGGCGTACTTACCAAGTTCACGAGTTTTAGAGTAGGCTCGAATCCTACTGCCAACTTGCCTCCCTGACTGACTTAGGCTTAGTTTAGCCCCCACGTGACTTTTTAAAAGGAGCTTATGAAATTTATTACTACGTTGTTTGATAATTTTATACAAGTGACACACTATTCTTCAAAAAGACATCGTGAAACCAAAAAGCAACCAGGAGCTTTTAAAAGCTCAAAAAACCCTAAGTTCAATTTTTACAAAACTCATAAACTAGTTACCAAATAAATTAATATAAAATTATACGTTAAAAAAGGAGAAGCACCAAAAGGGGGCCAAACTAAGCCTTAGTGTGTGCGCTATGGGTTGGTGCATGAGCCTTAGGTTTGCCTCCCTGTCTATTAGGCATAGATTCTGAAGCAGCGGAGGACAACCCTGAAGGGATTTGTCATCTCTAAAATAAAAATAAAAAAGAAAGAAAGAAAGTGAAAAATAAAATAGAGTGGCCCAGCTGACATTAGATTTTGAGGTGAGGGGGTGTTTTACAAGATCCTATTACAATTACCCACAAATTTCTAGAAAAATTCCAAAAAACTCAAAATATATGTAAAAAGATCAATTGGAACAAAGAGTAACATATACACGGCACTATACCAACTGATATATTCTTTTCAACACTCTCTGAGTACACTCTTGAGTCTTGACTCCTTATTCTAGATCGTTTTCGGCTAGAACGGCAGAGTAATGCTACACCCACAATCACTTCCACACCCAACACGTTATGGCCCTTATTTCGGTGGACCACAGGACCCATCGTAATCAAGGGGTGTGTTGGTTGTGGAATTCGTTGTGGGATTTTTGTTTACAGAACTCTAAGCTTTCAGCACATTAAAACTGAACATAAACAAACTTCACACACTCTACACCTGAATTAGTATATATTTTTTCGGTTTGAGATAGCTTTAATTTCACTGAACAACCCTGTGTAAATTCAAATCACATTGTTTCTTTCACTGGATTAACCAAATCTGTCATGATGGTACACGATGCACAGCTTATTACACCATCGGAAGTAAACGAACAACGAAAAGGGGACTGCTTATATACATTATACACCACATACATACATATATATATATATATATAAAATATATGCATACACAAAACAAAATCAACGTTAATTGGGTAAATCGAGAGAGAGAGAGAGAGAGAGAGAGAGAGAGAGAGAGAGAATCAAAAGGCGTGTACTTACAGTGAAAAGAGAAGAAATTCTCGATTTATGTGAGGAGATAAATTAGGGTTTCGAATTTCGTATCAAGAGTCTGTTTGATGAGAAGAGAGACAGACGGAGAGAGAGAGCTTCGCTCGCTCGCACTGAGACCGTTTCAGAGCGGTCCCGCCGCTGGAACACAGACTCCGAACGGCCTCCGACTCATCTGGACACACAACGGCCACCAGGCAGCCGGCGAGTGACCGGTTCAGATGGCGGCACGCCGCCTCACGCGGTGGCCCCTCAGGGAACCTCTGGTGACAGTCCCGGAGCGCTCGGTGCAGGCGATCGCAAGCGGCCAAACCCTCCGCCTCCGACGAGGCACTCGGTTTGTGGGTCCCTGACATGCTTTGCTTTGTGGGTCCCACAAAGACATATGATTCGTAGCACGAGAAAGGCGTCGTTGAATAAATAAAAGGCAATGATAAGGACACTAAAAAAATAAAGGGCAAAAATATTAGCAAGTATTCGTGGAATTTGTTTGTACTCATTGCCCTAAATAAATAATGTAATGTCGGATGTGATTAGTAATCTCTCAATCCCAACGGCCACGTCAAGTGCTCGACTAATCCTCCATCACAGGCATGGGCACCCCCACTTGTTATATTTTTGGACAAATTACATTGACTTCCATGGAGGTATATAATAATTATAGAATTTTTTTTTTAGTTTGGAAAATAACACTCAACTCTTCTCTATCTATTTTTTAATTGTAAGATTATTAATTTATTCCTTATCTCATTATATATATACACGTGTGTGTGTGTATTTGTGTGAGTGCGTGTGCACGCGCGCATTAGATAAAATTTTATATATTTGTCGATGGTGCCAAAATTTGGTTAAAGTAAATTAAAGTAGATTAAGGAGAGAGAGAGAGTGAGAGACTAGTTTTTTGTATGTGGTTCGGCCCTGTTAATGAAGGAACTTACGTCCACTTGTGTGTTTGAGCACGTTCATTATACTGTAAAAAGCCGGGGACCAGTGGTGAACCAACAATGGTTTGAGGCTACCATAGGTCGGCCGGGCGTGTTTATAACTACTATAGGGGTGCTATGCAGACTGAAAAGATGATCCCTTTCCATGGGGGTGAGTGGTCTCTTTTATAGATGCAAGAGACCTATTGATACAAGGAAATTATATAGATAAGGAAGTATAACTCAATTAGGATTGATTGACACTAATTGGATTAGGAAACGATGTGCACTTTCCAGTAGTATTCTAACTTGATTAGGAAATAGCTTGGAATATTCTGGGGCGCATCCCGTGGGCTTGGCTGGACTGTGCCTGTATGGACCGTGCCTGTGTGATCTTCCCGACCTGTTGGTCGGGTCGTGAACGAACCGCTCGGGAGGCCTCGGGCTAACCAAACCGCTCGGGCTGATGCTCATCCAAGGAACTGTGCATGATTTGGTTGAGATAAGGGTTGGCCACTGAGTGGAACCGCTCGGTCATAGGATAGAGCCAATTTTGGGCGTATCAGCTACCCACCATTTCCAAGGTTGGCCGGATGCCATATCAAGGCAAGTTTGAAAATATGTTCGATGCCGCTTGCCACTGTCTGAGCTCGAGAAAGCTGCTTTGGAGATTCTGAGTCTTGTGAATTCTCGGGAGTTGGTTAAGATTTGAGACTTAGCCTTGCTCGGAGTCTTTAAGTGCTCGGGAATCGGCCAAGAGTTTAGACTTAGCCGAATTCGGAGTCTTTTACTTGAGTTAGCTCCCAGGATGGTTATCTTCTACGCGTAAACCTTCGTCAAGGTTGTGGGCAAAAGAATTTGACCATATTGGAAAAGCCGACCTAAAGCGTATTGCTATAGGGTCCTTTTATGTTAACTCCCCAGGATGGTTATCTTCCGCCCAGCCAGCCTTCGTCAAGACTGTTGGGAGCAGAGTTTGACCATATTGGTGGAGCCGACCTAAAGCGTGTTGCTTTAGGGTCTTTTTTTCCTCCTCTATCGTGGGCCAACCTAAGAGGTTTTAGTCACCTCTATCATCGGTTTGGACTTAAGTGAAGTTATTGCCTCTGAGTATTGTAGGCACCCGGGTTGTCTAAGAGTTCGACTTAGTTAACCCCAAGGCCTGTAAATATCCGATGTGATTGCCTGTTTAGTTCATTGTGCCTTCCTTCCCCCCAAGCTTTCGCTAAGACGGAGGTCTATGGAGGCTATGACTGTAGATAACCGACCTGGAACATGGGTGGTTGCAGGGTCTTTTTAACCTTGCCATCATCAGCCACCTAGGGGGATTTGCCCCCATCGTCGGTTATGGACATGAGCGAAGCTGGTGCCTCGGATGTGACCCTGAGGTCTTTTGTGCCTCGGATGTGGTCCCGAGGTCTTTTATGCCTCGTGTGTATCATCCCGAGGTCTTTTGCCAACTGCGTAATAGTGGTCTTTGATTGCCTCGGGGTTGAGCCCGAGGTCTTTCGATGTGCCTCGGATGTGACCCTAAGGTCTTTTGATGTGCCTCGGGTGTGGCGCGAGGTCTTTTCATGTGACTCGGGAGTGGTCCCGAGGTCTTTGCAAGAGTTCTCTAACAGTCTGTGGAGTCTCATGCGATGATCTGGCAAGTATCACCGTAGTCGGGCTCATCTAGACTAATGAAGACAGATGTCGGGTGAGGATCACCGGGCTCCTAATTATTCTGAGTTGGAGGTAAGGTCGGGATCATTGGATCCTGACTGCTGCAAACTGGAGGCCGGGTCGGGGCTGCTGGACTCAGACCGATGCGAACTGGAGGTCGGGTCGGGGCTGCCGGACTCAGACCGCTGTGAACTGGAGGAACTGCTAGAACTACTGGGCTTCTCCACATTGTTCTTCCCGGGCTATTCTCGCTTCTGCTTACTTCCGAAACGCTCGTAGGTTTCTTGTCCGGGGTCTTTGGTCTTTAGAAACTCTTCAGTGTCAATGAATTTTCCAACCACCTGCAAGTTCAACCAAGGTTGCCGGTCGGTTTCTGTGAAACGACGTGGCGCACTTGGCGTGTTGAACTCCTGAGCAGAAGGCTATAATAGCAGCGCTTTCATCAAGATCTTAGATTCCGAGGTTCTCTTGATTAAATCGGTTGGTGAATTCCTTGAGGGTCTCATCATTCCTTTGTCTGACTGTCAGTAGCTGCATGTCAGGCTTTTACCGTCCATGCATGCCGATGAACTGGTAGATGAACTGCTTACTAAGTTGCTTGAAACTGCGGACTGATCGGGGCTTCAAGGAGTAGAGCCATTGGGCGGCCGGGCCTTTCAAAGCGCTGGGGAAGGCCAGGAAATATAGTTCGTCGGAATTGGTGGCCAAGGCCATCTGAGCATTGTAGGTCCGGACGTGGTTGACCGGGCTTCCCAAACCATTATAAGAACCTAGGCGAGGCTGTTTAAATTTGCGCGGGATGGCGAACCTCGTGATCTGGATGGAGAAGGGTGATTCTGAGTAGGGTTTTGGCCCAGCATTTTGGCCACTCCATCAATTTGTTTCTGCAAGTCCTTGATATGGGCCACCGCTCCTTCCTGACCAGTATCCGGGGGTTAGTCGGGTTGGTGGAAGAGGCTTCTTCTTCTTGGCTGTGTGCTGTCCTCTGGAATCGGGCTCGGCTATGACTTCGGCTGATCGTGTGCCCAAGGTCACCTCGGCTCTTGACCGAAAAACCCTGGACTGATTCTTGGGCCATATGCTCCTGCATCTCCTCTCGGGTAGCACGCATACCGCTGATATCTGTGGCACCAATAATGCAGGATGGGTTGGCTCGGGCACGTTATCTGGTCAAGATCGGTTCCCGACCGTACGCAACGTTCTTGGGATATTTCCCGCCCACTGTATGATTGCTTTGTTGGGCCAGTAGGGCTTTAATTTACTGCTGGGTCTGATGCTGGATCTTCAGGAGCTGTGCGATGGTTGCGGTGATCTGTTCCGGTGTCAGAACCATTGCAGTGGACGTCGGGGCCGGCGGAACATCCCGGTCAGCCTGTTGTGTTTCCTTCTTACCCTTCCCCGGAGGCATGACAATAAGTCAAGAGATTTGTTGATGAGATATCTGTCGATTCCCACAAACTGTGCCAAGCTGATGATGCCAAAATTTGGTTAAAGTAAATTAAAGCAGATTAAAGAGAGAGAGAGTTAGAGACTGGTTTTTTGTATGTGGGTTGGCCCTATTAACGAAGAAACCTACATCCACGTGTATGTCTGAGCATGTTCACTATACTGTAAAAAGTCGGGGACCTGTGGTGAACCAACAATGATTCGGCCGGGCGTGTTGATGACTGCTATAGGAGGACAAACTTGCTTTCTGTCAGTCACCTTGCTATGCAGACTGAAAAGATGATCCCTTTCCGTGGGGTGAGTGGTCTCTTTTATAGATGCAAGAGACCTACTGATACAAGGGAATTACATGGATAAGGAAATATAACCCCATTAGGATTGATTGACATTAATTGTGGGGGTTTCCTAATTGGATTAGAAAACGATGTGCACTTTCCATTAGTCTTCTAACTTGATTAGGAAATAGCTTGGAATATTCTGGGCCGCATCTCGTGGGCGTGGCTGGACTGTGCTTGTACGGACCGTGCTTGTGTGATCTTCCCAACTTGTTGGTCGGGTCGTGGACGAACTACTCGGGAGGCCTCGGGCTGACCAAACCGCTCGGGCTGATGCTCATCCGAGGAACTGTGCATGATTTCGTTGAGATAGGGGTCAGCCACTGAGTGGAACCGCTCGGTTATAGGATAGAGCCAATATTGGGCGTGTCATTAACAAATTTTATAGATTTAGATTTATAGTATTTAACCCTAACTTGATAAAAAATTGCAACTCGAAAAAAAATAAAATTTTAATTTCAAATTTAGGTTTTATAATCTTTAGCCTAACTTACAATAGTTCACAGATTTAGTTTTTTTAATATTAAACCATTAACTATTTTGTCCAAGTAGTAGGTGACCACATTTGAACCACTTTAACATCACAACCAATCTAAATCAACTGGGTCCATTGCCACATGTATTGGGAAACACTTTTGGGAAAGAAATTTGAAAAGCGTAGCATTACCCTTTTATTTATAAATATCAATAATAATTTAAAAACATAAAAAATCATCAACAAAATTATTTACTATCACTTTAAAATGAAAAGAATAATAACAATAATGACAAACAAAAACATCAACAAAATTTTAAAAAAATGAAGAGTTATATTGCATTTTTGTTTGCTTTATTTATAAAAATAAAAAAAACAAAAAATAAAAAAAAACATGCTCAGTGGAGTCTTATATATATATATATATACACACACACACACACACATTAGGGCAATGCCTGAAAGGCGTGTACTAATTAAGTTTCATTGGAGTAGCTCATTCACAATGTTGGGAGCAAGTTCACAATTTAAAAAATATAAAGCAGACAAAAATACAATATAACTATTCATTTTTTTTAAAAAAAAATTGTTTGTGTTTTATTTTTTTTTCAATCTTGTTATTATTCTTCTCATTTTAAAGTGATAGTAGATAATTTTGTTGATGATTTTTATGTTTTTTAAATTTACTGTTGATATTTTTTATAAAAAAAAATTAGTTAAAGCTTGATTTGGTATATACTAAAATGTTGTTGATGATTTTTAATTTTTTTTTTCAAGATTGTTAATATTAATTTTTTTTTTTCATTTTTAGAAGATAGTGGATAATTTTTTGATGATTTGTGCAGGGTATAAAAGTCATTTTTAAAATAGAAGGGAGGTGAGTGTAATTTTTGAAAATACAGGGGAGGTCTCTGTAATTGTCAGATACCTTAGGAGAGGTCAGTGGAATTTGCCCTATTTTTTTGTTAAACTAACTGTAAACAAGAAAAGTCTTGGAGCGTCAAATTCCAAAATTTCAATTAACTAGAATCAATATCTGTGGACGGGAAAATATTTTTAAATTTAATGCATGTATTTTTTTGCTAACAAATTTTATATATGGCAGTATGTTAGAGGTATCGTTATTTTATGTATAATATAGGGATATAATTTTAGTTAATTAGTTTAGTTTGTATCATGTATGTGTGTATTTGGGGATATATGTATATATAAATATATTAAAGCATATTAGATTGATTAGATATTGATGGGATTATATATATTAATATATATATATATGTGTGTGTATATGTATGTAAAGAGATAGAGAAAAAGGAAAAAGAAAGTGATTATACATACATATCTATATTAATTCTAGAGATAGATATTAATAATAGAGATTTGAAAAATAGTAAAAAAAAATTAAGAAATCATGTATATAATGTAAAGTGGAATCAGGAGCTTGCTACGTGACTACTCTGCGATTTTTTGGATTATTTTTAATATAGATAATCTTTATAATAATTAATTTTTATCTTTAAACTTTTATCTCATTTTTAAAATTCTTTAAACCTTATCTTATCTCTAACACGCACATCATATCATTAGGGCTGTACAAAAAACCCGAAGAACCGACCTGACCGACCAGAACCGACCGAACCGAACCAAACCGAATTGAAGTAGTCGGTGTCTTGGACTATCGGTCGATGTCTACAAGGAGAGAAAGCATAAGGTCGGTTCGGCGCATTGTTTGTCGGCAGAGGGGACCGAGACCGACTGAACTTATGGAGACTATAAGTATATATATTCCCTTTTTTCCATCAAACTTGCACATTGAGAATCAAAATCCCTAAGCTCTCTTTTCACTGCCTCCAATCTGCAGTCCAATCCATACTCTTGGCTACCATCAACACCAGATCGGCGACCATCACCACCACTGCCACCACCACCGATCTCGGCAACCATCACTACCACCACTCTGGACAACCACCACCACCACTACCACTGATGTGGTCAATATCAATATATAAAAAGTGTTCTTTACTTTTCAAAAGATTTGTAGTGTGAAAGCAAAGGCCGAACCCACAGGGATTGGTTAACTACAGCGACTTAATTTTAAAACCTAATTTTAGTTAATTATGAAAACGGATTTTGATTTGATTTTAATTACACTAATAACAATAAAAATAAATCTAAATTATGAAAGCAATTAAAAAGTGTTTTTTGTAAATATGTGAAGGGAACCCAGGATTGCAAATCCACCACTAGTTGCATAATAAGGGTATTTATGAATTACTCTAGCTTATTACATTGGATGAATATGGAGAATTGTGGCTACAAGCCCAATTCCTCCGTCAAGAGAATAATCATGGTTCAAGCACCAACATATTCCATCTTTGGTTAGCACGAATTATCCCACACTAAACTAGGGTTGTGACATAATTCATCTAATCTAGGCATGGATTATTCGGATACTTGATAGCACAAATCAATAAAGCACCATCACATGTAAATAATCTAAACAAGCACAACAAGCATAGATCATTGAGCACATCACAATCAAAATAGATCTAAGACAAGAATAAACTTTGAAAGCGATGATTTAATCAATAGAAGTACGATTTATTTATAAAAATCCTCGGAGCATGTGACTGTCATCCATACATAATAAAACTAAAAGAAAAACATAAAATACTCCCTATTACTCGGCTAGGGTTTCATTGAAACCCTAGATCTAAGGTCTAGCTGTCCATGGAAGCGGCAGATGGCAAGTAGTTGATGGAGGAGGCCATGGGAATCCTTGGTCTTCTTCTTCTTCTCCTTGCTTCCCTCCCTTCAATGGCTGAAAGTGTGGTTGTATATTGTGTGTATAATATTTGGCAACCCCTAAATTGAAGTAAAATAGGGTATATATAGATTCACAACAAGTTTTGGAAGCTTTCCTAACTCGAAACGCACTAAAACTGCTATATTTTACAGTCTGGATGTAATTAGGCAGTTTCTTTCGCGTAGGAATCATCAGTATACTGAAATACGCATCTTTGCTTTTTGTACGGATCGCGCGAGCGGACCGCGCAAGCGCGACATTTGGTACCTCGCGCGCGAGGATCGCGCGAGCGATTTCTAGGTTTTCGCGCCCGCGGCTCGCGCGTGCGACTTGGCTTTTTCAGCTTCTTTTCTTCTGCTTTTTCACCCTGTTTAGCCTAATATACTTGATTTCTTCCAAAACCTGTCAGAAAATAGAAAACGAAGTAAAAATATGCAAAAACAGGATAAAAAGGTACTAACAAATGCTCATTAAGGCGTATAAATAGGATTTGTTCTCTCCCGATCACACCCCCAAACCTACATTTTGCTAGTCCTCGAGAAAAACTAAATAAAAATTACTAATAACATACTATTCCATTTTCGCATGGATCACGATTGCATTTAGCTTATGCAACAAGCCTTTTAAACCTCTAGGTGTCCCTAGTCGGACGAGTGAAGTCTCGTGAGGGTTCTCATCAACAAGTCACCCACAACCATCTTTATTAACTTATAAATTTAAAAAGTTTTATTAAAAACAAAAAAAAAACAATCAATACTTCTTATCATAGAACGATGATTTGAAATAGAATAACGAACACGAAGAAACGGAATCAAACATCTACCTACATCATAAAAAACAATCATAAGTACATGCATCGTATAAATCCATAGAGTTTCTCATAAAATTGCACGTGTGTGATATGGTAGTCAAATAAACACGCGCATGTCATGAACTTGGAATATAACTCAGATAACTATCCAACTATGCTTTGACTACGAATCTCACAATGAATTACACTCTAATATGAAACACTCAGAAACAGGTGTAATGTATCTAAAATATGCGAGTAAAGGAAATATGTTTTCAAAACGAGAAATGCTCACATATGACTGGAAAAAGACGCATGACACGAAAGAACAGTAGTCTCATGGATAGGATGCCAATCAATCAAGAAAAATTAATCATTACCATATTTTAATCCTCCTCCCATCGTTTACATATCCAAACCATGTGTCCTAGGATCAAATAGGACTTTTCAAAGGTTGTAACATAGCTTAGATAATGAAAAAGGATAGAACGGATGTATCAAGTAGTTTCAGAATGGCATTGTAAGGCATGTTCGATTTCTTTCATTCTTCTTCTACAAACTTTCATCTTTTCTTTTTCTTCATTCCTTTTCTTTTTTTTTTTCAACCTTCCTCTTCTGTATTATGTTTCTTTTCCTTTTTCTTTTCTTGCTTTTCAAATGATTATTCATCGAATACCAAGCAACTACCCCAATAGCATCTTATTTTCTTCTTCTCAATCAACACATCGCCTTAATACTACTAAAAGTTGATCACTCTTCCTGTGGTATACTCCAAGTTGATCAAGTTGGAGCTTTTAAAGAGGATAATGGTGAATAAAGACAAAGAGGCATTGTAACAGCTCAAAAGGGAGAACTAAGGAAATTCTTCAATTATCGGTCGGCAGTAAACAAAGAGGGCCTACCATCATTTCCTATGGTTATATGGTTCTTCAATGTTTACAATGAAAGATTATTTAGCATGGTAACAAATATTTTAACTTGACTATCAACCAAAACAAGAAAAATGAGACTAAACAACAAGTTAATGCGCTATTTCAATGAAATTCGACAAACACAAGATGTATTTATAACCCTCTAAAAAGAAAAGATAGGCTCAAAAGCTCACCGGGTCTAGTCTCCACCTTGTGTTATCTAGAAATCCGAATCATATTATAGTTCACAACCAACATGTATTCCAATGACTACGTGCAGTGCATAAGTTTATGTGCAAATCTATGATATAAAACTACGATTCAAACAAAACATAACTTAAAACGTCATATCATAACTTCAGCAAATGTTTAATCACATCTACCCTTGTTTACCATTCTATAACAATTCAAAGTTCTCTATCAAAAAGTATCAAATTGATATTGCACAAACGTCGGTAACATCGTTTATTTAAACACACTTATAGAAAATTTTTAAAATTTTGCATAAACTAATGTGCATGTGTGAGTGCATACCCCCAAACCTAAACCTTTCATTGTCCCCAATGAAACAATAAAATGAAAGAACGGAGAGTAGGTAAGAAAGGAACGATAGTACCTTGGTTTCGGCAATGACAAACAGGTAAATGTATAAGAATATGGCGATAAAGTTCAATTGCTCCAAAATGGAACCACCTGTTAATACTAGATAAAAAGAAACTAACAAAAGAATATTAAAAGTAAATGAAACCTAAATATGGAATATAAATCTAAAAACTAAGCTAAACTAAATTAAACGAGCAAATGGAAAAGAAATAAAACGAAAAAGTATAAATGTAACAAGGAAAACAACGAACATGAACTAAACTGAACCAAATAAACAAAAACAGAAAAGAAACACAAATAAAATAGGTAGGGGGAAGGATATAGAAAACAAAAGGGAAAAAACAGGAAAATGGGGAATCGCGCGAGCGGCCGTCGCGCGCGCAAATTCCTGATTTTTTTTTAATCTCGCGCGAGCGAGATGCCTCGTGCCCGTGAAACTAGGCGCGAGGAAAAGCTGAGGCATCATATAAGAAAAAGAAAGAAAATTCCACTAAGTCACAAACTCGCGCCAACGGACCGCGCGAGCGAGAATGGTATTTTCTCTTGGCTCACTTATTTTACGTGTATAAATTAAAAATAATTTTACTCCAACCCCCAAACCTGTCCACAAAACTCAAAAACTGACCAAAACGACCCAAAAACACAAAAAAAAAGAGAAACAGACGAATTAAAGCTTGGGTTGCCTCCCAAGAAGCGCTAACTTTTACGTCTTTAGCTAGACCATTCTAGCTCAAGACTCAAGAAGGCCGTAAATCGGAGTTTGTACCCTTTAGGGCATTAGGGAGAGCCCGGTGGTAAACAGAAATAATATCGTTATGAATTAATTCATTTGACGAATCACCTTTATCATGTTTAGTTCGATTTCTAACCTTTCGAGTGAATTCATCGTTAGGGTCCAGGTTATTTGCATTCATCCTCTCATTCCTCACTATCTTATTTTCCTCACCCATGTGTAGTGCATTAGTAGGTTCAATTTGTCGTATGACCTCACTACCCTCTATACATAGATAATCATCATCTTTGGGAGGTTGATCAACAACGTTAAACACGTTTAATTTTAAGTTCAAGTTCCCGAATGACACTTTCATCACCCCCGTTCGACAGTTGACACACGCATTAGCGGTGGCTAAGAATGGACGACCAAGAATAACAGGGGTGTGCTTCCTAGCATCTAGGACAGGTTCAGTGTCAAGGACCATAAAATCAACGGGATAAAAACATTGATCAACTTTAACTAAGACGTCTTCGACGATTCCTCTAGGTACTTTGACGGAACGATCCGCTAATTGAATGGTAACAGCCGTAGGCTTAAGTGCACCTAGTCCTAGTTGTTTATAAACGTGATAAGGTAAGAGGTTAACACTAGATCCTAAGTCAAGGAGAGCCCTATGGATGACAGTGTCACCTATGACACATGAAATCGTAGGTGTATCCGGATCCTTATACTTTGGAGGTGAGTGTTGAAAAATAGAACTTACTTTTTCCGTGAGGAAGACCTTTTTAGGAGTATGACTGCGTATTTTGCGCTTTTGCGTACAAAGGTCTTTTAAACATTTAGCATAAGCGGGAATTTGCTTAATAGCATCGAGGAATGGAATATTTATTTTAACTTGTTTAAATACCTCGAGTATATCCTCAACCTTCGACTTTTTCTTTGTAAGATTAGACGGTTCCTCAACATTAGGTGGAAAAGGTAACTTTAGAATGTAATTAGTTGGGACCGGTTCTTTATCTTTTTGAATTCTACTCTCCTCACCCTCCTTATTCAAGTTAATGTCATTTTGATCCGGAATCTTAACAGCTTCGTCTTCCCGAATAGTCGTCCTAGTCGATACGTCGTTTACTTGTTCACTTGACCCCTTAATCTCATATTGTCCCTTAGGATTTTGAATAGTTTGCGCAGGCAACTTTCCCTCGTTTCTACGACTCACCGCAGTAGCTAGTTGTCCCATTTGGGATTCAAGCTTCGCAATGGATTGTGTATGAGAGTGCACTATTTGTGCTTGTGCTTGGACTTGCGTTTCAATATTCTTAAGGGAAGCCAGCACCGTCTCCTCAAAAGCATTAGTCCTTGGGGGGTTATGATTAGGAGGAGGGTGTTGGTATTGATTCTGTTGAAATTGGGGTCGATAAGTGTTAGGAAAATTATTCGACCTAGGCGTATAATTATTTTGTGGGAATTGTTGCATAGCATTTACGTGTTGCTCCACAAATTCGGGAAACTGAGATGCTGATGGGCATGCAAAGATATTATGTGACGGTGCAGAACACAATTCACATACTTCGTGAGGAGGTGCGGTTGTCGCTTGATTCATTGTCATAAGGCGGTCAAGTTTTTTAGATAATTCTTGAAATTCAATAGAATGGCTCGACTCAAACTTCACCTCTCGTTTGGGTGGAGGAAGATATCCTTCCGAACGTACCGACATAGCCTGATGCATCGAATTCTCGCTTAAAGTTTCAAAAATTTTCCAGGCCTCGTCGGCGCTTTTGTGTAGGAAAGTTCCCGCACAAACGGCATCGACGGTATTACGGACAGAGGAATTAGTCCCTCATAGAAGACCTGAACAAGTTGCCACTTAGGAACCTGATGATGTGGGCAAGAGCGTAATAATTCTTTAAATTTCTCCCACGTATCGTAAAGCGTTTCCCCATCTTGCATTATAAAATTAGTGATAGATTTCCTTATTTGATTTGTACGCATAATAGGAAAAAACTTTTGTAAAAATGCGGTGTGTAAGGCTTCCCATGTTTTAATTGTGTTTGGCTCAAGTGATTGAAGCCAATACTTAGCTTTGTCTCTTAAAGAAAATGGAAAGAGCCGCAATTTTAATTCATCATCATTTAAGTTTTGGATTTTCACAGTAGAGCATATGTCCTGAAAATCTCCTAAGTGTTGATATGGATCTTCATTTAGACGGCCATGGAAAGAAGGTAGTAGCGAGATCGTAGACGACTTTATCTTAAAGTGAGATGTTGTCGCCTCCGGTAATTCGATACCGGCTTGTGGCGTGTAAGTAGTAGGAATAAAATAATTTATAAGTGGAGGAGGTGGCGGTATATTAAGATTATTCATATTATCTCCGTTATTATTTTGGTTGTTATTGTTATTTCCAATGTCTGCCATTTTAATCGGTTCTATGTTATGAAAGCGTGGTTTCTTTAATCTTGTAAGGGTACTACGTATTTCGGATTCAAATAACGACGTTGGTTTTGGTGTCAAATCGTCGTCTATTAAAAACCTAGCTCTAGAAGTTAAGTTTGAAGACTTATTAACTCTTAGGGTGTGTTCAAGTTCAGAGTCGAAAGGCTGTAATTCCGGTTTATTTGAACGTGTACCTAACATAAACTTAAACAAAGGAAAAGAAACAAATAGCAATCACGCAAATAGGGCAACAGGCACACAACTACTATGATGCTTGCAAATTATCCTGTAATGCAATGACCGCGTCAAGCCCAGCGCCCGGATTTCCTAGCTAATGCAGTGCAATTCACCCTAAACTAATGCAAATAGTGCATCACAGCGCCCTGACTTACAGTGGTTTGAGGCAAATTAAAGGAAGCGAATTACTTGTTTTTTTTTTTTTTTTTTTTTTTATTTATATTTTTTTTCCGCTTAAGCTCCTTTGACGTGCACAGCTGCTCCACTCGAAATGCTAGAATTTTGTGTACCTAAGAAATTACAAAAATAAAAAGAAAAGTTAGTGACTCAAAATAAAATGGAAAAAAATAAGTAAAAGAAAACCTAATCTAATATTTACGAATTAACTAAACTAAGATTTTAAAACTAAAGGTAGTAATTTGCAATCCCCGGCAACGGCGCCAAAAATTGATGTGGTCAATATCAATATATAAAAAGTGTTCTTTACTTTTCAAAAGATTTGTAGTGTGAAAGCAAAGGTCGAACCCACAGGGATTGGTTAACTACAGCGACTTAATTTTAAAACCTAATTTTAGTTAATTATGAAAACGGATTTTGATTTGATTTTAATTAAACTAATAGCAATAAAAATAAATCTAAATTATGAAAGCAATTAAAAAGTGTTTTTGTAAATATGTGAAGGGAACCTAGGATTGCAAATCCACCACTACTTTCATAATAAGGGTATTTATGAATTACTCTAGCTTATTACGTTGGATGAATATGGGGAATTGTGGCTACAAGCCCAATTCCTCCGTCAAGAGAATAATCATGGTTCAAGCACCAACATATTCCATCTTCGGTTAGCACGAATTATCCCACACTAAACTAGGGTTGTGACATAATTCGTCTAATCTAGGCATTGATTATTCGGATACTTGATAGCACAAATCAATAAAGCACCATCACATGTAAATAATCTAAACAAGCACAGCAAGCATAGATCATTGAGCACATCACAGTCAAAATAGATCTAAGACAAGAATAAACTTTGAAAGCGATGATTTAATCAATAGAAGTACGATTTATTTATAAAAATCCTCGGAACATATGACTGTCATCCATACATAATAAAACTAAAAGAAAAACATAAAATACTCCCTATTACTCGGCTAGGGTTTCATTGAAACCCTAGATCTAAGGTCTAGTTGTCTATGGAAGCGGCAGATGGCAAGTAGTTGATGGCGGAGGCCATGGGAATCCTTGGTCTTCTTCTTCTTCTCCTTGCTTCCCTCCCTTCAATGGCTGAAAGTGTGGTTGTATATTGTGTGTATAATATTTGGCAACCCCTAAATTGAAGTAAAATTGGGTATATATAGATTCACAACAAGTTTTGGAAGCTTTCCTAACTTGAAACGCACTAAAACTGCTATATTTTACAGTCTGGACGTAATTAGGCAGTTTCTTTCGCGTAGGAATCATCAGTATACTGAAATACGCATCTTTCCTTTTTGTACGGATCGCGCGAGCGGACCGCGCGAGCGCGACATTTGGTACCTCGCGCGCGCGGATTGTGCGAGCGATTTCTAGGTTTTCGCGCCCGCGACTTGGCTTTTTCAGCTTCTTTTCTTCTGCTTTTTCACCCTGTTTAGCCTGATATACTTTATTTCTTCCAAAACCTGTCAGAAAATAGAAAACGAAGTAAAAATATACAAAAACAGGATAAAAAGGTACTAAAAAATGCTCGTTAAGGCGTATAAATCGGATTTGTTCTCTCCTGATCAACCACCACTCTCGGAAACCACCACAACTACCACCACTCTTGGTATCCACCACCACCAAATCCGCCAAAGATCTCAATATCTCCGCGAAAGCTCTCAATATCTCCAGATCTGCTATCGTGAAGGTTAGATAACGCCGAGAGATGAAGAAATCGATCCACTGCAAGTTACAAGATAATCCCTCTCTCTCCCTCTTTTCTTCTTCCCTCTCTCTTTCTCTCTAAATTTCTTGAATCTCTGTGAATGCATGGGTTTGGAATCAGTTATTGCTTATAGTTCTTGTTTTGGTTCTTAATTGAGATTTTTTTTTGAAAGAAGTAATATTTGATTTCAACATATTTAGATTCTTTACATTTGTTTTACTTGAATGATAAAAAAATTTCCACCTTTTGGCTCTTAATCTTCAAAGAGTTTATTCATTCATTCTTATTTTTATTTTTAATTTTCATTTGATGTGTAATCTGTAGTGAATGGAGACAATCTGAAAATTACTTAGATTTGAAGAACTAAAATTTCATTCCAAACACTGTTTCATGAACTTCCCCCGAAACTGACTGAAACCAACCGAAACCCCCGATCACCCGAAACCAAATGGAACCGACCACAATTGGTCAGTTTTGTTTGCCCTATCTGGGAAACCGACTGCTTCGGTTCGGTTGTAAAATGGCCTCGAAACCGACTTATGTACACCCCTACAGATCATAAACATCTCATCTAAAAGATAAATCTTTATGAATAAAAGTATAAAAATAAGAATAAAAAAAATTAGCAGATAAATATATCTTTACTAGGACTATATTTGTAGATAAATATAAAACTTGATAAAATAAAGTTTCAAAACAAACTTCAATTTTAAGACTTCATAATTATCAATTGAGAAGTAATTAAATTTAAATCACACTAACTAAAAGATTACCTGCTTATTTTTTTAAAAATAAAAACAAAAATAAAAAATATTACATCCTGTGCAAATAATCTTTATAATAATTAAATTTTAATCTTTAAAATTTGACTCATTTTTTTTAATTCTGTAAACCTTATCATATCTCTAATACACACATCATATCATATCCATATTTTCTAATAAATAATCCTCATGAAAAAAATTAAAGAAAAAATTAGCAGATACGTATATCTTTAATAGGACTATATTTGTAGATAAGTAAAAAAAAACTTGATAAACTAAAATTTAAAAACAAGCTTCAATTTAAATACTTCATATGTAGGAATTGAGAAGCAATTAAATTTGAATCACACTAGCTAAAATATTAATTGCTTATTTTTTAAAGGGGCAATTAGTGGAAATGACTAATGCATAAGATTTTTTAATAGTAAGGACAACTTAATCTATCATTAAGGATAAGTCCTCCCCCTATTTCTTAGACTAAAAGGCCTTTATCTTTATCATCTAACTCTAACAACCATTACCACCACCCCCCTACCACCTCTGACCCCCCCTCCCCCCCCCCCCCCCCCCCCCCCCCCCCCCCCCCCCCCCCCCCCCCCCCCCCCCCCCCCCCCCCCCCCCCCCCCCCCCCTACCATCTCTGGCGGACCATCTCACCACCTCCGGTAACTAAAAAACACTAGTGACATTTCACTTGTTATAGCCAAAGTTAAGTGAAATTTCACTTGATATGGAAAATATTAAGTGAAATTTCACTTAACTTTTCCTATAACAAGTGAAATTTCACTTATTTTTTTTAGTTGTCGGAGGTAATGTGTGAGAGAGAGTAGTTGTCGGAGGTAATGTGTGTGTGTGTGTGTGTGTGTGTGAGAGAGAGAGAGAGAGAGAGAGAGAGAGAGAGAGAGAGAGAGAGAGAGAGAGAGAGAGAGAATATTTAGCCTAGGGATGTTTGCCAAATATAAGTTTCAACTAGAGTGACTTTTTAACAAACTAAGAAATCGTTTGGACCCTAAACTCTTAAGAGTCACTTTGAGGGATTTTCACTAATTTTTCCTTTTTTAAAATATAAAAACAAAAAATAAAAAATATTGCATCCCGTGCAATGCACAAGGTTCGCTTCTAGCATATAGAAAAGTTGAAAAAAAAATCACAAAATCGCCATGTGGCAAGCGTCTGATTCTACTTTAGATTATATATATGATTTTAATTATAAATATATAAATGTATGGTTTATTGGGGCAATTGTAGGGATGTAAACAGTTGGATTCGATCGATTTTTTCAAAAAAAAAAAAAAAGAAGAGCAACTGACGGTTGGTTGGTTTTAGCTTCAACACATAGTCGGTCAGTTTTGATCAATTTTTGGTTTGAGAGAGAGAGAGAGAGAGAGAGAGAGAGAGAGAGAGAGAGAGAGAGAGAGAGAGAGAGAGAGAGAGAGAGAAACAGTATTTAGCCTAGGGATGTTTACCAAATATATGTTTCAACTAGCGTGACTTTTTAACAAACTAAGAAATCTTTTGGACCCTAAACTCTTAAGAGTCACTTTGAGAGATTTTTCACTAATTTTTCCTTTTTTAAAATATGAAAACAAAAATAAAAAATATTGCATCCCGTGCAATGCACAAGGGTCACTTCTAGCACATAGAAAAGTTGAAAAAAAATACAAAATCGCCATGTGGCAGGCGTCTGATTCTACTTTAGATTATATATATATGATTTTAATTATAAATATATAAACGTATGGTTTATTGGGGCAATTGCAGGGATGTAAACAGTTGGATTCGATCGATTTTTTCAAAAAAGAAAAAAAATGAAAAAAAAAGAGCAACTGACGATTGGTTGGTTTTAGCTTGAACACATAGTCGGTCGATTTTGATCAATTTTTGGTTTTCGATTTTTTACTTACAATCCTAAGGGCTTTGGCATAGATCCCTAATTTGGTCCATAATAGGCAATCAATCATTGCGCTTGTTTTGTAAAGCCAAAGGTCCTTCAGTTTTTTTAAACAAAATAGCTATCAATTGAGTATTATTTATGTGAGTCTTTCCCAATTTCAGCCAACAAATTAGTATGTTTTCTAAAATAGTTTTCTTTATTTTTCAATCTTTAAAATGCCATAAGTTTCAAAATACAAATCAATTTTTGATATATTTTATATACATGTGATCTACGAAATGATATCTACAAAACAGGATGTATATTGCCTATTAAATTCATCCAAAAAAAAAAAAAATCCAAAATTTGCAGTTCAAAAACGAATGCCAAACAAATTGTTATTATTATTATTATTATTATTATTATTATTATTATTTTTACAACATCGATATTCTATTGCGTAGATCTAAAAAATTTAGTCCTAAAAAAAAACAAATCGTCCAAAATGGCCAAATAATCATAAAATTATGGCCATTTTAGCAAATGATATTGTCTGTAAGGTGCTACCCAAGTAAAGACGGTGACATGATGCTGTCGACAGTGATATTTCTTCAAATTGACTAAATAATTACAAAATTATGGTGATTTATTAGATGTTACTGCCTTTACAATACTTTTCAATTAAATGTAGTAACATATCATAAAAAACCAAAACTTTTTTACAAATATAGTAATATGTCACTATCACAAAATTACAAAATTAGGCACATAATACAATTTTTAGATGTCGTCCCCATGCGAAAAATAGTAACATATCGTCAAAGATTAGTTACATGGTATTGCACAAAGAGACATGATACTGTCGACAGTAAAATTTCTTCAAATTGACCAAATAATTGCAAAAATTATTGTCATTTTATCAGATGTTATTGTCTTTACAATACTTTCTAGGTGAAGACAATTAGTTACATGTCATCAAAGATAAAATGTATTTACAAAGATAGTAACATGTCACTGTCCCAAAGAATTGCAAAATTAGGGTCTTTTAGGAGATGATAGTATCTTTAAAAACTATCCTCATATAGCAACATGGTATTACACAAAGAAACAGTAACATGTTGTCGATGGTAACATTTCTTCAAATAGACAAAATAATCCAAAATTATGGCCAATTTTCAAATATTAATGCATTTACAATGCTATCTAAGTAAAGACAACAACATATCATCTTTGAAATATATATATATATATATATATATTTCAAAGATGGTATCATATCATTGTCGCAAAGATAATGACATTACGCTACAAGAGGTATGCTACTGTCTTAATTTTATTTATTTATAATTTTTTTTTCATGGTCATTATGGGTCTTGTTTGATAGATATTTTCTTCTAGATTACAAATATATAAATTTTATTCAAAATGGAGTTGTGGTTTGAAAGTTATGGCATTTTAAAGTTTGAAATATTTTTTTTTGCATTGGAACATGTGCTGAGGTGGCAAAACAGCATGTTCAACGTGTGCGACATGAGGGCAAATTTATCAATGACTTTGCTTTCAGTTTAAAAGAGGACTTAAGGCCAACAAATCAAATCAACATGTCCTTATCACTTGAAAAAAAAAATATTGGACTGTTCGTATATTACAGTCCATATCGAAGACTTCTATATAATTCTCCTTATTTTATTTCTTTAAAAATAAATAGAAATTTTAGTAAGAAATTCTCTAAAAATTTTTTTTCTTAGATCCACCCTATTTTTTATTTAATGAAATTTCTTAAACAAAAAATTTCAGATAATTAGTTATGCAATTTGAATGATTGAGTTTCACTAATTAGAAACTTTGACCAAATTTAAAAATGGGTATCCTTTAAACTCAATTAATCCAATATGAGGGACTTTTTTTTACCAAAAATTCCAAAGTATGTATTCTATTCTCCCAAAAATTAAAACCTACACTTACATCAATACATAATAGTTTTCAATTTTTTTTTTAAATTTTATATTCTCATACTCATTGTCACAAAGTACTAATTTTAAATTTTTATTTCCATAATATTTTTTTTTTGTTTTTCATAATATTAATTTAAAAAAAAAAGAATAAAAGCTTCCGAAGAATTCTAATTCTAAAACTTCTCGACATATCAAACATTTTTGAAATTTTGAAATCAGAATTTAAATGAGCCTTGAGATTTTAAAATTTTGGATTTTTTTTGGACACTTCAATGATCCATCTTAAAATCAGCCCTAATTAAAATATATATACATGTATAAATATTTATATAAATTTCCACAAGTGTAGGAATGATTGCATGAACGAATTAGTCGGCACCAACTCTCCCACCCTTTAGGCATAGGTTTGAATCACTCTTCTCTCATTGTAATAAACAAAATTTCTTAATAGTGTATTCTCATAAAGTATTTTCAAGTGTGTAGTTAGAGATAGTTTTTGAGAATTTTGCTCTCTGTTTTGGCTAAAAATTGGTTTTAGCTTGCCAATGTGGGCCCTTTCTTTGGTGAGTCTTCTTAATAACCTTTAATGGAAATTATGGAATCCCATTTGGAATGTGATCCAATAACAATTGGGTTATTGGATTGAAAGCCTGATGACGTTAGCTTAACCTAACAGAAATTATCAAGTGAGTTGCACGTACTGCTTACCTGTCATAGGTTAGGTTCAGAGAATTGGTGCAAAAAATCGCATTCAATCAGATCCAAAATCGCATTAAATCAGATTCAAAGTCACATTCAATTAGATCCAAAATCGCATTCAATCAGTCCCAAAATTGCATCACTTTCGCGCCATTCACAATCTTATTCATTTGTCTTAAACTAGTCTGTGACAGGTAAGCATTATGCGTAACTCACGTGACGATTTTGGTTAGTTTAAACCAACTACGTTAGGTTTTGGGTCTGATTGAATGAATTTTTGAAGTTCAAGGGTTTGATTGAAAAAAAAAGTTTATGTATCCAATTAAAAACACAGGTATAGTGCAATGGTGTATAGAGAGAGAGAGAGAGAGAGAGAGAGAGAGAGAGAGAGAGAGAGAGAGAGAGAGAGAGAGAGAGAGAGAGAGAGAGAGAGAGAGAGAGAGAGTGAGTGAGTGAGAGTTCAAAGAAGAAAGGAAGAAAAAGAAGAGGAAGAGAAGGAAGAAAGAGAGAGCTCACCATCACGCAACCCCGAGCTTCCCGAAGTCTTTAGGTGAGTTCCCAAACTTACTTGGTATAATATAGGAGAGTAGAAGAATGTAGAAAGTATGTAAGAGAAGAAAGAAAATCAAGAAACTAGCCTCTGCTTCATTTCTATCAGAATCGTTTTGGAGAAGATGAAGTGGAGCGCTTGTCCAAAGTGGAGCACTCGAAACTAGAGTGCTCTACCACTCTGGAGAGCTCTCCCACTCTAGACCGCTCATATAAAGACTGCAGACAAGAGCACTCAACGTACTGGAGCACTCGAGACTAAGAAATGATCAAACTAGAGCGCTCGAGCTACTCAGAGCACTCGAACCTAGTGGAGCACTCAAGATCAATAGATTTCACACTAGAGGCCTCGAAATAAGTGGAGCTCTCGAGTAGAAAAGATACCACCCAAAGCGCTCGAGCTCAGCAATTTACTTATGTGATGATTATTCTGCATTATATGTTGATGTTGTGTCCTACTGTACTTCCTGCTCCACTATGTGTACGTCCTACATGTTTAGTCAATATCTTGTACCATGTTTCCGAAATTATTATTATAGCTTATTTTGCCTTACTATACCTCATGCTAAAATGTTGTACTATGAATCCTTTGTCTATAACATAATTCGATGACATCCATGCTTTAATAGCTTGTACATCCCATATGACATACGATACATATAACAAGAGACGGAGTCGTGGCCTCATTTCGATGTTCATGTTAATCAGTGTTGAAAGGTCATAGAGACCAAGTCCGTATGCATGGGAAGTATGTGTAGTCGACCATGGAGGTCCGAGAGTTGGTTTGTTATGAGTCAGTAACTGCCAATGGTATTACAGGTCCGCATATCGACGATGATTACAACTACGGCCATTTGGGTAAACATAACCATGTGGTTTGATGTTGTCAAGTCATGAATAAAAGTGTGTTATCTTGTAAGGCGAGATTACTACCGTGGCCATTTGAGCAAATAACGACAGTAAAGTAGCCACTTCATAAATCGGTGACGATATTCACCAGGTAAGGTCATGAGGACCTACAGCATGCAATGTGTTAGCCTATAAGGTGAGATTACTATTGCGGCAATTTGGGCAACCAATGATAGTAAAGTAACCATTGGGTGGAGTGCTATAAGCCAATGATGTTACACTGGTAATGTAACAAGGGATGAGCGAGTCGTGTAGTTGGATTGAGGATTCGAGGTTAGGTCAAGTGGAGTCTAGTATATCGGCGATGCATAGTTTCACATATAGTCTCATTGTAGTTCATTCTATTTGGAATCATTGTGGTATTCGGATATACGTACTTGTATTAGGAGAGTTCGGTTAGGATGCTCACTTAGTTTTTATTAAAGCTAACAACATACTACGCCTTGGACATTTCCATGTCCAAATTAGACAAGTTATGAGTATCCCGAAGAAGCCTACAAAGAAGAGGTCTATAATGAAAAGGGCCATGGCTACGCTAGCTGAAGGCATGACCTCAAGTACCGAAGCCTTAGTTGTTCAAATATAGATTTTTGTCCTTTCATACTAAGCTGTTTATTGGTGCCAAGCACCTTACTTTAAATGATCTTACAATTTTCTTTTGTCATTTTACATACAAGATGTAATCGGCGTAAACGCCTTAATTGCTATTTCTTCTTTTGTTCTTTTGAAACTTCAACTCTAATATTCGTATTATAATAGTTAGTAATCCTTTCAATGTTATATTTGAGTTACACTTCTATTTAAGTTATTCATATGTTGTTTAGCTTGTATGTGGACAATTAGTTAATGTAACTAGTCATGGCTTACGGATTCAGAAAAGATAATTTTATTTCCTCCTAATTTCTGCTACTCTGGGGCTTGACAAGATTTTTAGTAACTGGGTTTACTTAGACGTGCTCGCTGATTTGTCATATACCTTTAAGTTATGAACATTAAGATATCTTGGACTAGTACTCACACTAAGATAGTTCTTTTGTTGGACAGGTAGCATGGTGCCGATTTTCATCCCAGACACATTTGGAGGACACTACATTTACGTAGACCGTATAAAGCCGACAGACCTGACATATTTTCTTATGAGAATTTGGAATATAGCCATAAGCAACACTGATTGACGATCTCGATATCCTACATAGAGAGGACATCTACCGTGGGAATACTATAGGCCGCATTCAGGTAGAGTCAGTGGAAATGCTGAGAGACCGCTGCGTTTACCAAATGTTGATCTCGACAGTTAGGCAGATACCCCTACCACTTCCAGCAGGACCACCTCCATAGTCACCCCCACATCCACCACAAGAGAAAGAGCCTATGGAAGCATAGGAAGTATGTGTAGTCAACCACGATGGCTCGAGTTGGTTTGTTATGAGTCAGTAACTACCTATGGTATTACAATTTCGCTTATCGGCGATGATTACTACTGCTGCCATTTGGGCAAACAATTATAGTAAAGTAACCATGTGGTCTAATGTACTCAAGTCATGAATAAAAGTGTGTTGGCTTATAAGGCGAGATTACTACTACAGTCATTTAGGTAAATAACGATAGTAAAGTAATCACTTCGTAAATCGTTGATGAAATTCACTAGACAAGGTTACGAGGACCTAGAGTACGCAATGTGTTTGCTTGTAAGGCTGATTATTATTATGGCCATTTGGGCAACCAATGATAGTAAAGTAACCATTGAGTGGAGTGCTGTAAGCCATGCAATGACGTTACATTGGTAATGTAACAAGGGATGAGAAAGTTGTGTAGTTTGATCGAAGATCCGAAGTAAGGTCTAGTGGAGTCAAGTATATTGAAGTATCATCTAAAGAATTCCATAGAATTTTCATAGCTCTAATATTCAATAAAAAGTTATTTTGATCACTTTCATTCCATTCAACCTTTGGTTTAGGAGAAAAACAATTTTTTACAATGTTCTAAAGATTTATGTCAAGTGATATAAAATAGATTTCTATTCTCCTTTTCCAATGATCATACTTATGATCTTTCAACGATGGAAGAGTTGTATAGAAATATCCTTCCTAAACTTTTGTGTCCATAGAATTTGACTCAACATTTTCAAATCCAATAAAATCATTAGAGTCATTTAGAGAACAAGAAGTAGAGGTTACCCCATTTTCTATTGCCATGAGGCAAAGGTTGACGATCTCATCTTCATTTGAGTCGTCGCCTGATGATTCACTCTCGGAACTACTTTGAGTCGCCTTCATTGCCTTCTTCTTGTGTTTTTCATCTTTAGGAGGCTTCTTTCCTGATTTTTTTTTTCTTTAAAAACTTTACGAATTTTTGGGTGATCAAAGCCATATTTTCATCCTCATCCTCATCACTCTCATGATCTTTGTCCCTTTTCTTTGAGCTTGATGACTTCAAGGCCATATCTCCTCTTTTGATCTCTTTCACTTCCTTTTTCTTGTCTACTTCAACAAGCATGGATAACTCCATTTCATGGGTAGTGAGTGATCCCATGAGTTGTTTAATTGACAAATATGTCAAATCCTTCACTTCCCGGATAGCCGTGACCTTTGGTTGCCATTGTTTTGGTAAAGTCCTAAGAACTTTCTCAATAATTTCTTCATAGCATAAACTTTATCAAGATTTTTCAAGCTATTGATGATAGTTGTAAACCGAGTAGACATATCACCAATAGACTCAAAAGGCAATGTTTTAAACATTTCATAAGATTGAACAAGCAAATTAATTTTTGACCTTTTGACTTGGCTTGTTCCCTCATGAGTCACTTCAAGTTTATCCCAAATGTCTTTTGCGGATTCGCAAGATGAAATTCTATTGTATTAATTTGGGTCTAAACTGCAATATAATAAATTCATTGCCATGCCATTCATTTTAATGAGTTTCTTATCGGTATCATTATACTCATTTTCAGTTTTTGGTATAGAAATACCATTTGCAAATTTTGTAGGAAGATGACGCCCTTTGACCAATATTTGCCATAAATCAAAATCTTGAGAAATCATATAGATTCTCATCCTATTTTTCCATTAAGCATAATTTGATCCATTAAAACATGGTGGTCTATGTGCCGATTGACCCTCACTATTAGAGATGCGAGAAGTGTTGGTTTCCATTTGGATCTTAACTCAAAATTTTCAAAAACTTTTGAAAATAGAAGAGCCGAGGCTCTGATACCAATTGTTGGCCCAAAATGGAAACCTTAGAGGGGGGGGGGGGGATAAGGTTTTAGAGGAAAATAAACCTTTTTAAAACTTAATTGCAAATTAAACACAATCACAAACAATAATGGAAAGAGAGAAGGGCAGAGACACTTGCAAACCGAGTTTTCAAGTGGTTCGGCAATCCGCACACCATGGCCTATGTCCACCCCTCAAGAACACCTATTAAGGATTCCTTTAATCTGATCTACTTCACGGGTGTAGATCAAACCGTTACAAGTGTCTTCAACTCTCCCAAAGAAGAACACCTCTTCTTTGCACACAAGGGTTACTAGCCCTTACTCTTTACAAATGAATAATTTGGGTACAAATGACAAATCTCTCTCTAGAGTGCATGGATACAATTGTAGCTCACACAATAACTCCTTAGTGAGTGGATAATACAAATGAAAGCTCACTACAATTTGCTCTCTCAAGAATTACAATTGATCAAGAACAAATTGATTTTTCACTCAAACTAGGGCTCAAATATGAATGATGTTTAAACAAGATGTTTGAATGTTTTTCCTTAATTTTCAAACCCTTACAATCACCCCTATATATAGCTTTTCAACATATATGACCTTTGGGGTGTTTGGGGGGTGCAAAAATAATTTTTAAAAAGTTTAGAAAACTAGCCATTATGTGTTTCTACGCCATCCAGTCGACTGAAAAATCGACCCAGTCGATTGAAAATTTTATAGCAATAACTACCTTTCAAAAACACAAAATAGTTGACTTTTCTTACAATCTAGTCGACTAAACAGTACCTCCAGTCGACTGAACATAACCTCCGGTTGACTGGACATCAAGTTTTTAAGTCGATTGTTTTTTCCGTTTTTTTGCAGACTGACACCTCTTTACTAAAACGGCATTAACTCCCTCTAAAAAACTCGTTTTTGCGATCCGTTTGAAGATTCAAAAACTAGATTCAAATACCTTTCCAACCATATAAAAATCAATATCTAGTTCCTTACCAATTAGATTAGGTTTTCCTTTAAAGATGACCCATCTGCAAAGGCACTTGATTTGACTTACACTTGAAAACTTTTGTAAAATGAATTTAATTGAGTGGTCTAAGTATGTTTAGATCCTTGAAAGTATTTTAAAATATGAGAGCAAGGATCCAAAGTCCAATTAAAGTTACTTGAGTCCCTATGAGTGCACTACAAGAAAACATATCTTTTGTGACGGAAAAAATCCGTCACAAAAAAGGTGAAATTCTGTCACAAATACAATTTACTATTTGTGATGGAATTTCACCTTTTTTTGATGGATTTGTGCCCGACACAATTTCGGGCGCCACAAAAAGTCTGTGTCGGACCAAATTCTGTCACAAATACTATTTGTGAAGGATACTGTGATGGAATTTAGTCCGACACAAATAATAGCGTCATGTATACTTATTATTTATGACAGTTTATTTGTGTCGACTCGAAACCGTCACAAATAATATTTGTGATGGAATTTGGTCCAACACAAATATTATGTCATGTATACTTTTTTTTGTGTCGACCTGAAACTGTCATAAACACTCCGTCACAAATACTATTTGTGACAGATTTGTGTGAAGATTCCGTCACAAATAGTATTTGTGTCAGATTTTGTTTGAAGATTCTGTCACAAATATTATTTATGTTGGATTATGTTTGAAGATTCCGTCACAAATAGTATTTGTGTCGGATGATGTTTGAAGATTTCGTCACAAATAGCATAACACATCTGATTGACAAAAATCATTATTTTTCCATCTCAAGAAATTATGAAATACTAATTATTAATGACAAGAACGACAAAATTCAAAAGCATATTGATTCAATAAAACGAGATACAATAAAGTATATGTTCCTTCATAATTATTTCTTAGTTGACATTACTGAAGAAAAAAAAACCAATAAAGTAGACGTTCCTATGCGCATCGTCAACCAAAACAAAAAAAATCGGTAGAGTAGATGTTTCTAATCTCTCTCCATATCCTGAAACAGAAAACCAAAATTCAATTAAAAAGATAATAATACAGCCACCTAGCAACCCAAAGAGCGAAAGAAGACAAAAAAAAAATATCAATCAAGCTTCCTAAAAAAAAATCGGTAGAGTTTACTCTATTTCTAAGATATCCAAAAATTTTCATAAACCTGTAAATTGATAAACACATTCATTATTAAGGACTGTCAAATGCAGGTCAATATCATGAATCTTCTAATTGTTAAAATCATAGTCAACAAACAATTAGCCAAGATAGTATTCCATGTGACCAACAATACAATAGTATATCAAACAAGAGCCATACTATTGTATATTATAGGAGTTTACGCAACCAACTAAAACCACCTAATCTTCTAATTGCGTAGACTATTGTATATTATGGAAAGAAATTATTAGTGTTCAAGGTTCTTAAACTCTGCATATGCAATATTCCAAGAAAGTTTAACCTATAATCTATATATGTATGCGTATATATCTGCATATGCAATATTCCAAGAATTGTACATGAATGTATATATGTAGGTGTATAATCTACATATCTATACATATATATATATGTATGTGTATAATCTATATATCTATATATATGTACAATCTATATAGCCTATAATCGGGAAACGATAAAAGTCCATTCCAGATAAAAATGTGAGAGGATTGATTAAGATGTTTTTACAAAGAAGACCAGTTAGGATAATTCACAGTATCCAATTGAGGGTAGTGCGAGGAATAGGGGAAGTTAACAAAATAGCAGGGCCTATAGTGTCATAGAATATGTACATTGGTACTGAAGTTTTGGTTGCTTCACATAATTTCTATAGTTGCATACATGCATATTCAAAAGATGGTTGTCTGCATGTGTTTGGTAGGGACTTATTTGGGACTAACAATGCTTTAAGTAGTCTCTCCCCTACTTATATTGCAAAAGGTATAGGCACTGATCTAAGCTTTTGTTGAACCATATAAAAACTTATAATGTAAAATTTTCCCTGTTTATTCTATAGTTAATTCTTCATTTTACCACCACCACACATATATTCATGCCCTATGGGAACATCAATTTATCTGTATATCCAAAATAAACTAGTAGTTTTTATCTTGAAAAAGAATGGTCACAAAAACAACCAGTTTGACCAAAAAAGTTCTCCAAAATCCAAACATGAGAGTGCCTCATTAGGAAATGATTATCTCCTTCAAAAAAGTTGGGGGCAATCATGCTTGTCAGTCTTGCTGTGAAATGAGTATGTGGAAGTCTTTGCATTAAAAACTTGGAGAATTGTAGTTTCGTCAAATCAAGTATTAAAAATTCTAGAATTGATTCAGTTTATTTACCGAAAATACAAAATAATAATTGAAATGAAAAGAAAATAAGTGAAGAACAAAGATTGGATTGACAACCATACATACTTGAAACTGAAGTAGTGGAATTGCTATTAGATACTGAATGAGCAGTGAATAGAAATTGTAGTATTGTAGTGGATCTTAGCCTTCATGTTGTCAATGGTGTTTGAGCTCACGACCTCGAGGTGATTGTCTTTTTAGTTAGGGTTTTGACGAAGATTTTCATATCACCACGGAGAACGAGATGGAGTGAATCGAATATAATTGAGAAATTCACACAAAACAAACTCATGATCTCCAAATCTACAAGCACATAATAATAATTGACGAGATCGATTTATATAACAAGCAAATCAAACTAAAAACATGCAGATATATAAAAATCTCATATGAACAAACGAAGATCTGTATGTTTCCAAGCAAATTAGACAAAAAAAAAAAATCATAGATTCACCAAACAAACACCGTATCTCTAGATCTATTAGCTTTTATATAATCAAAATTGATGAGAGAGACTTCAGTAAACTCAAATAGTGGTGAGAGACTCAATACCTTCAGAATCGGAAACGTATAATCAAAATTGAGAAATTCACCAAACAAAAAAGCAAAAAAATAGATCTCTGAGCCTAGATCTATATGCTTAAAATCAAAATTGACGAGACACCAAACAAAATATTATTTTTTATTAAACCATATATCAACTACCTTGAGGATTGGAGAGGATTGTTTGAGAGGTTTCAAAGGAGCTTTGCTTTGCTTAGAATACAATTGTTAGGAAGAGAGAGAGAGACAGAGAGAGAGAGAGAGAGAGAGAGAGAGAGAGAGAGGGAGACGGAGAGAGAGGCTAACCTAGCTACGTGCAACAGTGGAGTGGTGGTGGCGGCACTGGCGTGGAGTGGTGGTCGGTGTGGAGTGGTGGACGCCTCCTTCTCTTCTTCTAGCCCTAGCTCACGATTTTGGGGAAATCCATATTCTGACCATATGACTGAAGTGGGCAGCTCCTTCACTTTTCATTTCAATTTCAGTCTCTTTTTTTTTCCTTCTCCTTAAGGCGTGCGGTTCCAAAATATTTAGGAGAAATTTAGGTGTAGACATTTTTTGTGTCAGACAGTACGTTTCTGACATAAATAAAATAGTACTTGTGTCGGATTTGTTCGTTTCCATCACGAATATATATATTTATTTGTGTCGAATTTGTTCGTTTTCGTCACCAACATATCTTTATTTTTGTCAAATACATTTCCGTCACAAAATCCGTCACAAAAAACTTTATTGTGGCGGATTAGTATCCGTTACAAAAATGTTCGTCACAAAAGGCCTGTTTTCTTGTAGTGGTGATTGATCAAAATGTTTACAAGTAAATCCTAGTCTTCAACAAGGATGAAATAATCTTCAAGTCTGCAAGCTTGATCCTTGTTGAGCTCCATCACTCTTGGACTTCACCATATGCTATCTTATGATCTCAAACAAAGTTAGAACATTTAAATGCATAAATCAAGAGATTAACACAATGAAAATGACTTGATAATAGTTTAGAATAGAACAATTACCAACATGCTACTATCAATAGATTTGTATTCATCAAAACAAACATAAATAATACCTTAAGGAAATTCAAGGCTAACAATTCCCCCCTTTTTGATGATGTCAAAACATGCAATAGAAATACAACAATTTAAGCACAATAAGTGTCATTTTCATGTTATCATTCAAAATAACAAGATATACAAAATATGAATCCAAGAATGATAACTTTCTAACAATCTCTAATATCATTTTCCCATTTTTAAAAATCTCTATCATATCATCTCTAACACTAACATTCTCTATCTCTATCATTTTCCCCCTTTTTGACAACAACAAAAAGACGGGGGTTTGAACTAAAAGTTCCCCCTCAAGAGAAGCAAACATATCATGGAGGCAATAAGATACCAAAATAATTAAAGTGAACATAATAATATGTTCCCCCTCAATATATGCATATATGAATGAATACCAATTTAAGATAAAAAAATATGCTTTATCTCCTAAGGAGGATGAATATTTGAACACAAAAATAAATTAATATGATAAAACAAACATGATTTGCATGCTATCAAAATCAAGAAAAATTAATCTATCCTATTCCTACTAGGCTTAAGGAAGAGATTTAACCATTGTCCAAGAGCCACTTGGGATGATGATGACTCATCCGATGATGACTCATGTGACCAAGAAGGTGCACAAGAGAATTTGGTAAACTATAATCCTATCTCCATTGTTGAATCTCCTAATTATGATGAACTTCAATGTACAATTGAGGAGTTATAATTGTTAGCCTTGAATTTTCTTAAGGCATTATTTATGTTTGTTTTGATGATGACAAATCTATTGATAATAGCATGTTGGTAATTATTCTATTCTAAACTATTATCAAGTCATTTTCATTGTGCGAATCTCTTGATTTATGCATTTAAATGTTCTAACTTTGTTTGAGACCATAAGATAGCATATGGTGAAGTCCAAGAGTGATGGAGCTTAACAAGGATCAAGCTTGAAGACTTGAAGATTATTTCATCCTTCGTTGAAGACTAGGATTTACTTGTAAGTATTTTGATCAATAACTCCTGGGAACTCCAATAACTTTAATTGGACTTTAGGATCCTTGCTTTCATACTTTAAAATACTTTCAAGGACCTAAACATACTTAAACCACTCAATTAAATTCATTTTACAAAAGTTTTCAAGTGGCTACGTCAAAATCAAGTGCCTTTTGCAGCTGGGTCATCTTTAAAGGCAAACCTGATCTAATTGGTAAGGAACTAGAATCTGCGTTTTATATGGTTGGAAAGATATTTGAATCTAGTTTCTAAATCTTAAAACGGATTACAAAAATGAGTTTTGTAGAGGGAATTATGGCCATTTTAGTAAAAGAGGTGTCAGTCTGCGAAAAACAGGAAAAACAATCGACTGAAAAATTTGATGTCCAATCGATCAGAGGTTTTGTTTAGTCGATTGGAGGTACTGTTTAGTCGAATGGATTGTAAAAAAAAGTTGACTGTTTTGTGTTTTTGAAAGGTAGTTATTGCTATAAACTTTTCAGTCGACTGGGTCAATTTTTCAGTCAACTGGATCGCCCAGGAACACATAACGGCTAGTTTTCTAAACTTTTTGAAATTATTTTTACACCCCCAAACACCCCCAACGGTCATATATGTTGAAAAGCTATATATAGGGGTAATTTTAAGTGTTGGAAAATTAAGGAAAATCATTCAAACATCTTGTTTAAACATCATTCATATTTGAGCCCCAGTTTAAGTGAAAAATCAATTTGTTCTTGATTTCAATTGTAATTCTTGAAACAACAAATTGTAGTGAGTTTTCATTTATATTATCTACTCACTACAAAGTTGTTGTGTTAGCTACTATTGTATCCATCCACTCTACAGAGAGAGAGAGAGAGTTATCATTTGTACCCAAATTATTCATTTGTAAATAGTGAGGGTTAGTAAACCTTGTGTGCAAAGAAGAGGTGTTCTTCTTTGGGAGAGTTGAAGACTCTTGTACGGTTTGTTCTACATCCGTGAATTAGGTTGGATTAAAGGAATCCTCAAGACATGTTCTCGAGGGGGGAGGGGGACGTAGGCCGTAGTGTGCGGATTGCCGAACCACTTAAAAACTCGGTTTGCAAGTGTCTCTTCCCTTATCTCTTTCCATTATTGTTTATGATTGTGTTTAAATTGCAATTAAGATTTAGAAAGGTTTATTTTCTACTAAAACCTTATTCACCCCCTCTAAGGTTTCCATTTCGGGCCTACATGCATATTATGTTGGGTTTGTGCCCTCAAACCATTACTTTATGTATGAGACATTGACATTTTAATATATAGATCCCAGCTTTACATTTCATTGTGTAGTTTTCTTTTATGAGATGATTGTTTAATCCTTAAGTATCATAGTAAGTAATTCGTGTGTGTATGAGATACATACAAGTGAGATGCGAATTATTATTCTTTGATACTTACAGTTTGTCACAGTGGATGATGAGACTGGATATCTCATCAAGTTCACATTGTAGCATGATTAACTACCATTGGATGGAGTGATTAATCTCAATCACTAGACTGTAACTCTTAGTTAATATGCTAGTGCTTATAGTGCATTGACAGACCTAAGCTTTCCTCTTGACACTCAAGACTGTCAATAGTTGATAGGAACTCATAACTTGTATAAGGTATGTGTTCTCAATCTTAAGACGATTATGGACACAAACTGTGGTATGGCTGCTTTGACTTACCAATCAGTGAGGTCTTTAAAAGATCAACACCTAGGTATCTTGGGTATATCATGTTCACAGGGTTGTGAACATATATTTTCAAGATAGAATCTACCCTCTGATTCAGAGTAAGCATTCCCTTGAGAATGTCACCAAGCTGATTACTGAGAATTGCAGTCTTGTTGATAACTAGTTATCAACATGTTTGGTAATCATGAGAGGTGAATGGGACTCAAGGAATACAAGAAGTATTCATGATTCAGGTTGACAGTAACAGTTATTCGACTACCTGAATATCATTACGACTGCTGAAGGTAGAGGGACATTAGTATACCATACAAGTCTAGTTATCGCTTCAGATATGTTCTTTTGTGTTGGAGTTCAGTTATTATTTTATAGTGAAGTAAATGTTAACTGATCAGTTGGTTTGTTTGCTGATCAAAGAGTTTGGTCATGGGAATTAACAACTGGTCTAAGCCAACAATAAAGAGCCTAGGAGGTCCCACTCTTAGCTCCGCTAGGATGCTTGAAAAGGCACATGAGGATCTTGTCAAGGTAGGTTCGATTGATCGAAGGTGTTTCGCTTGATTGAAGGTGGATTCGATCGCTTGAAGCTTTGATCGCTTGAACTTTAGGTTGGTTATGGGAATCTATAAATAGGGCAGCTGCATCCAAGAAAAAGAGTTCATCGTTTTAATATATCAGAAGCTGCAGAAACTATTTTAGAGCTCCTAAACCTTCTCCTTCCTCTCTATTAGGGTTCCCACCAACCCTAGTCCTTCCGACAGGTATTCGTAGGAGTCATAAGAGTGAAGACAGCCTAGTGGAAGCTACTGCACCATTCAGGAGAAAGAAATTCAGAATTGGGTTCAAGACCTGAAGTATAATTTCTTGTCCCCTCTTTTTAGTTTGCATCTATGGAATTGATGACTAGTAGATCCTAGGCTACCAATAAGTTTTTGTAACTCAATATTTCTACTATGCGTTTAAAATAACTTTTAAACCTGTTTTTCCTTCATATTACCCCCTAGACATTTCCACATCCAGAGTAGATAGGTTATGAGTCTCCTAAAGAAGCCTACGAGGAAGAGGTCTATAACGAAGAGGGCCACGACTACTCTAGTTGAAGGCGTGACCTCAAGTACTAAAGTCTTAGTTGTTGAAACATAGATTTTTGTCCTTTTATACTAAGTTGTTTATTGGTGCCAAGCACCTTACTTTAAATGACCTTATAGTTCTCTTTTTGTCATTTACATACAAGATGTAACTGGCGTTGAACGCCTTAATTAATTTTGCTTCTTTTGTTCTTTTGAAACTTCAACTTTGATGTTCATATTGTAATAGTTAGTAATCCTTTCAATGTTATATTTTTGTTACGCTACCATTTAAGGTAATCATATGTTGTTTAGTTTGTATGTGGACAATCAGTTAATATAACTATTCATGACTTACAGATTCATAAAAGAAAATTTTATTTCCTCCTAATTTCTGCTACTCTGGGGTGTGCCAGGATTTTTGGTAACTAGGTTTACTTAGACGTGCTCCCTGATTTATCCCATACCTAAGTTATGACCAAAAAGATATCTTGGACTAGTACTCGCACTAAGATAGTTCTTTTGTTGGACAGGTAGCATAGTGTCGATTTTCGTCCCCGATGGATTTGGAGGACACTACATATACGCAGACCGTATAGAACCAGCAGACCCGACCTATTTTCTTATGACAATTTAGAAGAAATTCACAAGCAATACCGAGTTGGACTTATGGTACGACTTGCACATGGTCGGGATCGACGATCCCGATATCCTACGTAGAGAGGCCATCTACCGTGGGGATACTATAAGGCACATTCAGGCAGAGTCGGTAGAGATATTGTGAGACCACCACACTTACCAAAGGTTTATCTCGATAATTAGGCTGATACCTTTATCACTTCCAGTAGGACCACCTCAATAGCCACCCCCACCTCCACCAGAAGAGGAAAAGCCTATGGACACAGACACTATATTACCAGAGGGATAGTCCGATGATGAGTAGAATCTGGAGGACGACCCGAAGGACGACGGTGATGATGAGGAGCCTGAGATGGCACCAGTAGATGAGGAGCCAGTAGATGATGATGTCATGGCCCATAGTAGAAAATATAGGAAAAATAAAATTCCTTTTTGGACCCGTATTCCATGACAGTTGAAAGTCAACATATTGTCCATAACCATCGTCTAGCCATCAGTATAATAAACAAATGATGCATTGGGAATATTTAAGTTTGACATATATATAAAAAAAGTTTAATACTAACTTATTACAAACCATAAGTATCTACGAACCATAACTAAAGTATTAAGGAAACATATGCCGATTATACACCCCTGTCCCTAACTGGAGATAAATTACTAAAGTGATTTAGAGCTCTTTGTCCCGATCGATTCGATGTCTTAGACAAGCCATGGCGAGCATAGCAATGGCTCAAAAAAATGGACCAAAACTTTGAAACGGCCGAGTGTAGCACAAACAAGCACTGCCTAGCCACCTTCCAGCTTACATATGCCATAGTTGATTGGTGTGAAGTTGAGAAAGCCACCGTCAGAGTGAATGAAGCGAGACAGATGACTTAGGCTACATTCAGGGACAGGTTCCTATAGACACCCAATTTTGACTACAGTCTCAGAATTTAGGGAGAACAACTTGAAGATCTCGATGATGAAAAATACCTCAAGGAAGGTATCTCAGTTTCGCACAACAAAAGTTCAGACTCTAAAAAGTGTTCTAGGAACCCAAAGTACATCTTTTGAGCTTAGATTTGTGTCTTTCTCAAATTTGATTTTCAAAATATGCATATGATATAGGGAAAATAGTCATTAAGGTTTCAAACATGAATTCTAGAAGTCCAGCAGCTCAATTTAGAAAAATTTTCAAAACCGACGCGCATATGGAGCTAATTGTGAAAAAGAGCACGAAAAAGCGCAAGAATTCTAGGAGACTTACAAATCAAAATTGAAATTAAATTCTTATGAAAATTATTCCCATAATACTTTCAGATTAAATTCAAACTTACAGCTTCCTGAAAGCACGAAAACAGACAGTTTCGGAGGCCAAAAACCACTTTTACAACAAACCGGGAGTGCTATGGACATGAAATTTTACAGTGGAGTACAAAATACACATAGAGAGAGGAAAACCAAGTGAAGGCTCCCAAAAGGTGTTGGTGTAGCACCCAGAATTTTATACAAATTCCACGTAGGAATCTAGAATAGTGACGTCACCCGAGGAGATGATTACAGAAGATCCATTAGGAGTCCTTATTAGGATCTTTGGAAATCGTCTTGACAACGACTATGTCAATATTAAATCTAGTGTTTATTAGGATAGACGTAAACTCAACGTGTGTAGTTTCATAGTTAGAATATAGATGACTTGAACAGAAACCAGTACATAGCTCTACCTGCACAATTTACATTTGTGACTCATTTCACAAGTAATGCTTATCTATTGGAAGCACTGACACATGCCATAAGATACTTAACCTAAGAGTGGGACCCACACTGTCGCCACCTCATTAATTTCCTTGATCTATCCTTAGATAGGTTTAAACTTAGACTCGCACTGTGTTTGTCAACCTGGACTGACGTATAACTTATAACCATACACAGCCCTGTATATGTGCACACTATTAATCTCGCACCCACTTTGCAGTATTGCACGCAAATCGAGACGTGAGCCCCATACATGGCCACGTGGCAGCCGCATGGCCACCACCCCATCCACGTGGCAGCCATGCTCAATCCCCCTCACCATGTGTCACCATGCATGCCTTACATGCTTAACATTTGTCAACCTCACTCATATCCATATATACTACAAGCACACACACATAGGCATACACATGCACATTCTCCTGCACACACACACATCTGCCCAGCAAGAACCATAGAGAGAAACCGAGAGAGCTTGAGAGAACACACTCCTTACCCCCGGTCTACACACACACCCCACATTTGTGAACACTACACACATATCCTCTCTTCACTCTCTGCACTATCCTTGCACACACACACACACACACACACACTGTGATCTCAAGAGGGAAGACAGAAAGAGGAAGAAGAGGCGCAGAGGAGAGAGAGGGAGTTGATCGGAGAAGTTTTGGAGATTTGTGGCAATCAGGGGCAACCTGAGGTATACCCAACCCCTCTCACACATGCATGAACATCTGCATGTCCACTAGGAGGCCCAAGGACCCTTGCATGCAAACCAATCAGAGCCTAAGGCTCTCTGCCTGCTCCGGCGGCCATTAGAGCCAAGCTTGAAAACTTGGTTTTCAAAACTGACCAAAACCCCCCTTTTTATTACACCAAATAGACCCACATGAACCCAGTTAAACCCCCTTATAGCAGTTTTTAATTTGGACACCGTTTAATTGGCCATGCAGGCCATTATTCTTTCAAATGACCGAAAGAATAATCGCTTAGTAGGAACTCTAAACGAATAACCCGTCCCTCCAGCTCCTAGTATGTGATAGAGGGAAGGATTCCGGTCATTTCCCCGTTGACCTCGCTAATTTTGGTTGAGAGATGAGGGAGTTATGAAGAGAGAGGTGTTTTCCGGCGAAGCCCGATTTTCCGGTGACGCCTCTTCGCCGGAGAAGATGAAGACGACCCGTTTGCATTCGGGTTATAACAAACGGGTTTGGGTCGGGTCTTGGGTGGGTTCAATTGTGTGTCTAAGTGGGTTAGGGTAGCGGGCCGGGTTGGGTTTAGAAAACCCACGGGTCCCTTTAAGTGGGACGACGTCGTTTAGACGTCGGGTAGGATTCGGGTTTTAGTCCGGGTCGCGTTGTGTCTAGGAATGGGTTAGGGTTTGGTTCGGGTTTGGTTAGGGTTTAGGTTAGCGGGCTGGGTTGGTTTGTGAGTGTTAGCGGGTTAGGCTTTGGGTCGGGCTCTGTCCGGGTTTGGATAATGGGTAGGGTAGGTCTGTGAGTATAAGCGGGTTAACGGGTAGGTTAAGATTGTGTCTGTGTTTGGGTTACGGTTCCGGGTTTGGTTTGACCCGATCAGGTTTCTGGTTGGGTTTAGATTGAGTGTGTAAATGGGTAGTCCATTTAGGATGCGGTCGGGTCGGGTTTGACCGAACGGGTCATGCCTTTGGGTTTATTTGTAAGTACATCCGGGTTACCCGTTTAGGTCGGGTCGGTTCGGGTTTGACCCGTCGGGTCTCAGAATGTATTAATATTATTATTATTATTATTATTATTATTATTATTATTATTATTATTATTATGATTATTATTGGTTTAAAAGGTTTTAAGTGGATTAATAATTATTAATTAATTTATAATTAAACCATTAAGGTTTTTAATATTATGGAATATTATTTTAATATTCTATATATCATTATTATATTATATATATATATTGTATATTTATTATTTATATGGTTAAAAATAAATAATAAATATTAGTTTTAAATGCTTTTAAATAGTTAATAAATACCTACGTGTATTTATAAATTCTAGAAAAAATAGGGTAATGACCCAGGGACTATTTTATTATATAGTGTAAATTATAAAGTTATAATATTATAGTCCAGTATTTTAATAATTAATAAGGAGCTATTTTATGAGTATATTAATTATTAAAAATACCAAACGAGCTCCGAAAATTATGAAATAAATACTGATAGTGTGTTTTAATATCTAGTATTTAATAAAAATACTTCTAAGTACTGATTTCTCTGTATAATTATAATAACATATTTAAATCCCGTTTTGGGTATTTTCTGGTATATATTATCTTCAATAATTCATAATAAATAATCTAGGACTCCGAAATTACGCGGTCAGTTCCCAGAGTCTTAGAATAATGTCTAGAACATTCCCGTAAAGTTTGGTGACTTTTCGACTCGGTCGAAAATACAGCCTGTCTTTTAGGGCCTGCATTAGTGTAGTAAGCCTCGCATATTACCTCGAAAAAACGCGACGGACTCCGATTTGAGTCTAGTCAATGGCGTTGGACTTAGAATGACACGTAGATCACTACCTTGAGGTTTATGACCTCATTTGATAAAATTACCATTTTGCCCCTATAGTTGTACTCATACATTACTTCTGTTTATTCCGTTTATTGTTGTAGAACTTGACGTTTATCTGCGTTTCGAGGAGCGGCAACTCGAGGTGAGTTTCCTAACCTCACTCTAATCCTATTAAGACTAATATAAGATGATTAAAGTCACATGTATGATATTCTGTATAAGTGATGAGCTGATTTATGATGTCAAGTGGATTGCTGTTAATTATAAGATGTTTAAAAGCATGTTATGGTAGTGCTATCGCATACGTGAGCATGTCAAGGGTTTTATCTATATGTTCATCGGTATCAAATCCATGTTATATGATCCATGCTCTATATGTTACGTTTCTGCTGCTATGTGTTAAATGCACGTTTTACGATGTTGTTGACTGAATAAATAACGCATGCTATGTTATTAATAAAGAGGAATAAAAGTAGAATTGCATATGAGTATCGATGATGGACACACGTGCATTTCATGACATGTGTCAGCATGCGTCATGTGTTTGATGAGAATGTGAATGAGATGAGATGTGATTTCTGGATCCTATGGATCAACGGCTGACGAGCCGGGTGGACATGAACGGTTAGGGTTCCTAGCGCGCCTCTCGCCGTTGAAGACGTCCGGTGATGCGCATACGTGGTTGAAGACGTCCTATGTATCGTTGAATACGTCTGGCTAGTGCTCTAATATACTTCTCAGCTGTGTAGACGACCGGTGAGAGTATACACATGGTTGAAGATGTCCCATGTGCCAGTTTCATTGTTTACAGATAGTGTGCGCCGTGAAGACGTCCGGTGGCCTATCAAGGGAATGAGTATGAATTGGTTATGATAGTATATTTTCATCCTTGATATACCGCGTGTTGTCAAGTAGATGAGAAAGAGAAAGTGAATGATGAGATTGAGTTGATGAGAAAGAGGATTTAGTTTCAAATGATTTGGTTTTGGAAAGTTTTGGTTGTAAAATAAAATGGTTTTGAAAATATTTGTTTTAAAAGTAAGTGTCTTTGAAAAGAGTTGGGAAACGAGTCTTATTGATCATGCGTTTGCACGCACGAGTTTATAATAAGGAGAATGTATTCTATGATGTTATATTTATCTATTTACCTTTCTTGTTGAGACCTCTATTATGCCCGTGGTGAGAATGCGTCTTTTGATAAGAGAATAACCATGCTTTAAAGTACTAAACTATGACGTGAGTTGAGAGATGTGTTGTATTTACTGATTATTGTGCGGTTGAGACTCTCACTCAGCCTTGTTCCAAGGCTGACGGCATGTTACGCCCTGGGCATTCGTATGCCCAGAGTGTTGCAGGTTTGGAGATAGATAGAAGAGTTCAGGATGCTGTACCGTAGAGCCAAGGAGGATAAAGCCTTGCTCAAGACCTGATAGGCAGTTCCTCAAGTGTTAAGATCTTGTAAATTGTTTAGCATGGCCTCTTGTATTAAGATTGAAGTTATTGTAATCCCTGTTTAATTTCCACTGTTGTACTTACGCTCTGATAAGTTTAGATTATGCTTATGTTCTAGCATTTCCTTATGATTTTTATGGTGCTGAGTTAGAAGGACAGAACGGTTAACAAACTAGTCACGTGTCTACGGACCCATAAAGGAAAATTTTTATTTTCCCTATTTTTGGCTTACTCCGGGGCGTGACAGTTGGCGACTCCCATGGGACCCGTCACTTGATGTTTCTCTCTCTATCTGTATTTTGCATGTGCTGTAAAAAGGAAACTTTGTAGAAATTTCATTTTGGCCCTGAAATGCCTCCTTCTATGCATAAAATACCTCAAGATCTTCACTCTTGGCGTATAAATTGTACCCTTGGGTTCACTCTTGGACACACTTGAAAATACATGAAGAAGTGCTAGAGAAAGTACTTAAGAATTGAGAGAAAACACTTGAGAGAACTCTTATCTTTTCATAGATCTTTCATACATTTCAAAGAAAACTCTTCTTGTTACCTAAAAAGTTAAAAAAAAAGAAAGAATAGTTTAGGAGTTTGGAACTAGGAAATCAAATCATGAATTAACATCTTTGCATCCTTGGTTTGGAGCTTCAAGAATACTTGAAGGAAGAAGAACTTTCTTCCAACTCTTTACATTTTTGAGAGATCTTCAAGAGGTAAATTCCAAAACTACCTCTTTAATCTACTAGTTTTGTATATATGTATTTCTAGAACTTGGATCTTTTCTGTCTTCCTTTTCTTTTCTTTACACCTTTGCTTTGATTTCTCACATAACTTTCACAAAGATCCAAGTTCTAGTTAATTTTGTTAATAAAAGATGGATTAGAGGTGCTATTTTTATATTTTCCTTCACTTTGAAGATGATTGGTGTGATTAAGTTTTGTTTCCTCTTTTAGTAAAGAGCACATGTGCACACACTTGAACTTGCATCATTCTTTGTCTTTTTCTTTGAGTCCATGATAAGGATGTATATTTCTTTCTATGACTTTATATAAGTACATGTACTTCTATTTCTTTTTTTTGGGCATATCAAGATGACAATTGTAAGTACTTTAACCAACTAGTTTGGTGTGCTTTACCAAGAAAGGCATATTTGACTGGAAGTCATCTTGAACTTCTTCATTCTTGGGTTTGATTTTTCTAAAGGACTTTTACAATTGTCAAGATGACAATTGTAAGTCCTTTAACCAACTAGTTTGGTGTGCTTTACCAAGAAAGGCATATTTGACTGGAAGTCATCTTGAACTTCTTCATTCTTGGGTTTGATTTTTCTAAAGGACTTTTCACTTCACTAAAAGTGTTTTTGCCACAAGATAAAATACATGAACTAAGAATTGTTCATTAAAGCAAATTAGACTTTTATCCATGGGTTTAGAGCTCATTATCACCCATGAGGCTTGACTTCAAAATTCATGGATGAATAAAGATGAAATCACCTTCATCCGGTTTGCTTTGATGAACCTCTCTTATTTCCAAAAGGTTATTAGAAAGACGGTTGATATTCTTGGACATGACTTATTTATGGTTGAAGTTTAGAAGATGGCTAGATGATGCGACCAACACTCTTTTTGGAAGTAATTCTTGGCTTAATAAGATCACACTGGCACAAAGTCAAGATTATCAAGCTAAGGTTATCTTTTGAAAGAATGAAGAAAGTAAAACTATCTTAGAATCTTTCAAATCTCTACTGTAAATGAATAATGCGTACAAGATTATCATTCTTTGTTTTCTCGATAGTGAAAACTAAAACATGGCTTAGAAATCATTTTAGGATAAAGAAAAAAGATCAAAAGCTTGAAAGAACATATTTGAGTGATTTTGCTTGCCTATTTTGCATATTTTTTGTTTGTCACATGATATCAAATTTTCATAATAACAGAGTCTAATTCCACTCAGTTTTTAGAGACCTTAAGTTCAATATGGGCTTATAGAAATATTTTTGTTATGAACTTATCGCTCTTTTGACATAAGATAGGCCTTCATATGTGCTTTGTGAATTTAGTTATGATTTCTGTAAGATTAGTTGATGAGTCTGGACAGAGACTTTTAAAATGAATATAACCCAAAAACCATTTATACAAATGAGGTCCCACTTTTGGAAAAGTTTCCTAACTCATTAAACTTATGATCTAGAAAAGTAATTGAATTAATTCACTAGTTAGTCCTACTTTTGGAGTGATTTTAGTAAGCTCTTCAAATCTGGAATTTGATTGATGATTATTTCTCTCATTTTTAATGCATTTCACTTGTAAGCTTGGATTTTCTTTTGTTCTTTTGCAATGCTCGGTTGTTTTGTGGAATTTTGATGCAGAGATTCAAATGACTCAGATTCAACTCCTTGGATCAATCTTTCCTCTTACACATGTGACTTAGTGCCCATGTGTTATGTACATTCTTCTATCCTTCTCTTTAGAGATTTTTCTAAGTTTACTACTTTTGCATCAAAGACATAAATCATTTAGGACAACCTCCGTTATATGCTTATTTGATAGAGACAAACTATTTAAGATTATTGCAAGTTACATAGCATGTTTACTTTTGATTGCCATTGTAACTCTGCATGAGTCACCCCAATGTAAGTTCTCTTGTTCTCTTTGCATGTCATGCACGTTTTCCTTCTTTACACTTGGTCCTGAGCGGGATCGGTCCAGTATGAGTATTTCTATCCTTTCTCTAGTATCATATGTACATCCGCTTTCTATTTGAACTTAAACACTTAATTGATTTTGTCTAGATGCTCTTTATGCCATGTATATATTGTGTAGTATGATTGAGAAAGAACACCAATTATGAATTAAGAACAAAGATATTGGCAAGGCCTAGTCAGGTGGATTAAAGTATGTAAGGCCTAGGTCTTTGTATGCAGCGTTGGATCTGTCCCAAGACATAATTTAGACCAACAGGACTTACCATTAGAATTGATGTCCATAGTTACTGAAAAAGTACTTCCCAGAGGAAGAAAAAGATCAAAGATAAAAAGAATTCATGGAGCTGACTCAGGGTAATCTGACTGTTTGGGAGTGCACTACCTACTTCGAGCATCTCTCTTGATTCTCTCTTTATTTGGTGGATACGCCCCAGAAAAAGGTTAAGAAATTCCACTGAGTACTCACCCCTCATCTCTGTCAAATGACCTTGGCATAATTGGGTCAATCTTTTGAATCTTTGGTCAGGTAAGCTGCAGGCGTGGAAAAGGATGGTTATCAAGCTAAATGACACGACCTCTCCCATCGAGGTTTAATCCAGGACGCAGGCCATCCCCGAGACAATTTCAAGGAAACAAGCGACCTGCAAATGGAGAAAAAAAGCCCCAACAGAACTTACCTCGACCTCAACTGACTGCACTACAAAAGTCACCCCCTTAAGGACAACTAGGACCTATCATAGAAAGATGTTGAGGCTTCTTCAACTGTGGATTCCCTAGGCCTTGGTCCAAAGACTGTCGAGCCCCAATGAAAAATCTAATAGATGTCATCTAGTATAATTGTGGAAAAAAGGGCCACGTATCTAAGAGGCAGACTCAAGGACAGCCTGAGCAAGCCCACCTCAATGCCATTATCCTAGAAGAAGTTGCATTTGAAGAGGGAGATCAACAAAATATGGAAGGTATCCCGCAGACACCCCAATTTTGACCGAACTATCGAACCTAGGGAAAATTACCTTTGGATACAATGATGACACTATTCGGTGCGCTTGGATGATCTTCATAGAACTCTTCATGAACTTCAAAAAACTTTTTAATCAATTTTTTTTAAAAAAAGGGTGAAAAGGTCTTCAAGGGTAAATTTCTATGGTTTATTGAGTATCGAATACATGTGGTAAAGAAATTAGAGCATTCAGGATAGCAAAAATCCAAGAAGAGAGGTTCAGGAGCTTGAAACTATTATTATTTTACTATTTTGAAAGAAGAAATGGAGAACTTATGAAAAACCACAAAAATTAGGCTTTCAAAATAAATTTTACTTGTTCTAGATTTTGAAACAATTCTAAGGATACTCTATTTACAATATTTGAAGCTAGAATGAGTTAAATAAGGATTTTCAAGGTAGATAAAATTTTAAAAAAAAGGAGAAAAAGAAAAAGAAAAAAATCTAAAATAACAAGAACCGACATTCGGGGCCCCGAGCTGGCACTTAATGAGTGCCGGTTTGGCACTTGCTAAGTGTCGTTGCGGCATTCATTGAGTGTCGCAGAGTCCGTTTTAAGTGTCGCACTGACCACAGTCCCTCTTTGGATTTTTAGAATATCCCAAACGACCTCGTATCTTAAGTATGTATTTTATACATTTAAGTCATCTTTTACATGATAAGATCATCTTAAAAGGACAAACCCCTCACTTGGGGATTTCTACAAATGTAGGCTTCCTTTAAAGGGAGAGGTAGTTGGAAAAATAGAGAGAGAGAGAGAGAGAGAGAGAGAGAGAGAGAGAGAGAGAGAGAGAGAGAGAGAGAGAGAAGAACTTTGAGAGAATTCAAAGAGAGTTATAGAAAAGAGAGATAGAATATGAGTTTGATAGAAAAACTTAGTTTCTTGAAGATTCAAAAAGCAATCAACGAAAGAGTTTTGGAAGATGTAGACACCCCAATTTTGACCAAATGGTCGAAATTTAGGGGTCGATTACCTCTAAAACCAATGATGACAATGTCCGGCCAAATTTGTAAGTCTTCGTAATTCAAGCTCTTTGGAAAGTCCCTCAATTTCCATGAACGCAAAACTAAAGAAGGGATGAAAGGAAACCAAGTGCTATGGGAATTTTGGGTGTGAAAACACGTATGGGAGAAAAATTAATAAAAATATTCAAAATATAAATATGAGTGTGTGTTTCATTTATGAAAATGATTTTGGTTTAAAAAGGTTTGAAAAGAAATAAAAAGACAAAGAATTTGGTATAAAAGAGTTTGAAAAGGAAAAAGGAAAAAAAAAGAAAAGAATTTGAAAAGAAAAAAAAGAATAATATTTTATTTAGAGACTCATATACTTAATTTGGATTTAAAATGAAAAATGTGTTTATACATATATATATAAAAGAAAAGAAAAATAATAAAAGAAAGTGTCCCATGTGCTTTGAAGATGAGAGATGCTCTAGAATGTTCCTTTATTCCATCGAAATAAAATGCCTTTCAAGTTCCTTGGAATTACATAGAAGTGTCATGGAGAGTTAGAGATGTCATAGAATATTCTTTTATTCCCAACCTATTAAAATTGACCTATCTACCTTTAGACACACGAATTTTGACCGATTGTCGAATTCAGGGGATGCTTACCTTTAAAACTGATGACGACAATGTCCGAAAGAATTCGAAATCCTCAATGATAAAATCATGCTCTTCAGAAAGCTTCTTACTCGAAAACTTGCCAATTTCAAAGCCAAAATGACCAAAATACCACGGGAGTGACACTTTTTGACTAAAGTGTGAAAACATGTACCAAAATATGGAAGCATCCTTGGGATATCCCTTTGATCAAAGGAATTGCACTAGAAAACCGGAAGTTCAAAATATGCATTTTCAATCAAAATCAATGCAAAATTGTTCTTCAAGGGCAAATGGTCACAAATAATTTTTCTGATTTTCAAACTATTTTTATAAAATACTAAACTCCAATACCTTTCCAATGGTATAAGATTTGCAGTTTTTGGATTTGCAATGATTTAGATATGAATTTTTGAAGTTTCACGGCACTCAATGCGATGAGGCGGAGTGCCGCTGAGGCATTCGGCAAGTGCCGCGGGGCTTCATTGAGTGCCGACTGGTGGAAAATACAGTTTTTTTTATGTTACTTTAAAAGCATATTTTGATCAATTGGATACTCATAATGTCTCCAATTTTTGTGTGTTTGTTCAGCACTAATATATCACACTTTCATACCTATAACACTCCAAAAACTACCTTTATACCCTTACTTCATCTATCTATAAATAATAATCCATTTTTTCACAAAAAGGGAAAAAAAAAAATCCTAGTTTGGAATGGATCTTCATCTTAGAGTGAGAATGAGATGGTGAGTTATTGTGAGTGATTTTTAGAGAATTTTAGAGAGATAAAATCATCCAAAAACAAGAGGAAACTCTACCCAAATTGAATCAAAGCCACTTTGAAGTCATAAAAGCTTGAAAAAGAGCATGAAGAATCATTGAAGATCTTCTAAAATTCAACCACACCAACTCAAAATCTGAGAAAATTTTGAGGTAATTTTCTCATCTTAGATCATATTCTACTATAATTTAATCACAAATTCATAGATCTATTGGATTTTTACACATTTTCAAAAAGTCTTTTCTCCATCCCTTTCTTCACACACCACCTTGAATTGTGATTGAATCCTCTTAAACTTGTTGATTTGGATCTAATTAGTCATCAAATGTATAAGAAACATGTTTTGAGTGTGGATCTATCCCTAGATTCGTCAATTCATAAGGATCTCATCTCCTCTCTCTTATGCTCTTCGCTTGGAGTTTATGAAACCTTCCATGTTCCATTTGAACTCCTTGAGATTTGATCTCTTAATTTCTATAATTCTATGTTTATATATGTATTTTGAGTAGATCTAGTCATATATATATAAATTGATAGGTCTTAGCCTATGTTCATATTTTGGTAGCTCCTTTTGAATCACATGAAGTTCTTCATATTTCATTGAAATCTATGGAGTTTGGATCCTTAATCCTCTAGGATCATTAATTTGGGAGACGAATCAAAGGAAGTAAGTTATGAATCCTCAAGGACAATGTATTTGGTAGAGAGAATTGATGTAAATCTAGTGGATTTCATAATATTGGATTCAAGTGAATTCAAGTGTCCTAGGTTCATTCATGGGGTTGAGTAAGACCTTAGGATCCATTTCTCTCATGAGATTTATGATGGGGTTCCCTTAAGGCTAAATCCATGGATCTTCATAATAAGTGAGTATTATTGTGTTGGTTGCAATCATACTTGATCTATATTTTTCATAGAATTATAGATCAAGTTTGATTTAAGTTATGGATGTTAATTCATCTATGGTGCAGTGAATTCATAAACCCACTATGATCAAATATTTTTAATTAAATCATGATCCATTGGAATTGAATGAGACCATATGGAGAGTGTTCACAACTCATTTATGTATCACTAGATTTTTTGTTTTGATGAGATTTTATAATTAACATGGTTTGGCCTTATGATTTGTGAATTAGCCACTCTTTGTCCAAATTTTTAGAACATGAAACCAATCTTGTTTCAAATAAATCAGAGTCTTAACCATATATTTTTGACCTCGAGTATTTTTTCTATATAGTTAAATGTGTTAAGGAAATTCTCTAAAAAGAATAAAGTCATTCGGATTTGTTTACTAGTTTTAGAAAATCACACAAAATCTCTGGACAGAGAGTTGTAAAATTCTGAGTAGAGTCTAGTTTTGGTTCAATTCCCAGAGATTGCACCGTTTGATCTTTGATTTTCTTTTTGCTTTAGAAACTAGACTCACATAGGCATCTTGTGTCCAAAAACACTAAGATCAAACCATGGATCTATGGTTTTTCTATTTTCTAAATTCAGGTTTCTTCTCTGTAAATTCTGAAACTCTATTACAATTTTAATAAACTTTGTAAATGATGACCTAAATGACCTTCTCATGACATAGGGCTTAGACCGTGTTTTAATAATGGATAATAGGATTTAGATCCAGAGGCTAAATGATCCAAATCAATGACTAGGTCAAATCTCATTCTTGTTTATATCCATGTATTCATTTCATGTATGTTGATATTATAAAACTCTGTTACAATTTTAATAAACTTTGTTAATGATGTCCTAAATGACCTTCTCATGACATAGGGCTAGACCATGTTTTAATAATGGATAATAGGACTTAGATCCAGAGGCTAAATGATCCAAATCAATGAATAATTCATATCTCATTGTTGTTTATATCCATGTATTCATTTCATGTATGTTGATAATTAGGACTAGGACTAATTCTTGGCATAAGTTGCATTTGATTAAACTTAGTTGAACATAACTATGGGTTCCTTATGATCATGTTGGGAATATATCATCTCTATATGGACATTACATTGGCTCCTAGTTGAGACTTGTATACCTATGGAGGTGTTGTATCCCCAACTAATTAGAAGGAATTCATAATTGATACGCCCAAAATCGGCTCTATTAAGTGACCGAGCGATTATGCACGGTGACCGGTCCCTATCCCGACCAAGTCACAGTGTAACTCGGGAACAGCGTAGCTAAACTCAGTAGCACATCTCAAATAGCTCGGCTCCAACAGCTTCCTAAACGGTCAAGGACATGTCAGCAGATTCATCCCGAGTGGTTTAGCTGATGTCCCGAGGCCCGACCAAACAGGCCAGGATTACAGTATTGGCCTGGCCCATAACGGGTGCAGTACAACCTGGCCATGAGATATGCCCCAGAATATTCCAGACAGTCTCCTACTCAAGATAGAAGACTAATGGACAACTAATGTTGTTTCCTAATCCAATTAGGAAACCCCCACAATTAATGCCAATCAAGCTCAATTGGATTATATTTCCTTATCCATGTATTAGTAGGTCTCTTGCATCTATAAAAGAGACCACTCACCCCCCCTTCAAGGGGACTGACTTTTTAGTCTCTACAGCACCTCTATAGCAGTCACCAACACGCTCGACTGACCTACGGTAGCTCCAAAATATTGTTGGTTCACCACAGGTCCCTGGATTTTTATAATATAGTGAAGGTGCTCAGACACACACGTGGACGTAGGTTCCTTCATTAACAGGGCAGAACCACATACAAAAAACCAGTCTCTCACTCTTTCTCTCTCTCCTTAAATTGCTTTAATTTACTTTAACCAATTTTTGGCATCATCAGCTTGGTGCCGTCTGTGGGAATGACAAATTCTTCATCAACAAATCTCTTGGCTGATAGCCATGCCTCCAAAGAAGGGTGAAAAGACTGCACAGTAGGCCAACCGGGATGTTCCGCTGACCCCAGTGCCAGCTACGACAGTCATGACATCTGAGTAGATCACCGCGACCCTCACACAACTCTTGGAGGGCCAGTGTCAAATCCAGCAACAGATTGAAGCCCTGCTGGCCCAGTAAAGTAGTCCTCTAGTGGCCAGGAAATGATCCTGGAACATTGCATATGGTCGGGAACCGATCTTGACCAGACAACGTGCCCGAGAGGAAAGGTAGGAGCATATGGCTCGGAAATCAGTCCAGGGTCACTCGATCAAGAGCCGAGGTGTCCCTAGGCACACGATGAACTGGAGTCATAGCCAAGCCCGATCCCAGGGGACAACACACTGCCATGAGAAGGAAGCCTCCTCCACTAGCCCAACCTAAGCCCAAATACCGGTCGGGAAGGTGTGGTGGCACGTATCAAGGACTTGCAAAAATAGATTGATGGAGTGGCGAAAAGGCTAGGCTAGAAAGCTACTCAGAATCACGCCAATACTGAGACAGAGTCACCATTCTCTAGCTAGATCACGAGGTTTGCCATCTCGTGCAAATTTAAGCAGCCTCGCCTAGATCCCTATAATAGCTGGGGAAGCCCGATTGACCAAGTCTAGACCTACAAGGCTCAAATGGCCCTGGCCACTAACTTTGATGAACTATATTGCCTGGCCTTCCCCAGCACTCTGAAAGGCCCGGCCGCGCAATGGCTCTACTCCTTGAAGCCCCGATCAGTTCGCAGTTTTAAGCAACTCATCAAGCAGTTCATCGACCAGTTCATATGTATACCTGAGCGGCCAAAGCCTGACATGCAACTACTGACAATCAAACAAAGGAATGATGAGACCCTCAAGGAGCTCACCGACCGGCTTAATCAAGAGAAGCTCGGTATCTATGATCTTGATGAAACTGCCATTGTTATAGCCTTCTGTTTAGGAGTTCAACACACCAAGTGCACCGCATTGTTTCACAGAAATCGTCCGGTAACCTTGGTTGAACTCACAGAGAGGGTTAGAAAATACATTGACACTGAAGAGTTTCTAAAGACCAAAGACCCTGGGCAAGAAAGCTATGAGCCTTCCAGAAGTAAGCGGAAGCGAGAATAGCCCGGGAAGAACAATGTGAAGAAGCCCAGTAGTTCTAACAATTCCTCCAGTTCATGGCGGTCTGAGTTCAGCAGCCCCGACATGACCTCCAGTTCACAACAATCTAAGTCTGGCAGCCCCGACCTGACCTCTAGTTCGCAGCAGTCAGGATCCAGTGATCCCGACCTTGAATCCAGCTCAGAGTAATCGAGAGTCCGGTAATCTTGACCCAACCACCTGTCTCTAATAGTCTCGACCAATCCAATACAGTAGTACTTGCCGCATCATCGGATGAGGCTCCGCAGACTGTCAAAGAGCTCTTAAAAATACCTCAGGCCATACTTGAGGCACATCAAAAGTCCTTGGGCTCCGACCTAGGCACAAAAGACCTCGGGCTCTGAACCCAGGCATAAAAGACCTCGGGCTCCGAACCCAGGCACTGAGACCTCGGGATCGCACCCGAGGCAAAAGACCTCGGGGTCACGCCTAAGGCATCGACTTCGCTTAGGTCTAACCTATGATGTGGGCAAATCCCCTTAGGTGGCTGATGATGGCAAGCTTCAAAAGACCTTCAACCACCCATGTTCCAGGTCGGTTACCTACAGTCCTAGCCTCCACAGGTTCCTCGTCTTAGCAAAAGCTTGGGGGGCAGAAATGCACAATGGACTAAATAGGCAATTATACCGGGTATTTACAGGCCTTGCGATAACTAAGTCAAACTCTTAGACAACCCGGACGCCTACAGTACTCAGAGGTAATAACTCTACTTAGGTCCAAACCGACGATAGAGGTGACTAAAATCTTTTAGGTTGGCCGACGATAGAGGAGCAAAAAGACCCTAAAGCAACATGATTTAGGTAGGCTCCACCAACATGGTCAAACTTTTCTCCCAACGGTCTTGACGAAGGCTGGTGGGGCGGAAGATAACCATCCTGGGGAGTTAACACAAAAGGACCCTAGAGTAACACAATTTAGGTCGGCTTTTCCAACATGGTCAAATTCTTTTACCCACAACCTTAACTAAGGTTTACGAGTAGAAGATAACCATCCCGGAATCTTAACTTAAGCAAAAGACTTCGAATTAGGCTGAGTCTCAACTCTTGGCCAATTCCCGAGCACTTAAAGACTCTGAGCTAGGCTAAGTCTCAACTCTTAGCCAGTTCCTAAGAACTCATAAGACTCAAAAGCTCCAAGACAGCTTTCCTGTGAGATCAAACAGATTTCCAAACAATGGAAAAAATTGATTTATAAACTTTCCTCAATATAGCATCGAGCCAACCTTGGAAATGGGGGGCAACTGATATACCCAAAATTGGCTCTACTAAGTGACCGAGTGGTTATGTACGGTGACCGGCCCCTATCCCGACGAAGTCACAGTGTAACTCGGGAACAACACAGCTAAACTCAGTAGCACATCTCAAATAGCTCGGCTCCAACAGCTTCATAAACGGTCAAGGACATGTCAGCAGATTCATCCCGAGCAGTTTTCCCGATGTCCCGAGGCCTGACCAAACAGGTCAGGATTACAGCACTGGCCCGACCCATAATGGGTGCAGTACAACCTGGCCACGAGATACGCCCTAGAATATTCGAGACAGTCTCCTACTCAAGATAGAAGAGTAATGGACAACTAATGCTGTTTCCTAATCCAATTAGGAAACCCCCACAATTAATGCCAATCAAGCTCAATTGGATTATATTTCCTTATCTATGTATAAGTAGGTCTGTTGCATCTATAGAAGAGACCACTCACCCCCCTTCAAGGGGACCGACTTTTCAATCTCTACAGCACCTCTATAGCAGCCACCAACACGCCTGGCCGACCTATGGTAGCTCTAAAATATTGTTGGTTCACCACAGGTCCCCCGACTTTTTACAATATAGTGAACGTGCTCAGACACACATGTGGACGTAGGTTCCTTCATTAATAGGGCCAAACCACATACAAAAAACCAGCCTCTCACTCTCTCTCTCCTTAAATTGCTTTAATTTACTTTAACCAATTTTTGGCATCATCAATAATTATATAAACTCTTTTTATGCTTAGTGGATTTAAGCTAGAAATTTAAGTATGTTATTTAGAACTTTAAAGTATATCTTGTTCAAAGCATGTGGACTATCCCTTTGTTTTGTAGCATTATCGAGGTACGATTTCTCAACCCTTCTCTAGTTTTTTTTATTCTTTGATTTTAATTAATTTCAAACTCCACGTGCAACACCATAGAATTAGGATTTGCCTTATGTGTATATGTGGATTGAAGACTCTTTTTAGGTTTTCATTTATTTGCATGCATTGCATGTTTAAATTCGCAGCTGGATCCCGGGTAAGTTTCCTCGCTCCCTATTTTGCATATCATTTGCTTGCTATTTGAATTATATGGTTTTGTATGCCATTTTATCGTTAGCAATATTGCACCCCTTTCGACATGCTTTTGGAATGTATATTTATATATATATGTATTAGTTGAGGGCACACTTAGATAATTAATTCGATTAAAAGGATGTCAAGTAGAGGCCTATCATGAGATAGGATGAGAGGGGGTGTTTTAGTCCACCGGGTTCCTTCCCCTCTCATTCCATAATCCCCGAACCTAGAAATCTCTGGTTTCCAAAAGATCACTTTGCTTTTAAAATAGTTTCTTAATTTTCCTTTTAAAAATTAAGTGGTGACTCATATTAAAAATTTGAAAAAGCTTTTAAAATGTGGTTAAATTGCGATATCCACAATTTGACGACTCCACTAGGGATCGAACCCAGAATCTCTGGTTTCGCAGACCAAAATTTTTGATTTTGGCTTCACTCGAGAATTAGACTTGAAAGCATCCTTTTAATCGAATTAATTAATTTTTGTGTGCCTGTTACATTAAACTTGCATGTCTTGCTAGTTAATTGTACGGAACAATGACCTTGGAGGCTCGGGGCAACTCGGTCGGTCAAGCCATCATGGGACTGTGTGATCACCCTTGATCTTGTACCATGTGTTGGTATATGAAGCATCCGATCAGATGTGTGTCAAGGGTCCCTTATTAGACCAAAACCCAACCTTTGCATGATAGCTTCTATAGAGCCTTCAATTTTAGGAAATCAATTCTTGATTAGGATTTATGTGCTAGAGAGTTTTGTATGTCTGGAAGAGATTACTTGAGATGATAACAATACTTGCTTGATGAAAGATGTGCAACCTCTTAATCACTTTTGAGTAAATCCTCTTCATGTCCTAGGACATTTGAGAACATGCCGAATCTTGATTATAAGATTACACTTCTTATATCTTGTTAGCTAAGCATCATTGACCTTGTATGCATCCGAATTCATGAAAAGTACAGTGATAATCTGATCATGTGATCCTTCTACCCAAAGAATTTTAAATCCATCTTTGAAAGCAAACAGATTTTCGCCATCTTTATTCCAAAGTTTTCAATTGCTCTTTCAAAATCACTTTTTGATTAAAGCTCCAAACTAACCTTTGTTAAGGTATATTTTCACATGATCATCAAGGACAAATTCAAAAATCTTGGGAATTGTTTTTGGGAGAAATGCTTTCAATCCAATTATCTATGTTGAGGAATGTTAAACATACTCATTCTTAAAGAATTATCAAAGAATTATTTTCAAAACAATCATATCACCCAAGAAATATTTTTCAAGTAAATTTCAAAAATGTCCAACCTTGGAAAGGGTAGCAAGGATCACAATGAGAAGGAAAATTGGCGCACTTAACATGGGTGAGGATTTTATGTGCTTATGTGTTTATGTGTTAGGATTATGATTTTGTTTTTTGTGGCATATAGAGTAGGCACACACTTGCATTTCATCTATGTGCCATGTGTGCAGTGCATACATTTAACCACATCAAATCGTTAAAGCATGTGCATTTTTGCACTTTTACCAATGAATATCATTACATACGTGTAACATACAAACTCACAACATCTTCTTACCAATCAAGATTAAAGTCCCTCTTGTTCAATTCTACATGCGGACCTTTTTCGTATCTATGTTGTGGACTTGTAGAAAGAGTGGAACAACCAGATCCCTTAGTAAGGACAATTCTAATCTTCTTGGGTTCGTCTTTCTTGCTTAGAGGAGAACATGGATCATCATGTTGAGATTGATCCACCAATGGCCTTGAGAGCTTTGGGGGAGAAAGTAAGCAAACTGCAAGTCACTGTTGAGCAACAAGATTCAAGGGTGAAGCGATTGGAGAGGGTCATGCTTGAGTTCATTCAATTATTAAAAGATCAAATGGGTCCTGATGAGAAAAAGATGGATCAGCTGTAGAAATGAATAATGGATCACTTAAAGAAACACCAACAAACATGTCTGAACCCACCTGTGCACCAAGGCCTATGTCCAAATCCAGCCATGCACTCAAGCTTAATCAATCACCAGAGCTCATATCTAGTCAATCACCAAGTCCCGCAGTCGTATCTGGCCAATCTGCAAAGCCCATATCCAATCTCAAGCCCATATCCAAACAATCCAAACCCATTTTTCAATTTGATTAATTTTGGCCCTACCTTATGTCCAAACCTAAAAGTTGGCTCAAGCTTCAAGTCAAATTCAAAATCAAGCCAAATCCACAAGCCGAAAATCTTCACCTACCTTAACATGCCATTATCCATGGCCCTTGTTCACCTCATCAAGAGTGGTCACCTTAACCCCCTGGATCCAAGGACACTACCAAATCCCTTACCCCGCAAATGTGACCTATCCTTGTACTGCGCCTACCATTAGACCCCATTGACACAAGACCAATTATTGCATGAAACTCTACCATGATATCCTAGATCTCAGTGAGAATAAAATCATCACGCCTTTGCTAAACCCACTAGTGACATTTGGAATGACGTGCAATACTTTCAGTCGCAGGCATCATTGAGCACTAGTGCGCAACAACCAACTGGCCCTGACCCAATCAACAAAATCAAAAAAGGCATTGACAATACTTAGCATGAGCCAGAGGAGGGCTGTTCTGCTAAATAGTGGGCCAAAGACATGGATGATGTTTACACATATATGCTAAAAGGAAGTGTCGAACCCGAGGGTTCAAATGATGCTAGTTAGGTGATGGTGTTTGGAAATACTGTTGTTGAAGCTAATGTGGATGCTCTTGGGAACTCAATAAATTGAAAATCATCTGTGACACTCCTGTTGAGACTGAATCTAGTCTAGTATGGTCCATGATCGAGTCATGTCAAGTAGGATTCAAATGTCAAGTCCAGACGAGTCCTTGAGTCAGTCTATTATCGAGTTTTCTTTTTTAAGTCTTTTAATCGAGTCAAGTGATGTAATCCTCCTTCTATCCTAGTTGAATAAAATGTCACTTTGCTTAAATAAATGTGCATAGTTGTGAATAAATAGATCGTTAAACCAAGAAAGGAGGAAAACCAAAATAAAATCACTTTTCAAATAATGATGGAAGATATTCTGTTGATAAATCTTTGCATTAAAAATTGATTCCTAAATAATGAAGTTAATTTTGTGCCAAATCCAAGGAGGAGTAGAGAATTGATTACCTTTACTTTTAGAATTTAAAGATGCTCTCTGTGGATATCGCAATTTTCTCCTTCTTTTACCCACAACTTTTCTTTTAAAATCTTTTTCAATTTAAAATACAAAACAATGAGTCGCCACTTAAATTTTTAAAGGAAAAATTAAGACACCATTTTAGAACAACTGATCTTTTTGCGAAACCAAAGATTAAACTAGGTCCGGGGATTATGGAATGAGAAGGGAAGGAGCCCATCGGACTAAAACACTCCTTCTCATCCTATCTCGCGATAGGCCCCTACTCGACATCCTTTTAATCGAATTAATTATCTAAGCATGTCCTCAATTAATTCGTATATATAAATATACATTACAAAAGCATGTCTAAAGGGTGTAAGATTGCAAGTGATAAAATATCATTCAAAAAATCACATAATCCAAGTAGCAAGCGATATGATATACAAATAGGAAACTACGAAACTTACCTGGGATCCAGCCGCGAATGTTTAAACGTGCAATGCATACAAAAGGATAAAAACCTAAGAAGAGGGTCTCTAAGAAACATATACACATAAGGCAAATCTTAATTCTACGGTGTCACAAATGTGGTCAAAAAATCAATAAAATCAAAGAATAACTAAACTAAAGGAGAGTCGAAAGATCATACCTCATCAGTGCTACAAAACAAGGGTTAGTCCACATGATATACAACATGTAAAATTGAATAATGATCCTCGGCTTGTAACCTAAATCTATCAAATGTAATTAACCTATAGCAAACGAATCCTAATTATGAACATCAAGTCACATGGATGAATAAACATAAACAAGAAAAAATTATGAAATACTTATTGATTTAGGTCATTTAAAATTTGAATTCAAGCTTAACTAATCATTAATAAAACATGGTTTGAACCTTAGCTCGTGAAAATATCATCTAAGCCATTATTTATAAGATTGATCAAAGTTGTTACAAAATTCTGAAAATTGTTGAGAGCAGATCAATACTTCAAAGAAATAATAAGCATGGTTTTCGTGGTTTGATCTTGATGATATTTGGACACAAGATGGCTCTGTGTGTCTAGTTTCTAACCCAAAAAGGTTTCAATGGTTAGATATCCGGGAATTGGACAAATACTAGACATCACTCAGAGACTTACAACTCCCCGTCCAGAGTTTTTGTATGATTTTCTAAAAATAGTAGAACAATCATAAATGCTTTGGTCTTTTTAGGGTAGCTTCCTAACACATTAAACTACCTATAAAAATTTATTTTGGATCAAGAAAGCTTGAGTAAGGTTCTGACTTGCTTATTTTAAAAGAGTGTTACTGTTCTGAAACTCTGGACAGATTGTAGCGACTTCACAAAACTCATGACCAAACCACTTTAAACACGAGATCTCCTTTAAAAAAAATTACAGTGGTAGAACTTTGAGTTATAAACACTTTCCCGTTGGTTTCATTCGATTCCAACGGTTCGATGTTCAACTAAAAATCTATGATCAAAAACGGATTGTGAACTCACTGCACATTGGGTTAATTCACTTTATTCTTATATACTTCGGCAAACAAGCCATGGAATTGAGCTTGTCTAAAACTAACTCTCCTACCATTTGATGGTCATTGGAGACTAAAGATATTCATACTTGTAAATTTCAAAGAAGGATGGAAGAACTTCATGAAACTTAGTCATGACAAACCTCAAACCATGAAGATAGGTTTGGGTCCATTAACTAAATATTCTAGTACCAACCTTAATCCCCTCATGAATCATGAGATTACAAAGAGATTAAGGGGTTTCAAACTAAGAGATTCAAGTAAGGCATTGAAAGTCTTATGAACCCAAGGGATGAACACAACAAGTGAAAAGGGAAATTAAAGAACTTAATGCATGCTATAATTAAATTTGAACAAAGACTAATTATTCTAGAGTTTTACCTCCAAAGTATCCTCAACTTGGTGATTTTGGAGAATTTCCAAAGACTAATCAAGCTCTTCTACTCTAATTCTACTTAAGTATCCCTTAAACCTTCTCAAAACCTACTTCTAATTGTGTTTAAGAAAGCTTTTTTGAAGTTAATATAAAGAGAACAGTAATGTAACCTCTAGATTCTAAGAAAATCCAACCTTTTGCAAGAGGATATTTCATCCTCTATTTATAGACAATTTTAGAGGGGTATTTCAGTCATTTCAGAGCAGAAAACCCTAATTCAAGCATCCTTTTGATAGTACAAAATGTGCTATATTACAGCTGTCTGTTATAAAAATGCGACACTCAATGGAGATGGAAGCGGCACTCATTGAATGCCGAAACGACACTCAGTGATTGCCATTGCGGCATTTACTGAATGCCGATGCGACACTCATTGAATGCCGCGGACAACTCCAGGGACTGCCATTTTTTGTAAAAATTTATTTTTTGCGGCACTTGCTGAAATTCGCGACATTCACAGAATGCCGTTCGGCAGTCCAGAGACTGCCACAGCGGTAGCCCGTGACTGCCGCAAATTTGCTCAAGTGCCGTTCTGCCTCTTTTTTTCTTTTTTTTTTTCATCATCATTTTTTCTGCTTTTTGTTTAGGTTGGAGAGTCTTTCGAAGAGCTTGAATCATCTTTGGAAGTCCTAGATTAGCCGGACATTGTCATCATTGGATCTTGGAGGTATCACTTTCCTTAACTTGACGTCTAGTCAAAATTGGGGTGTCTACACTCTCGCTCAATCTTGGAAAGATATTGGGACTTGAGGCTTGCTCACCATCCTCTTCTCCCAAATACCCAGCCCAAAAGATGAGCTCACAGCCCAAAGCCATAAACTTGGTCCTTGATGGTAGCTAGACATTTTAAATAAACTTCTTCTTCCAAAAAAACAAAAAAAGAAAAGGAATTCGCTAGGATGAAAACCTAAAAGGGCGCTTAGGCAAAAGTTAGAGCACAAAATAAAAAAACAGAGAAGAAATAGAAAGAAAAAGAAAAAAAAGAGCTCGCTAGGATAAAAACCCAAAAGGATGCCTGGGAAAAAGTTAGAGCAAAATATATATATATATATATATATAAGATACGTGTTGATTTCAAAACCCCGAATTCTAGCCATTCAAAATCATGAAGAAAATAAGAGATAGTGAGATGAAGAAAAGAGACGAAAGAGAATAGAGAAGCATAAAATAAATAGGATTGATAATTCTTGAGAACTTCAAAGTACATCATTGGTACATGAATTATCCCAAGGCTTTGTATTGTTCTAAACAAAGCAAAGAAATTTGAAATGAAAAGAGAGATTTTAAAGTATCAATTAGTCTCAAAATTTTGTGAAAGGCTCAATGGCTAAGTGGGCCTAAAATAATACAGAGATATCTTTGAGAAAGATAAAGAGTGATTTAGAGGGCAGATATTGCTTTGTGAGTATGATAAAGTATGATTGAAACACGATCTATTATGAGAGTTGTAAGGATTAAATGGCTAGTGAAAATGTGAAAAGAATCAACCGCCACAAACAAAAAAGAAAAAAAGAGAAACGAAAAGAAAAGAGAGTAAAATGGAGAAGTAGTTCATGTTCTCATCATCCTGTTCAAAGGCTACCACAAGTGACTCTAGACACCCCGATTTTGACCAATTGTCAAATTCAGGGATTGGTTACCTCTTAAGGCCGATGATGACGATGACGATGACCGGTATAATTCAAAATTTTTCCAGAAAATTAAAATTCTTCAAGGATTCTTCAAATAAAATTTCAAAATTCAAAATAAAACAAGGAGAAATTGGGCATTCGGGAGAAACCTGAATGTTGAAGAACGTATGAGAAAATCAGTCTGGGGATTTATCCTAAAAAAAGAGAGAGAGAAAATGAAAAGAAGTTTCAAAAGAAAAGAGGATAAAAGAAAAGAAAAGAAAAAAAGAAAGAAAGAAATTAAATTATATATGGGAATATATACCATGCATATGGGTATATTCTAATAAAGTACATTACAAATATAAGTACATTAGTATATACTTTACTAAATAAATTAAGTTTATGTTAACATATATGTTGAAAATTAAAAAGAAGGCAAGAATTCTATTAGTCGCGGCACGCGACGAAGCCGGCTGCACTCACTGAGTGTCACCCGACACTTAGTGAGTGCCGCAGACAAGTCATCGAGTGCCGCGTACTGTAACAGACTGCTTTTCTTACATGTTCTAGAAGAAAACTTTGCACATGGGTTTTCACCTGAATTTACCCATTTAACCTTGAAATGATGGCCTATATAAACAGACCTTCATCTCCATTATTGGGACTTTTCACTTAATCTTTGAATCAAATTGAGATATACAAGAGATATATATAGAAGAGAAGAGAGAATTGAGAAGAAAAAGAGAGTTTTCTTGAAGAAATTGAAGAATTGGAGAAGAATTTGAAGATTTTTGGAAGAGCTTCACAAGTAATAGAAGAAATCCTTGAGGTCATAGAGGTAACCTCTCAATCCTTGGTAGAGTTAGGCAAATTCAATCACAAGTTCATAGTTCTAGGAACTTTACACATTTTCAAAACCTCTCTTCCTACCTCATTTTATCACACACCACTTAGAGCTTGTGATTGAATCTCATAACATTTCATTAATTTGGATCCAATTGATGCCTTGGGTTTGAGATAAGTTTGACTTAAAAAAAAACTTCTGTTCCAATTTTTCTAAGTAAACTTTGATTCTTTATTTCTATTTTTTCCTCTTAAGATTCATGAGATATTATATATCTTATTGAGTCTCTTTGAGTTTGATTCTTTAGTTTCCTATGATCCGATGATCCATATGGAGATTAAAGTGAAAACTATGGTCATGTCTGAACATAGTTAGTCGGATTCAAATCTCAACTCATGATTTGAATCCCCTTACTAAGAATCTTATGGGATTCATACTATATTCCATGGAGGTTCATGTACAATTTTGATTCCATTTAATCTCCAAGGACCATTAATTTGAGAGGGGATTAGGATGTCATGACTCTATATTCCTCAAGGATCATGTTGTTTGAGAGAGGAATTAGATGTAGATCTTCATAGTTTACATTCAAAATTCATAAGATTAAGTAAGACCTTAGGATTATCTATGCTATGAGATCTTTGACGGAAATCCATTAAGGCTAAATCCATGAACATCTTCATATTTCATTATTTACTCCAATGATCATAACCATACTTGATCCTAGTTCTCTCTAGAATCATGGATCAAGTTTGATTCGGAATATGAACAATAATTTAACAAAGGTGCAGTGAATCCATAAACCAACTTGATCAAAGATTTTTATAAAATCATGGTTCATTGGAAATTGGATGAGACCAATTGGAGGGTGTTCATAGCCCATTTAAGTACCTCTATGATTTTTGTTTTGATGAAATTCCATGTCTAAGATGGTTTGGTCTTGTGATTTCAAAACAAGCAATTCTCTGTCCAAAACTCCAAAACAGTAAGCCCGTTTTAAAATTAATATATCTGAACCTTAATTGATCTTTCTTGACCCAAAATAATTTTTTTCTAAGTATTTCAATGTGTTAGGAAGATACCCTAAAACGATCTAAGTGTTTCTTATTTTTTTGCTATTTTTAGAAAATCGTACAAGATCTCTGGACAGAGAGTTGTAGATTCCTGAATGATGTCTAGGGTTTTCCATATTCCCAGAGATCTAACCGTTCAAACCTTGATTTTATTTTTGGGTTAGAAACTAGACTCACCGAGGCATATCATATACAAAAATCATTAAGATCCAACCGTTGGAAGTATGGTTTCTCTACCTTTTAAAATCTGGGTTGCTCTCTGTAATTTAGGAAAAACAGTCACTGTTTTTGTCTAGTCTCATTGATTTTAACTTAAATGGTTTCCTAATGTCTTGGGACCCAAATTATGTTTTGAGTAATGATAATTTAGCTTAAATACAGAGGCTAAGTGGTCCAAATTAGTGAATAAATTCATCTCATTCTTGTTCATAATCATTCGTTCATTCATGTATGTTGATACTTATGATTAGAGCTAATTCTTGGATAAAATTAGACTTAGTTGAACCTAATTGAACATGACCATGGATTCTTTATGATCATGTCGGGATTATAGCACCCCTATATGGACATTACATTGTCTCCTTGTTGAGGCTTGTATATCTATAAAGGTGCTATGACTCCAACTAATCAAAAGGAATTCATAGTTTTGTCAATTCTTTCCATGCTTGATAGATCTAAGCTAGAGATTTAGGATTGATTATTTGATGTTATATTATTGTGTGACTAACCCTTGTTTTGTAGCGCTTTGGAGGTATGACTTCTCACCTCTTCTCTAGTTTATTTCATTTGTTGATTTTATTGATTTTCGACTCCATGCGCGACACCTTAGCTTAGGCCTTGCCTTATGTGTATATGTAATTAGAGACATTTTTTTAGGATTTTTATTCTTTGTATGCATTGCACGTTTTCCATTTCGCGGCTGGATCACGGGTAAGTTCTCTAGTTCCCTACTTACACATCATTTTGCTTGCTATTTGAATTATGTGGCTTATGAATGATATTTTATCGTTAGCAATTTTGCACCCTTTTGACATGCTTGTGATATGTATACTTATATCTATGTATTAGTTGAGGGCATGCATAGATTATTAATTCGATTAAATAGGATGATGAGTAGAGGCCTATCACGAGATAGGATGAAAGGGGGTGTTTTAGTCCGCCGGGCTCCTTCCCCTTTCATTCCATAATTCCCGGAACCAGATTATCTTTGGTTTCGCAAAAAATCAGTTGCTTTTAAAAATGATTTCTTAATTTTCCTAAAAAAAAATTAAGTGGCGACTCTTTGTACTTTTGAAAAATGTTTTAAAAAGTGGGCCCAAATGCCGGTATCCACAATCTGGCGACTCTACTGGGGATCCAACCTAGAATCTCTGCTTTCGCAAACCAGATTTCTGATTTTGAGTTCACTCGAGGATTAGACTTAAAAGCATCCTTTTAATCGAATTAATAAATTTTTGTGTGCCCGTTGCATTGCACTTGCATGTCTCGCTAGTCGATTGCACGGAACTATGACCTTGGAGGCTCGGGGCAACCCGGTCGGTCAAGCCATCATGGAGTCGTGTGTTTACCCTTGATCTCGTACCATGTGTTGGTATATGAAGCATCCTATCGGGTGTGTGTCAAGGGTTCCTTATTTGACCAAAACCCGACCTTTGCATGATAGCTTCTAAACAACCTTTCAATCTAGGAAATCAAATTCTTGATTAAGATTATGTGCTAGGGAGATTTGTATGCCCGAAAGGGATTACTTGAGATGATGACGATGCTTACTTGATGAAAGATGTGTAACCCTTTAATCACTTGATAGCATTTCTTTCTTTTGTCCCATGACATTTGGGAATATGCTAGATTTCTTTAATTACAAGGTTATATTTCTTATATTTTGTTTAGCTAAGCACCATTGACCTTGTATGTATCCGAATTCATGAAAAGTACGGTGATAATCCGATCATGTGATCCTTCTACCCAAAGAATTTTAAATGTATCTTTGAAAGCAAATATTTTTGCCATTTTTATTTCAAAGTATTTAATCGCTTTTTCAAAAAAAAAAAAAAACCTATGGAGTTTACTTTTGATCAAAATTTCGAGTTAACCCTTGTTGAGGCATATTTTAAGGAAGAAACCCGAAAATCTTGGGAATTATTATTTTATTATTTAAAATGATTTTCAAATGCACCCAATCACCTTTTGGTTAAGGAATATGATCCAAAATTTTGAGAATTGTTTTTTAGAAATCTCCGCAATTAAAGAAATGCTTTTCAAATGAATTTCAAAGCAAAACTTCAACCCAATCATCTTTTGTTGAGACATGTTGTTGCCTTCAAGGGAAAGCTTCCTAAGAATTTGAAAGATCCCATTATCTAGGGAAATGCTTGTCAAATGAATTTCGCAAGTTCTAAAATTTTCAAACTTTGAAGGGGTGAAGAGGATCACAATGAAAGGAGAAATTAGTGCACTCGACATGGGTGAGGATTTTATGTGCTTACGTGTTTATGTATTAGAATTAGAATTTTCTTTCTTTGACATATAGAGTAGGCACACATGCATTGCATCTGCATGACATATGGGTCGTTCATGAAAATTTCTTTTGTAAACAAAATGACAAAATAAAGAAAATTTCTTTGATTTTTTAAATTTAAATAAAAGAATAAAATGTGGTTGTAGGAAAAAGATAGAATCATCTACGAGCACAGTCTGGTATAGAGCTTCTACTGCAAGGTTAGTAAGAAGAGAGATGGCACAAGAAGCAAACGTAAGAGAGATAGCAGAATTGAGGGCCATAGTGGAACAGCAGGCAGGTCAAATGGCTAGGATAATGACCATGATGGAAACACTAGCACGATAGCCTCCAGTTGTCAATCCTCCTCCACCTATTAGGGAGGATGATTGGTTCGATGATCAAGAAAGAGCTAAAGTGCCAAGGGCAGAAAAGGAAAAGATGGAGAAAGAAAAGGCTGAGAAAGAGAAGCTGATGACCGAGAAAGTAGAGAAACTGGAGAGGGTAGTCCTAAAGGCCCAAGGAATAGACATCTACGTGCTGGAACTAGAGGGATTATATGAAGGGGTTTGTGAAGTATTACCTACATGATTCAAAATGCTCGTGTTTGATAAATTCGATGGGACAAAAAACCCCCGTAGCCATAGCAGGATGTGTATAGGGGCTTTTCAGCCAAGCGACTTGAGTACGACTATCATGGATGTTCTGTTTCAACAGACATTAATCGAAGTTGCCTTATCTTGGTACCTTACATTGGAGCCTGGTAAGACCAGAATTTGGGAGGAGGTTGTCAAGTTATTCGTAGCCCAGTACGAGTATAATTAGGATTTGGATGTTACCGTCAGAGATTTAGAGACTACCCAGTAGGGAAATAAGGAATCTTTTGCTGAATATCTGAGCCGTTGGAGGGGAAAAGCAGCCAAGATGGTATAGAGGCCAACCGAGAATGAACAAATCCGGATGCTAATGAAAAACCACCAGCCCATCTATCAATAGAAGATGAGGTTTCAATCCATCAACACCTTTGCTGAAGTGTTCGATGTGGGAACTAGGATTGAGGATACGATACAAGAAGGATTGATTAAGAGAGAAGAGCCAGTGAATAGGTATAGGCATCCAAATTATGGGACAGGAGGAGGGCATTTAGGGAGTCATTCAAGTCCTACAGATGTGAATGCACTAAGCAAACTAGAGAAGAAGTTTAATACAGTCAGGAGTTACCCGAAGAGAGGAGGAGATGAGCCTTTGAGGAGGTTCTCAGACTTAGGTTTATCATTGTCCACCGCTCTGGATAGGCTACTAGCAAAGGGGCACCTCCACCTATTGGAGCCACGACCGAGACCAAATCGACCTCCCCCAAAATTCAAAGCTGATCTATACTGCAAATTCCATCAAGAACAGGGACACTTAACCCATCGATGCTTAAGGTTGAGACATGAAATCCAGGATCTGATAGATAAGAAGGTAATATCTGAACCACCCACCAACCCGCCGAACATCACCAAGAATTTACTACCAAATCATCATCCAGTACCGCCACCCGGAGTTTACTATTTGGAAAGTGAAGGAAGCTCTTTTGATCTATCAACATTGATCACTAAGTTGGGGTGCCCGAGGAAGTTTTATCAGATATAGGGAGATTCAAACATTTGCATTTGGGCGAACTGATGGATAAAAACAAGGGAAAGTGATAAAAAAGGCTCTCGCTATGGATTGGTGGGCACCTGAAGATGACAGCTCTATTTGGTATAAAGGGGATGACAGTCAGGACATCAATAAAGTTAAAGAGGATCTTTGGTATGAAAGTGAGAAAGAAGAAGAAAATCCATAAGTCACTAAAGCACAGGATGATCTTTGGTTTAAAGAAGAGGTCAGTCATTTAACACGATCAAGAAGGCATTTCAAACCACACGAACTTGAGGAAGATCACTCAGGCCAGGAATTAGATAAGGGAAAAGGGAAACTGAATGAGGAAGAAGAGAAAGATAGGGTCTTGAGACAGATGAAGAAGACATAAGCGTATATCACTATTTGGGGATTATTGATTGCTTCCAAGCGTTATAGACAAGCGGTCCTCGATGCTCTTAATCAATCTGATGTCTCCATCAACATCACCCCAAAAGATCTCATCGACATGATCAACAAGAGCTCGACTCTTGCTATCTCCTTTACTGAAGCTGACTTACCTCCTGGAGGACCCGCTCACAACAAGCCGTTGCACATTACCATCGAGTGCCTAGGAAATTCTTTGCCCGCTTATCTCATTGACAACGGGTCTGCATTGAATGTATGCCCATTCCGAACAGCCAAAAGGATGGGGCTTGATGAATCTACGTTTATACCATCGGAGCAAAAGGTAAGGGCCTATGATAATACTCAGCGAGCAGTTATAGGGATCATTATTCTGAATCTCTCTATTGGGACCAGGGAAAAGGAGGCAGTGTTCCAGATTATCGATATTCCTGCATCTTTCAATTTACTTCTGAGAAGGCCATGGCTGGACAGTTTGGGAGCCATCCCGTCAACCATCCATCAGAAAGTCAAGTACATTTAGAAGGGTAAAGTTTGTGATATTCTAGGGGATAGTTGGATACATACATTTAGAGCTTCATCTAGTGCCCCAGTTTTGGAAGTACAAATGCAAGAGGAAGAGACAAGCTTGGGCGGGTTCGAATTCATCAATGTGATAGAAGATAGCAAGCCAAAAGAGTTTTTACCGCTTCACTTTGATCAATTTGCAAGTCCCTTGGTAGCCGGAATTATGAGAAAGATGGGATTCTTCCCAGGGATGGGTTTGGGTAAGAAGCACCAAGGATTGCCCGAGTTTCCAAACATTATCACGGAACCGTATACTCGTGGGTTGGGATATCAGCCGACAAGGGAGGAAATAAAGAAAAAGAAGAAATTGGCCAATGCACCAATAGAACTATACTCAAAGACTCTCAATGGATACTTTGTCAAAGAAGGAGAGGAGTTTCCATTTTGCGATTTCCCGGAGCCATCGTTGGATAAAGTGGAAAAATGCATGAAGCCGGTATTTGAGATTTTCTTTGCACATGACTTCTAGAATATAAGGACCCTTACCTGGAAGTACCCACAAAATCCACCACTATTCAGGATTGGGTGTACACTTTGGATGGCTTGGCGACGAATGACCTGCTGGAAGAGGAACACAGAGGGATCAGAAAGAGTAATACCGGGGAAAGTGTGAATAAAGATGGGCAAAACAGAGGTGAAGAAGGGAGCATGGAAAAGGCAAAAAGGGATAAATTAAAACTTGGAAAAGAACCAGAGAAAGAAGAAATGGGGGAAATTACTCAGACAGGGGACCTGGAAGAATGCTTCATCACTGATCTTGGAGGAGAAAGGAAGAAGGAATGTGTTTTTGAGTCTAGTGATAGTTATCCCCCTCACCCTGAGTCTGTATTGGCCCAAATAAGGCCTCTTTCAATTTCTATGTCTGTTGTAATTGCTCCCAAGAAAGTTAATGAGAATATGACTAATTTTACTTACTCGACTGCGCATAATAATTGTGATACATGTGATGAATGTAGTGAAATACCAGGTAAATTGCTAAAATTAATTGAAAAAGAAAATGAATCTACATGTAAAATCATTGAAGGCACTTTAACGATTAATTTGGGAAATGAAGATAATCCACAAAATGTTTCTATTGGCTCCACACTTAGTAATGAGGAAAGCAAAGAGTTAATCAATTTATTAAATGAATTCAAAGATGTCTTTGCATGGTCCTACGATGATATGCCAGGGATTGATCTAGAAATAGTCCAACATCATATTCCCCTCTTCCCAAACTCAAAACCCGTAAAACAAAAATTGTGGCGAATGAGGCTTGAATGGGCGCTAAAAGTGAAAGAGGAAGTTGAAAAGTAGTTAGGTGCTGGATTCTTGATTATCACCGAGTATCCAGAATGGGTCGCCAATATTGTACCAGTCCCAAAAAAATATGGGCGTGTTAGGGTTTGTGTGGATTTTCGAGATTTGAATAAAGCCAGTCCTAAGGACGATTTCCCTTTACCCCACATTGATGTGTTAGTAGACAATACGACAGGGCATGAACTCTTATCTTTCATGGATGGGTTCTCAGGGTGCAACCAGATATTAATGGCACCTAAGGATAGGGAAAAAAACTACCTTTATCACACCCTGGGGGACTTATTGCTATAGGGTTATGCCATTTGGGCTTAAGAACATGGGGGTAACTTATCAAAGAGCCACCGCCCTGCTACATGACATGATCCATAAAGAAGTAGAGGTGTACATGGATGACATGATAGTGAAGTCCAAAGAGAGGGAAGGGCACTTAAAGGCTTTAAGGAAATTCTTTGAGAGGTTAAGAAATTTTAGAATGAGATTAAACCCACAGAAATGTACTTTTGGGGTCTCCATAGGGAAATTGTTGGGATTTCTGATTACACAGAGGGGGATTGAGGTAGATCTGACCAAAATTCAAGCCATAACCAAAATACCGTCACCCCAAAATGAGAAGGTGTTGAGGGGATTCTTAGGAAGAATACAGTTTATCAGTCGTTTCATATCCAAACTCACCATGACCTGTGATCCGCTATTCAAGTTGTTGAGGAAAGGGGAAAAGTTTGAATGGGATGAACAATGCCAGAAAGCCTTCGAGAAGATTAAAACCTACCTTCAAAACCCACCTGTCCTATCACCTCCCAAACCTGGGAAGCCTTTATCGTTATATCTATTTGTTACCGAGAATTCCATGGGGTGCATGTTGGCCCAAGAAGAGGAAGAGGGGCGTGTAGAGAAAGCCATATATTACCTAAGCAAAAGAATGACTGGGTATGAGTTGAACTATTCACCGTTGGAGAAAGTATGTTGGGCTTTGGTATGGTGTACTCGTCGCCTTAGGCATTACATATTAGCCTTCCCTGTCACCCTAATATCCCAGATGGACCCACCCAAATACCTCTTTAAAAAACCTACCTTAACCAGTAGGATCTCACGCTGGACCATGGTGCTGGTCGAATTTGATATTAAATATGTCACTTCCAAATCTATCAAAGGTAGAGCCGTCGCCGAATACTTAGCTGATCTTGTCGTAGAATCTGAAGAAAGAGGAGAATTTAAGTTTCCTGATGAGGGGGTGATGGAAGTAAGGGGAGACCTATGGAGAATGTATTTTGATGGAGTAGCCAATCAGGTAGGATACGGAGTTGGAATCAGCCTCATATCACCTACTGGAGTCCCCACCCCATTGGCCGTTAAACTTAAGTATAAGTCAACCAACAACACGACAGAATACGAAGCATGCATAATTAGGATGGAAGCAGCCTTGGCCTTAAAAATTGATAAGATTGACGTTTTTGGGGACTCGAATTTGATAATATCGCAAGTGAGGGGTAATTGGAGAATAAAGCATGAGAAATTGAGACCATACCATGAATACCTGGAGAGCCTAAAAGTGCAGTTTAGAAAAATCTCATTCTATTACCTTCCTCATGAGGAAAACCAACTAGCTGATTATTTAGCAACCTTGGCGTCGATGATCCAAATCCCTATAGGAGTTACCATGATTCCCCTATCTATAGAAGAGAGAACCCGACCCTCATTCGAGACAATCGCAACCATTGAAGAAGGAGAAGAGACAGAAGTACCGTGGTATACGGATGTTTGGAGTTTCATTAAGAAAGAAAAGTACCCTGAAGGGGCGTCAGAAAAAGATAAGAAGGCGATTCGGAGGTTTTCAGCTCAGTGTGTGATTTATGCAGGAAAGTTATGGAAAAAGTCCTATACTGGTTATAACCTAGAATGTCTATATGGAAGGGAAGCGAGAGAAATGATGGAAGAAATACATGAAGGAGTCTGCGGGCCCCACATGAATGGACATGTTGGCCAAAAAGATAATTCGACAGGGATACTATTGGACAACTCTGGATAAGGATTGTTGTGAGTATGTTAGGAAATGCCATAAATGTCAGATCCATGCAAATCTTATGCATACCCCACCTTCCCAATATGACCATCCCCTGGCCGTTCTCTGTGTGGGGTATTGACATTATCGGGCAAGTAATCCCGAAAGCTTCGAATGGACACTGGTACATTATCGTGGTAATTGATTATTTCACCAAATGGGTGGAGGCGACATCATATGCAACTCTGAAAGCCAAGGATGTGGCAAATTTTATCGAGAAGAACATAGTCTGTAGATACGGGGTGCTAAATGAGCTTATTTCTGACCATGGGAGCCACTTTCAGGGAGAAGTTATCCCACTTTTAGAGAAGTATAGGATTACCTACCACCAATCCTCACCATTCAGACCCCAGACGAATGGAGCAGTAGAAGCCGCAAACAAGAATGTAAAGGCAATCCTGGGAAGGATGACAGATACATACAGGGACTGGCATGAGAAGTTATCGTTTGCTTTATGGGGATACCGAACTTTTGTAAGAACTTCAACAGGGGCTACGCTGTATTCATTAGTCTATGGGATGGAGGCTGTTCTACCAGTTGAGGTCGAAATACCATCTTTAAGAGTTTTAGCAGAGTGCGAGGTAACCGAACTTGAGTGGCTACGGGGGAGATATGAGGAATTAATGCTATTAGATGAGAAGAGATTGGCTGCTATAAATCACACTCGGGGATATCAGAAAAGGATAGCTCGTGCTTTCAACAAAAAGGTTCGCCCAAGGAAGCTTGCTGAGGGTGACCTGGTCCTCAAAGAACTTAAAGCGCTCGTTTATGACCCCCGAGGAAAATTCAAACCCAACTAGGTCGGAACATATATCATTAAAACACTCCTCTCCGGAGGAGCTACCTATGTCATGGACCTAGACGGAGTTGAGTTTAAACAACCACTCAACCTCGATCGCCCCAAGAAATATTTTGCTTAAGACCTTGTCCTTTCAAAACCTCCAGAGTTGATGAACTACGCTTGACCTGATTCCCGCTAGAGGATACATAAGCAACCTGCTCGGTTCGGTCACATAAATAAACTTGCCAAAAAGGCACTTCCCTTCTGACTTTAGCTGAACTACTACGGACCTGGTACCCATTCGGGGATAAGTAGGCGGGCCCACAAGGCCCTCGGTCCAAATAAAACCCAACTCCCGATACAACCCAATATCCTGAGTTTCCCTATGCCGAACTAGGGGCAAACTTGCATTTTCCTAGAACTAGAATCAAAGCCCCTATACTAGGGGCAAACTTCGTTTGCTAAACCAAAGAACCCAAAAAATACCTAAACCTTTTTCTGGATCTACTGGCTGTCAAAATAGGTACTGCGTGGAAGCAAATGAGGATTCATAGTATAGAATGATTAAAACTCTAAAGCAAAACTCAAAGCAAAGTAATAAAAGCTAAGAGAGAGACATTAAAAGGAAAATTTTCATAATCTGAAGCGATGGGAGAAGTGCAAACTATGATTAGACATGATTAGAACATGATCCTGATACAAAGAAAAATCTTTTTGAAAATTAAAAATAATAATAATAAACCACAAAATAAAAGCGCAATAAGAGTCAAGCAGGATTTGTCGAAAGTTTTTTAGAATCTTGTTTTTCCTTTTTTCTTATTTTGTATTATTTGTCTAGAAGCTATTTCCCGACCAAAGTTTGAATCTCAAGAAGGTACTCGGCAGTGGGAACAACTGAAGAAGGGACCCTCCGGAAAGGAACCGACACTCTGCTATGCCAAGCCTCGGTAAATAATCTCATGGTAGAAGGGCGTAGAGAGCAGCTCCTCGAAAAATCAACCGTAATAGTGTCCGGGACATCCTGAAGCAATCCAAACTGGCAAACCACTCGTCCGGGGATGTAAAAAGTGGTGGCATACAGACCAGGTAACCAAACCCCTGGGCGTCCGGGAAGTCGCACAGTGATAGAGCATTAAGTCCATTGAGGGCACACCCAGTAAATGTCCCTACGATATAGGTTTCGAAGCCAAGTAATCTAACCGTCAACCGTGCAATAGAGGAAATGAACATCCAGATGATCATAGCAAAGCAGTCTTCCAGCAGGAGGGTGAGCGAAGAGGCCTAAACGCTCGAGAAGCCAGATCTACAAAATATGAGGTGACCTTGAAAGCAACATCGATCCGGTGCTTTGTGCATGATCCAAACCTAGTAAGGTTTCTCCTAGAACAAGCATGATAGCACTCCGCATCTCTCGAAGACCACAAACAATAGGGATAAGGATGTCGGAGGATGACTGGAATAGGAAATGGGAAAGCATGGCCAAAGAAAGGGCACTGCGTCTGATAATTTGATATCCTCCGTCATCAGGATCACCAACAGGAGCATAAATAGAAGAAAGGCGGTCGAAGTCATTACGCCAGTCATGAACAAAAGAGCTGGCGGCACCTCGGGGAATACAAAGAAGACCTGCTAGATCTTGGATGTACCCTGCCTGTATCTGGGGGATGATCAAATCAGCATAAGGTCGGTATGGAGAATGGCGATATATTCCTCGAAGAGCGGGCAAACCTTCTCATGACCAAACCGAAAGACATGAAAAGAGGGGTCCCAACATATGATAGCAGCTCGGAGTAAGCTCTCATCTAGAGCCATACGGCAGAATGCAAAGAGGTCTGTTAATCTGTGACACTCGAAGTTGAGTCGGTCAGTGCCAGAAAGAGAATCCATCCACGGGTATAGAATGTCAGAACTTACGGGCCATGAAGAAGGAGAGTGAATATAGAAGAAGAGTGTGAATGAGGAAGAGGAAAAAAGGACCTTAGGAGTTTCAAATGGGCATTGAAATGGGCAAATGGCACTTTATATAAGAAAATGGCGCAAACCGGCACTCGATGAAAAGCGGTGGCACTCACTCAGTCCCGACCGACAGTCACTGAGTACTGCGCGGTAGTCAGTGAGTGCCGGTTAGTCTCTCTGAGTGCCAGCCAGGTTTTAAAATGTTCATAGGTCAATTTGTAATTTGAATTAGCCCAAACTTGCATAGAAATTTGAACAAGAGTATCACCATTTCATCATTCAAGCACCATTCATCAATAAGTAAATAGAGTCATTCATGTTTTGAGTAAACAAGGGGAATAAAGTCTAAAGCTAAAATAGTAATCAAGCATGAATATAAACAGAATTCAAAATTGGCACACAGGCCACCATGCATGAATGCTATCAAGTCGCCTAAGTAAATTCGCTAAAGAGAGAAAGGTTTGGAGTTCTCGTCCTCACAGCGACGTAATATAAAAGAAACAGAGATTGGCTATCCTCGTTGGTGACGAGGATTTCTTCTAGGTGCCTACGGAGCTGTCTGAATTCCCCCAGCTCCACCATCCACCGTCACCTCCATCACCACCATCACCGCCTTGGCCGCTGCCACCAGTACCTGCTTGATAGCCGCCGCCTTGACCCAGTTGAAACTCTTGAATTTGCTTCCTCAAGGAAGCAAGCTGGGCCTCCTGAAAAGACAAAATAAAATGAAGAATAAGTGAAATAAAGAGAGTAAAAAGAGAAAAAAAGGAAGAAAAGAGATAAGAAGAAGAAGAAAATGAATAAAAATTGTGATACCATAGCTCTGGCCTGAAGATCAGCAGTGGCCCTTGCTCCATCAGCCTGAAAAAGAGTTTGGATACAGTTGTCAATATAAGGATAAAATTGGAATTGTGAAAAAGTAATAAGAAGGTTGTTTCTAGAAAGAGATTTACCCTCCATTCGCATCCGTGAACCCAATGCTGGACAGTATGTGCGTATGATAAACCCTCCTCTGCATAATCTCTGGGGATTGTATCATATTGCAGAGGGATGGACAGAACATTCTGGGTATAAGGGGCCAGCTGGTACATGGTCTCCTACCCCATATGTACCATGGGAACATTCCAGTTCCATTGTGGGAGAGCTGGAGGGTCGGCAACCCCAGCGACTGGCTGTGAAAGGGGATTCAAGTCTATGTGAGTATTATTGCAAAATAAAAGAAAACATTTAAAAGAAAATGAAAAAGAATGAAATATCTGTTACCCGGGTAACATCCATAAGAGGAAAGTTGTGCAAGAGGGAATTCAATCTAAAAATTAGGTAGCCGTCTGGATCGTCCAAATAATTTACAATGTTCTCCCCACCTAGAGCAGTGATGAGGTCCTCATGATCCAGGGTCTCAGTGCTCCTTATAGCAGCAGGAGGAGCCCTAGGCACATAAAAGGCTGGGGCAGCAAGTGACTGCCTAGTTACCCTCTTGCTGAGGTACCACTCCCGACACACCTCCCCCACAATCAAGATCCTCATCCTGGAAAAACCCACAGTAGCTTGGATTTCTTCGCTAGCCTCTGGAAGGGCCGCCTCCCAAGGATTCCACACCACATGAACCTCACGTAAGTTGATAAGGAGGTTTTTGTAGCCTACAAAGTCGTGGGCCCCGACTTTTCGGCCTGTCGCTCCTTTCCTTTATTTCAAATCCTGAGGCATGATCGCAGCCTCGCCTTTTTGGGTACTGGGATCCCTCATGGGAAGGTATTCATGAGACCATATCTGCAAAAAAAAAAAAAATAGTGAATTCGGTTTTTGAAATAAAATCGGAGGAGATGAATAAAATAAAATTGTGATTGAAATATAATAACAAAGTTTTACCTCCCAAGCTCTCCAGTACCCGCCAGTGGAAGGTGAGTTTCCCCTAGAGACCTCACTCATGTGATTGTAAAGAGTAGCCAGCCCTGCCCCTCCCCAGTTATACTGAGAGATGTGGTCGATGTTTGTAAGAGAGGCCAGGTACCCAAGGCTGATCCTATCCCCCTTCGTGCTCATTAGTGAGCAACCTATCACATACATAATAAAGGCCCTAGCCATCTGGTCGTCGGTGAAGACCTGACCCTTGAAGGTATCCAGGAACCATTTTACGGGCATTATGAACTCTCCTGGGTGAGCCTCGAGCAGGTTAATAATCTCCTCATGGCGAGTCTACAGATCGTCATAGCGAGCAATCGGGAGGCCGCCAACGGGGATGCCAGTAATCATAGCGAAATCTAGAGGAGTCATCGTCATCTCCCCGAAAGGCATGTGGAATGTGTTTGTTGTGTCCCACCATCGTTCCGCCAGAGCCAGGATGTGGGTCATATCGTTCGAACTCTTCTCTAGAAGTAGCGCAAAAAAGCCCAAATCCAGCATTGTTGACCAGGGTTCTAACCTCATCAGAAAGCTCCTCATACCATCTCCGGCCATGAGCCAGGCTCCCATGGCCTTTGAGGACAAATTCCAGAGTCTGTAAGAAAAGGACAGAAGAGAAACAAAATAAGAAGAAGAAAGAAAATAAATGATTTATAGAATCTAAACAACTCAAATTTTTTTTTTTGTAAAAGGAAAAAATAAGTGGTGATCTCCGAGTCTAAGCGACTCAAATAAAGTTTTGATTTCCGGGTCTAAGCAACTCGTTGATTTGAAAATAAGAAAATTCTTTCGAGTCTAAGCGACTCGTGATTTGAAAATAAAAAAATTCTTTTGAGTCCAAGCGACTCATTGATTTGAAAATAAAAAAATTCTTTCGAGTCTATGTGACTCGTTGTTTTCAAGGAAAAAAATAAATAAAAAAGTTCTTTCGAGTCTAAGCGACTCTTTGTTTTCAAGAAAAATAAGAAAAAAGTTCTTTCAAGTTTAAGTGACTCTTTGTTTTTAAGAAAAAAATAAAAAAATTCTTTTGAGTCTAAGCGACTCGTTGTTTTCAAGAAAAAAATAAAAAAAATTCTTTCGAGCCTAACGACTCGTTATTTTCAAGAAAAAATAAGAAAGTTCTTTCGAGTCTAAGCGACTCTTTGTTTTCAAGAAAAATTAAAAAAATTCTTTCGAGTCTAAGTGACTCTTTGTTTTCAAGAAAAATAAGAAAAAAATTCTTTCGAGTCTAAGTGACTCGTTGTTTTGAAAATAAGAAAAATATTTTCAAGTCTAAGCGACTCGTTGTTTTCAAGAAAAATAAGAAAAAGTTCTTTCGAGTCTAAGTGACTCGTTAACAATAGGTTTTAAGTTCAGTAAAAGCATGGTCTATGTAAAATTTGAGTGCTTCACGGGGTCGGTGCAACCCTCATTAGCAAGGGACAAACGAGATAGAGGAATCCATGAGCATGAGAAATTAATGAATCCAAATAAAGGTGATAAGCAAAAAGCACAATACCAAGCATTGAACCCCAAATCATGACAAGAAAATCAATTCAAAAAAAAAAAAAGAAGGAGGGAGGGGGATATCGCAAGTAAGTTTTAATACATTCAAAATACACGAAGTCATAAGAGCATTCATGTATGCATTGTTCATCATATACCACGTTGCATTGCATTATCTCATTATAGGCAAATAAAAAGGGGGGATTCGGAAGTATACCAATCTGTTGAAGGCTCGTGCCGAGATATGTGCCCCGGGGTCGGCAAGTAAAACTGATGAGTTATGGCCAGGGTGGGGCTTATACTTCTTCTTGGGGGGACCATGGGACCTTGAACCACTAGCCATTGTAGAATCTACAAGCAAAGGAGGAGAAACGTTAAGATTCATATGAAAATTTGGGAGGGAAACATAAAAATATTCATGATCTTAAGTATAAATCAAGCAAAGATGCAATCTTGATGGTTGAAGAGTGAACATACCTTATTTGTTTGATGATTCTTGAGTTAGATATCAAGAGAGAAAAGAGTCTTGGAGAGAAGTCCGAAATAGAGGAGAAATAGAATGAAAAAGAAAGAAGAAGAATCAAGTTTTAAACAAACTGCAGACCAGGTCGGCACTCGATGGAAAGTCACCGGCACTCAGTGAGTGCTGCGCGGCATTTGACGGAATACCGGCTGACAATCAGTTAGTGCTGGTGTGGAACACTGAGTGTCGCCGTGTGTGCTAGGTGGCCCTCTTCCTCCTAATTTTCATATTTATGATGAGGACCACCGAATTTTGCTCCCATGTCCCTAAAGATTTTCCCTCATTTTGAAAGGACCCCGGGAGTTTGAAAAATGAGTTCTTAAGCCCTTTTACAAATCAAAATGAGCCCTGATTGTGAAGAATTTTTGTCAAAAACACCCAGTTTCGGCAAATAAACTAAATTGAGTCAAATCGACTCCGGATATTGAAAATTTGATGTGAATGGAGTCTGATTGACTCCAGAATTTTGAAATTTTGATTTTAATTGGAGTCTAATTGACTCCGAATTTTGGGAAGTGAATAAATTGGAGTTTGATCGGCTCTGGATTTTTTGAAAATTTGATTTAATTGGAGTCTGATTAGCTCTCAATTTGGAAATTTGATTTGATAAGAGCCTGATTGACTCCGAATCTTGGAAAAATAAATGAATTGGAGCCTGGATGGTTCCGGATTTTGAAAATTTTATGTGATTTGGGTCTGAATGACTCCGGATTTTGAAAATTTGATGTGATTTGAGTCTAAATGACTCCAAATTTTGGAAATTTGAATAAAGTTGAGTTTAATCGACTCTGGATTTTGAAAGAACTTGGATTTGATCAAAGTCTAATTGACTCCCAATTTTGGAATTTAATTTGACAGACTCTAGATATGGGAGGATTGAGCCGATTTAGATTCTCAATTTTAAAAATTGAAAGCAGATACGAATCCAAGTGCTTCCAGATTTAGGAAAAGTAATCCGAAATTGAATCTAAAAAAAGTAACCCCTAAAAAGGAAACTAAACTAGGAATCGGCATGAAGCGGCTCAGTCGATCAGATGATTTTTGGAGGATTATGGAGTGTAAGGCGTGAAGCGACTCAATCTTTCAGCGTGCTACCTGATTTGACTATGGAGTGTAAGGCGTGAAGCGGCTCAGTCAATCAGATGATTTTTTGGAGGATTATGGAGTGTAAGGCGTGAAGCGACTCAATCTTTCAGCATGCTACCTGATTCGACTATGGAATGTAAGGCGTGAAGCGACTCAATCAATCAGATGATTTTTGGAGGATTATGGAGTGTAAGGCGTGAAATGACTCAATCTTTCAGCGTGCTACCTGATTTAACTATGGAGTATAAGGCATGAAGCGGCTCAGTCAATTAGATGATTTTTTGGAAGATTATGGAGTGTAAGGCGTGAAGCGACTCAATCTTTCAGCGTGCTACCTAATTCGACTATGGAGTGTAAGGCGTGAAGCGGCTCAGTCAATCAGATGATTTTTGGAGGATTATGGAGTGTAAGGCGTGAAGTGACTCAATCTTTCAGCGTGCTACCTGATTCGACTATGGAGTGTAAGGCGTGTAGCGGCTCAGTCAATCAGATGATTTTTGGAGGATTATGAAGTGTAAGGCATGAAGCGACTCAATCTTTCAGCGTGCTACCTGATTTGACTATGAAGTGTAAGGCGTGAAGCAGCTCAGTCAATCAGATGATTTTTTGGAGGATTATGGAGTATAAGGCGTGAAGCGACTCAATCTTTCAGCGTGCTACCTGATTCAACTATGGAGTGTAAGGCGTGAAGCGGCTCAGTCAATCAAATGATTTTTGGAGGATTATGGAGTGTAAGGCGTGAAGCGACTCAATCTTTCAGCGTGCTACCTGATTCGACTATGGAGTGTAAGGCGTGAAGCGGCTCAGTCGATCAGATGATTCCTCGAAACACATGTTCCCAAGCATAAGACTATAATATAACCGGAGAATTTGAAGCATAAGGCGCATTTATGATAATAGGAAGATCAACATGACTCTGGATCATCACATTCTGGAGCACGGGACATAAAATTTGAGCATATGCATCACGACAAGATAGGAGTACATCTGTATGGTTATTTGCGTTTATGTGTTGTCCTTTGCCCGAACTACGTCCTGGTCTGATTCCCGATGGGATACGTAGGCAGCTCACCATTGAGCACGACCAGCTTTTGGCTCTCTGCGCATCCGACTTTTGCAACGCACTTTTTGTTTTTACCTGGATTCGACCGCTTGGTCAAAGGGCTTATCTTTCACACAGGCTTCGACATTTACTTGTGATACGCGTTGCTTTACAAGCACTGCCGAAGAGGGGAAAACTAGAGACACCCCGATTTTGACCAAACGTCAAATCCAAGGATTGGTTACCTCTTAAGACCAATGATGACGACGACCGGTGAAATTTGAAGTTTTTCCAAAAAATTCAAATTCTTCAAGGATTCTTCAAATAAAATTTTGAAATTCAAAATAAAACAAGGAGAAATTGGGTATTCGGGAGAAACCTGAATGTTGAAGAACGTATGAGAAAATCAGTTTGGGGATTTATCCTAAAAAAAGAGAGAGAGAAAATGAAAAGAAGTTTCAAAAGAAAAGAGGATAAAAGAAAAGAAAAGAAAAAAAGAAAGAAATAAATAAAATGATATATGGGAATATATACCATGCATATGGATATATTCTAATAAAGTACATTACAAATATAAGCACATTAGTATATACTTTACTAAATAAATTAAGTTTATGTTAATACATATGTTGAAAATTAAAAAGAAGGCAAGAATTCTATTAGCCGCGGCACGCGACGAAGCCGGCGGCACTCAGTGAGTGCCGCAGACAAGTCATCGAGTGCCGCGCACTGTAACAGACTGCTTTTCTCATATGTTCTAGAAGAAAACTTTGCACATGGGTTTTCACCCGAATTTACTCATTTAACCTTGAAATGATGGTCTATATTAACATACCTTCATCTCCATTATTGGGACTTTTCACTTAATCTTTGAATCAAATTGAGATATACAAGAGATATATATAGAAGAGAAGAGAGAATTGAGAAGTAAAAGAGATTTTTCTTGAAGAATTTGAAGAATTGGATAAGAATTTGAAGATTTTTTGAAGAGCTTCACAAGTAATTGAAGAAATCCTTGAGGTCATAGAGGTAACCTCTCAATCCTTGGTAGAGTTAGGCAAATTCAATCACAAGTTCATAGTTCTAGGAACTTTACACATTTTCAAAACCTCTCTTCCTACCTCATTTCATCACACACCACTTAGAGCTTGTGATTGAATCTCATAACATTTCATTAATTTGGATCCAATTGATGCCTTGGGTTTGAGATAAGTTTGACTTAAAAAAAAAAACTTGTGTTCCAATTTCTCTAAGTAAACTTTGATTCTGTATTTCTATTTTTTCCTCTTAAGATTCATGAGATATTATATATCTTATTGAGTCTCTTTGAGTTTGATTCTTTAGTTTCCTACGATCCTATTATCCATATGGAGATTAAAGTGAAAACTATGGTCATGTCTACACATAGTTAGTGGGATTCAAATCTCAACTCATGATTTGAATCCCCTTACTAAGAATCTTATGGGATTCATGCTATATTCCATAGAGCTTCATGTAAAATTTTGATTTCATTTAGTCTCCAAGGACCATTAATTTGAGAGGGGATTAGGATGTCATGACTCTATATTCCTCAAGGATAATGTTGTTTGAGAGAGGAATTAGAAGTAGATCTTCATAGTTTACATTCAAAATTCATAAGATTAAGTAAGACCTTAGGATTCTCTATGCTATGAGATCTTTGACGGAAATCCATTAAGGCTAAATCTATGAACATCTTCATATTTCATTATTTACTCCAATGATTATAATCATACTTGATCCTAGTTCTCTCTAGAATCATGGATCAAGTTTGATTCGAAATATGAACATTAATTTAACAAAGGTGCAGTGAATCCATAAACCAAATGTGATTAAAGATTTTTATAAAATCATGGTTTATTGGAAATTGGATGAGACCAATTGGAGTGTGTTCATAACTCATTTAAGTACCTCTGTGATTTTTGTTTTTGATAAAATTCCATGTCTAAGATGGTTTGGTCTTGTGATTTCAAAACAAGCAATTCTCTGTCCAAAATTCCAAAACAGTAAGCCCGTTTTAAAATTAATAAATCAGAACCTTAATTGATCTTTATTGACCCAAAATAATTTTTTTCTAAGTATTTCAATGTGCTAGGAAGATACCCTAAAAAGATCTAAGTGTTTCTCATTTTTTTGCTATTTGTAGAAAATCGAACAAGATCTCTAGACAGAGAGTTGTAGATTCCTGAGTGATGTCTAGTGTTTTTCATATTCCCAGAGATTTAACCGTTCAAACCTTGATTTTATTTTTGGGTTAGAAACTAGACTTACAGAGGCATATCATATCCAAAAATAATTAAGATCCAACCGTTGGAAGTATGGTTTCGCTACCTTTTAAAATCTAGTTTGCTCTCTGTAATTTAGGAAAAACAGTCACTGTTTTTGTCTAGTCTCATTGATTTTAACTTAAATGGTTTCCTAATGTCTTGGGACCCAAATCATGTTTTGAATAATGATAATTTAACTTAAATCCAGAGGCTAAGTGGTCCAAATTAGTGAATAAATTCATATCTCATTCTTGTTCATAATCATTCATTCATTCATGTATGTTGATGCTTCTGAGTAGAGCTAATTCTTGGATAAAATTGGACTTAGTTGAACCTAATTGAACATGACCATGGATTCTTTATGATCATGTCGGGATTATAGCACCCCTATATGGACATTACTTGGCTCCTAGTTGAGGCTTGTATATCTATAAAGGTGCTATGACTCCAACTAATCAAAAGGAATTCATAGTTTTGTCAATTCTTTCCATGCTTGATAGATCTAAGCTAGAGATTTAGGATTGATTATTTGATGTCATATTATTGTGTGAAGCATGTGGACTAACTCTTGTTTTGTAGCGCTTTGGAGGTATGACATCTCACCTCTTCTCTAGTTTATTTCATTTGTTGATTTTGTTGATTTTCGACTCCATGCGCGACACCCTAGCTTAGGCCTTGCCTTATGTGTATATGTGATTAGAGGCATTTTTTTAGGATTTCTATTCTTTGTATGCATTACACATTTCCCATTTCGTGGATGGATCCTGGTTAAGTTCTCTAGTTCCCTACTTACACATCAATTTGCTTGCTATTTGAATTATGTGACTTATGAATGATATTTTATCGTTAGCAATTTTGCACCCTTTTGACGTGCTTGTGATATGTATACTTATATCTATGTATTAGTTGAGGGCATGCTTAGATTATTAATTCGATTAAATAGGATGATGAGTAGAGGCCTATAACAAGATAAGATGAAAGGGGGTGTTTTAGTCCACCGGGCTCCTTCCCCTTTCATTCCATTATCCCCGGACCCAGATTATCTTTGGTTTCACAAAAGATCGGTTGCTTTTAAAAATGGTTTCTTAATTTTCCTAAAAAAAATTAAGTGGCGACTCTTTGTATTTTTGAAAAATGTTTTAAAAAGTGGGCCCATATGCCAGTATCCACAATCTGACCTATTTAAGAAAGAGCACTCATTGGATCCAAATGAAAAGATGGCTTGAAAAGCCCACCAATTCTTGAAGCCTTATTCTTTTAGAACCTCTAGAGTAGATGAACTATGTTTTTACCTGATTCCCACTTGGGGATACGTAGGCAGCCTGTGTAGTTCAGTCATAAACATCGTTGCGCCGCATAATATTTCTCTTTCAAGCCTTAGCTAAACTACTATAGGACCTGATGCCCATTTGGGGATAAGTAGGCAGGCGTCTCAAGGCTTTCGGTCCAGAAAGCCAAGCAATATCTTGTCCCATAAATGAGGGGCAAACTTTCATTTACCTAGAAACTGCATCATCACCCTCTCCATCTCATGACATCTTTTTTTAAGGCCTTGCCTGAACTACTATGGACCTGATTCCCATTCGGGGATAAGTAGGCGAGCCTCACTTGGTTCTCGGTCCGTAAACACCAACAATATCGTTTGCACCTGTAGATCTCTCATTCTAGACTAGGGGCAAACTTCGTTTACTGAAAACCCTATTTTATCATAGAAGCAAACCCCCAAGTCTCTTTCAAACAAAGGGCAAACTTTGTTTTCCAAAATCCCTCGATGATAGAGGCAAGTTCTCAAGTAATTGAGTTTGTTTTCAAAGGATTGAAATAGAGTGCCTTTTGTTCTACAAGCTAAAGCATTAATTTAAAGCACATTCTAGATGGGCAAAGAATTCGATAATTAAAAAGGGGAAGTTTTCAAAGCTTGGATTTATCAGCAAAGCACTACTATTGTAAGATGATGAATAAATCAAAGGTGAGATGATACATCATTCACAATGAAAGCACATTGATTCATGATAATACAGAGTTTGAGTCAGTCGTCTTGTGTATTTGCTTTATCAAGTTTGTCCTCCTTTGGTGAGTCAATAACGGTCTCAAATGTGTGGGTTTATGATGATGAAAAAAGATTTGAAAAGTCTCCATGAGCATCCGAAGAGCAATGCGAGAAAAAGTTCCAAACACCATCACAACACAATGTTAAAGTGGTAATATAAGAAGAGTTCAAGACTAGGGGCAAAGGTGACTTCCCTCTTTTGACAGAACCAATATGTTTCTTCCAAAAGTCTGCAAATGCATGAAATCATTATTTCCAATCAACTCCGTTCAAATTCTTTGAGCCTTCCTGAATATGCGTTAGTCCTCAATGGCAGCTTCTCTAAAGCGTTAGTCCTCAATGGCAGCTTCTCTAAGCATTAGTCCTCAATGGAAGCTTCTCTTCATAAGCGTTTATCCTCAATGGCATCTTCTCTTCATAAACGTTAGTCCTCAATGGCAGCTTCTCTAAGCGTTAGTCTTCAATGGCAGCTTCTCTAAGCATTAGTCCTCAATGGTAGCTTCTCTAAGCGTTAGTCATCAATGTCAGCTTCTCTAAGCACAGCTTCTCTTCATAAGCGTTAGTCCTCAATGGCAGCTTCTTTAATCATTAGTCCTTAAAGGCAACTTCTCTAAGCATTAATCCTCAATGGCAATCCCCATTAGTCCTCAATGGCAACATCATTTGTGTTAGTCCTCGATGGCATCTGTATTAGTCCTCAATGGTAAAGTCACATTAGCGTTAGTCCTCAATGATTCTTTGAGTCTCATTCAAATCCCAATTTTGAAATTTGAGGTTTTTTTTATTTTTTATTTTTAGTCTGATTAACTCCCAATTTAGAAAATTTGAAATGTTTTGAGTCTAAATTGACTGTCGATTTTGGAAATAAGAAATTCTTTGAGTTCGATTGACTCCCTATTTGGAGATAAAAATTTGTTTGAGTCTGATTAACTAATGATTATTGGAAATAAGAAGTTCTTTGAGTCCGATTGACTCCTGATTTGTTGAAATAGAAATTTTTTAAGTCAAATTGACTCCTAATTTTAGAAAATTTAATTCTTTTGAGTTTGATGGACTTCGAATTTTGAGAAATTTAATTCGTTTGAGTCCAATTGACTCCTGATTTTAGAAATTTGAAAATTGAATTGAGTATGATTGACTCTTGAGTTTAAAAATTTGAAATTGAATTGAGTATGATTGACTCCTGAGTTTAGAAATTTGAAAGTGAAATGAGTCTGACTGACTACTGATTTTGAAAAATTGTATTGAATTGAGTTTGATTGACTCCAGATTCTAAAAATTGAATTGAATTGAGTCTAACTGACTCCTGATTTTAGAATTTGAAAAGAATTGAGTCTGATTGATGTAGACACCCCATTTTAAGGAACCGTCCCCCACCTTCAAGGCGGGCACGATAATTGATGCCTATTTTAGAAATTAAACTGATTTGAGTCTGATTGACTCTCAATTTTGGAATTGAATTGACATAAGTCCTTACGGGACTATTGATCTTTACCTTTGCAACAGAAGTCCCCTAAAAGGGTTGTTGATCTCTGCTTTCGTAACATAAGTCCTTACGGGGCTATTGATCTCTGCTTTCGCAACATAAGTCCTTACGAGGCTATTGATCTCTGCTTTTGTAACATAAGTCCCCTAAAGGGCTGTTGATCTTCGCTTTTGCAACATAAGTCCTTTCAGTGCTGTTGATCTCTACCTTTACAACATAAGTCCCCTAAAAGGGCTATTGATCTCTGCTTTTATAACATAAGGCCTTACGAGACTGTTGATCTCTACTTTTGCAACATAAGTCCCCTAAAGGGCTATTGATCTCCGCTTTTGAAACATAAGTCCTTGTGAGGCTGTTGATCTCTGCTTTTGCAACATAAGTCCCCAAAAGGGCTATTGATTATCGCTTTCACAACAAAAGTCCTTGAGGCTATTGATCCTTGCTTTTGTAACATAAGTCCCTAAAAGGGCTATTGATTGTCGCTTTGACAACATAAGTCCTTGCGAGGCTGTTGATCTCTGCGTTTGCAACATAAGTCCCTAAAAGGGTTGTGATTCTCGCTTTCATAACATAAGTCCTTGCGAGGCTGTTGATCTATGCTTTTGCAACATAAGTCCCCAAAAGGGCTTTTGACTGTTGCTTTTGCAATATAAGTCCTTGCGAGGCTGTTGATCTCTGCTTTTGCAACATAAGTCACCAAAAGGGCTGTTGATTGTCGCTTTTGCAACATAAGTCCTTATGAGGCTGTTGATCTCTGGTTTTGCAACATAAGTCCCCAAAAGGACTGTTGATTGTCCTGTTCACAACATAAGTCCTTGCAAGGCTATTGATCTCTGCTTTTGCAACATAAGTCCCCAAAAGGGCTGTTGGTTGTCGTTTTTGCAACATAAATCCTTGTGAGGTTGTTGATCTATGTTTTTGCAACATAAGTCCCCCAAAGGGCTGTTGATTGTCGCTTGCACAACATAAGTCCTTGTGAGGATGTTGATCCCTATTTTTTTAACATAAGTCACCCAAAGGTCTGTTGACCATTGTTCTTGCAATATAAGTCCCTGAGTGGCTTTTGACCATCACTCTTGCAATGTAAGTCCTTGAAAGGTTGTTGACCATCGTTCTTGCAATATAAATCCCTGAGTGACTATTGACCAATATCTTACCATGTTGTTAAATCCTCCATGGCAGCGACATCGATTAAGTCCCCAATGATAATCTGTTAGTCCTCAAAGGCAATCATTGTTAGTCCTCAACAATAATCCCTAATCAATCACTTAGAACCGTCTAGGCGGCAATCCCTGAATCAGCTTGTTAATTAATTTTGGGGCATAATGCGTGAAGCATAGTCCAGTCAATTTCATTCTAAGAGAGCAAACTTGCGTTGACACCGGGGCGTAATGCGTAAAGTGTAGTCCAGTCAATTGCATTTTGAGAAAACAAATCTGTAATGACACTAGAGTATAAGGCGCAAAGTGTATCTCAGTTGATCAGATGATTCTTGGAAGGCACCGGAGAATAAGGCACGAAGCGCATCTCAGTCTTTCAAAAAGTTTAGTTCCTGGTTCGACATCGGAGTATAAGGCACAAAGCGCATCTTTGTCGATCAGATGATTCTTGAAAGATATCAGAGTATAAGGCGCCAATCACATTTCATTCTTTCAAACAGCTCAGTTCTTGGTTCGACAATGAAGTATAAGGCACGAAGAGCATCTCAGTCGATCAGATAATTCTTGAAAGACACCAAAGCATAAGGCATGAAGTGCATCTAAATCTTTCAAACAACTTAGTTCCTGGTTCGACACTGGAGTATAATCTGCGAGGCGCATCTCAGTTGATCAGATGATTCTTGGAAGACACCAGAGTATAAGGCATGAAGTGCATCTCAGTCTTTCAAACAACTTAGTTCTTTGTTTGACAGTGGTGTATAAGGCGCAAAGCACATCTCAGTTGATCAAATGATTCTTGTAAGACACCAGAGTGTAAAGGCCTGAAGCGTATTTGTATCAATCATGACTTTCTCAGAATAGGACGCCATCATAATGTGGACACACGGGATTCCACCACTTGTTGTTTTTGTTTGATATTGATTTAGATCAAAGAAAGAAAATGGTCTATTGGAAACAGATACAGAGTCGCCAGATTGTGGACACGCGAGATTCCACCACTTGTTTTTGTTTGAAATTGATTTAGATCAAAGAAAGAAAACAGATACAGAGTCGCCACTTGGTCTTTAAGGAACCAAGAAACCTAATTTTGACTCACCCAAATGGATAAAGGGCACCGGCCCTTCATAACCAAAGAACTTGGCTCGAGGTTTTTGTACGAGAGAGGAAGGAGCCTTTGTTGCGACTAAAACACCCTCAACTTGCCCCGTCTTTTGACGGGCCTCAATTAGCATCCAAATAATCATCTTATACTATGTATGATTTGACAATTAATACTATGATAGTATATTACATCACATAAGCAAAGTTGAAATGGAAGATCTAAAGATAAGATATCATTCATAAGATCTAAGCCAAGTATCACACAATGCAAAGTGAAAGATCACATAAAATAGACCTAGGAAAAATCGTCTAATCACATATGAAGTAATAAAGTTTTCCTAATCAAAGGGGACATGAATTGTTCTTGAAACAAATAAATCAAAGAAAACAAGGATGCTTAGCAAGCTAGAGTGATGCATGTTAATCTTTGAGAAGAGAAGATCTCTCAATCCCCGGGACGAATGAGAAAGGATGATTAGATTGAGGGGAAGCATGAACGTGTGATCATGATCATTCCTTATAATCTTCTTAGATTAGGAGTCACAAAAGCCCCAAATCTTTGCATGGATGCAATGTATGTATCTAGAATGTGCCAAGGTTGTAGTGTGTTTTGTGTTCATGGATTCCTAGAATGACTTAGAAGTCTAGAATGTGTATGAATGAATGAAGGAAATTATCATGGGATATGTACAAATATGGTATGGACCACTTCCTAAGACATGAACAAATTTAGAGTACATGTAAGCATCAAATCAAAAGTATGGAAGTAAAAGCATGCTTGCTGCAAATAGTGGACAGAACAGTAGCATGATCTTTTCGAAATTGAAAAGAGGGGTTAGGAATGTTTTCAATGCATGATTTTTTATCGAGATCTTCCTTATTATGTCTCGAACACAACTAAAAGCCAATCTTTAATAGCTACCACAGATTGAGAGAAATCACATAAACAATAGAGGTTATTCAGAAATAGAGTCCGTACTGTCGACTGAAATGTTAAAAAATCTTAGAAAATGGAAACAAAAGATTTAGAGGCCCATATTATATAGAAAGTTCCCTAAGACATTGAAGTTCAAGGGAAAAACAAGTTGGGACCACTCTATTTTAGAATAGTGTTCTGTAAAACAAGTTGAAAGTCAACTTAGCTGCTGTGACAGCAGAGGCAGAATGTTTGGAAGGAATATTTGAACAAAAATAGACCCCTTTCAAGTGCTTCCAAGTCAATCCAAAAATCATGGATGTTCTATAATGAGTTAGAAAGACTTTCCAAGTTGTCTTGCATTCATATATTCAGTATTGAACTCAAAATAATTCTTTGAAGTTAAATGACTCACTGTTTTGAAGGTTTTGCGAAAACAAGGTTTATTTCTTGAAATCAAAATGAGGGGTTTAAGAGGGGGTTTTGAAATGGGGGTTTTGAAAACATATTTTCAATACTTAATGAAGATTATAACCACTTAAAATGTCAAAATCAAACTCATCATCAAGAACCTCCAAGATTGTTGGAAAGTATTATTTGCATTTTAAAGACAACTTCATGATTACATAGGAATGTATTGAAGTTGAAATCACCATCTATCAAACATGTTTTTAAAGTCAAGAGCTACTATCCATAAGGATTCACTCAACTCAAACTTCATGTCATCATCTAGATTATGATAGACTAGTCAGTAAATAAGGAAAAACAAAAAAGAAATGAGGTGAGAGAAGATGAACAAATATAAACAAACAAATAGAAAGCAATCAATAGATGATATTTATGATGTATTGGACTTGTAGTTTGGTGATTCACTCATATGTGGTGATACTGGACATGGAAGTAGCTTCCTCTCTCTTAAATGCTCGCTAAAATGGTGGTTGGGTATATTGAATATGAAGTAAATGGAAGTAATGAAGTAAAAATAAAGATTAGAACTCACTTTCTTGTTTGAAAATCAAAGAAGGAAGCTTCTTTTCTCTCTATTCTAACATTATCTCTACAACTTTTTCTCTAAAACTTTTCAAAGCTTGCATTTGACACCCCCAAAATGAGAAGTCAAGGGGGGTTTATATAGGCCAATTTGGGGTGGTTTTGGGGTTTTAGAAGTACTCCCATTAGTCCCAAACATCTGTGAACATAGAACTACGTCGTTTTGATTTCTAATTAATCAAAATGAACCCCCAAAAGAAATTACAAAAAAACACCATTTTATAAGAGAGTGCCGCGATGGCACTGGGCCTGTGCCACGGCGGCACTGCTCCTCATTCATCCAGATAATCCTTTTTAGGCCCCCAGAGATTTCGGTATTCGCGGAAAGGCCCTAGCTTGTGATGTTCTTGAACTGTCTCTTGAGTCCATCGAGATGATCGTGATAGGGCTTCAACCTTTCTTCTTTCACTTTCCATTTTCCTCTAGCTTGTGATATGACGAGGTTCGAATCTCCGAAGACATCCAACTTCTGAACTTTCAGTTCTACGGCTGCTTCCATCCCCAGAATACATGCCTCATATTCAGCACTGTTGTTGGTGGAGTTATAATTGAGCTTGACTGCAAGTGGGGTATGGTCCCCATTTGGTGACACTAGAATCATTCCTACTCCGTAGCCTTTAACGTTGGTTGCTCCGTCAAAGTACAACTTCCACTGTTCTTCTTTGATTTCCATGATATTCTTGTCCGGGAACGGAAAATCTCCATTTACTTCAAAATCAATGGCGTATTCAGCAAGATGTTCAGCTATAGTTCTCCCTTTTACCGATTTGCTTGTCACATACTTGATATCGAATTCGGACAGTAGAAGTAAACAACGCGATATACGACGGTCAAGGCAGGTTTTTCGAGGAGGTATTTTAGAGGATCCATGCGGGATATGAGAACAACTGGGAAGGCCAATATGTAGTGCCTCAATCGGCGAGTACACCAAACCAAGGCCCAACATGTTTTTTTGAGGGTAGAGTAGTTGAGCTCATACCCAGTCATCCTCTTGCTAAGGTAATATATGGCTTTTTCGGAGTGGCTTTCTTCTCCTTCTTGGGCTAGCATGCAACCCATGGCATTTTTGGAGACAGATAGGTAAAGGAATAAAGGCTTACGAGGAGTGGGTGGTGAAAGGACGGGCAGATTTTGAAGGTAGGCTTTTATTTTGTCGAAACTGGTTTGGCATTGGTCATCCCATTAGAACTTCTCTCCTTTTCTCAGCAATCGGAACAAAGGATCACATGTAGTTGTGAGTTTGGAGATGAAGCGGCTGATAAATTGGATTCTTCCGAGAAATTCTCTCACTTCCTTTTCATTCCGTGGTGGTGCCATTTCTAGGATTGCCTTGATCTTAGAGGGATCCACCTCTATCCCCCTTTGTGTGATGAGAAAACCCAGGAGCTTATCGGAGGTCACACCGAAAGTGCATTTCTTTGGATTCAACCTCATCTTGTATTTGCGCAACCTTTCAAAAAACTTTTTCAGTGCCACCAGGTGTCCTTCTTTGTCCTTGGACTTCACGATCATGTCATCTACGTACACTTCTACTTCCTTGTGAATCATGTCATGTAACAGAGTGGTGGCAGCTCTTTGGTAGGTTGCTCCAGCATTCTTGAGTCCGAAAGGCATTGCTCTATAATAGTAGGTTCCCCAAGGTGTGGTGAATGTCGTCTTTTCCCGATCTTCTGGCACCATTAGAATCTGATTGTACCCCCGAAAAGCCATCCGAACGATAGTAGCTCATGTCCTGCAGTGTTATCCACCAAGACATCGATGTGGGGAAGCGGGAAGTCATCCTTAGGACTGGCTTTGTTTAGATCACAGAAGTCGACGCACACATGAACTTTTCCATCCTTTTTTGGGACTGGCATGATATTGGTAACCCATTCCGGATACTCGGTAACCATGATGAACCCTACCTTGAATTGCTTTTCTACTTCTTCTTTGACCTTGAGTGCCCATTCTGGTCCATGCGCCTAAGTTTCTGCTTGATAGGTTTAGAATTCGGAAGGAGAGGAATGCGATGTTGGACGATGTCGGGATTGACCCCAGGCATGTCCTCGTAGGACCAAGCAAAAACATCTTTGAATTCTTTTAGCAAGAGAGTCAATTTTTCTTTTTCTTTTTCTTTTTCATTAAGGGTTGAGCCAATTTGCACAATTTGTGGATTATCTATTTCACCTAGGTTAATTAATAAACTATCTTTGATTATTTCATAAGCAGGTGGTTTTTCAATTAGTTGCTTAAGTTTAATTGGGAGATCCTCAGAGGGATCTGTGCATTCACAAGTATTAGACACAGAGGAGTAAGCAGAATCGTCTTTCATTTCATTCATGACAGGTGGAGTGATTACATTAAACAGTGGTGGGCTTATAGCAGCCGACTGACACGACTAAATAGTTGTGCGCTCTTGTGCAACACCCAAGTGTAGGTGATCGTGCAAGTAATACTGGATAAGTCCAGGTCGATCCCACAGGGAAGGAATAGGAAGAATATCTACTAAGTTACAACCTAAAGCAAAAGAAAAGAAAATCAGAATATAAAAGTGGAGGTTCTACGAATCCTAATTAATGAAATTAAACTAAATAATAAACTAAGGATATAAAGGAACATAACTAATTAAACAGGTAAACTAAAGAAGTTGGAAACACGTGAATCCACATTAATCCTAACCATCTACCATGCATACTCATTAATGTTCTATGGAGTTCATTCCTCTTCAGTATTCCGTATTTTTCTAAAGATAAAGAATCAATAGCCCTTTCATGACCGGGATTACATCATCACAAGTGATTTAAAATACTTGGAAGACGGTTTAAAACAATGGTAATTACTTGCACTCTAAATGGTGTTAGCATTCAAAGTGGTTTTCAAAAGTCATTGAAGAAAAGGCCTTAAGGCTTTAAGTTCTAAAAACTGTTGTGACAAACTGAGCTTATTGGGACAATTTGATGACAGATTTCTAAAACAGAAAGTCATGGAATACTTAAAAGAATCATCTCAAGATTCTGCAAGTTTGATCGATCGAAGCGCTTTCGATCGATCGGACAGCATCATCCTTCAATCGATCGAAATGTCTTCGATCGCTTGACTATGACTGGTTCGATCGATCGAACTGTCTTCGATCGATCGAGCCCAAGGTTTCCTAAAGATTGCATGGTAGAGGCTAGGAATCAATGTTTCAACACATATTCCCAACGTCTAAACTACGGAAACATGATTAAACTAGTACAGAAATAGTAAAACATAGCGATCATAGTAACTAAAGTAATAAACAATGAAATAAAGAAAAGGGAAGGAAAAACCTGTAATAATCTGAAAATAACTTGAAACAAACTTGAAATAAACATCAATCTTCAATAATCTTGAGTAAAACAATGAAAAAGGAGGAAGAAAACATAAATCTAACCTAATCTACACCTAATCTAACCCTAAAACTACCCTAAAACTGCTGTTTTTCGAGTTCTGGAGCGTCCTCCCTTCGTCTGGCGTCAAAACGACGTATATATAGGGTTCCCGCAGAGTTCACGCAACTTTGGGTGATTAAAAAGTTCGATCGATCGAGCTTAGTTCGATCGATCGAAGGTTCGATCGATTGAACTCTTCTTCAATCGATTGAACTCTCTGCTTTTGACAGCGCTGCACCCCGATGGGAGAATGGCCATAACTTTTTACTCGGACCTCGGATTGACCTCCCGTTTCCGGCCACGCAACCGTAACTCAAATATCTACATTTTATATCTCTGGGAAAATCTTCCAAATCTGAAGTCTTCATTGTCAAAATTAGCATTTTCTCAGCTGCTTCTGTTATTCTCTTCACCAGAATCACTTTCTATGCAATGTTTGCTTTCTATGACCTGTAAAATAGTGTAAAAACACATGTTTGAGTCTCAACATCATAGAAAACACTTAATCATTGATATGCATCTAAATCTAGGGACATGGGGATAAAAGTATGCATAAAAGACTATGAAATACGCTATGAATATGCATTTTTCACCTCGAATCACACCCCCCAACTAGCTCGTTGCTAGTCCCTAGCAATGAAGCGAACTACAACAATATTTAATTAACTCTAAAAATTGAAAACAAAAGAAAGTAAAAATCCTAAATCACTTTCGCAGGAATCGCGATTGCATTTAGCATATGCAACTAGCCTTTAAACCCCTAGGTTCCCCCTAGTGGACGAGTGTTGTCTCGTAAGGGTTTGCAGTGAATCTACCCACAAAATTCATGTTTATGGTAATGGTTCTAGTTTAAATGTTTTCAAGAAATTTTTCCTCTCATTTAGCAATATAGTTAAGCTCAACAATCTCATGAAACTCTCTAGTATGCCATAGCAATGCAACACACATTACAGTTAATCTACTATCAAAGTCATTAGAATATTCCACACCTATTAATCTTCAAGTGTGTGAATGGACAACCAAAATACCAAACTTCAATTTCAAAGCTCGCATAACCTAAGACACTATCAAGACGTTCATTTTGACTCAAATCTCACCAGGATTACACTCTCAAGATGAAATCACTCTGAATTAGGTGTAATAATTGTCACTCATGATATGGAAGCTATAAAGAGTAAATGTAAATGGAATCTAGTGCTTCTCATATCTAAATTGAAAAACGGACATTTTAGTGCACAAAGTCTCATGAAATGATACTTTTCACTAGAAGAGCGAGATACCGTGGATAACTCTCTCATTACCTTAACTTCAAATCCAATTTACTTAAAATCATCAGGACTTTGAAAAAAGAGGTGTTCGATTAAAGAAGAAAGAGGTTCGTGATATTCAACTGGGTTAAAGGATGTGAATGGAATGTCTATTATAACTTTTCAAACTTCCCACATCTCCAATCTCTCTCTTCTTCTTTTCTTTTATTTATTTTTTTTTTCACACTCTTCTTTTCATTCCTTTTTTTTTTCTTTTGTAACAACCATTGGCATTTTCTTTTTTTTTCTTTTTCTTCTCATGCTTTTCTTTTTTTCTTTCATTTTTTCTTTGCCAACTTTCCCTTATTCACACTAACATACTTCTTGTTAACGCAACACATCCCAATCACACCTAAATAAAGAACTGATGCTTGAACTCCTAATTTGGAGTTTGGTATAGACTTTAGGATTATGAAGACAAGGCGATTATGATAAGCTCAAGAGGTGAAGTAAAGGAATAGCATAGAGGTCGGCCAAGGCTGTATTATCCATGTATGGTCAAAAGATGGCCTAAATCATCTTCTAAGTTAATAGGATAATTCATTTTAGTAAATTCAAGAACTCTAAATTTGGTAAATCCTGAACGTTCTCTTCTAGTGATCAGTCAAAATGAAGAAGGAAAAAGAGACTTTCAACGAATGAATACGCTTTTAAAAAAGTAAGAGTAATTTTATAAAAACCCTCAAAAACAAAAGAATGGCTCAAAAGCTCACTTGGGTTATTAGTCTCCACTACAGTCTCTCAAGACACTTAAACTATGCTTACTAATCCATTTTAGCTAAGTACAAGGTTGTCACAGCGTGCTCAAAGTATTTGAAGATTAAAAAACATAGAACATACTATAACTAAGATAGTAAAGAAACTACCATAGTATATCACATACTAATAACATACAGAAAATAACACTAATGCATCATAACTAACTACATTAACTATGAGAGAAATACAAGAACCATTTTATTATCTTTAAAAAAAAATATATAAAAATTTTAAAATTTTTGCAGATTTTAATTTACTGAGCTACATGTTGCTAAGCAGGTATATGACACTAAAGTACAACAAAAAGATATGAGGCATGCAATGACTCACTCCCCCCCAACTAAAACTAGACATTGTCCTCAATGTTCTAAACTAAGCACATGGACATGTAAAGTAAAGCGAGGGAAGGAAGGATTTTACCTCGAAGTGTTAATATCCATTTTTTTCAAGCTACCTGCAAGATCATTAGTAGCAACAAGGAAACATAGATACAACTACTCAGTAAATAAATTCGGTTAATCAAGATTTTTATCATAGATTAACAATCGAAATTTTTGAGGATCTTCCCAATAAAATAATTTAACAGTGACAAGAATGTTGGGATCCTCATAAAAATGCAACTCCCCCCAACTAATGTCAGGCTCAAGGTCAGAGGAGATGATGCAAAACCTATGGCTTCCAAATTTTTTTGGGACAGTTATAAAAGGAATACCACACTTTTTATGAATTATATGCAAGAAATGATCTTTGGTGTTGGTATTTCCTATAACAGCCTCTATTTTAATACTAAAAACAGGGGGAGGCCATGGTTCAATAAAATGGGCAGGGTCGAAGTGATGTTCTAATGAAGCTTCACCACCCTCCGCTTGTCCTAGAACAGAATCTATGGAGATATAATCATAGGAATTGAATTTCTGTTCTATGCACATGGAACAATGTCTTGATTGTAAGAATAGTGATCGATGAAGACTCCAACTCTTGATTGTAAGAATAGTGATCGATGAAGACTCGAACAATGTCTTCCCATGCCCGGGTTTTGGAGGCTTCCAAGGTTAGGAACCATGATAGTGCAAACTTTGCAAGAGTTTGTGGGAACAACATTGCAATGTGCTTGTGGGTACAACCCATGGATTGGAAGATGCTCATACATCGCTTCATATGACTTTTCAGATTCCCAGTTCCATCAAAACGGTCGATGGCAGGCATCTTGAAGTCCTCCAGCAGTTTCAGCTTAATAGGCTAAAAAAGGCCTTCCAAGTCTAGCATGTAATCATCAACCCCTTTGCTTTTCCTTAGTACACTTTCCAGCTTGTCAACCTTATCCATTTTCTCTTAGAGCTTTTTGTCATATGCAAATGGTGGGACCCCTTGAAACCAGTCATCCCCCCCGTTATTCTTATGTGGGGGTGGTTCAAACCCGGGTGGTGGAAACCCAGGTGGAGGTTGCGGTTGCTGCTGCTTCAATTCTTCCATGGACTTCAAAACTTGGGCTAGGCTGTCGGACTGCTGCCTTATGGTTGCTCCCAACTTGATAACCTTGTTTTCTAACTCTTCTTGATTTATGCTGAAGTAAGCTGTCGGACTGATTCTGACCAAACAATTATATGAACTTCTGACCCAAGATGGGATCCTAACTGTTGACTTCGAGAATCTGTACTAACATGACAGATTTTGAGAGGACTAGATCAGATTTTGACAATGATGACTTTAGACAGACAAAGACAGTGATGTTAACAGATGTGGACTGACTCGTGTAAGACTGACCAAGACAGTGCGTGCAGACCGATAGGAATGGTGTATGCAAATGAGACAAGCATGCGGATATAAACCATAATCTATGTGATGCTCCTATTTCTAACAGATAGCAGTTAAACAACTAAGGTCCTAACCATATAGAGTGTGCCAACTTTACTTTCTAGTACGATCACCAAGGGATAACAGGGGTTTCCAGGGTTTTATGAAGGCTTCTAGGAGAGACTGGGCATTTCTTATTGATTTGGACAGAGTTTCTGGGAGAAACGGGTATATCTGGCCATTTTTGGTTGGTTCGGACAAAGTTTCTGAGAGAAACTAGTTAATATGGTTATATCTGGGTTATTTGGACAGAGTTTCTAGGAGAAACTGGTTATTATGGTTATATCTGGGATATGTGGACAGAGTTTCTGAGAGAAACTGGTTAATATGGTTATATCCGGGATATCTGGACAGAGTTTTTGGGAGAAACTGGTCAATATGGTTATATCTAGGTTATCTGGACAAAGTTTCTGGGAGAAACTGGTTAATATGGTTAAATCTGGGTTATCTGGATAGAGTTTCTGGGATAAACTGGTTAATATGGTTATATCTGGTATATCTGGATAGAGTTTCTGGGAGAAACTAGTTGATATGTGATGATGGGTTCATACTGTCTAGCAGGTTTTCATACTCCTATATCTTAGGACCGACAAACAAGGTTTGCGGTGTATATCTTTGTGAGCATGGAGCAGATATCCTTGTCATGGTGCCTAGGCAGGTCAGCTCAAGGTGATCATATGAGAGTGATTGCCTTGGGAATCATAAGAAAGAGGTTCTGCCCCATGCCACATAAGCGTCTACACTGCCCAGGTAATCCGGTCAGGGCATATAGCAGTTATATCATATTGTCCTATCTGAAAAGATAAATGAACAGTCCTATGAAAGGTTTTACAAGAATCTATATGCAAAGGTTGGGTTTAGTCAAAGAGGGTCCATTGACGAGAGTTCCAATATACCGTCAGAGAGACCGTACGGAGGTTTTTACTCTTTTTGATATACCTTGGAAGGTACAGTATCAACGGTGACTTATGCCCTGGCATAGCAAGACTTGAACAATGTCAGCGCCGCGTTTCAGAAACAGTCGGAGGGGGGAAATGCAAAAGTGCAATGCGGTGAACCAGACACAGTAAAAAGATGATTTTACGGAAGCTTCTTATGACTCAAACCTCTATATTATTTTGTTTTGAAAATAAATATCCCCAGCAAAGTCGCTAGATTGTGGACACGCGGGATTCCACCACTTGTTGTTTTCGTTTGAAATTGATTTAGATCAAAGAAAGAAAATGGTTTGTTGAAAACAGATACAGAGTTGCCAGATTGTGGACACGCGGGATTCCACCACTTGTTGTTTTTGTTTGAAATTTATTTAGATCAAAGAAAGAAAATGGCCAGTTGAAAACAGATACAGAGTCGCCACTTAGTCTTTAAGGAACCAAGAAACCTAATTTTGACTCACCCAAATGGATAAAGGGCACCGACCCTTCATAACCAAAGAACTTAGCTCGGGGTTTTGGTAAGAGAGAGGAAGGAGCCTTTGTCACGACTAAAACACCCTCAACTCGCCCCGTCTTTCGACGGGCCTCAATTAGCATCCAAATAATCATCTTATACTATGTATGGTTCGACAATTAATACTATGATAGTATATTACATCACATAAGCAAATTTGAAATGGAAGATCTAAAGATAAGATATCATTCATAAGATCTAAGCCAAGTATCACACAATGCAAAGTGAAAGATCACACAAAATAAACCTAGGAAAACTCATCTAATCACACATCAAGTAGTAAAGTTTTCCTAATCTAAGGGGACATGAATTGTTCTTGAAACAAATTAATCAAAGAAAACAAGGACGCTTAGCAATCTAGAATGATGCATGTTAATCTTTGAGAAGAGAAGATTTCTCAATCCCTGGGACGGATGAGAAAGGATGATTAGATCGAGGGGAAGCATGAACGTGTGATCATGATCATTCCTTATAATCTTCTTAGATTAGGAGTCACAAAAGCCCCAAATCTTTGCGTGGATGCAATGTATGAATCTAGAATGTGCCAAGGTTGTAGTGTGTTTTGTGTTCATGGATTCCTAGAATGACTTAGAAGTCTAGAATGTGTATGAATGAATGAAGGAAATCATCATGGAATATGTACAAATATGGTATGGACCACTTCCTAAGACATTGTAGACACTCCATTTTGTCGGCTATCAGATTTAGGAGACCCATAGCTTGGTGGTTCACAATGATCTAAAAGACTCAAAAGGACTCCTAGGAGTCAGCTCTATCTCTCAGAATGCTTAGATTGACCAAAATGCCCCTAAAAGACCGAAAAACTCCCAGATTTGGTCCCAAAGTTCTGAAAACATGCTATGTCGTAATAAAAGCAATAAAATGAGTTTTTAAGAGAAATCAGATGAAATCGTCAGCTCCCAGAGACCCCCGAAAGTTCCCAGAAAGTCCCCGTTGACCGGTTTGACCAAGGTTTGACTAGGTTTCACCAAGGTTTGACCAAGTTTGACCAAGTTTGACCAAAATCGTCCGAATTCACCAAAATCATTTTAAATCATAGGAAAAGTGTTAAAACAAGTTCCAAAAGAAAATCGAGCGAAAACATCAGCTCCCGGGAACTCCCGGAGGTTTCCAGAACTTCCCGGGAATCCCAGGTTTGACCAGTTTGACCAGAATTTGACTTTGGAACCGAGGCACCAAAATGATTTTCGAACATTTTTTATGGATACTAGAGGTCAATAGCTTTCCAACGGTATATCGCATATAATTTCTAGATTTAAAACGAATTTATTGTGAATTTCCAAAGACGAAAAAGGCGATCAAATCGGCTTTTATTGCAAATACCGCAAAACTTTTCAAAGTGACCCATCACCGAACTATTTTTTATGTAAAGTAGACTCCATTACCTTTCCAACGGTATATCACAACCTCAATTTGGAGTTTGTATACATTTTCTGTGAATTTCGGACAAAATAGGGCCTTTTCGCGAATACCGGAACTTCAGGGGGCCTAAACAGCATTATCTGGACGAGGGAGGAGCACTGCCGCCGCGGCACTGGCCCAGTGCCGCCGCGGCACTCTCCTCTAGAACAGTGTATTTTTGTAATTAAGTTTGTGGTCCCATTTTGATTAATTAAAAGCCAAAACGACATAGTTTTATGATTTCAGATGTTTAGAGCCAATGGGAGTACTTTCTAAATCCCAAAACCACCCCAAGTTGGCCTATATAAACACCCCATTACTCCTCATTTTAGGGGAGTCAAATGTGAGTTTTGAAAAAGTTTGGGAGAGAAAGTTGTAGAGATAAGGTTAGAGTAGAGAGAAAAGAAGCTTTCTTCTTTGATTTTCAAAACAAAAGTAAGTTCTAACTTTGTTTTTATTTCATTACTCCTATTTACTTCAATATTCAATACACCCAACCACCATTTTAGTGAGCATTTAAGAGAGAGGAGGCTTCCTCCATATCCAATGTCATCATATATGAGTGAAACACCAATCTACAAGTCTCATGCTTCATGAATATCATCTATTGATCATCATTTACTTGCTTGTTTATTTATTGTTTATCTCTTCTTGCCTCATTTCTTTTTTGATTTTTCTTCATTTACTTACTAGCTCATCATCATCTAAGTGATGACATGAAGTTTGGGGTGAGTGAATCCTCATGGATAGTAGCTCTTGACCTCAAAAACATGTTTGATAGATGATGATCATAACCTCAATACTTCCAAGGTATTCTTGGAATGTATTGAAGTTATGTTCAAAAATAAAATAAATCTCTCCAACAATCTTGGAGGTTCTTAATGATGAGTTTGATGTTGGTATTCTAAATGGCTATAATCCTTATTGAGTGTTGAAAATATGTTTTCAAAACATCTATTTCAAAACCCCTCTCAATCCCTCTCATTTGGTTTCAAGAAACAAAACTTTGTTTTTTCTCCAAAATCTCCAAAATAATGAGTCAAAACAGTGAGTGAGTTGAGTTCAAAGATTTATCTAGAACTCAATACTCAACATATGGATGCAAGGCCACTTGGAAAGTCTTCCTAACTCATTGGAGAACACCCATGATTTTTGGTTTGACTTGGAAGTACTTGGAAATGGTCCATTTGGATCCCAACATTCCTTCCAAACATTCTGTTTTTTGCTGTCACAGCAGCTAGGTCCACTTCCAACCTCTTTTACAGAAAACGTTTCAAAAAAGGGTGGTCCTAACTTATTTTTGCCTTAAAATTCAATGTCGTAGGGAACTTTCTGTATAAAATGGGTCCTTAGATCATTCGTTTTTATTTTCTAAGATTTTTTAACATTTCAGTCGACAGTACGGACTCTGTTTCTGAGTCACCTGTGTTGTTTATATGATTTCTCTCAATCTGTGATAGCTATTCAAGATTGGCTTTTTGGGTTGTATTCTAGACACAATAAGGAACATCTCCATAAAAAATCATGCATTGAAAACATTCCTAACCCCTCTTTTCAATTTCCACAAGATCATGCTACTATTCTGTCCACTATTCACAGCAAGTATACCTTAACTTTCATTCTTTGATTTGATGCTTATATGCATTCCAAATTAGTTCATATCTTAGGAAGTAGTTCATACTACATTTGTACATATCCCATGTTTATTTCATTCATCCATTCATACACATTATAGACTTCTAAGTCATTCTAGAAATCCATGTACCCAAAACACACTACAACCTTTGCACATTTTAGATACATACATTGCATTCATGCAAGATTTGGGGTTTTTGTAACTCTTAATCTAAGAAGATTATAAGGAATGAACTCGATCACACGCTCATGCTTCCCTTCAATCTAATCATCATTTCTCATCCGTCCCGGGGATTGAGAGGTCTTCTTTTCTCAAAGAATAACATGCATCATTCTAGTTTCCTAAGCATATTTTGATTTCTTTAATTATTTGCTTCAAGAACAATTCATGTCCCCTTTAGATTAGGAAAACTTGATTAATTGATATATGATTAGACGATTTTTCCTAGGTTTATTTGTGTGATCTTTCACTTTACATTGCATGATATTTGACTTAGATCTTATGAATGATATTTTATCTTTAGATCTTCCATTTCAAGTTTCTTATGTGATGTAATATACTATCGTAGTATTAATTGTCGAACCAAACATAGTATAAGATGATTATTTAGATGCTAATTGAGGCCCGTCAAAAGACGGGGCGAGTTGAGGGTGTTTTAGTCGCGACAAAGGCTCCTTCCTCTCTCGTACCAAAACCCCGAGCCAAGTTCTTTGGTTATGAAGGGCCAGTGCCCTTTATCCATTTGGGTGAGTCAAAATTAGGTTTCTTGGTTCCTTAAAGACCAAGTGGCGACTCTGTATCTGTTTTCAACAGACCTTTCCTTTCATTTTCTTCCTTTGGTTCAAATCAATTTCAAAACAATCTCAAACAAGAGAAGTGGTCCGCTTCCGCGTGTCCACAAACTGGCGACTCTGCTGGGGATTTTATTTTCAAAACAAAAATAATACAGAGGTTTGACTCATAAGAAGCATCCTTAAAATCATCTTTTTAATGTGTCTGGTTCACTGCATTTCACTCTTGCATTTCCCCCCCTCCGACTGTGTCTGAAACGCGGCGCTGACATTGTTCAGGTCTTGCTGTGCCAGGGCACAAGTCACCGTTGATACTGTACCTTCCAAGGTATATCAAAAAGAGTAAAAACCTCCGTACTGTCTCCCCGACGGTATATTGGAACTCTCGTCAACGGACCCTCTTTGACTAAACCCAGCATTTTCATATAGATTCCTGTAGAACCTTTCATAGGACTGTTCATTTATCTTTTCAGATAGGACAATGTGATATAACTGCTGTATGCCCTGGTGGGATTACCTACGTGGTGTAGACGCTTATGTGACATAGAATAGAACCTCTTTCTTATGATTCCCAAGGCAATCGCTCACATGTGGTCACATTGAGTTGACCTGCCTAGGCATCATGACAAGGATGTCTGCTCCATGCTCACAAAGATATACACCGCAAACCTTGTTTGTCGGTCCTGAGACATAGGAGTATGAAAACCTGCTAGAAAGTACGATCACTATAAGCATACTTACCATACTTACCAGTTTCTCCCAGAAACTCTGTCCAGATATCCCAGATATAACCGTACTTACCAGTTTCTCCCAGAAACTCTGTCCAGATATCCCAGATATAACCGTACTTACCAGTTTCTCTCAAAAACTCTGTCCAGATATCCCAGATATAACCGTACTTACCAGTTTCTCTCAGAAACTCTGTCCAGATATCCCAGATATAACCGTACTTACCAGTTTCTCCCAGAAACTCTGTCCAGATATCCCAGATATAACCGTACTTACCAGTTTCTCCCAGAAACTCTGTCCAGATATCCCAGATATAACCGTACTTACCAGTTTCTCCCAGAAACTCTGTCAAGATATCCCAGATATAACCGTACTTACCAGTTTCTCTCAGAAACTCTGTCCAGATATCCCAGATATAACCGTACTTACCAAGAAACTCTATCCCGGTCAATTGGAAATGTCTGAAAACCCCTGTTATCCCTTGGTGATTGTAGTGGAAAGTAAGATTGGCACACTCTATATGGTTAGGACCTTAATTGCTTAACTTCTATCTGTTAGAAATAGGAACATCATATAGATTAGGGCTTACATCCGCATACTTGTCTCCCATGCATACACCATTCCCATCTCTCTGCACGCACTGTCCCGAGTCGGTCCACGTCACTGTCTTTGTCTGTCTAAAAGTCATCACTGTCAGGATCTGATACACCCCTTCTCTCAAAATCTGTCAGGCCAGTATAGATTCCCAAGGTCAGCAGCCGGAATCCTCGTTGTGGACCAGGAGTTCGGATAATCGTTTAGTCAGAATCAGTCCGACAGCCCGCTTCAACATGAATAGAGAAGAATTGGAAAACAAGGTCACCGAGTTGGGAGCGACTATAAGCCAACAATCCGACAGTCTAGCCCAAGTCCTGAAATTCATGGAAGAACTGAAGCAGCAGCAGCCGCAACCTCCGCCCGGGTTTCCGCCACCAGGGTTTGAACCTCCTCTACATGAGAATAATGGGGAGGAAAACTGGTTCCAAGGGGTCCCACCGCTTGCGTATGAGAAGAAGCTCCAAGAGAAAATGGACAAGGTCGACAAGCTGGAGAGCGTACTAAGGAAAAGCAAGGGGGTCGATGATTACATGTTAGACCTGGAAGGCCTCTTTGAGCCTGTCAAGTTGAAACTGCCGAAAAACTTCAAAATGCCTGCCATCGACCGTTTTGACGGAACTGGGAACCCAAAAAGTCACGTGAAGCTGTGCATGAGTATCTTCCAGTCCATGGGTTGTACCCACGAGCACATCGCGATGCTGTTCCCACAAACTCTGGCAAAATCTGCACTATCATGGTTCCTAACCTTGGAAGCCTCCAAAACCCGAGCCTGGGAAGATATCGTTCGAGTTTTTGTCGATCATTACTCCTACAACCAGGAGCTGGATGTCACTATCAGGGATTTGGAAACGACCCGGCAAAGCAACAATGAATCCTTCGCTGCGTTTCTGAGCAGGTGGAGGAACAAGGTAGCCCAAATGATCCACCGGCCGATTGAGAAAGAACAAGTGAGAATGCTAATCCGGAATCTGCAGCCGCTCTACCATGAGAAATTATTCTATCAGTCCATCTCCACCTTTGAGGAGTTGTTTGATGTCGGAACCCGAATCGAAGATGCTATCAGGGAAGGAAAAATCAAAAAGGAAGAGCCTCCGAGTCAGCCAAGGAGACCCAACTACTCTCGGAATCCCCCAGATGTCAATGCCCTTAGCAGCCAACCCATGGCATACCCTCCAAGGCCATATCAACCCTCCAACCAAGCAAATTCCTCCAACCGCCCTTTCCAGAAAAAGCCCCCTCGCAATTTTGCCAAGCTAGAAATCTCTCTCTCCTCAGCCTTGGACCGTCTCCTCAAAAAGGGCCATCTCCAACTACTCCAGTCTCGAAATACCCCACCCCCGCCTAACTGCGATATGTCTAAACGATGCGCCTACCACCAAGCCCCCAGCCATAATACCGATGACTGCATGCGCCTTCGCCATGATATCCAAGACCTCATTGACCAGAATATCATCGAGCCGCCTCCAAAGCAGCCCCATGTCACCCAAAATCCTCTACCTAACCACCAAAATGTCAGCCTCATCGATTCCAACCCTATGTCCTTCAACCCTGCTGCCTTTATCATCCCCGTAGGACAACCCTTACCCCTCATTGACATCCCAGATTCTGAGGGAATTCATCTGATCGGAGGGGAGAATGACGAGTAGCAGCAGCTAGACGACGAGCAAGACTTGTTCTTCCTGGAAGAGCATGACCTAGGGGTGGTAGACCTCAAATGGTATGATCCCGACAAAGAAAGTGACGCTTCTATCTGGGACGAGCCGGAGAAACCATTTGTAGGGACGGATTGCGATTGGTTCAAGAAAGATGGGACTGTAGAAGGACCCACTCCTGCCGAGATTGATCATCTAACCAGGTCAGGCCGCCATTATCAGCCTCCATAGCCTGCCACTGATACAACCGAGAAAGGCCTGGTAAAAGATAAGGGAAAGGCAAGATGGACGAGATCATCGAGGAAGATAATAAGCTGATAAAGCAGCTAAAGAAAACCCAAGCACATCTCTCGATGTGGGACATCATGGTAACATCCTACAAGCATAGGCAAGCCGTGTTGAATGCCTTGGCTGGGATTGAAGTTCCTATCGATGCTGCACCAGAGGACATGGTGGTTTTTTTGGGCGCACTTACCCCCGACCCGATCATTACATTTTCTGATGAGGACTTGCCACCGGAAGGATCCGCGCATAACAAAGCATTATACATCACTGTTGGATGTAAGGGGCAGCAGGTCCCATTTTGTCTGGTCGATACAGGTTCTGCTTTGAATGTTTGTGCCTTAAGAACTGCCACTGCTTTGGGGGTCAATATCCTTGACATTACGCCGTCTGTGCAATCCGTGAGGGCCTATGATAACACCACGAGAAATGTGATGGGGACTGTCTCTCTACAAATCCGGGTAGGGTCTTTGGTGAGCACTGAGATTTTTCAAGTCATGGACATACCTGCCTCATTCAATCTGCTGATTGGAAGGCCCTGGCTTCACGCCAACAAAGCTGTATCGTCCACTGTGCATCAAATGATCAAGTATACTCATGAGAAGGAAGTAAAGATCATCCTTGGTAATAGTTGGGGTAATGAAGCTTTCCCAAATTACGCTCCCATTTTTGAAGTCCAAATACCTGAGCTAGAAGAAGGAGAAATTGGAGGATTCTTCATGGAAGAGGTCCACATGATCAAAGATGAAGACCGTTTCCCTGAGGTCCACTCCGCAGTGGTCAACATTGTCCGTAAAATGAACTACTTTCCCGGAATGGGATTGGGCCGACGCCAGCAAGGAATCCGGGAGTTCCCACAGATCAAGGGGCAACAAGGCACTTTTGGGTTAGGGTACAAGCCCACTGAAGAAGACGTCGAGCTACAGAGGCCATAGAAGAAAAGGGTAATGGGTCTCCTACCATACCGCAAGACTTTGAATGGACAGTTCATAAAAGAAGGGGATGACTTCCCTTACTTCGGGTTCCCTGAACCCTGGATCCATCTAACCACTGGGAAAAGGCACCCCGGGCTTGAAATTTTCACTGACTGCGAAAGGCCCCCATATCAAGACCCGTTCTATCCCGAAGAAGTTGAGAAGACCCCGGAGGAAGACTGGTTGAAATACCTGGACACTGAAGTCATCAAGAAAATGTGGGAGGAATCCGCTGAGAAGAAGGAAGAAGAGAGGGCCAAGAGCCAAGATGATCAGATCAAGCCAACTGAGGAGGGTCTGAGCAACCAGGCTGCAGAGTCATCTATCTGTGTCTCCCAATCCCCTATTCCCCCGGAGTCTGTACTACCAATTACCGAGTCTGTACCAGAGTCGGCTGCTGTAAGCCCACCACTGTCCAATGTAGTCACTTCACCTGTCATGAATGAAATGAAGGACGATTCTACTTACTCCTCTGTGTCCAACACTTGTGAATGCACAGATCCCTCCGAGGATCTCCCAATTGAACTTAAGCAACTAACTGAAAAACCACCTGCTTGTAAAATAATCGAAGATACTTTATCAGTTAACCTAGGTGAAACAGATAATCCACAAATTGTGCAAATTGGCTCAACTCTTAATAAAGAAGAAAAAGAAAAATTAACTCTCTTGCTAAAAGAATTCAAAGATGTTTTTGCTTAGTCTTACGAAGACATGCCTGGGGTCGATCCCGACATTGTCCAATATCATATTCCTCTCCTCCCCAATTCTAAACCTGTCAAGCAGAAACTGAGGCGCATGAGGTCGGAATGGGCACTCAAGGTTAAAGAAGAAGTAGAGAAGCAATTCAAAGCAGGGTTCATCATTGTCACCGAATATCCAGAATGGGTCGCCAATATCGTGCCAGTCCCAAAGAAGGATGGAAAAGTTCGTGTGTGCGTCGACTTCCGTGATCTAAACAAAGCCAGTCCCAAGGATGACTTCCCGCTTCCCCACATTGACGTCTTGGTAGATAACACCGCAGGACATGAGCTACTGTCGTTCATGGATGGTTTCTCAGGGTATAATCAGATTTTGATGGCGCCAGAAGATCGGGAAAAGACGACATTCACCACCCCTTGGGGAACCTACTGTTATAGAGTAATGCCCTTCGGACTCAAGAATGCGGGGGCGACCTACCAATGAGCTGCCACCACTCTGCTGCATGATATGATTCACAAGGAGGTAGAAGTGTACGTAGACGACATGATTGTGAAATCCAAGGACAAACAAGGGCACTTGGTAGCATTAGAAAAGTTTTTCGAAAGGTTGCACAAATACAAGATGAGGTTGAATCCAAAGAAGTGCACTTTCGGTGTGACCTCCGGTAAACTCCTGGGTTTTCTCATCACACAAAGGGGGATAGAGGTGGATCCCTCCAAGATCAAGGCAATCCTAGAAATGACACCACCACGGAATGAAAAAGAAGTAAGGGGGTTCCTCGAAAGAATCCAATTCATCAGCCGTTTCATTTCCAAGCTCACCACCACGTGCGATCCTCTGTTCCGATTGTTGAGAAAAGGGGAGAAGTTCCAATGGTATGACCAATGTCAAGCCGCTTTTGACAAAATAAAAGCCTACCTTCAAAATCCACCTGTCCTCTCCCCACCCGTTCCTCATAAGCCTTTATTCCTTTACCTATCCGTCTCCGAAAATGCCATGGGCTGCATGCTAGCCCAAGAAGGAGAAGAAAGCCACTCCGAAAAAGCCATATATTACCTCAGCAAGAGGATGACCGGGTATGAGCTCAACTACTCTACCCTTGAAAAAACATGTTGGGCCTTGGTTTGGTGCACTCGCCGACTAAGGCACTACATGCTGGCCTTCCCGGTTGTGCTCATATCCCGCATGGATCCTCTAAAATACCTCCTCGAAAAACCTGCCCTGACCGGTCGTATATCCCGTTGGTTACTTCTACTATCCGAATTCGATATCAAGTATGTCACAAGCAAGTCGGTAAAAGGGAGAACCATAGCTGAGCATCTCGCAGAACATGCCGTCGAATCCGAAGAAAGTGGAGACTTTCCATTTCCAGACGAAAGTATCATGGAAGTCAAGGAAGAACAGTGGAAGTTGTACTTTGATGGAGCAGCCAACATGAAAGGATACGGAGTAGGATTGATTCTCGTATCACCAAGAGGGGACCACACTCCATTGGCAGTCAAGCTCAACTATAACTCCACCAACAACACCGCCGAATACGAAGCATGCATTCTGGGAATGGAAGCGGCCATAGAGCTGAAGGCTCGGAAGATAGACGTCTTCGGGGACTCAAACCTCATCATATCACAAGCTAGAGGAGAATGGAAAGTAAAAGAAGAAAGGTGGAAGCCCTATCATGATCGTCTCAACCAACTCAAGAGGCAGTTCAAAAATATCAAATTCCTCTACTTGCCCAGGGAAGAGAACCAGCTGGAAGATTCCTTGGCTACTTTAGCTTCGATGATCAAAATTCCTGTGGGAGTCAGGATGATGCCCTTGGTAATTGAGCAGAGGTACGAGCCTTCGTTCAACATAATCGCCACAATCGAAGAAGAAGAGAATGGGACACCATGGTATCAGGATGTCTGGGATTTCATAGAAAAGGGGACGTACCCCCAAGAGTCTACCGAGAAAGACAAGAGGGCCATTCGAAGATTCGCAGCGCAATTCACCATTTGTGGAGGGAAATTGTTGAAGAAAGGATACAATGGTCACAACCTGACTTGCTTGTTCGGGAAGAGCTCCCGAAGAATGATGGAGGAAATACACGAAGGGGTATGCGGTCCGCACATGAACGGTCACATGCTGGCCAAGAAAATCGTAAGACAAGGGTACTACTGGACAACTCTGGAGAAAGATTGTTGCGAATACGTAAGAAAGTGTCACAAATGCCAGATCCATGCAAACATGATGCACGTACCACCATCTCTTCTATAAAGCATGACCTCGCCTTGGCCATTCTCAACCTGGGGAATCGATATCATCGGAGAAATTATCCCGAAAGCCTCAAACGGAAATCGCTACATCCTGGTGGCCATAGATTACTTCACAAAATGGGTAGAAGCTGCATCTTACACCAAGTTGGGGGCCAAGGAAGTGGCCAAATTCATCAAGAGAAATCTCATCTGCCGCTATGGAGTCCCTCATGAGATTATTTCGGACAACGGGAGTCATTTCAAAGCAGAAGTCAGGGAGCTATTTGAAGAATACAAAATCACATATCACAAGTCGTCGCCGTATAGGCCGCAAACCAATGGGGCAGTCGAAGCTGCAAACAAGAATGTCAAAGCCATACTGCAGAAATCAGCCGATACCTACAAGGACTGGCATGAAAAGCTACCGTTCGCACTTTGGGGATACAGAACGTCGATAAGGACGTCCACAGGAGCAACCCCTTACTCGCTGGTGTATGGGATGGAAGCGGTGCTCCCAGTCGAGATAGAGCTACCATCTCTACGCGTAATGGCAGAATGTGAAATTTCGAAATCAGATTGGTTGAGAGAAAGATACGAAGAGTTGGCTCTCATAGATGAAAAGAGTCTAGCGGCAGTCGACCATGTCCCAATCTATCAAAAAAGGATAGCCCGTGCTTTCAACAAAAGGGTTCATCCAAGGAAGATTGTCAAGGGCGACCTTGTCCTTAAGGAATTGCGAGCTCCGATCTTTGATCCCCGTGGGAAGTTCAAGCCTAAATGGGTAGGCCCTTATATCGTCAAGACCATTCTCTCCGGAGGAGCAACTTATCTCATGGACCTCGATGGTGTCGAATTCAAAGAACCAATCAACATGGACCGCCTCAAAAAGTACTATGCTTGACCATTCCAATAATTATTTTCTTCAAGCCTTGCCTTGAACTACGCTCGACCTGATTCCCACTCGGGGATACGTAGGCAACCACATTGGTTCGGTCGCTCCACCCACAAAAATAACCTTTTCTTTCAAAACCTTGGCCCGAACTACGTTGGACATGATCCCCGCTCGGGGGTACGTAGGCAGACTTTCAAAAAAGAAGGATGGCTCGCTAGGTCGAAAATTCGAAAGGACGCCTAGGCAAAAATTAGAGCTAAATCCAAAGTGAGCAATAACAAAAGAGAGAAAATAGCTCGCTAGGTCACCTCCTTGGTGCCTAGGCAAAATTATGAGCATGTGAGAAAAATAAAGTCGCGGTCCTTACCATAGCCCAAAAATCACCCTCCACACTAGGGGCAAACTTCGGCCACTCGCCTCGTTTGCCTGAACCTCTTCTAAACTAGGGGCAAACGTCGGTCATCTACCTCGTTTGCCTCACAACCCTGCATATCCCGAGCTAGGGGCAAACTTCGGCCACCCGCCTCGTTTGCCTCTAATAACCCCAGCATGCCCAAGCAAGTACCAAAAGCAACAACTAATTGAAATCTCAATTACAAAATGTTTTTAGGAAGCTAAAGTGCATAAAATAAGATTCCCAAAGTCACCAAGGTTCACTGATAAACAAACTTTGAACATTACATAAAACAGGAGTAATCGAAGAAATAAAAGTCTTTCAAAAAGCAATCACATGTTCAAAGACACTTGGAGGAATGAGCAGAATCAGTCAGGTCTAGTTTTGTCTTAGTGTCTTTTATTTCTTCAAAAGTCTTTAGAAATAGGCCTTTACTCGGTCAGTCCAACCATCAATAAAAGCAGCAATAGTGGTAGCCCTGATCCTGGAAGCAAAGACCCTCTCAATAAACCCCCGGGGAACCTCCTGAACCTGCCCACACTGTCTGGCCAAACGGAGAGGATGATAGAAAAAAGTCTCTCTCAGACCCATCAACCACACTCTCTGGTGACCCCTGAGGCTCGTGGTGATAGCATAAAGGCCCCAACGCCTCACAATCCAGCAAATGTCAGCCTCAGATAAGGCACTCATCATGCCCACCCAATCAGCAAAAGTATAGTGAGAGTGAAGCACGGCTCGACGAAAGTAAACCGGTGGTATACGGCCCGTCCACAGCTGAAGGCGCTCGTATAGCCAAGCCTGTAGCACCAAAGGCGCCCCAGAAAGAAGAGGAGTGCCTTGGATGAAGGTATTATCCAAACCATTCAAGGTTTCAGCTAGAACCGTGGCCATAGGATTCCTGCTAAGTTTCAGCCCGAGGCACACATGCACCAAGTCAACGGAAGTGCTCGAGAACAAGAAATGTGAAGTCATGCACAGTATCAAAGCAGCCCCGCGGGTAGCATCATATACGCTGGGATTCCCAGAACTGGCGTATCGGGCAATAATAGAAGCAATGTTGAGGACCTCACCTCGAATCAGCTGGCGGGAAATAGTGATGGAGCAATTCAGATATTCAGCCAAGCCTCGTGTAGGACTGAGGGAATCGGCAGAAGGGAGAATCAAGTCGGAGTCAGAATCAAAGCCAAGAATAGCGCAGAACTCCTCAAACGTGGGGCATATCTCTAGGCCATTGAAGTTGAAGACATGGTTCACTGGGTCCCAGTGAGCAATGGCAGCACGCAAGAATTCGGTGTTCAAGGTCATCTGGCAAAGAGAAAACAGCTCGGTCAAGCCGTAGCTAAAGAGGTTGATCCGCTCCACGCCATCTGTGATGTTCAGCCAAGCTGTGAGTTGAGCAGGACCATACAAAGCCATATTTTTGGTCGCGGCTCTAGGAAAATTCAAAATTTCGGCAGCACCTCCCCGTTTCACGGACTGTCCCACCTGCAAGGCAAAAGCACTCACTATCACAAAACTGCCCATTACAGTAGCATCCAAACAATCACAGTGTACATATATCGAATAAAACAAGCACACAACTGCGCCCCCAAGCCGGAAGCTATCCGACCTAAAAGGCGAAACATCATAAATACTCTGTCAAAAGGTCACAAGCTGTTCTACACATCATCCTACACTATCCAAATAATCATATCCCCAGTACAACCCAATCGAAAACAGAAAAAGAAAAAAAAAATATATATATATATATATAATAAAATGCCCTCTTGGGAGGCCTCAGTCTTCCTCTTCTTCGTCCTCTGTCGGACCAACTGGAGTGTACGTCGGCGACGACCTCCTCCTACCACCTCTGCATCTTGGACCAGTCCTCGATGAGCCAGCCCCGCCTCCACGGTACTGCACACACAAATAAGATGAGAGCAGTTAGTAAGGAAACAACAAAAGTAAAAAAACAGAGTCGAGTCAGAGACTTACTAAGGACGCCATCTGGTTGGCAGCAAATTGCCGCATATCGTCCATCTGTCAAGGGTAAAGTCTAGGGTTAGAACCTCATAATCTTAAGAAAGTGCAAAATTAGAGACATACCCGATGGTCTCGTGTAAGGACCAAGGACCGTAAGCTAGCCGCCAAGGCGTGACCCTCCTCAGCGTAACTCCAAGGAACATTGAGGATGCCTGCTGGCTGAGTAGGGTACCCGCATGTGACTCGTGGCACCTCCATCACTTGGGGAGTGCCATCAGCGCCTAGAACGTTGACGGTTCAATCCCAAGGAGGGATAGGGTCAGGAGCCTGAGGAGCCTGTCTCCTGTACATCTCGCGAAGCTGTAGGCACAAAAAGGGTTAGGAAAAGATAGGTCAAAAACATAAACAAATGAATAAAAGGCAAAAATGAAAAAGAAACTTACCTCCAGGAGCGGGAAGTTAGGCATCAGGAAACGGCCGCGATAAGCCTCGTAACCGGTCTCGGAGAGAAAATGGTCCCAAACATCTGTGTTGGCCAAGGCCGCCAGCAGAGCATCACCAGAGAGGTCACTCGCATCCATCACAGGGGGATTATGAGGGACGCGATACCGGGAGCCACCAACCACCTGCCGAGACACCCACTCACCAAGGAACCACTGTCTGCACTCGGTACTCTCCATCAGAAGGCGGCAAGAGGTAAGAGATTTGACCGCTTGTATCTCCTCTGGGGCAGCATAGGCGACGCCCTCCCAAGGCGTCCAATCGACACTAGAGGCCGTCAGCTCAGTTAAGAAGTTTCTGAGCAAAACAATCTGGTGGGCCCCACTCTTCACCCCAACAACGTCCCTCTGCCATCTCAAGCCTCGTAGGAACAGAGGCACAAGAGCCATGCCATCCTCGTCTTCGCCTGACTCGTCCGCAGGAGAGGGAGCCAACATCTTCAGGTATTCAAAGCTCCAAAGCTGCACAAACAAAGGAGAAAATTAGAACAAATATAGAAATCAAGAGATAACAAATGAAAGAAGGTACAGTACGTACCTCCCAAGCTCGCCAGAGTCCCCCAGTAGATTTAACGTCGCCCCGAGAGACCTCGCCCATGTGCTTATAAAGATGGGCCAAGGTAGCACCACCCCAATTGTAGGTGGGGATCTCATCAATAGTCGCCAGGCAAGAAAGGAATCTCAGGCTCACCCGGTCATTCCGCGTCGCAAAGATTGAGCACCCGAGGACATACAGAAGATAAACCCTCAAAAGTTGGGAATTGTTCAGATTGTGATTACCTCTGCCATAGGCCCGGAAAAGCCAGCCGCAGGGAAACCAATGCCTCTCCAGGTTAGGGGGAACAGCCCCAATCAACATCTCCACCGCCTCCGGGTCTATCTCGTAAAAGTAATCCAGAATCAGGCGCTTCCCGCTAACCCTCAAGCCCGTAATCATGGAGAAGTCGAAGGGCGTCATGGTCATCTCTCCGAATGGCAGGTGGAAAGTATTGGTGGTATCCCACCACCTCTCAGCCAGAGCATAGAAATGGGCCAAATCATTGCTGCTTTTCGAAACAAGACGGACGAAGCCTCCGAACCCGGCATCATCAACCATCCTCTTAACGGTGGGCGAAAGCTGAGTATACCATAGGAAAGCATGGGCAAGGCTGCCGTGGCCTTTTAATGTCACTTCCGGCACCTGCACATACCAAAGACGACAAAACGATGCACAAAATCACTATTCATGACCCGAGAGCCAAATTCACAAAATCAACATTTGAGTGCAAATTGAACTTCTAACGATCTCTAGGTGCACACTACGACTCACAAAACTAGCATAATACATGAAGGTGATCCTAAAATATCGAAAGTTTCACATACCAAGCTCGCTAGAGCCGAGGCCAAAAGATGGCATGGGGGTTCCCGTAAAATCGAGTCCGGGGTGTGCATCTCGGCCTTCATCCGTCCCTTGGCCTTCTTAGACGGTCTCCTTGAGCTCGAAGCCATGGATCTACGAAGAAAATGGAAGTCTCAGTTAAACTTTCTTCTTGAAAATTTGGGCAAACCAAAACACCAATCAAAAATCCGACTACGGGGAAAGATTACTCACCTGAGCACGCACAAGATGCGTTTTGATGAATTTTGGCTTCAAAAACACCCCAAAATGGCCAAGAATGAGCTTCAAAAGCTCAAAAACCCGAGATATAAGAAGATGAAGTCCAGTCACCCAGTGCCGCCGCGGCACTGCTCCCCGTGGGCCCCGCTTCACTCCGTTTCGCTCCATTTTGCCCCGTTTTGGCCCGTTTTGGCCTTTTTCAGCCAGTTTTTGGCCCCGATCAGCCCCGGTGGCCCAGTCCAGTTAGGATTTATGAGGTTTTACCCCAAGAAAACTAAAAGTTGTCAGAACTACCTCCAGCAGGCAGAAACTGGGAAAAATCGGCTCCCGAAGACCCGAATCGGCCGTTACAGGACAACCGTCGCAAATTTCGATCAAACACGAGAATTCTGGTAACGGATCCTGGTTTTTAGCTAATGCACCAAATAATCAAGAAAAGAGATTCCCCGAGAACCTTGCATTATCCCCCGAGGACAAAAGCAGACAGATACCAGCTCCCGGAGGCCCTAACCGGCTCTCTCGGATTGAGCGCCGAAAGATTTCGATCAACCGTGAGAGGTTCTGAGATGGATCCTGGTTCCCGATCAAGAAAAGAGATTCCCCGAGAACCCTGCATTATCCCCCGAGGACAAAAGCAGACAGATACCAGCTCCCGGAGGCCCTGACCGGCTCTCTCGGATTGAGTGCCGAAAGATTTGATCAGCCTTGAGAGGTTCAGAGATGGATCCTGGTTCCCGATCAAGAAAAGAGATTCCCCGAGAACCCTGCATTATCCCCCGAGGACAAAAGCAGACAGATACTACCACCAGTCGGAACCGATTCCCGAAAGTCGGCCGTCAGGAACAATCAGAACATCACCCGCGTCCAGATCTCTTGATCGTCAAGAATTTTCTCACAGCTTTATCACAAGGTCCCTCGGTCACCTTTGGCTATCGTGTTCTAAACAAAGCGCATCTGATCTATCTCACTCATTCCAGAAGTTTGTCCCTAGACCACGGTGTCCTTATCCGAAGCATTCACCACATCACGGTCGCAAACACTAGCACAACACCAGCCCACTCAGAGTGGCACACCCTATAGCACTTGCTCATACTAGGGTCGTAACAATAGACATGATAGGACTCATGACAAAATTCATATCACATCCATGCATTACATATCATCCTCATACCATAGCATCCACATGTCTTGTTGTGCACGTGTGATTTATTCCTTTGTGCCCTGAACTACGTCCTGGTCTGATTCCCCTTGGGATACGTAGGCAGCTCACGCAGAGCACGACCGGCACTGACCTCAGCATCTTTTTTTTTCATCATTGCATCTTTTGCAACGCTTTTTATCCTAAATCTATAGCCACTAGAAGGTCCTGTCTCTTCAAAGCTTTGGCACTCGCTTGCGACACGCGTTGCCTCGCAAGTTCATGCCAAAGAGGGGCAAACTATAGACACTCCATTTTGTCGGCTATCAGATTTAGGAGACCCATAGCTTGGTGGTTCACAATGATCTAGGAAAATGCCCCTGAAAGACCGGAAAACTCCCAGATTTGGTCCCAAAGTTCTGAAAACATGCTATGTCGTAAGAAAAGCAATAAAATGAGTTTTTAAGAGAAATCAGATGAAATTGTCAGCTCCCAGAGACCCCCGGAAGTCCCGGAAGTTCCCGGAAAGTCCCCGTTGACCGGTTTGACCAAGGTTTGACTAGGTTTGACCAAGGTTTGACCAGGTTTGACCAAGTTTGACCGAAATCGTCCAAATTCACCAAAATCATTTAAAATCATAGGAAAAGTGTTAAAACAAGTTCCAAAAGAAAATCGAGCGAAAACATCAGCTCCCGGGAACTCCCGGAGGTTTCCAGAACTTCCCGGGAATCCCAGGTTTGACCAGAATTTGACTTTGGAACCGAGGCACCAAAACAATTTTCGAAAATTTTTTATGGATACTAGAGGTCAATAGCTTTCCAACGGTATATCGCACATAATTTCTGGATTTAAAACGAATTTATTGTGAATTTCCAAAGACCAAAAAGGTGATCAAATCGGCTTTTATCGCAAATACCGCAAAACTTTTCAAAGTGACCCATCCCCAAACTATTTTTTATGTAAAGTAGACTCCATTACCTTTCCAACGGTATATCACAAACTCAATTTGGAGTTCGTATACATTTTCTGTGAATTTCGGACGAAATAGGGCCTTTTCGCGAATACCGGAACTTCAGGGGGCCTAAACAGCATTATCTGGACGAGGGAGGAGCACTACCACCGTGGCACTGGCCCAGTGCCGCCGCGGCACTCTCCTCCAGAACAGTGTATTTTTGTAATTAAGTTTGTGGTCCCATTTTGATTAATTAAAAGCCAAAACGACATAGTTTTATGATTTCAGATGTTTAGAGCCAATGGGAGTACTTTCTAAATCCCAAAACCACTCCAAGTTGGCCTATATAAACACCCCATTACTCCTCATTTTAGGGGAGTCAAATGTGAGTTTTGAAAAAGTTTGGGAGAGAAAGTTGTAGAGATAAGGTTAGAGTAGAGAGAAAAGAAGCTTTCTTCTTTGATTTTTAAAACAAAAGTGAGTTCTAACTTTGTTTTTATTTCATTACTCCTATTTACTTCAACATTCAATACACCCAACCACCATTTTAGTGAGCATTTAAGAGAGAGGAGGCTTTCTCCATATCCAATGTCATCATATATGAGTGAAACACCAATCTACAAGTCTCATGCTTCATGAATATCATCTATTGATCATCATTTACTTGCTTGTTTATTTATTGTTTATCTCTTCTTGCCTCATTTCTTTTTTGATTTTTCTTCATTTACTTACTAGTTCATCATCATCTAAGTGATGACATGAAGTTTGGGGTGAGTGAATCCTCATGGATAGTAGCTCTTGACCTCAAAAACATGTTTGATAGATGATGATCATAACCTCAATACTTCCAAGGTATTCTTGGAATGTATTGAAGTTATGTTCAAAAATAAAATAAATCTCTCCAACAATCTTGGAGGTTCTTAATGATGAGTTTGATGTTGGTATTCTAAGTGGATATAATACTTATTGAGTGTTGAAAATATGTTTTCAAAATATCTATTTCAAAACCCCTCTCAATCCCTCTCATTTGGTTTCAAGAAACAAAACTTTCTTTTTTCTCCAAAATCTCCAAAACAATGAGTCAAAACAGTGAGTGAGTTGAGTTCAAAGATTTCTCTAGAACTCAATACTCAACATATGGATGCAAGGCCACTTAGAAAGTCTTCCTAACTCATTGGAGAACACCCATGATTTTTGGTTTGACTTGGAAGTACTTGGAAATGGTCCATTTGGATCCCAACATTCCTTCCAAACATTCTGTTTTTGCTGTCACAGCAGCTAGGTCCACTTCCAACCTCTTTTACAGAAAACGTTTCCAAAACGGGTGGTCCTAACTTATTCTTCCCTTAAACTTCAATGTCTTAGGGAACTTTCTGTATAGAATGGGCCCTTAGATCATTCGTTTTCATTTTCTAAGATTTTCTAACATTTCAGTCGACAGTACGGACTCTGTTTCTGAGTCACCTGTGTTGTTTATATGATTTCTCTCAATCTGTGATAGATATTCAAGATTGGCTTTTTGGGTTGTATTCTAGACACAATAAGGAACATCTCCATAAAAAATCATGCATTGAAAACATTCCTAACCCCTCTTTTCAATTTCCACAAGATCATGCTACTATTCTGTCCACTATTCACAGCAAGTATACCTTAACTTTCATTCTTTGATTTGATGCTTATATACATTCCAAATTAGTTCATATCTTAGGAAGTAGTTCATACTACATTTGTACATATCCCATGTTGATTTCATTCATCCATTCATACACATTATAGACTTCTAAGTCATTCTAGAAATCTATGTACCCAAAACACACTACAACCTTTGCACATTTTAGATACATACATTGCATTCATGCAAGATTTGGGGTTTTTGTAACTCTTAATCTAAGAAGATTATAAGGAATGAACTCGATCACACGCTCATGCTTCCCTTCAATCTAATCATCCTTTCTCATCCGTCCCGGGGATTGAGAGGTCTTCTTTTCTCAAAGAATAACATGCATCATTCTAGTTTGCTAAGCATATTTTGATTTCTTTAATTATTTGCTTCAAGAACAATTCATGTCCCCTTTAGATTAGGAAAACTTGATTAATTGATATATGATTAGACGATTTTTCTTAGGTTTATTTGTGTGATCTTTCACTTTACATTGCATGATATTTGACTTAGATTTTATGAATGATATTTTATCTTTAGATCTTCCATTTCAAGTTTCTTATGTGATGTAATAAACTATCGTAGTATTAATTGTCGAACCAAACATAGTATAAGATGATTATTTAGATGCTAATTGAGGCCCGTCAAAAGACGGGGCGAGTTGAGGGTGTTTTAGTCGCGACAAAGGCTCCTTCCTCTCTCGTACCAAAACCCCGAGCCAAGTTCTTTGGTTATGAAGAGCCGGTGCCCTTTATCCATTTGGGTGAGTCAAAATTAGGTTTCTTGGTTCCTTAAAGACCAAGTGGCGACTCTGTATCTGTTTTCAACAGACCTTTCCTTTCATTTTCTTCCTTTGGTTCAAATCAATTTCAAAACAATCTCAAACAAGAGAAGTGGTTCGCTTCTGCGTGTCCACAGACATGAACAAATTTGGAGTACATGTAAGCATCAAATCAAAGTATAGAAGTAAAAGCATGCTTGCTGTGAATAGTGGACAGAATAGTAACATGATCTTTTGGAAATTGAAAAGAGGGGTTAGGAATGTTTTCAATGCATGATTTTTATCGAGATCTTCCTTATTGTGTCTCAAACACAACTAAAAGTCAATCTTTAATAACTACGACAGATTGAGAGAAATCACATAAACAATAGAGGTTATTCAGAAACAGAGTCCGTACTGTCGACTGAAATGTTAGAAAATCTTAGAAAATGGAAACAAAAGATCTAGAGGCCCATTTTATATTGAAAGTTCCCTAAGACATTGAAGTTCAAGGGAAAAATAAGTTGGGACCACTCTGTTTTGGAAAGGTTTTCTGTAAAACAAGTTGAACAAAAGGTTTTCTATGACATCAGAGGCAGAATGTTTGGAAGGAATATTTGAACAAAAATAGATCCCTTTCAAGTGCTTCCAAGTCAAGCCAAAAATCATGGATGTTCTACAATGAGTTAGAAGACTTTCCAAGTGGTCTTGTATTCATATATTGAGTATTGAACTCAAAATAATTCTTTGAAGTTAAATGACTAACTGTTTTGAAGGTTTTTGAGAAAACAAGTTTATTTCTTGAAATCAAAATGAGGGGTTTAAGAGGGGGTTTTCAAATGGAGGTTTTGAAAACATATTTTCAATACTTAATGAGGATTATAACCACTTAAAATGTCAACATCAAACTCATCATCAAGAACCTCCAAGATTGTTGGAAAGTATTATTTACATTTTAAAGACAACTTCATGAATACATGGGAATGTATTGAAGTTGAAATCATCATCTATCAAACATGTTTTTGAGGTCAAGAGCTACTACCCATAAGGATTCACTCACCTCAAACTTCATGTCATCATCTAGATGGTGATAGATTAGTAAGTAAATAAGGAAAAACAAAAAGAAATGAGGTGAGAGAAGATGAAAAAATATAAACAAACAAATCGATAGCAATCAATAGATGATATTCATGATGTATTGGACTTGTAGTTTGGTGTTTCACTCATATGTGGTGACATTGGACATGGAAGTAGCTTCCTCTCTCTTAAATGCTCGCTAAAATGGTGGTTGGGTGTATTGAATATGAAGTAAATGGAAGTAATGAAGTAAAAACAAAGTTTAGAACTCACTTTCTTGTTTGAAAATCAAAGAAGGAAGCTTCTTTTCTCTCTATTCTAACATTATCTCTACAACTTTTTCTCTAAAACTTTTCAAAGCTTGCATTTGACACCCCCAAAATGAGAAGTCAAGGGGGGTTTATATAGGCCAATTTAGGGGTGGTTTTGGGGTTTTAGAAGTACTCCCATTTGTCCCAAACATCTGTGAACATAGAACTACGTAGTTTTGATTTCTAATTAATCAAAATGAACCCCCAAAAGAAATTACAAAAAAACACCATTCTAGAGTAGAGTGCTGCGATGGCACTGGGCCTATGCCGTGGCAGAAGTGGGCCAAAACCGCAGTGACACTGCTCCTCATTCGTCCAGATAATTCTTTTTAGGCCCCCAGAGGTTCCGGTATTCGCGAAAAGGCCCTATTTCGTCCAAAATTCACAGAAAATGCATACGAACTCCAAATTGGGGTTGTGATATACCGTTGGAAAGGTAATGGAGTCTACTTTACATAAAAAATAGTTCATAGATAGGTCACCTTGAAAAGGTTTGCGGCATTCGCGATAAAAGCCGGTTTGATCGCCTTTTCACCTTCGGAAATTCATAATGAATTCGTTTGAAATCCAAAAATTATGTGCGATATACCGTCGGAAAGCTATTGACCTCTAGTATCCATGAAAAATGTTTGAAAAATGAAACGGCGCTCTGGTTTCAAAGTCAAACTGGTCAAACATGGGATTCCCGAGAAGTTCTAGAAACCCCTCTGGGAGCTTCTAGGAGCTGATGTTCTCGTTCGATTTTCTTTTAAGACTCATCTTAATACTTTCCACATGATCTAGAACGATCCCGGAACTTTTTGGCAGCTTTGGACGATTTCGGTCAAACTTGGTCAAACCGGTCAACGGGGACTTTCTGGAAACTTTCGGGACCTCTTGGGGTCTCTGGAAGCCGACGATTTCATCCGGCCTTACTTTAGAACTTATTTTATTATTTTTCTTATGACGTAACACGTTTCCAGAACATTTGGTCCGAATCCGGGAGCGTTCTAGCTTTCAGGGGTATTTTGGTCATTCTGAGCATTCTGAGAGATAGAACTAACTTCCAGGAGTCCTTTTTGAGCCTTTTTATGATCATTGTGAACCATCAAGCTATGGGTCTCCTAAATCTAATAACCGACAAAATCGGGTGTCTACACATAATAGAAAATTTAAGGCGTAGAACGCATTCTTGTTACTAAAGAGAGCTGTATGATTCTGAATCATCAAGCTTGGGAGCATAGAGCACGAGACTGCTTGAGCATGTGCATCACAATAAGATAGGTGCACTCATCCGTGTGATTATTTTTGCTTAGGTGTTGTCCCTTACCCGAACTACGCCCTGATCTGATTCCGATTGGGATACGTAGGTAGCACACCATTGAGCACGACCAGCATCGACCATCTAGGCATCCTGTTTTTGCAACGTACTTTGTTTTTACCTGAAGTTGACAAATTTGTCAAAGGCTTATCTTCACACAGGCTTCGACATTCACTTGTAATACGCGTTGCTTCACAAGCTTTATCGAAGAGGGGTAAACCGTCGGCACCCCAATTTTGACCGATCGTTGAATTCAGGGGATGATTACCTCTAAAACTGATGACAACAATGTTCGAAAGAATTTGAAATCCTCAATGATAAAATCATGCTCTTCAGAAAGCTTTTTAACTAAAAAACTTACCAATTTCAAAGCCAAAATGACCAAAATACCCCAGGAGTGACACTTTTTGACTAAAGTGTGAAAGCATGTACCAAAATATGGAAGCATCCTTGGAATAGCCCTTTAATCAAAGGAATTGCACTAGAAAAAGTCAAAAGTTCAAATTATGCATTTTCAAGCAAAATTAATACAAAATGGTTCTTCAAGGGCAAAATGGTCACAAATAAATTTTATGATTTTCAAACCATTTTTATAAAATACTAGACTCCAATACCTTTCCAACGGTATAAGATTTGCAATTTTTGGATTTGCAATGATTTGGATATGAATTATGAAGTTTCATGGCACTCGATGTGACGAGGCGGCACTCGCTCCGCTGAGGCACTCAGCGAGTGCCATGAGACTTCATCGAGGGCCGCCCTGGTGGAAAACACAGTTTTTTTATGTGACTTTAAAAGCATATTTTGATCAATTGGATACTCAAAATGTCTCCAATTTTTATGTGTGTTCAGCACTTATATGTCACACTTCCATAACTATAACACTCCAAAAAATACCTTCATACCCTCACTTCATCTATCTATAAATATGAATCCATTTTTTCACAAACAGGGAAAAAAAATCCTAGTTTTGAATTGGATCTTCATCTTAGAGTGAGAATGAGATGGTGATTTCTAGAGAATTTTAGAGAGAGAAAATCATCCAAAAACAAGAGAAAACTCTACCCAAATTGGATCAAACCCACTTTGAAGTCATAGAAGCTTGAAGAAGAGCATGAACAAGCATTGAAGATCTTCAAAAATTCAACCAAGCCAACTCAAAATCTGAGAAAATTTAGAGGTAATTCTCTCATCTTAGATCATATTCTACTATAATTTAATCATAATTCAGAGATCTATAGGATTTTTACACATTTTCAAAAGTCTTTTCTCCATCCCCTTCTTCACACACCACCTTGAATTGTGATTGAATCCTCTTAAACTTGTTATTGATTCAGATCTAATTAGTCATCAAATCTATAAGAAACATGTTTTGAGTGTGGATTTTTCACTAAATCCTTCAATTCATAAGGATCTCATCTCCTCTCTCTTATGCTCTCTCTTGGAGTTCATGAAACCTTCCATGTTCCATTTGAACTCCTTGAGATTTGATCTCTTAATTTCTCTAAATCCTTATTTTATATATATGTTTTGAGTAGATCTAGTCATATATATATATATTGATAGGTCTTAGCCTATGTTCATAATTTTGGTAGCTCCTTTTGAATCTCATGAAGTTCTTCATATTTCATTGAAATCTATGGAGTTTGGATCATTAATCCTCTAGGATCATTAATTTGGGAGAGGAATCAAAGGAAGTAAGTTATGAATCCTCAAGGCATGTATTTGGTAGAGGGAATTGATGTAGATCTAGTGGATTTCATAATATTGGATTCAAGTGAATTCAAGTGTCCTAAGTTCATTCATGAGTTTGAGTAAGATCTTAGGATCCATTTCTCTCATGAGATTTATGATGGGGTTCCCTTAAGGCTAAATCCATGGATCTTCATAATAAGTGAGTATTATTGTGTTGGTTGCAATCATACTTGATTTATATTCTCCATAGAATTATAGATCAAGTTTGGTTTAAGTTATGGATGTTAATTCATCTATGGTGCAGTGAATTCATAACCCACTATGATTAAAAATTTTTAATTAAATCATGATCCATTGGAATTGAATGAGACCAATTGGAGAGTGTTCAAAACTCATATATGTATCACGAGATTTTTTGTTTTAATGAGATTTTATACTTAACATGGCTTGGCCTTATGATTTGTGAATTAGCCACTCTGTCAAAATTTTCAAAACAGTAAACCAATCTTATTTCAAATAAATCAGAGCCTTAATCATATATTTTTACCTCAAATAATTTTTTCTGTATAGTTAAATGTGTTAAGGAGATTCTCTAAAAAGAATGAAGTCATTCAGATTTGTTTACTAGTTTTAGAAAATCACACAAAATCTCTGGACAGAGAGTTGTAAAATTCTGAGTAGAGTCTAGTTTTGGTTCAATTTCCGAAGATTGAACTATTTGATCTTTGATTTTCTATTTGGGTTAGAAACTAGACGCACATAGGAATCTTGTGTCCAGAAATCACTAAGATCAAACCATGGGATCTATTGTTTTTCAATTTTCTAAATTCAGGTTTCTTCTCTGTAAATTTTGAAACTCTGTTACAATTTTAATAAACTTGTTAAATGATTACCTAAATGACCTTTTCATGGCATATGGCTTAGACCATGTGTTAATAATGGATAATAGGACTTAGTGTTAGGAAACTGCGTTCCCAGAATCCGTTGACAGTGCGTATAAGTTGGTACTGCAAAAAATTTCGTGAAATCTATAATAACCCTACAAGGGCGGAACTAGGGTTACCTTTAACTGCAAAAACGGATTGCTGTAGTAGACGAATCGAGAACACGGGCTCGATAATAGCTCACGATCTTCTATCGTATTCCTCCGCTGCCAGAATATCGAACTGAGTGTGGGCTCTTTCGAAATCCTTTTTGCTTTCTGCTCTCCCTCTTTTATTCTCTCTTTTCTATTTCGAGTTATAATACTCTTGATGGAAAAAACGCTAGCTGAGAAGAGAGCCAAAACAGCATATATATAGGCTACGATAGGGACCATAAGAAGTCAATAAGGAATAGGCTTCCTTATGGAATTAGGAAACCCTAATTCGAACTGAATCAGATTCCTATTTCCATAAATTATAATTCATACCACTAAAGAATTATAATTGCACTCCTACCCTTATCTCAAAAATATATTTCGAGCTCCATGTTATTAAATGCTTATTATCTCCCCATGTTAAGATTACAGATATCCATTAATTAAATATAATTACTGACAATCATATTTAATTAATCTCTTAAAATTCCTTGAGATCCTCTGCTTAACTTATCTGATATGTCGGATACAAAATCCACCTGCAGGGTTTGACATAATCAAAACTTATAAGCTTTCTCAAGGGGATATCATCAATCCCAAAATTGAGACATGGATTCCATCATTAATTAATATCCACCACACAATTAATATTGCCACCCAATCCAATGAGATATTGACCCATTTAAGGATCTCACCCTTTTAGGGATCAAAGTGTAAATATCAAATGTACGTGTCTACAAATTAACTTAGGATTTAGAGCATAAGCACTCATAATAGCCACGAGGTATTAATTATCTTATAAGTCAGTATAAAGACAATTACCCCAAGTCAGTCCCGCTTAATACACAAAGTGCACCAGCATAGTGAGTTGAAACTATACCGTTTTCCGTAGTCAAGACAAACCTACTACAACACCATGCTGTAGTCCTACCGATGGTGTGTCCAATCCCATCTAAGACTGTAAACCAAAATCTTACATTCTATAATATCTGATGGCATGATCTTCCGTGTGTAAGCCGAACTCTACACACCAAACCACCTACTATATAGAATGAGAGACACACATGCATAATATTAAATAAATAATATAATACAAACATTGCCCACACAGATTCTCATAAAAAATGGATTAACTGATTTTATTAAATGAATAATAAATCAACTACATAAAGCATGGCTTTTAGTATATATCCCAAACACTTAGATCCAGAGGCTAAATGATCCAAATCAATGAATAGTTCATATCTTATTCTTGTTTATATCCATGTATTCATTTCATGTATGTTGATTTTAGGACTAGGACTAATTCTTGGCTTAAGTTGCACTTGATTGAACTTAGTTGAACATAACATGGGTTCCTTATGATCATATTGGGATTATAGCATCTCTATATGGACATTACATTGGCTCCTAGTTGAGCCTTGAATATCTATAGAGGTGTTGTATCTCCAACTAATTAGAAGGAATTCATAATTATATCAACTCTTTCTATGCTTAGTGGATTTAAGCTAGAAATTTAAGCATGTTATTTAAGACTTTAAAGTATACATTGTTTAAAGCATACGGACTAACCCTTTGTTTTGTAGCACTATCGAGGTACAATTTCTAAACCCCTCTCTATTTTATTTTATTCTTTGATTTTAATTGATTTCCAACTTCATGTGCGACACCTTAGAATTAGGATTTGTCTTATGTGTATATGTGGATTAAAGACTCTTGTTAGGTCTTCATTTATTTGCATGCATTGCACATTTAAATTCGCAGCTGGATCCCGGGTAAGTTTCCTCGCTCCCTATCTTGCATATCATTTGTTTGCTATTTGAATTATATGGTTTTGTATGCCATTTTATCGTTAGCAATATTGTACCCCTTTCGACATGCTTGTTGAATGTATATTTTATGTATATATATATGTATTAGTTGAGGGCACTCTTAGATAATTAATTCGATTAAAATATCAGTTTGCTTTTAAAATGGTTTCTTAATTTTTCTTTTAAAAATTAAGTGGCGACTCGTATTTGAAATTTGAAAAAGTTTTAAAAACGTGATTAAACTGCGATATCCACACTACCCTTATCTTGGCCACCAAGGAAATAAAAGTCTACATAAACCCATTTTCTCTCATTGGTTTGGGGTTAGACACTTTTTGATATACAAGTGATATACACTTGAGAGAGAATTGGAGGAGAAGCCATTGAAGGAGCTTAAAGAACTTGAAGAAGAGCTTGAAGACCATTCAAGACCTTCATCAAAACCAAGAAATCTGAGGATGTTTGGAGGTAATCCTCTAATCTTAGCTTGTTTCTTAGTATTAATTTAATCACAATTCATAGAATTCCTTAAGATCTTCACGCAATTTTCAAAAAGTCTCTTCTAACCTCATTTCATCACACACCACTTGAATTGTGATAGAATTCTCATTTATTTTTGTTGATTTGGATCTAGGTAGCTATGGATTTGAAATAAAACAAGTTTTCAAAGTGAAATTTGATTTGGATCATTAATTGTCTTAGATTTCTCTCTTTGTTTATGATCTTCTTTTGGGATTCATGAGATCTTCAATATCTCACTTGAATCCTAATTTTATGTAAGTTTATGACTTGCGTGGGAATTAAGGTTGATCTTAGCTGTTTTTATGCATAATTGGTGGATCCAAGTCCATGTTCATGGTTTGGGTCCTCCAATTTGGAGTTTCATAGAATTTTCTTCATATTCCATTAAAATCCATGAGAATTAGTATCTTTGATCCCTAAGGACCATCAATTTCATGGTTTAGAAGTTAAGTTGAAATAATCCTAAGTATTCAAGGTTTATGCACGAGTTTGGGTAAATCCTTGAAAATCTTCATTGAAGCCTCATTAAGGTTAAGTTTACGTACCTCTTTTGATGAACTTAAGTATTGTTTTAGTGGTCATCATCCTTGTTTGATCCAACTTCTCTCTAGAATTTTGGATCGAATTAGATTCAATAAATAGAAGAACATTCAACAATGCTGCAGTGAATCCACTGACAAGCTGTGATCAAGCATTTTTAATTAAATCATGATCTATTGGAATTGGATGAGACTAATTTGGATGTGTTCAAAACACTTAAGTTTACCTCTGTAATTTTTATTTTGATCATACTGAATGGTTAACATGGCTTGATCATGGTTTTGGTGACTTAACCACTTTCTGTCTAAAATTTCAGAACAATGTTAAATTGTTTGGATCAAAGCCTTAATAAAATGTTTTAGGATTTAAATAAATTTTTCTATGAAGTTTAATGAGTTAATAAGATTCTCCAAAAATCTTGAAAGGTTTAAGATCAGTTTACTATGTTTAATAAATCATATAAAATCTCGGGATAAAGAGTTGATAAATTCTGAGTGATGTCTAGTAACGGTCCAATTTCCAATGATTGGATCGCTTGATTTTTGATTTTCTTTTTAGGTCAGAAACTAGACTCACAGAGGCACATCAGATCCAAAAATCACTAAGATCAAGCCATGGAAACTATGCTTTTCCTATTTTTGAAAGTCTGGTCTGCTTTCTGTAAATTTTGGAATTCTAAGACAGATTTGGTAAATCTTATCAATTATGATCCAAGTTGTCTTCGAATGCCTTAAGGCTTGAATCATGACTTTAATGAGAGTAATGAGAGTTAAATCCAGAGGCCAAAACATCCAAATTAATCAATGAATATTTTGCGTCTTGTTCATGCTCATACATTCATGATCATCATGTTTACGTAGTGATACTTGTATCTTAGGACTTTAACTTGTAAATCATTGAAATAAGTTATGATTGGTTAAACTTAGTCATAAATTCCTTTAAATCACATTGAGGTCGTATCATTTCTATATGGACATTACATTGGCTCCTAGTCGAGACTTGTATATCTATAGGAATGTTGTGGTTTCAACAAATTGGAAGGAATTCATGATTTTGTCAACCTTCCCCATTTTGTTAGATTTAGGCTAAAATGAGTATAACACTTAGGATTTAATGTTATATTGTATTCAAAGCATGTGGATTAACCTTTGTTTTGTAGCTCTATGGAGGTATGATTTCTTGGCTTTTCTCTCGTTTATTTCATTTCTTAATTTTATTGAATTTGAACTCCATGCGCGGCACCTTAGATTAGGATTTGCCTTATGTGTAATATGTGAATTAGAGACTCCTTTTCTAGCCTCTATATTTTTCGTATGCATTGCATGTTTCTACATCGCAACTGGATCCCAGTTAAGTTTCCTTGTTCTCTATTTGCACATTATTTTACTTACTATGTGAATTATGTGATTTTGTATGTGTTTTATCATTAGCAATCTTGCACCCCTTTCAACATGTTTTTGAGATGTATATATATATATATATTAGTTGAGGGCATGCTTAGATTAACAATTCGATTAAAATGGACGTTGAGTAGAGGCCTATCGTAAGATAGGATGAGAGGGGTGTTTTAGTCCGCCGAGCTCCTTCCCATCTCATTCCATAATCCTAGGACCTAGAAATATCTGGTTTCCAAAAGATCAATTTGCTTTTAAAATGGTTTCTTAATTTTTTTCAAAAATAAGTGGAACTTTTTTGTTTTAAATGAAGAAAAGTAAAAAGATCAAGTAGGGGTCCCGTATCCACACAAGATCAAAAGAAGAAAAGGCAAAGAAGGAAGAAAAGTTTGAAGAAAAGAAGTGAAGAGAGCTTACAGATTGATCTAATTCAATCAAAATTCTTGAGAATCTGAGTATTTCCAGAGGTAATTCTCTCATCTAGTGAGTTATATTTCCATAATTCAATCACAATTTGTAGAATTATTATGAATTTTATACATTTTAAAACTCTATTTCTCTTCCTTTCTCCACACACCACTTGATCAAATTGTGATTGAATCTCCATTGAATTGTTGTTGATTTAGATCTAGATGATCATAAGAAATATATAAGACATGTTCTCAATCAAAAGTTAGTCATGGATCATTCAAATTAATATTGGTTTTATATCTTCTCTGTCATGCTCTTCTATTAGATTCCACAGAATTTTCAATATTCTATTTGAATTCTTTGAAATTAGATCCTCTAATTCTCTGTAATTTTATGATTATGAGAGGATTAGAGTTGATCTAGATCATGATTATGGGTGTTGGATGGATCTAAGTCCATTCTCATGATTTTGGTTCATTCATTTGGAATCTACGAAACCTCCTATGTTTCATTGAGTTCCATGGAAATTTGGGTATCAATCCTCAAGGATCATTAACTTAGGAAAAGAATTAGGTGTAGAACTATTTGTTTACATGATATGATCATTAGATTCAAGAGAATCCAAATGGGTAAGGTTCATTTTCATAGGATTGAGTAAGACCTTAGAGCCTATTTCTAGATTCTCTCATGAGATCTATGTTAGAGCTTCTTCAAGGCTAAATCCATGGAATTCTCATGATAAGTATGTATCTCTTCTGTTGATTATGGTTACACTAAATTGAAATTCTTCATAGATTTCTAGGTTTAGCTTGATTTTGAGTTATGAACACCAATTCATCAATAGTGCAGTGACTTCAATGACGATCTGTAATCATGGATTTTTTTTTTATTAAATCATGATCCATTGTATTTGAATGAGATCAATTGGAATTTATTCATAGGTGTACCACTATAATTTTTAGTATTTCTCAATTATTTGTCTTGATAGTTTGTGATGGAAAATTAGGTTGAAAATTTTATTTCAATGTGCAACACACGATAAAGTTCGAAAACTTTATTGGTAGCCCAAATCTACTACTTATTAACTCTATAGATCCATATACACAAGACGAAGAAGAGTTTATACCTAAGGTCTTGAACTCAATTCTGATTCTCTTCTTCCTTGATGGTGCAACAGTCTCCACTAGGTTATCTTCACTCTTATGACTCCTATGGATGCTCCCGGAGAGACTAGGGTTGGTGAGAACCCTAATAGAGAGGATAGAAAAGGTTTGGGAAGCCTAAAATAGTTTCTACAGCTTCTGGTATAATAAAAACGATGAACACTTTTTTCTGGACGTAGCTGCCCTATTTATAGATTCCCAGAACCGACCTTACTTTCAATCAATCGAACTGGCTTCGATCGATCGAACCTTCTATCGATTGAAGAGCTTTCGATTGATCGACCTATCTTGACTTCAATCGATCAAACCCCTTTCGATCAATCGAACTTGTCTTGACAACATTCTCATGTGCCTTTCCAAGCATCCTAGCGGAGCTAAGAGTGAGACCTCCTATGCTCTTTATTGTTGGCTCAGACCAGTTGTTAATTCCTACAACCAGACTCTTTGATTAGCAAATTAACTAATTGGTCAGTTAACGTTTTTTCACTATAAAACGATAACTAAACTGCAACGCATAAGAACATATCCAAAAACCGATAACTAGACTTGTATGGTGTACTAATGTCCCTCTACCGTTGTGGATATCGCAGGATTTCCAAATTTTACCCACTTTTAAAACATTTTTCAAATTCAAAGAGTCGCCACTTAATTTTTAAAGGAAAAAATTAAGAAACCATTTTAAAACAAACTGATCTTTTGCGAAACCAAAGATAAACTGGGTCCGGGGATTATGGAATGAAAGGGGAAGGAGCCCGGCGGACTAAAACACCCCCTTTCATCCTATCTCATGATAGGCCTCTACTCAACATCCTTTTTTAATCAAATTATTAATCTAAGCATGCCCTCAATTAATACATATATACATATACATCACACAAGCATGTTGGAAATGGTGTAAAATTGCTAACGGCAAAATATCATTCATAAGCCACGTAATACAAGTAGCAAACAACATGATATGCAATAGAGAACTAGAAAACATACCCGGGATCCAGCCGCGAATATCAAACGTGCAATGCATGCGAGAATAGAAATCCTAAGAAAAGGTCTCTATCACATATAAACACATAAGGCAGGACCTAGTCTAAAGTGTCGCACATGGAGTTGAAAATCAGTTGAAAATCAATTGAAAATCAAAGAAATGAATTAAACTAGAGGAGGGATGAGAAGTTGTACCTCGAATGCGCTACAAAACAAGGGTTAGTACACATGCCTTAGATAAGATATAATATCAAAGAGTAATTAATCCTAAGTCATGTTCAATTAGATTCAACTAAGTCCAACTTTATCCAAGAACTAGTTCTAATTATAAGCATCAATGTATATGAATGAATGATTATGAACAAGAATGAGATATGAATTTAATCACTAATTTGGATCACTAAGCCTCTGGATTTAATCTAAATTATCATTAGTCAAAACATGATTTGAGTCCCAAGCCATTAAGAGACAATTTGAGTTGGAATAAATAAGATTAGACAAAAATAGTAGCAGTTTTTTATGAATTACAGAGAGCAGACCAGACGTTCAAAAATAGGAATAAAATACTTTCAACGCTTGGATCTTAATGATTTTTGGATATGTTATGCCTCTGTGAGTCTAGTTTCTAACCCAAAAAGAAAATCGAGGTTTCAACGGTTAGATCTCCGGGAATATGGAAAATACTAGACCTCACTCAGGATTTTACAACTCTCTGTCCAGAGATCTTGTATGATTTTCTAAAAATAGTAAAAAAAATGAGAAACACTTAGATCTTTTTAGGGTACCTTCCTAACACATTAAGGTACTTATAAAAAATTATTTGAGACCCCAAAAACTTTATTAAGGTTCTGATTCATTAATTTCAAAACGGACTTATTATTCTGAAATTATTCTAGAACTCTGGACAGATTATGATTAGCTCACAAAAACCATGATCAAACCCCTCTAACCACAAGATCTTGCTAAAACAAAAATCACAGTGGTGAAACAATGTGTTATTGACACTTTCCCGTTGGTTTCATTCGATTCCAACGGTCTGATCTTGAACTAAAAATCTTTAATTAAAAACAGTTTGTCAATTCACTGTTTTCTCTTTGCTAGTTCAACCTTGTTGATTGACCTCAACTATTAAAAACATAAAGTTGGGGCTCAAACCAAACTACTTCTTCTACCATTTGATGGTCATTGAAGACTAAAAGGCATACATATGCTCATAGATTTTAATAAAGTATAGCATGGATTTCACAAGATCCAAAGAACAATAAACTTAAATCCATGGATAAAAGTTTGGATTCAAGTCACTACTCCTACCACTTAATGGTCATTGGAGTTTTAAGACACCTTTCACTTATGGATTTTGATGAAGTATTGAAATGAACTTCACAAAATCCTCAAATAAAGAACTCAAGCCTATGAACCCAAGCTTGAATTCAACTTATCACTCCTACCATTTGATGGTCATTGGAGTTAGAGACATACTCCTATGTAGGTTTTAGACGAAGTATGAAAGAAACTTCTCAAAACCTAAGGAAAGATTAGTCTAAGCCGTGGGAGTAGACTTGAACTAACACATTTTCTCCTACCATTTGATGGTCATTGGAGTCTAAATGAAGTTAAAAATCTACTCAAACCTCATTGGAATATAGTAAGGATTCCATAAGATTTCTTAATGAAGAGGTTCAAGTCATGGATTAAGACTTGAATCTCACTAATTATATGTAAATTAAGACTATGATTCATTCTAGTCTCCATATAGATCATAAGATCATAGGAAATTAAGGAATCAAACTCAAAGAGGTTCAATGAGATATGGAAGACCTCATGCACCTTTTGAATGAAATAGAAGTAGGGAAAATCAAAGATTACTTAGAAAACTAAGAATACAAACTCTTCAAAGTTGAATTTGTCTTAAATCCAAAGCATTAGTTAGATCCAAATTGATGAAATGTCATGAGATTCAATCACAAGTTCTTGGTGGTGTGTGATGAAATGGGATACAAGAGAGGTTTTGAAAATGTGAAAAAGTTCCTAGAACTATGAACTTGTGATTGAATGGTCCTAATTATATCAAGGATTAAGAGGTTACCCCTAGGACCTCAAGTATTTCTTCAACTTCTTGTGAAGATCTTCCAAGATTTCCCAAATTCTCTTCAAAGTTCTTCAAGTTCTTCAAGAAATTCTTCTTCTCTCTCTCTAAAAATCTATATCACTCTTGTGTATAAGTATATCTTGATTTCCAAATTCCACCTCCCAAAATGGAAGAGAAGGTTTTGTTTATACAGGCCATTAATCCAGGGATAGATGGGTAAATTCGGGTGGAGACCCATGTGCAAGGTTTTCTTCTAGAATATGTGAGAAAATGCAGTCTATTACAGCCAGCGGCACTCGACGGGTGTCGGCGGCACTCACTGAGTGCCGGGCCGCACTCGCTGAGTGCCGGGCGGCAAACAGAGAGTGCCGGCGCGGCACTCACTGAGTGCCGCCGCGTTTTCCGCGTGCCGGGGCTAACTGAATTTTGTCCTTCTTTTTAATTTTCAAAAAAAAATGTTGGTGTAAACCAAAAATTTTTATTCTATGTATATATATATTTGCATTAAGATCCCCCATGTGCATGAACCATGTGCATGGTATATATTTGAATATACTATTTCCTTTTGTATTTTCTCTTCTTCAAAAATCTTCTCATTTATTTTGTCCTCCCATTTTCTTCCAAGGAAACTCTCTCTTTCTCTTTTTTGTTTATCAATTCTCCTTTCTTTAAAAAGAAAACAGATTCTCAGATTGGGTTCCTCACACGTTCTTCATCATTCGGGTTTCCCCCCGAATGCCCGAATCCTCTCCCTTTTTTATTTTCAATTTTGAAATTTAACTTGAAGAATCATTCTGAAACTTCTGGAAGATCTTCGAATGTCACCGGTCATCGTCATCATCGGTCTTTAAGAGGTAACCAATCCCCAGATTTGACGTTTGGTCAAAATCGGGGTGTCTACAACCGTTAGCATTCATAATCATATTCAGGTAGTCGGATAACTGTTACTGTCAACTTGAATGATGTACATCTTCCATTCCTGGAGTCCGATTCACCTCTCATGATTACCAAACATGTTGATAACTACTTATCAATAAGATTGTAGTTCTCAGTAATCAACTTGGTGACATTCTTAAGGGAATGCTTACTCTTTATCAGAGGGTAGATTCTATCTTGACAATATATATTCACAACCCTATGAACATGACATACCCAAGATACCCAGGTGTTGATCTTTAAGACCTCACTTATTGGTAAGTCAAAGCAGCCATATCCGCAGTTTGTGTTCATAATCGTCTCAAGATTGAGAACATATACCTTATACAAGTTATGAGTTCCTATCAATTGTTGATAGACTTAAGTGTCAATAGGAAAACTCATGTTCGTCAATAAACCATAAGCACTAGCATACTAATTAAGAGTTATACTCTAGTGATTGAGATTCATTAGTCCATCCAATGGCAGTTAATCATGATATAGTGTAGACCTGATGAGGTATCTTGTCTCATCAACCACTGTGACAAATTCTAAGTATCAAAGAATAGTAATTCGTATCTTACTTGTATGTATCTCATACACGCATGAATTACCTACTATGATACTTAAGGATTAACAAGCATCTCATGAAAAAAACATGTACAATGAAACATAAAGGCGATATCCATATATTAAAATGCCAATGTCTCATATATAAATTAATGATTTGAGGGCACAAACCCAGCAAACTCCCACTTGTACTCATAGCCATTCAGGACTACATCTGAGACCTAGACTATCCAGATGACGATCAAAGACCTCTATGGCAAGGCCTTTGTAAACGGATCAGCAAGATTGTCAGCGGTGGCAATCTTGGTGATAGTCACATCTCCACGTTGAACAATATCTCGGACTAAGCCACTGCCCCACTATTATCACAGTATAGCGTAATAGGTGATAGCGATGTTGGTATGACCCCGAGTTCCACGAGGAACTTCTTGAGCCAAACAGCTTCCTCTGCGGCTTCACAAGCAGCCATACACTCAGCTTCTGTAGTTGAGTCTCTAATGCATTTTTTCTTAATGCTCCTCCAACTAACAGCACCACCTTCCAAGGTAAAGAGCTATCCGGATGTCGACTTCCTCGAATCTTTATCTAACATAAAGTCTGAGTTAGTATGTCTTACTGGAATTAACTCATCACCGTCGTACATAAGCATGCAATCTTTAGTCCTCCTCAAGTACTTAAGAATGTGCTTAACAGCTGTTTAGTGTTCTAGACTAGGATTTGATTGGTACCTGCTAACCATGCCAACGGCAAAAGAAATATCTGGTCTAGTGCATAACATCATATACATGAAACTTCCCACTACCGAAGCATAGGGAACTCCTGCCATGCGATTCCTCTCCTCCTGTGTCTTTGGACACTGGTTCTTAGAGAACGCTAAACCATGCCTGAAAGGTGTGGACACGCAGAATCCCGCTTTCCCTTTTTAGTTTTGAAACAAGTTTGAAAGGAAAGAATGAAGGTCTGTTGAAAATAGATACAGAGTTGCCACTTGGTCTTTAGGGAACCAAGAAACCCAATTTGACTCACCCAAACGAATAAAGGGCACCAGTCCTTCATAACCAAAGAACTTGGCTCGGGGTTTTGATATGAGAGAGAAAGGAGCCTTTATCAGGACTAAAACACCCTCAACTCACCCCGTCTCTCGACGAGCCTCAATTAGCATCCAAATAATCATCTTATACTATGTCTGGTTCGACAGTTAATATTTATGATAGGTATATTACATCACATAAGAAACTTGAAATGGAAGATCTAAAGATAAGATATCATTTATAAGATCTAAGCCAAGTATCACACAATGCAAAGTGAAAAATCATACCAACAAACCTAGGAAAAATTGTCTAATCACATATCAAGTAATAAGGTTTTCCTAATCTAAGGGGACATGAATTGTTCTTGAAACAAATTAATCAAAGAAATCAAAAAAATGCTTAGCAAGCTAATATGGTGTATGTTAATCTTTGAGAAAAGAAGACCTCTCAATCCCCGAGACGGATGAGAAAGGAAGAATTAATCAAGGGGGAGCATGAACATATGATCTAGTTAATTCCTTATAATCTTCTTAGATTAGGGGTCACAAAAACCCCAAATCTTGTATGAATGCAATGCATGATCCTAGGATGTGCAAAGGTTGTTGTGTGTTTGTGTACATGGACTTATGAGTCCAAAAAGATGAATGAATGCATGGAGGAAATCATCATGGGTTATGTACAAATGTAGTATGGACTACTTCCTAAAAGATGAGCTAATTTGGAGTGCATGTAAGCATCAAATCAAAGAATGAAAGTAAAAGAATGTTTGCTGTGAATAGTAGACAGAACAGTGACTTGATCTTGTGGAAAATGAAAGGTAGGGTTAGGAATGTTTTAAATGCATGATTGTTTATGGAAATTATACTTATTGTGTCTAGAACACATATCAAAAAGCCAGTCCTAAATAACTATTACAGATTGAGAGAAATCATATGAATAATAGAGGTTACTCAGAAACAGAGTTTGTACTGTCGACTGAAATGTTAGAAAATCGTAGAAAATGAAAAAAAAAAAACATCTAGAGGCCCATAATATACCGAGAGTTCCCTAAGACACTGAAGTTCAAGGAAAAAATAAGTTGGGACCACTCGTTTTGGAAATGTTTTCTGGAAAACAAGTTGAAAGTCAACTAAGCTGCTGTAACAGTAAAGACAGAATGTTTGGAAGGAATGTTTGGACAAAAATGGACCCCTTTCAAGTGCTTTCAAGTCAAGCCAAAAATTCTGGGTGTTCTATAATGAGTTAGGAAGACTTTAAAAGTGGTCTTGCATCCTTACCTTGAGTATTGGACTCAGAATAATTCTTTGAAACTAAACAACTCAGTGTTTTGAAGATTTTATTGAGAGAAATAAGGTTTATTTCTTGGAATCCCAATATTGGGGGCTTTGAGGGGTTTTGAAATAGGGGTTTTGAAAACATATTTCCAACATCAAATAGAGATTAAAACTCCTTAGAACATCAACATCAAACTCATTTAGAGAACCTCCAAGATTGTTGAAAAGACTTGTTTTTATTTTGGAAATAACCTCAAGAATACATGGAAATGCATTGAGGTTGTAGTCATCATTTATCAAACATGTTTTTGAGGTCAAGAGCTACTATCCATAAGGATTCACTCACCTCAAACTTCATGTCATCATCTAGATGATGATGAACTAGTAAGTAAACAAGAAGAAGAAAAAGAAATGAGATAAGAGAAGATGAACATCAAAGTAAACAAACAAGTATATAGCAATCAATAGATGATATTCATGATGATTTTGGACTTGTAGCTTAATGTTTCACTCATATATGGTGACTTTGGACATGGAAGAAGCTTCATAACTCACAAATACTCACTAAAATGATAGTTGGGTGTATTGAATGTGAAGTAAATAGAAGTAATGAAGTAAAAACAATGTTTAGAACTCACTTTCTTGTTTGAAAATCAAAGAAGGAAGCTTCTTTTCTCTCTACTCTAACCTTATCTCTACAACTTTCTCTCTAAAACTTTTCAAAGCTTGCATTTGACACCCCCAAAATGAGAAGTCAAGGGGGGTTTATATAGGCCAATTTGGGATGGTTTTAGGGTTTTAGAAGTACTCCCATTGGCCCCAAACAACTGAAAACATAGAGCTACGTCGTTTTGGTTTCTAATTAATCAAAATAGACCCCCAAAAGAAATTACAAAAATGGACTACTCTGGAAGAGAGTACCGTGGAAGCACTGGGCCTGTGCCATGGCGGCAATGGACCAGTGTCACGGCGGCAGTGCTCCTAATTCGTCTAGATAATTCTTTTTAGGCCCCCAGAGGTTCCGGTATTCGCGAAAAGGCCCTATTTCGTCCAAAATTCACAGAAAATGCATACGAACTTTGAACTGAGCTTGTGATATACCATTGGAAAGGTAATGGAGTTTATTTTTTGTAAATAATAGTTCGGAGATAGGTCACTTTGAAAATATTTGCGGCATTCACAATAAAAGCCGATTTGATCGTCTTTTTCAACTTCAGAAATTCATAATAATTCGTTTTAAATCCAGAAATTATGTGCGATATACCGTTGGAAAGCTATTGACCTCTAGTATCCATGAAAATTTTTTGAAAAATGATCCGGTGCTCCGGTTTCAAAGTCAACTTTTGGTCAAATTGGTCAAATCAGGGACCTCTAGAAAGTTCTAGGAACCTCTGGGAGCTCCCAGGAGATGACGTTTTTGTATATTTTTCTTTTGAAACTCGTTTTAGTATCTTTCACATGATCTAGTATGATCTTGAAACTTTTTGGTGAATTTGGACAATTTTGGTCAAACCTTGGTCAAACCTTGGTTAAACTTGGTCACACTGGTCAATAGGGACTTTTTGGGAACTTCCAGGACTTCCGGGTATTTTGGTCATTCTGAGCATTTTGAGAGATAGAACTAACTTCCAGGGGTCCTTTTTGAGTCTTTTTCGATCATTGTGAACCACCAAGCTATGGGTCTCCTAAATCTGATAGCCGACAAAATGGCGTGTCTACAAAAGGTAACAAACCTTTCTTCGAATTATTCATTGAAAACCTAGTTAGCACCTTATCGATATAACTAGCTTGAGATAATCCCATTAACTTTCGCTTGTGATCTCGAAAGAGCTTTATCCCAAGGATATAGCTCGCCTCTCTTAGATCCTTCATATCGAAAGTACTAGCTAGCCAAACCTTAACCATTGACAATGCCGCTACATCATTCCCAATAAGTAGAATGTTGTCAACATAAAGAACAAGAAAAGCCACCACTTTACCTTTACACTTCTTGTATACACAAGGCTCATCATTCCCAAGTAGAATATGGCATTTTCTTGTCTTACTTCTTTATTAACTGCGGGTAGGACTGAAGGCTCTCTTTCTATCTCTTTAAGATCTATCCTTACCTTAGGTTTATGGTTCATGATATAATCATCCTCCAAGAAAATAGCATTTATACTAACAAATAATTTCTGTTCTCTTGGATCATAAAAATACCGTCCATAAGTACCCTTTGGATACCCTATAAAGTAACATATTTCCGATCTAGAATCCAATTTGCTCATCTTTCCTTTCAATATATGTGTTGGACACCTCCATATTCAGAGATGTTGCAAAGAAGGCTTGCGTCCAATCCACATCTCTCGTGGTGTCTTGGGAATAGATTTGCTTGATTCTAGATTTAGTATGTACGCAGTGGTTTCCAAAGCATAACCCCAACGGAATAATGGCAACTTGGAATAACTCATCATGAACCTATTCATGTCTAAAGAGTTTGGTTCCTTCTCTCCACTATACCGTCCTGCTGAGGTGTACCAGGTGCAGTCAATTGTGATAGAATCTCATTCTGTACGAGGTGATCAATAAACTCATTGTAGAGGTACTCATTACCTCGATCGTATCCAATGGCTTTGATATGTATGCCCAATTGCTTCTCAACTTCAGCCCTAAACTCTTTGAACTTTTCAAAGGCTTCAGACTTGTGCTGCATTAGGTACACATATCCATACCTAGAGTGGTCATCAGTAAATATTATGAAATACTCTAACCATCCCTTACTCTAATATTTATTGGTCCACACACATCATTATGAACTAATTCCGACAATGCATTGGTCCAATTGCCCTTTGCGGGAAAGGGCCTTTTGGTCATCTTATCCTCTAAACAAGACTCGCAGGCTTCCATTGGTTTGAGAACCAAATCGCCTAAGACCCCTTCATTGACTAGTTTGCCAATATTATTTAGATTGATATGGCCAAGCATCATATGCCAAAGTCTTGTTGGATTAGTGGAAGGTTCCTTTCTTTTAGATGGTACAATTATCACTGAGTTATTAAGTTCCATATAAGAGTGTTTATAAATATTAGGAGTTATCACATACAAGCCATTAGTTTTAACATCAGATTATATAAAAGAACCATTTCTTTTAATGACAACTTCTGTTCCAAAATGAAAAGAATAATTTTTATTCGATAACTCTGAAACAGAAATTAGAAATGAGCACATCCGAGAGACTGTAGGAGTGACACATATTGAGGACAAGTTGAGGGAGAATAGACTTAGATGGTTCGGCCATGTGCAACGAAGACCTGTAGATGCACCTGTGCGAAAGAGTGATAAGATCGTAGTGCCTGGAATGGTTAGAAGGAGAGGTAGACCTAGATTGACTTGGGAATATGTAGTGCAACAAGATATGAATATATATAATTTAAATGAGCATATAGCTCTTGATCGTGCAGAATGGAGAAAAAGGATTCATATAGCCGACCCCAATTGATTGGGACACAAGGTTTGGTTTGGTTTGGTAACTCTGAAACAGAAATTAACTAATGTCTCATTAAAGCGACATAAAGTATATCTGATAAAACTATTGTCTTATTGTCCAAAAACTCTAAAACTACTACTCCTATAACAACCGCGAAAATAGTTGGGCTAGAACCCAGAGTCAGCACCATCTCTCCATAACTGCATTTCCTAGTTGATCTGAACCCCTACAACAAATTACAAAATTACAGATATGGTTGGTCGCACCAGAATCAATGCACCAAGTGTTTGAAGTTATAAACTGATTTCAATCACAAATGATTCAATCATACCTTGAACTCTTGTAGCTAAGAATTCTATGCAGTTCCTTTTCCAGTGGCCCTTGTCACCGTATTAGAAACACTTTTCTTTTCCTTGGCCACCTACCTTCCCTTTACCCTTACCTTTTCCCTTAGATTTTGCAATCTTAGGGACCGGTCCAATACTTGGACCATCAGTGCTAGCCTTTTTCTTCCCTTTCTTGTCTTTCGGTGTAGATTGGGAGGAATAAGAGCTTTTCTCAACGTTCAAAATGTTGCCCCCAGGTTTGATCAGCCCTTCCACTGTTAGTAAAGAACTTATTAATTCACTCATTGAGAAATTAATTTTATTCATATTATAGTTAAGTTTAAATTGAGTGAATGAAGGCGATAGCAAGTTGAGGATCATATCAACTTGGATCTGTGCATCGATGTTGGCTCCCATGGTCTCCAGTTCGTTTAAATAACCAATCATTTTTAAAACATGTTCTTGACTGGAGTCCCTTCCGACATCTTCGCACTCATTATCTTCTGCATGGCTACCTGTCTGGCAGCCTGCCATGCTCCCCAAACATTTCTTTCAGAGATTTGATAATAGCACTTTCAGAATCATTCGACTAGAATTGGTGTTGCAACACACCAGCCATAGAGGCTAGAATGTAGCAACAGGTCATTCTATTCGATTTCTTCCACTTATCAAACTCGCGTGTAGCAGTAGCCATAGCATTTGCAATAGGTTCTTTGGGGCATAGGGTGGTAAGGACATAAATGTGATCCTGCGCAGTTAAAACGATGTCAAGATTACATTTCCATATAGTGTAGTTATTTCCAGTTAACTTGTTCTGAGTGAGTACAGTGGCAAGTGGACTAAATGCAGATCCAAACATTTTGATTTACTGAAAAATCAAACAGACAAAATAAATATGGATATCAGAATTTGGCAATTTGAAATAAATGATCCTTGAAACTCTAATTTTAAAAGAAAGTCGCCAAAATATCAAAACGAAAGAATAAAGCCTCCGTGTGACTGTCAGTACTCGATTTTTCGATTAATCATGACTTGTCCGCTATGCAACTCTTGCAAAACAAGTTATGACTCCTGAACCTATTTGATCTCTAAGTTTCTAAATAATGCCCCGTGTGGGATCCCTTATCCATAACTTAGCTAGTGTGTACCATTAACTAGGATCCAATCACAACTGCCTCAAGTAGTGCCTCCGTGTGGTGGTCACCCTTTAACACGTCTGATTGATCCTATCCGTGGGAAGTTCACATCTAGTACCAATGAGTAGTGTACCCTCTTTATGGAATGATCACCCCTGGCGAGATGACACAGAATGCACTACTTATCTTACAGTGAACCGCTAATGGAAGATCGTGGGGGTTATAATAATAAGTCCCTCTCCCACTAGATTTGTAAATTAAGGATTTTTCTTTTGAAAGAAAATTTTGTTTCTACACATTACCCATAAAAACATCCAATGGTTACTAATACGTTGAAATGGTTTTTGAATTTTATTAAGAAAACTTGTTTTACGTGCATGCAAGTAGTAAAAATGCATAAAACGCCAATCACAAACCAAGCACATAAAACAAAAAATTAAAATGAAATAAAAACACAAACGATGCTCTATCTCCTATGGCTCTATCTCCATAGCCTTCGGCTCCATTTTCATGGGCAACGGATTACTCCTCCATTTTTCATGGATTTCCTAATTCTATTGCATTAGACCTATGATTCTTTTGAACCTTACAATTTATCTAGAAATCAAAAATACAACAGTAAAGTAAGGCTAGGAAAATTGGTGCGACTTTTTTTTTCGTAGGATTGAAGTCGCAGCGCCCTTTACACATGCCTTTAAACAAAACCAATAATTAAAATACACCAATCACAAATATCAAATACAAAATTTGAAACTGATCTTTGTGCCATGGGAGATAGTAAACTTAACTTGCTGCAAAAGGGTTAGTCGTACGCACATCCATGCAAATATAATAAATATATATTCATTGGAGCCCATAATTGATACGCATACTCCATGAACTCTTCATGGAACTAATTAGAACTAAAAGAGCATCTCTGGTTCTTCATCAATTCTATTTAATTGTGTTCTTTCCACACACACACAAGAAAAAAAAGGGAGAGAAGAAAAAGCATTAAACGGATTTAACTTATTTATGTGTAAAATCAGCAGTTTTAACTAACATTAAAGGGTCCATTAATTTTTTTTAGCGATATATACTCATCTTTTCACCATCTATCATCTAATCTTTTAGATGCCTATGTTAGACACTAAAAACTAACATATATCAATCTCATCTATCATCTAATCTTTTTTATGTCTATGTAGACAGTAAAAACTAACAGATATCAGCATTATTGTCAATAAGTTAGTTATCTACATTCTATCTTTCAGAATTACTTGTTCGGAAATTTACAAGTATGAATCTTTGTGTTTGAACTACGGATTATTCTATTCATTCATCTTTTTGAGAATTTCACAAGTGAATTTGAGATGGTTTTGTCACTTTGTGAATTTCACAAGTGGAACCGATGGCTGCTGCCATGGTTTTGTCACTTTGTGAACTACATATTATTCTATTAATTACTCTATATAAAATTATCTTTGACCAAAAACAAAAATCCTTAAATATAGGGTTGGGTTAAATATACTCATCTTTTTATTATGTGTACACTTATCTTTTATTGTTTAATATTATTTAAATAATAAAATAATATAAATTTCTCAAAAAAATATATAAATATAAAATAAGTTGAGTATACATAATAAAAAATATTGGTGAATTTAACTCCACCCTATATATGTGTATATATATATATATATATATATATATTTAAAGCATTCCAATGATCATGATTTGATAATTGGAAAGGTAGACAAGATGATATAGGTGATATGTGACAAAAGATGAGAAGATAATGAAAAGACAATGACAATTGGAGAGAGAGAGAGAGAGAGATTGATGATGACTTCTAGAAATCTAATCCTCTGAGGGTAGTGGTCGGCTGTTGAGATAGGCTTTGAAAAGACAAATAATGGAAGTAGCAAAAAAATCATACATAAGGGGCTGCTAAAATTTCGACTGTTTTAGATAAGAGTAACGCTATGTTCATCAAATTTGAATTATAAATATTTTGTTAATTTTATCATATATAATGATATGTGATATCATCCGTCACTGTAATATTATGTATTATAATTATTATGTCATTTGAAAATTTAATTTTAAATTCAAATTTCATTCATTCTAAACCAACCCTCCTCCGGCCAATCTCTGTCCAGGCCCTTTCCTTGTTGTTTTATGTTCATTTTGTCCCTGTGACGCTTTGTCCCTCTTTTATTGTTCCTCTTTAAGATGGGTTTTTTTTTTTTTTTTTTTTTTTCATTGTTGGGTTTGGTTTCCTATTCCAGATCTCTTCCTCCCCTTGCTCTGTGGTTAGATTTGGCTTCTATCGTTGCGGATCCGATGATCTTTAGCCAGATCTACCATTTTGGTGGAGTCTATTTGCAGTCACGGTATTTTTTGGGGTAATCTATGATGCGGGTACTATTAGTAGCTTTCTGCCTCAGTCTCGAGTTACGCCACAGTCAATTAGATCGAGGATTTGGGAGATTTGCAGTACGACTTAGAAGTTTACTGTGCTTATTTTTCATGTTATGTTTAATCTTCTGATACTTGTACTGGTTCCTTTTAAAATTTACTATTTATGAAATGAAATGTTAAAAAATTTTAGATGTAAATTTGAAACATAAAGCATTATTATTTAGATTAACACAATGAAATAATACGGTAAAGAAAGTTCCCATTCATAATTATTTTAAGGGGAAGTGAGAGTGTCTCTCCAACATTCTCAATTAATAATCCACTTCTACTTATTTATATAAACTAGGCATGCAATGGAATTTTATAAAATTTTGATCAACATTCACCTGATAGGGTAAACTCCATGAACCGACCCACTAGAACTCCACTCACTAACTCCCTATTTTTCTTTTCCGCTTCAACCCAATTTCAAAAACAAATTAATTATGATTGTGATTGTTGCTTTTTTAAGTAATGGGTGTCCTGAGTTGGTAAGATGTGAAGTTTATTAAGGTTCAATTTTGGATGTGGATAAAAAATAGGCCATGCTTATTAGGGTTTACTCTATTTTACAGTATATTTTTTGTCTAATGTCCAACATGGAAAACTTTTTAGTGAAAGGGTTCTTACGTATAAAATTGGACAAAAATTCAGACGAGTTGTAAAATTTCATGACTTGTCAGAATTTTTGTTTAGTGTAGTTTTTACTCTAGTAAGACTTGGATTGACGAACATTTTACTGAAAATTTTTTTATTGTGTCCTTTAACTAATAACTTTCCCTAGCTGACAGTTTAACACTAAACTTTTGTATATATATTTTAATAAAATAAAAAAAAATTAAAAGGGGGGGAGGGGGAGAGGGGGATGATATAGTATTAATTTTCAAAAAAAAAATTCCAAACTAACACTCTTGGGAAAGTAAATCCCATTGTGGCACCATAACTTTCCCTAATGGACAATTTAACAATAAATTCATATATATATATATATATATATATTAAAAAGGAAGGGGGGTTGGGGATTGGTGCAATTTAAAAAAAAAAAATCAAACTAACACTCTTTGGGAAAGTAAATCCCATCGTGGCACCATTTTACCACGTCACAAATTAATCGAATTTCATGCTTGATATTTGCATTAATAAATTATTGTGGTCTAGTGGTATGACCTTCACTTATCTTCGGAGAGGTGGAGGGTCTAAATCTCCCTATATAGAGAGCATGCAATGCATGGGTGTATGTAATTGTTTGACTTTGACCTCTCCTAGTCATGTGTGGATAATTCTTGTATGTGTGTGAGAGAGTGTGTAATTGCTTAAAAAAAATTTTAAAAATCCTGCACATTCAAATTACTTGCTCCATTTGTGCCACAAAAGTAGGAGAGAGAAACCCGATATAAGTTTGTAACTTTTGTTCTCTTTTTATTGAAAAATTACTTCATGCGATTGTCACATTATGTGATAGTTATTGAAATTTTTTTTATACTTATATGGCCCATATGTGACCAATAGAATACCCAAATTATAGTGGAAGTTAATTACACCAATGCGACGGACACACGAGATAGTAATTTCTTTCCTGTTTATCTTTTTTTGTTTTTTTGGTTGGTCTAAACTCTTGATTTAGTGATTTACCCAAAACGTTAGTCATAAAGCAATGGGTTAGTTATATTTTGAGCAAAGATTTGGGCATAACACTCTCCAAATAAATTACACTAATATTGGTGGGAGATTGCTACGTAGCAGAGTTGATATATTTTTGTCCCATGTGTGACAAGGTGTTAGCATAATTTGTTTGAGGAGTGTATCCAAATATTTACTCTTATATTTTACCTTCGTGTAGTTAAGTCAATTTTCACTTTTCCTCCTATTGTTTCGAACTAAAGTGAAACTGTTAAGATTTTTCTCAAAACTGATAAAAATTCTAAAATTGGCAACAAATATTAACACTTAACCACTTATGTGAAGTTAGTTTTGGGGTTAATGATGTTGTCATTTAACTCAGCTATGTGGGATAATTTTTAACATTTAGCCATTTTTTGGGTCTAATTTTGGGGTAAACTGTCTATATGAAGATAAGTTTGACATTTAAATTCTTATATGTAGGGGCTAATTTTAACACTTAATTTTCATGTGGGACTATTTTGAGAAAAATCTTAGTAGCTCCACTTTAGTCGAAACCATTGGGGGTTAAGTATCAACATTTGAAGTACAACTGAAATAAAGTGAAAATGATCCTAAACACTGAGAGGTAAAATGTTACTAACCTAAATTAATTTCAATCAACAAGAGATCATTTTTGCTCACCCAATTTTGGTTCATCATAGTGCACATAGGCGTTCATTGGGTGACACATGTCTCATTTCAGTAATTATGTTGATAATACAGGGACAAAATGAGAATAAAATGGGACACATGTCACCCAGTAAATGTCTGGGTGGGCAATAGCGAACCAAAAAAGGGTGAACAAATATGTCCTCAATCAGCAAAGAAATTTTAGGACTCGCATGGTAACGTTGTGGTTTTTTATTTTTAATTTTAGTTTTATCTTTTTTATGGAGTTGAAATCTTTATTTTTGTAGGAACACAGTCGGAGTAAACAACGTGGTCTCTCACTTTCAAATTTTATTCTTCCATTTTTTTAATTTTATTCTTTATTTCACCATTGTATATGTGTTCAACTAATTAGTAACGGGATTCATGACATAAATGACCGGTGAAAATTTGAGTACCGGACGGTAGCTACGGTATTAGATTTGATCTTGTGAACAACGTTGAACTAGTTATGCTCTACCAGCTTTAATTTTCTGTGCTTTTAATAATTAAATCTTACTCTTTTTAATAATTGATTATTAAATACGAAAATGTATCTTAGTTGATAATGCTAAAATTTGGTAAGATAAATTGAATCAGTTTTAAGGAGAGAGAGACAGTGAGACCGATTTTTTATGTGGTTCTGCCATGTTAATGAATGAACATACATACACGGGTGTGTCTAAGCACGTCCACTATATTGTAAAAAGCCGAAGACCTTTGGTGAACCAACAGTAATTTGGAGCTACCAGAGATTCGCCGGACACGATTGAGATTGCCATAGGAGTGCTATGCAGACTGAAAAGTTGATTCCCTTTTATGGGAGTGAGTGTATAGATGCAAGAGACCTACTCGTACGAGGAAATTAAACAGATTAAGTAATATAATATGATTTAGAATTGACTGGAATCAATCAAAGGGGTTTGCTAATTGGATTAAGAAATAATTTACACTTTCCATTAATCTTCTAACTTGTATAGGAAACTGTCTGAAAAATCCTAGATCATGTCATGGGGATGGGCCGTGCTGTATCCCTGATGGGTCAGGCCAGCGTTACAATCCCGACCAGTTTGGTTGGACCTCGGGTTGCCAGGTCTACCGCTCAGTTTTAGTGTAGAGGCAATTTTGGGTGTATCAGTTACCCCACATTTTCAAGGTTGGATTGATACTATATTGAGTCAATTTTTTCAAATCTGTTGACTACTCAGGAAAGTTGCCTCGGAGCTTCTGAGTTTGGCAAACTCGCGGGAACTGGCTAAGTGTTGAGACTTGCCCTGATTCGAAATCTTTAAGTACTCGGGAATTGGCTAAGAGTTAAGACTCAGCTCAATTTGGAGTCTTTTGCTTGAGTTAGCTCCAGGATGGTTATCTTCTACCCATAAGCCTACGTCAAGTTTGTAGGTAGAAGAATTTGACCATGTTGAAAAAGCCGACCTAAAGCGTTTAAGGTCCTTCTTATGTTAACTCTCCAGGATCGTGGGCCAACCTAAGAGGTTTTAATTGCTTCCATCGTCAGTTTGGATCTAAGTGGATTTAGTACCTCTGAACATTGTAGACTCCCGGGTGTCTAAGAGTTTCACTTAGTTAACCCCAAGGCCTGAAAATACTTAGTGTGACCTCCTGTAATTCTTATTCCCTCTTTTCCCCCAAGCTATTGTTGAGATGGGCGTTGTAGGAACAATTACTGTAGGTGACCGACCTAGAACGTTGGTAGTTCCAGGATCTTTTGATGCCTTGGGTGTGATCCCGAGATCTTTTGGATGCCTCAGGTGTAATACCGAGATCTTCTATAAGGGCTCTTTGATAGTCTGTGGATGCTATGGTCGGGCAAAAGTACCACCGTAGTTGGACTCGTCTAGACTATTGGAGACTAAAGGTCGGGTCAGAATGACCGGACTCTGTGGATTGTAAAATACGGATGAGGGGGGGGGGGGGGGGGGGGGGGGGGGGGGGGGGGGGGGGGGGTGGTCCTAGCGTTTCCCTTGATAGTGTCCCGGGACGGATCCAAGTAGCACACTTCAGGAAAACTAGAACTTCTTCACGCGATCCTAGAGACAAAGAGTCGCCACCTAATTTTTATCGGAAATCAGAAAACCCAAGTTTGGCTCGCCCAAAATTGAATAAGGTTACTCGCCCTTCATTACCAGAAACTAGGTTCGGGCGTCTTGGTACGAGAGGGGAAGGAGCCCAAGCAGGACTAAAGCATCCCTTCCTCGCCCTACCAAATGGCAGGCCTTGATTCAAATATCCTTGTTTTTAATTCATAATTGGTGTTGTTTCCTCAAACATACTAGATAATATATATATATATACATGTCAAAAAGGGAATATCTAATGAAAATCATGTCAAGAGATCAAATCAAGTAGAAATCGGATGCACATGCAATACAAGAGAGAGATATACTCACATTGGCTAGTCATGCCCGAGACCGATTTAAATAAAGGAAACGTGTCATGATATGCAAAAAGGGAACGAGAAGACTTACAATGGGTTGACTCAAGCGAAGTCGCAAAAAGCAAAAAGAAAGGAAGCATAAAATGCAATCATGCAACAATCCTAGATAAGATATCTATAACATATAAGAACATAAACGAAGACTATCCTAAAGAAATTGTATCGTTGAAAACAAAATTGTAAACTTAGAAAAATTCTAAGAGAAATAATAGAAATAGTACACGATCCATGGGCACTATGCCACATGTAGACGAGGCAAACCCACAAATCGAGATCCGGATCCACGACATCTAATTCTTTGCTCTAAGACACTAAGAAATACCCAAGCATTGCAAAAATGTAAGCAAACAAATGATATGCATGATAAACAAGAGTAAGATGTCATCAATCAAATTTTCAGATTCAACAACCTCTAATGAATACTATCAAAAGTGGTCTTAAACATAATCTGGGTTAAAACCCTTTTACAGAAAGTTAGATACATGTCTTAGGGAACTTTTCCAAAAAGTATAACCTTATTATCATTTTTCAAGTTTGAGAAATAAGAGTTTCGGGAACAGTGGACTAGGACTATCCATTGTTCTTGTAAAAATCATGATTAATTCTACAAAAATCATGTGAAGCTTTATTTGATGTCAAAAGAAAGCTATTTCATTATAGTTTGTGACAAAAATAATCTCATGTACATCTCATGATCTTATGGTTTCTGAAAAGTTAATTTAAACAGACTCTGTAATTCTGAAAGTTTGGTATCATTTGACAAAGGATGCAAAACATAATAAAAATTCATGAATCATGTTAATCAAGTTAATCTAAGCTCTTGATCTCTCATCAATTTATCTTAGATGATTTCTAAATCAAGTTTTATTCATTAATTGTTGTTGAGTGTCAAGGTATGACCATTTTTTTTATACGTAATCATGATTGTAGTTAAACTCAGAAAATTCTAGTATAGTTGTATAAACTTCAAACACTTAGAAAACGATCTTAACTCAATTGTATGCTCACGATTTTATATTGGCATATAGGTACATGAGTCAGGAATCATCCCCAAAAAGCGGATCATCGATAACTATTATAAATTTTCTGAAATTCAAGCACAAAGAGACTATGTTCAAATCTATCAACCGATTTCTTAACAATTTCTAAAAATAGCATATGGATCATGAGGGTTCTCAAAACGGATCGAATGAAAGCTAATTCATCTAAGTTTACCCAAAAAATTTGAAATCCATCAAACTATGGGTTTTGATGGACCAAATCTTATAGACAAAACCAATCTGTTTTGCTGAATTTTTAACTGGTTCATTTTAAAGTATGAGAAAAACATCTTAGGTGATAGTTGAAGCTTACTAGAGAGATTAAACTCATAGATTAACTTAATTATTATGATTCCCAATCAATTTAGCCCTCAAGTTCTATGAATAACTTTGGATCATGGATCAAAGGGACTTACAAATATCCTATTTAAGATGAAATTCTATAGGAATTTTAGGTTATAGGAATAATCAAGAGAAATGCATGAACATAGGAATCATCTTTCTCATAGATCATACTTCCAAACCATCATAGAATTCAAAAAAAAAAATATATATATATATATATATAATCATGTATGCATAGATCTAAACTAAAATAGAAGAATGAAATCAAAATTAAAAACCAAAAATGAAAATCAATCTCTAATTAAGAATTATCAACAAAATCAAAAGAGACTTGGATCTAGCTATGTGAGTGTGTTAAGAACAATATAGGAAGAAGATGAGTGTTCTAACAAATAAAACAAAACTAAACTAGATCCAAATCTTATAGATCTATATATAAAAGTAGGAATTAGAGATGAATTATGATGTCTACCTATTGGAGCATTCTCAATTATGTAATGAAAGTTGATTTGAAGAGTCTTCTTCTTCAAGTGTTCTTCAAGTTCTTCAAGCACTCATCCATGGAAGTTTTAGGGAGGCAATTGATGTCCAAAACTCTCATCTAATTATCTTGAGTCTAGTTTTTATGGAAATTTTCAATTCATAATTCACTTCATCTCTATAGAAATCTCTCTTGAATTGAAAGTATTTTGCAAGTATATCATTTGTATGTACTTCTCTCTTGTATGTACTTCCTTGTATATTCCCTTCTATATACTCTCTTGTATATTCTCTCCTCTCTTTTTAAAGATGATCTCATATAGATCTATATATAAAGTTTTGAAAATTTAACTCTTAAGTTTCAAGGTTAAAACAGGATTTTCAGAGATCAGAAGAGAGTTAAAATGGCCATTTCGGTGCCTAAACGCAGTTTCTAGGCAATTTTCTCGTAGTGGGAGGTTTTTATAAGGGTCTGGAACTCAAAAAGCTTGGTGGAGAACATGACTTATAGGTAGCGGTTATGGTGGGACCCTCCACCCCATAAGTGGGATCCGCCATTTGCTTTTCTGGTTCCCCTAGTTACTCTTAAGCTCTGTTTCAAAAATTACGTTTACTGCTTTTTCAGATTTTTGTAAAAATGTTTTTTGGTGTCTGAAATCATCTATTTACGTACCGTTGGAAAGCTATCGAGTTGAATTTCAGTATAAAAATATTCCACGAGATTTTAAAATGAAAATTGAAGTCCAATTGAAGTCCGGAAGTCCTCCGGAACTTTCGTCGTCTTTTTGAAATCAAACGACTTCTTTTCCAAAATTACTTTTAAATGTGCGTTGATTTTGAACTTTTCTTTGAAATTAAATCGCTGGATACCTAGAATAATACATTTATAACACTTCATGTTCATATAACCCTGAGTGAATATGAATTCTGAGAGACGATTTTGACAAAACCAGGATTTATTATGCATGGAAAAGGGCTTTTCTGAGCTTGAAGTCACTTTCCGAAGTTCGATTTTGAATTGTGTGGAATCCAGTACCTTCCACGGGGTACTTTTCATCATCGAATCCTCCAAGACGTTGTCCACCCTAAATCCTATCAGTGTGGTCAAAAGGCAGAGCTTGTTGTGAACAAAGTGAACTGGAAGTGAGTGCCAAAGCTAGAAGGCACCCAATAACCATACTGAGAGGTTTTAGGAAAAACAAAATTCGTAAAAAATTAAGAAATTCAAAATCTGAAAAAATCAAGAAATCATAAATACAAGAATGCAATGCAATGTTGGGTAGAGGCTGCTAAATCGAAGCTGCTGCTGGTTGTGTTCCGCTGGAGCTACCTACGTATCCTTTCCATGAATCAGACCAAGGCGTAGCTCAAGCGCGCGAGAGGAAAGAGAATACACAAATAATAATACGGATGACATGCTCATATCCTAGGATACTGATGTAGTATGAAAACGTGAATGTGCATGCGCTGGAGGAATCTTCCTCAAAGATTCCTTAGATGCAAAATCTAATGCAAAGAATGTGACGACTCTCTCTCACCTACAGAAACTTTTGACACAATCTCTCCTATTGATTAAGGTTTCTTAATGAAGAGGATTCTAGACAAGTTTTATTCTCAACAGGTCCTATGATAATTTCTTTAAACTTGACTTAGTCCTATGATATGATCTTAAACTCGACCTATTCTTAAACTCACATCAATCTTTTGCTTTTACATAATCTTAAACTTGGCAAAATCTTAAACTCGATATGATCTTAAATTTGGCATTATCTTAACCTCGATATGATTTTAAACTCGATCTAAGAACTTGACCTGATCTTAAACTCGATCAACTTGACATGATCTTAAACTCGATCTAATCTTAAACTCGATTCTGTCTTAAACTTGACCTGATCTTAACCTTGATCTAAAACTCGACATGATCTTAAACTCGATCTAAAACTTGACATGATCTTAATGATGAAGCATGTTTTTAAACTTTAAATGATTTTTGAGAGTCCTAACCACTTAGACATTTGATGAAAGTTCTCTGCTGGGGAGATTGCTAAAATTTTGAGAGATGTGAGTAAAAGGCTTCTATTCTAGAGGCTCTGTTGATTCCATCTGAAGCTCATGTCGGTGCTTTGACCAGCTAAAATATTCTTGCAAACTCAACGGGCTTATTCTGACCCTATTCTGAATTCCAATTCATCTTCTACAAATCCTTTCTAGATGTAATTCTCGAGCAACAGTAGAGCGAAATGTCCATGTTTCAGGGCGGTACATAATCAACCCAAAACAACAGGAGTTCGCTGTAAATCATCAATTCTCAACTATTTCAAGTTGCGGTTCCCTTGATTCTTCGTACCTGGAGACTTTTCTTCAATTTTGAATGGTTTTCAACCAAGATTCAAATTCCAAAGGGTCCTTCAGACCAATTTCAACAAGTTTTAACCACTCTTAAGGATTATATATCAAGATTGGACCAATCCAGGGTCAAAACAAAGTTCCCAATATCACAATTCTGATCCATGATTGATAAGTATTCAGAAGACCTGATGACCTTGATGATTTTCTCAAATCTTCAACCAATTCTAGCAGATATTCATGCAAGGCACTCTGATCTATTTCAACACCAGCTCAACTCAACATCCAAGGCCGGCTTCTGATTAGCACTTTTCCATCAACTACTAGATGCTTCATCTTGACTAGGATTAATTGATGTAATAATGGTATTCAGAACTTCTGCTTGTATCCACCTTTGGATGCTTTTAAAATTTTATAAATGATTATAGATCACCCTAGACCCACACACTCAAGATCACGACAGACTAGACGACGACAGACTAGACCATGACAGAGTTGACAGACATTGATATAAGAAGACAACACCCTTGATACTAAAATAGAAGTTTGGAGGAGAAAACGCAATTTTCCTTAATCTTAATGCGCGTTTGTCATGTTTGATGTATCTCTTTGCTTTTTTGTGCACTTCTCATTTTAGTGCAATAATACTCAGCTAATGCTTTGAAAATGCTCCATATAGATCTCAATCAATCCTTTGCTTTCTTTAAAATGTGCTTTGAATTAGTGTCTTAGCTTATAAAATAAGAGACAATTCATTTCAAATGTTTTCAAAGATATACTTAATAGCTCAGGATTTGCTTATAATGTGAAAGGGGTTACAGGCAAACGATGTTTGCTCCTAGTTGACGGGGATAAATAGAAATTTGGGCAAAGTGTGATAGTGATATCTTGAGGCTCTGGAAGTTTGCCCCTAGTTTTCAAGGTTCAGGTATCGAGAGCCAAGGAAGCTCGCCTACTGTCACTCCCCAGAGTAGCCAAAAATAGGGAAATTTTAAAATTTCCTTTCTGGACCCCTAGGGAATGACGAGTTACATAAAACTGACCTATCCGTGCAACATTCTAACAAAGATATATCAGAGTAAGAAACTTCATAAAGTCTAATGGTATTCATGGGGGAGCTTTAAATGTTTGCTACTTAGGCTATTACAGAAGTTCCAAATGAAAACCACAAAAATAAATATGAGTTTGTGTGACAGAGGCCACTTAAATTATTACATTAACAAAAGATGGTTTCTTAAAATATAAAGGAAGTCTTAATACAGAAGTAGGTCAGAGTCTTCTTCCTAGTTGGCATACCCATGCCCTTCATTATCATACTCTTCTTGAAAGTCTTCCTCAGTATGATCTTCCGGATAGTTCCCCTCTTGAGGATAGTGATATTCATCTTCATGATCACCTTGATAATCCTCCTCATTATAACCTAGATGTAATATGTCCAGGGCAGGGTGAAGAGCCGTTAGCTTTTGAAGCTAAGTGAGTTCGTCTTAACCGATCACTCCTAATATAATTAATGATATACAAGCACTACGAATATCTTGAAACAATATTAAATGAGCATATGACATAGTAGCATGATGACACCATGCAATATCAATATATACGACTTTACTCGAACACTGATGCTGACTCATGTGACTTGTTACATTACCAGTGTAACGCCGTTAGCTTAGAGTAGAATGATTACGTTGCTATCGTCGCCTAACAGAGCCCTATAGCAGTTTTGGTTTTAAAAAGAGTGTAATCATTGAACTCTTAGGTCCTCGTGACCTTGCTTGGAAAATAGAATAGTTACAACGCTATCGTCGCCTAGTAGGGCCCTATAGCATTTGAAAGGTAACTATTGTATTCAAGTTCAGATGAATACTTTGCTATCGTCGCCTAGCATGTCCCTCTAGCGTATCAATCATCAACTCATGTTCCACTTCAATGATTTCAATGGGTACCTTGGCTATAGTCGTCGGACTGGGCCCTATAGCATTTCATCGTTGTACCCATTGATTTGATTGTACCATATGGACCTCCACGATCCACTCGACATGTATGAAAAAATGACTGGGTTAGTCCCCTTGACTAACCATGCAGACGCCAACATTGACATCATGACTCAATTACGTTTATATGAATGTCTTGTGATTGTATAATCGTAAAGCATAATAGGCATGAATAATAACAATTAATAATTAAGCATGGAGTTCGGTTATCTAAACATGCGTTATAAATAACAATCTTAACATTCACATACAAAATACTTATCAGCTACGTCCACACAGGACGCACTGGATGTTAACATAGTATACAAAGAATAATTCTATAATATACCAAGTGAGTTAGGACGACTCACCTCAATGCGGGTGCGTAAAAACAAGCGTAGCGGTGGTTCCTACAAAGTATATGAATCCATAGAACGTTGATTAATATGCGTACTAGAATAAAGGGCATAATGGTAATTGTGTCGGATGGGTTCCTAAACCTCAACATGATGATCTGGCATCATTCTGAGTCTAACGCCATTGACTAGACTCAAATCGGAGTCTGTCATAAAAAAGACTGTGTTTTCTATAATAGTGTGGGCCATAAAGGTAAGCTGTATTTTTGACCATGTTGAAAGGTCACCAAACTTTAAGGGAATGTTCTAGACCTTATTCTAAGACTCTAGGAACTGATCGCGTATTTTTCTAAGCTACAGTTTATTTTCTATGAATTATAGAAGTCTAAATCGTCTAATAATAAACTTAGGAATACCTTAATTATAAAATATATTCTAGGAAGACATTAGGTCCTTGTAAATATTTTCATTAAATACTAGGCCTTAAAATAGGCTAGTAGTACTTTTCTCGTAATTTTCGGAGTTCGTTTTGCATTTAAATTAATTAAAACATATCCAAACGAGTCCTTTATAATAATTAGTAATTACTAAAAATACTAAAGTTTGGATTTCATAAACAAGATTTTATAAAACAAGGGCATTAGGCCTTAGGGAAAATTGGTATAATTTCCCTGTAATTAAAGTTTGTTATTAGGTATTTATTTACCTAATTATTTCACTTTAAAACAATTACTTATTATTTATTGAAATTAAATAACAATAAGTATGTTATATGGAAATACATTATAATTTCATAATATAAGAATATTATTTATTTAAAATAATATTTCAGAATATATGAAGTTCATTTATAGCACTTAAAACTATTTTTAAGAATTTAAAACTATTTAAAAATCATTATGTTTATCAATAATCACTTATTGTTTATTTAAAGATAATAGAAAATCAATACTATATACCTAAAAATCATAATTTCAGAATGTGGTAAACATTAAATTATAATATTCCAGATTTTTGGAATATGATTAAAATGAATATTACAAAGTTTAAAACAATTAATAAACATATATAATGTATTATTAAAACAAAAGAAAACAATAATAGTAACAATATTTCCAGACCCGCGGGTCAAACCTAACCCAGCCCAGACCTACTGGGTCACCCATTTACTCACTATGGCCGATCCAACTTAAAAGATCCGACCCAATACCCATTTTTACTTAACATAACCCAACCCATAACTACTTATACATACAAACTAACCAGTAACCATACCCAACCCGACCCGGTTGTTATAACCCGAACCTATACGGGTTGTGTCTTCTCCAAAGAATCCCAACCAGCGCCGCCCGTTTTCCACGCGAAAAACTTTGAATCCTCTTATCTCTCTTTCCTCTCCATAGAAATTCATGAAATCAACACCAATAGGTTCGGTTTGGGACCCTCTACAACATACTAAAGGCTGTCTTACCAAACGTGGTCCAGGCCAAAAACTGCTCTTAGGGGGTGCTCCTGAGACTATAAGGGTCTGTTTGATGTAGCTTTTAGGGGCTCTAGTTGAATTTGAGGAATCGAGCTCCGGCGAGGAGCTTTAATGGTGTTTTGGGGTTGACAGAGAGTTTAGGCTCCATTTGGTTTGTAAAGGGGGCTCTATGTGTGTGTATGAGGCATTTAAAGTACAATAAATACAATAAGAAGAAGTGTGGGGTCTTACCAGAGGTCTCGGGTTCTCTCTATCTCTCTCTCTCTCTCTCTCTCTCTCTCGTTCGTGTGTGTGTGTAATGGTGAGGGTGGTGAATGGGTATGTGGATTTGGTCTGTTTCTCTCCCGGTGATACTCCCTCTCAATAGTTTACACTATATAATGCAAACCCAAGAACACACATAGACTCGTTCACTCTTACACATGCAGATTCGTAAGATTTGTGGGACTAGATGGATTGAGATGGGTTCTTGGGAGAAGGAAAAGGTGGTCAGCGTTTCGGAAGTGTGTGGGTGTTTACTCGGTGGTTTAGAGGGAAAAAAATGGTGGGAGTCCATGGGTGTAAGTGAGTGTTTGGATAATGGGAATATCCAATGGGTTTAAGTTGGTTGGGTAAGTACAATAGGTATTTAGGATAAGATTCTCAATGTACTAATGTGCAAGACAGTCCAGATAAACGCAGATTTTACGGGTCCGCATGGTATGTCAGTCTAGGTTCGTAACTTATAATCTAAGAATTTAAATAAATAAATACGCCTATGCATATAGAACATAGATATAGATCTACGAACTGAATTACGGGCTTATTCGATTAACTAGAAATTTACGGGTATTACACCTACTTATCCCCAAGTGGGAATCAGGTCCAAAGTAGTTCAGCCAAGTTTTGAAAGAAGGTATTTGAGATGTGGCTGAGTGTTTCAGGAGCAGTGACCGAACCGAGTAGGTTGCCTACGTATCCCCAAGTAGGAATCAGGTCAAGCGTAGTTCCTCGAAATCTGGAGGTTTTGAATGAATAAGGATTCAAGAATTGGGGGGCTTTTCAAGCCATGTCATCAGACAAATTTTCTGAAGCAGGTCACTTGTAGTAGCCTAGAAAGAAATTGAACTACCTCTCTTTTTAATTTTTCTTTTCTTTTCTCTCTAAAGTTTTGACTGGCTAGGATCAGGTTCTTGAAAACAACACGCAAAAGTTAATTTATTTTTTTTATGCTCTAACTTTTGCCTAGGCGCCCTTTCGGATTTTCTGAAGCAGGTCACTTGTGGTAGCCTAGAAAGAAATTGAACTACCTCTCTTTTTTATTTTATTTTTCTTTTCTTTTCTCTCTAAAGTTTTGACTGGCTAGGATCAGGTTCTTGAAAACAACACACAAATATTTTTGTTTTTTTTTATGCTCTAACTTTTACCTAGGCGCCCTTTCGGGTTTTCATCCTAGCAAGCTCTTTTATTTTTTTATCTCTTTTTTTTCTTCCATGCTCTAACTTTTGCCTAGGTGCCCTTTTGGGTTTTCATCCTAGCGAGCTCATTTTTTTTCTTTCTGAGAGAAGTGGTTCATTTGAAATGTTTGGCTACCCTCAAGGACAAAGTGTACATGGCTTGCAGTTTAGACAGGTTTGAATGGCTCTTTTTTTTCTGGGCTCAAGATTTTGAAATGGGAAGATCAGAGAATTAAGTTAGTCCCGAGTTACTATCAAGTATATCTTTTCAAGATTTAAGCAAAAGCATCTCAAGATTCTTAAAGTAAGACTAATCAATTCTTAGCTTTCTTCGGCGTCGGCGCAAAATTAACTTTTGATCCTTTCAAGATTCTTTTGAATGCACAAAATTATCAGCAGTGTATTCTTCACAATAATAAGAGAAGTGACATTTTCTGCTTAGAGATTCATTCATTCATGACAAAACGCGTTAGATCAAGAAAATCAAGATTTTATTTCATTACTAGAAAGATAAGGGTTACAGTACTCGACATAGACTCAAAACACAACTTGACTATAGATGGACTTGACAACAGGACTCAAAACTGACTTGACTGGACTAGACTCTACTTGATCTCAAGTGGAGTCTCACTGTGACTTGCTTATTCCTTTTTAAACATCCGTTCGGTTTCAAAAAGCAGCTATTCCAAACATCATTACAACACCGTCCCTTTTAGGCTCTCCCAAATTCTTCATTCTTTAACAAAGGCTCAAATTCTTTGGCTAATTCCTCGGGCCTTTTGTGGTGGAGGAATGATGATACCCTTTTCGATCAAGTCCTGAATTTCATGCCTGAGTCTCCAACATCAATCTGTGCTATGCCCACGACTGTGATGGAAATCGCAGTAGTACTCAATCTTGAAGCCTTGTGGAAACGGATCAGGTTCTAGCTTGGGTTCCAGCTTCTCTAAGTACCCTTCCTCTGGTATTTTTTTCAAGTGCGCTGCTCTGGGACATTCCTAGCTCAGAAAATTCTCACTTCTCTTTCTTTGGCCTTGATTCTGGTTTCCCCTTGCAATTCTGGTCTTCTTTCCCCATTGCTGTTAAATTGGTCTCTTTGGCAATTGTGGTACCAATACATCGATACCAAGTTGTGGATACCGGGCTTCTGCCTCTTTGTTGGGTTTTGAAACTTGTTTGAAATTGATCAAAGAGAGAAAATGGTCTGTTGAAAACAGATACAGAGTCGCCACTTGGTCTTTAAGGAACCAAGAAACCTAATTTTGACTCACCCAAACGGATAAAGGGCACCGGCCCTTCATAACCAAAGAACTTGGCTCGGGATTTTGGTACGAGAGAGGAAGGAGCCTTTGTCGCGACTAAAACACCCTCAACTCGCCCCGTCTTTCGACGGGCCTCAATTAGCATCCAAATAATCGTCTTATACTATGTATGGTTCGACAATTAATACTATGATAGTATATTACATTACATAAGAAAATTTTAAATGGAAGATCTAAAGATAAGATATCATTCATAAGATCTAAGTCAAATATCATACAATGTAAAGTGAAAGATCACACAAGTGAACCTAGGAAAATCGTCTAATCATGTATCAAGTAATTAAGTTTCCCTAAATCTAAAGGGGACATGAATTGTTCTTGAAACAAATAAACAAAGAAATCAAAGTATGCTTAGCAAGCTAGTATGATGCATGTTATTCTTTGAGAAAAGAAGACCTCTCAATCCCCGGGACGGATGAGAAAGGATGATTAGGTCAAGGGGGAGCATGAACGTGTGATCGAGCTCATTCCTTGTAATCTTCTTAGATTAGGAGCTACAAAAACCCCAAATCTTGCATGAATGCAATGTATGTATCTAAAATGTGCAAAGGTTGTAGTGTGTTTTGTGTACATGGATTTCTAGAATGACTTAGAACTCTAAAATGTTTATGAATGGATGAATGAAATCATCATGGGATATGTATAAATGTAGTATGAACTACTTCCTAAGACATGAGCTAATTTGGAATGCATATAAGCATCAAATCAAAGAATGAAAGTTAAAATATGCTTGCTGTGAATAGTGGACAGAACAGTAGCATGATCTTGTAAAAATGGAAAAGAGGGGTTAGGAATGTTTTCAGTGTTTGCTTTTTTATGGAGATATTCCTTATTGTGTCTAGCACACTACCCAAAAAACCAATCTTGAATAACTATGAGAGATTGAGAGAAATCATATAAACAATGAAGGTCACTCAGAAACAGAGTCCGTACTGTCGACTGAAATGTTGAAAAATCTTAGAAAATGAAAAAAGATGATCTAGGGGCCCATTTTATACAGAGAGTTCCCTAAGACATTGAAGTTTAAGGGAGAAATAAGTTGGGACCACCCCGTTTGGAAACGTTTTCTGAAAAAGGAGTTGGAAGTTAACCAAGCTGCTGTGACAGCAGGGGCAGAATGTCTGGAAGGAATGTTTGGGTCCAAATGGACCATTTTCAAGTACTTCCAAGTCAAACCAAAAATCATGGGTGTTCTCCAATGAGTTAGGAAGACTTTCCAAGTGGCCTTGCATCCATATGTTGAGTATTGAGTTCTAGAGAAATCTTTGAACTCAGCTCACTCACTGTTTTGACTCACTGTTTTGAAGATTTTGGGGAAAACAAGGTTTTCTTTCTTGAAATCAATATGAGGGGGATTGAGGAGGGTTTTGAAATAGAGGTTTTGAGAATGTATTTTCAATACTCAATAAAGATTATAGCCACTTAAAATGCCAACATCAAACTCATCATCAAGAACCTCCAAGATTGTTGGAGAGATTTATTTTACTTTGAACATAACTTCAAGAATACCTTGGAGGTATTGAAGTTATGATCATCATCTATCAAACATGTTTTTGAGGTCAAGAGCTACTATCCATAAGGATTCATTCACCCCAAACTTCATGTCATCATTTAGATGATGATGGACTAGTAAGTAAATAAAGAAAATCAAAAAAAGAAATGAGATGAGAAGAGATGAACATTATATAAACAAGCAAGCAATAGATAGCAATCAATAGATGATATTCATGATGTATAGAACTTGTAGTTTGGTGTTTCACTCATAAGTAATGACATTGGACATGGAAGAAGCTTCCACTCTCTTAAATGCTCACTAAAATGGTGGTTGGATGTATTGAATGTTGAAGTAAATGGGAGTAATGAAGTAAAAACAAAGTTTAGAACTCACTTTTGTTTTGAAAATCAAAGAAGGAAGCTTCTTTTCTCTCTATTCTAACATTATCTCTACAACTTTCTCTCCCAAACTCTTTCTAAACTTTCATTTGGCACCCCCAAAATGAAGAGCAATGGGGGGTTTAAATAGGCCAATTTGGGGTGGTTTTGGGGTTTTAGAAGTGTTCCCATTGGTCCCAAACATCTGAAAACATAAAACTATGTCGTTTTGGTTTCTAATTAATCTAAATGGACCCCCAAAAGAAATTACAAAAACACACTGTTCTGGAGGAGAGTGCCGCGGCGGCACTGGGCCAGTGCTGCGGCGGAAATGGGCCAGTGCCGCGGCGGCACTGCTCTTCCTTCGTCCAGATAATGCTATTTAGGCCCCCAGAGGTTCTGGTATTCGCGAAAAGGCCCTATTTCGTCCGAAATTCACAGAAAATGCATAAGAACTCCAAAATGAGGTTGTGATATACCGTTGGAAAGGTATTGGAGTCTACTTTTCATAAAAAAATAGTTTGGGGATGGGTCACTTTGAAAAGTTTTGCGGTATTTGCGATAAAAGCCAATTTGATCGCCTTTGGAAATTTATAATAAATCCGTTTTAAATCCAGAAATTATGTGCGATATACCGTTGGAGAGCTATTGACCTCTAGTATCCATGAAAAATGTTTGAAAATTGTTTCGGTGTCCCGGTTCCAAAGTAAAATTTTGGTCAAATTGGTCAAACCTGGGATTCCCGGGAAGTTCTGGAAACCTCCGGGAGTTCCCGGGAGCTGACGTTTTCGCTCGATTTTCTTTTGGAACTCGTTTTAATACTTTTCTCATGATTTAGAATGATTCTGGTGAATTTGGATGATTTCGGTCAAACTTAGTCAACCTTGGTCAAACCTGGTCAAACCTTGGTCAACCGGTCAACGGGGACTTTCCGGGAACTTCTGGGACTTCCGGGGGTCTCTGGGAGCTGACGATTTCATCTGATTTTTCTTAAAAACTCATTTTTATCACTTTTCTTATGACGTAGCATGTTTTCAGAACTTTGGGACCAAATCTGGGAGTTTTCGGGCTTTCAGGGGCATTTTGGTCATTCTAAGCATTCTGAGAGATAGAGCTGACTTCCGAGAGTCCTTTTGAGTCTTTACGATCATTGTGAACCACCAAGCTATGAGTCTCCTAAATCTGATAGCCGACAAAATGGGGTGTCTACACAGGTAATGGATATTTGTTCAAATTAAGTGGTCCTTTGAACTTTTTCGAAGGCCTTGCATTGGGCATATCAAATAATCCCTCCTTATCAAGCTTGTGGTCATCAATTCTTCTACTCTCTCAGGTCGCATACTCTAGTATACCGCTCTTGGTGAGCTTGCAAAGGATTTCCTTATCCAGACTTTGTATTCCTAGATTAGCCAATCTTTCAAACCACTCAGTATCATCACAAGGTGCAATATGTGGAGTCAGAGGTGTTGTGTCAAGCAATTGGTTTATAACATCCATCATTTTTGCTAACAGTTCGTTGATTTGGTTGATAGTAGATTCCACGGAAGTCATCCTAGCATTCATATATTCTTTAAGTGCCATCTCTTCTTCTCCAGCTCTTATTGTACAAATCATCGAATCTTTTGGAAGCTCAATAGACATAGCTGGTTGGTCCAAACACCGTAGGGTCGTAGGATGCATGCCCTATTTCAATGAAGCTAATGTGGTGGTGGAACCTTTTGATAATCTCAAAGCAAATTCTCATTGACGTCTGGCTGTGTAGGTGGAGGGGTAATGATCCCATTATCAATTAGATTTTGAATTTTATGTCTGAGCCTCCAACACTTATTGGTACCATGACCATGTCCTTGATGGAAGTTGTAGTATAAATCCATCCTAAAGTTTTGTGGAAGTGGGTCTGGAGTTGGCATCAGATCTACCTTCTTCAAGTACCCCATTTCCAACATTCTTTCCAATACTGTGCTTAGAGACATCCCTAATTCAGAAAACTCCCTCTTTTCCCTTGACTACCCCTGGTTTTGACTTTTTCTTGCAATAGTGACATTCTGGTGCTCTCTTTGAAAAGGATGAGGAGCCAATGCATTGATGTTAGTAGACTGATAGACTGGCCTTCTATTTTTCTATATCGGTTATCCTGACTTTTCCTCTTGATCTTTCCCTCTCTGATGGCATCTTCTATGCGGGTTCCCACATCAAATAGCTGTTCGAAGCATACAATGCACTGAAACTCTAGCCTCTCCAAGTACTCAGGTTGTAGATTTCTGATGATCATTCGGTCTTGATCCTTTTTTGTCAGCCTGCTATTCGTCTGAGTAGCTTTAGCTCTCCAACGAGTAAGGAAACCTACAAAGGATTCCCTATACTCCAGTCTAGTGGTTTCTAGATCTATTGTAGTTACATCAAATGACTGATTGTATGAGTATTGAGTCATAAATGCTCTAGCCAGGGCTTCCCAATCTTTGGCCACAATTGATTCTAAGGTCAAATACCATGATTGTACTGCCTCACTTGGAGTTCTTTGAAACAGCATGGCGAAACAGTCAAACCCAATGCCCATGGTCTGTAACACTCCCACATAAAAGCCTCAGATGGCTCTTTGGATTTCCAGTTCCGTTGAAGAATTCGATATGAGGCATTTTGAAATTATCAGGGAGTTTTGCTTTTGGAGCATCACACAGACCTTCTATATTGAACAGATATTCATCAACCCCTTTGCTCTTCCTGATCACACTCTAAAGCTTGTCGATTTTAGCCAACTTGTCCTGAATTTCCTGATCTAGCTGAACCTTTAGTTGAACTGTCTCCCCAAAGTTTTCTTCCTCATGATGCCCGGAAGCGGTGGTGGTGGCAGATTAGTCAGCTGCTCAATCATTCTCATCATAGTGGCAAGTTGTTCCTGATTCTGTTCTCTACTCTGATCCAACGCAGTTTGCATTGCGGCCAACCTGGCTTCCATATCAGCTTTGTATGTCATATCCACAACCCTAGTCGACTCGACTGTTCCTTCTTCAAACCCTGATATGATCAAATGACTGTTCGGAGCTTTGACCCAAGAGGGAGTACAACTTTTTGGTCCTATCTTCTTTTCTGGTTTATTAGAAATTTTCAAAATAATCAGGTATCTTTATTGCAAAAGATTTTTCAAAGAACAATATTTACAAAAGAATGAAAAATCAAAGATGGAAAATTATTTCCTTTTCAAAAATAATTTCTGAAATCAAAAAAATCTTTTTCGAAATTCTGAGGAAAACAATTCTTTTCTTTTCAAAAGTATATTAGAGGCATCGCACTCGTGAGTCGTATATGCAATGCTCGTGTAGTGTATGCAATGCAGATGAAATACAATCTAATTTAAATGCAATGCACCTTAATCTATCTTAGACCTAGCATATCAGCACATAATCACATATGATTCCTTGAGTATGCTAATCACCCTACTAATCCAGTCTTTATCCAAGGATTTTTAGCTTTAAAATTCTTGATGGCTCGTGTTTACGAAATTGAATTTTTCATGAAAATCTTGGAAAGAAGGGAGAGATTTTGTAATTTTCAAAAGCACTTTTGAACCATTAATGCATGAGATGTGAGATCATGATTCTTGAAAATCGCGGTAGGAAATGTGAAATTCTAAAATTTGAGAGGGGAATCAAGGTGTGAAATCATGATTTTTTTGAAAACCAGTTTAGAAAATTTGAAATTCTCTAAAATCTAGGGATAATTTTTGGAAGGATTTTGTGGAAGTGAATTTTAAAGCAAATTTCCAAAAGGGATATTTCCAGAATTTTTGAAAGACTAGGTGTGGATACCGGCATTTGGGCCCACTTTTAATTTTAAAACAAATTCTTTCAAATACGAGTTACCACTTAATTTTTAAAGGGAAATTAAGAAACCAATTTGAAAGCGAACTGATCTTTTGCGAAACCAAAGATAATCTGGGTCCGGGGATTATGGAATGAAAGGGGAAGGAGCCCGGCGGACTAAAGCACCCCCTTTCATCCTATCTCGTGATAGGCCTCTACTCATCATCCTTTTTAATCGAATTATTAATCTAAGCATGCCCTCAACTAATACATATATATATATATAAATAATACATTACACAAGCATGTTGAAAGGGGTGCAAAATTGCTAATGACAAAATATCATTCATAAGCCACGTAATTCAAATAGCAAGCAATATGATATGCAAATAGGGAACTAGTAAACATACCCGGGATCCAGCCAGGAAATAGAAACGTGCAATGCATACATATAAAATAAAACCTAAGAAAAGGCTTTAACGCATATAAACACATAAGGCAAGAACCCAGGCTAATGTGTCACGTATGAGATTTAAAATCAATTAAAATCAAAGAAGTAAATCAAACTAGAGAAGGAGTTGAGAAATTGTACCTCAAATGCGCTACAAAAAAAGATTAATACACATGCCTTGATCAAAGATATCAAATAATCAACTCTATGCTTCTAGCTTTAATCTATCAAGCATGAAAGGAATTGACAAAACTATGAATTCCTTTTGATTAGTTGGAGCCATAGCACCTCTATAGATATACAAGCCTCAACTAGGAGCCAATGTAATGTCAATATAGGGGTTCTATAATCCCAACATAATCATAAGGAATCCATGTTTATGTTCAATTAGGTTCAACTAAGTCCAATTTTATCCAAGAACGAGTTCTAATCATAAGCATCGATATACATGAATGAATGAATGAATGAATATGAACAAGAATGAGATATTAATTTATTCACTAATTTGGATCACTTAGCCTTTGGATTTAAGCTAAATTATCATTATTCAAAACATGATTTGGGTCCCAAGGCACTTTGAAAACCATTTAAGTTAAGATCAATGAGATTAGACAAAAACAGTAACTGTTTCTCATGAATTACAGAGAGCAGACCTGACTTTTCAAAGATAGAAAAAATATACTTCCAACGGTTGGATCTTACTGATTTTTGGATATGATATGCCTCTATGAGTCTAGTGTTTAACCCAAAAAGAAAATCAAGGTTTGAACAGTTCGATCTCTGGGAATAAGTAAAACACTAGACATCACTCAGGAATATGCAATTCTCTGTCCAGAGATCTTGTACAATTTTCTAAAAATAGTAAACAAATGAGAAACACTTAGATCTTTTTAGGGTACCTTCCTAACACATTAAGATACTTAGAAAAATTTTTTAGAGGCCAAGGAAGTTTGGTTAATGTTCTGATTTATTAATTTTAAAACAGACTTACTGTTCTGGAATTTTGGACAGAGAGTTGCTTGTTTTGAAATCACAAGACCAAACCATCTTAAACATGGAATTTCATCAAAACAAATATCACAGAGGTACTTAAATGAGTTATGAACATCCTCCAATTGGTCTCATCCAATTCCAATGAACCATGATTTTATAAAAAAATCTTTGATCATAGTTGGTTTATGGATTCACTGCACCTTTGTTGGATTAATGTTCATAGTTTAAATCAAAATTGAACAACACCTAGTTCCTCTCCCAAATACATGGTCCTTGAGCGATATAAACTTGATATATCTTAATCTCCTCTCAAATCAATGGTGCTTGGAGGCTGAGATATGACCCAAAAATCATATGAACCTTCATAAGGTATAGAAATAACTCTATGAGATTCAATTTGAAGGACCTAAGTCATGAACTAAGACTTAATTCCATCAAACAAAACATGGATATAACAATGACCCACTTTAATATCCATATAAGCCATAAGACCATAGGAGACTAATGGATCAACCTAAAGAGGATCCAATGAGATATTGAATATCTCATGGATCTCATGACCCACTTTCATTATCTTAGGGCCTAAGATAAGGGTAGATAGGTCAATTAGGGATGGTGGGAGCATGGTTTGTATGACCTAGGAGTAGTAAACATGTACACAAAAAATGGCATCGTTTGGTGCATTCATTTTATCAAAGATTGAAAAGGATTTTTGGCTTAAAAATGCAAATCAGCCCAGGCCAACACTCAATGAAGATGGAACGGCACTCACTATTCACAGCAACTGAGCACCTTAATTTCATTTCATGTCATTTAATTAAATAAATGTAATTAAGGAAATGCCTCCATTTGGATTCAATAAAAATATCTAAAAATCAAAATCCTTAAGGAAAAAAAGTCAACTCTCCCTCCGAAGGCAAAATTTCCAATTTCTCAATGTTCCTTTCATTTAAAAATTCTTAAAAATCATTTCTAGCATAAGGGAGACCCAATGAACAATTACCGGGAGTTTTCATCTTAAAATTCAGAAATTTTACGATTGACCCCCTTTTGACCCGTTGATTTTTCACTGGGTCAACAGTTGACTTTTTCGGGGTTCATGCTAAATTTTTCTGTTTTTCAAAATGGTTTTAAGATGCTTCAAGGACAATGCCGTGTTTGTATACGTGTTCAAAACTCATAGTCCACAAGGTGATAGGTAAATGAAAATTTTGGTATTTTTGGCTGTAAAGGGCGATTTTGGACCGAGATTCTTCTTGGAACAGAATTATATTGCTTGTAAGAGTCTTGATTCCGGTGAGACATAATCATCATTGATCTCCAGAGATAAATCCCCCTAAGTTTAATAGTTCGGTCAAAATTGGGGTGCCTACAGTTTGCCCCTCTTCGGCATAGCTTGTGAAGCAACGCGTATCACAAGTGAATGTCGAAACCTGTGTGAAGACAAGCCTTTGACTAGGCTATTGAACTTAGGTAAAAACAAAATGCGTTGCAAAAACATTTACGAAGAAGGTCGGTGCTGGTCGTGCTCAACGGTGAACTGCCTACGTATCCTTGGAGGAATTAGACCAGGACGTAGTTCGGGCAAGGGACAACTCCTAAGCACAAATAATCACACATATGAACACACCTATCCTATCGTGATGCACGTGCTCATGGAATAACGACTGTCAATGCAATGTCATGCTTCATGCTATGTAGATGCAAAGATCCAAGATCATGCTCTTCTTAGTGATATAAATGCATTCTATGCCTTACACCGATATGAATTTCCTCAAACTAGATGACTTCAACAAGGATTTCCCTCAATCTAGAGGACTTCAATGGATTTGCCTAATCTAGAGGACTTCCACAGAGATTTGCCTCAATCTAGAGGACTTCAATAGGGATTTGCCTCAATCTAGAGGGCTTCAACAGGGATTTACCTCAATTTAGAGGACTTCAGCAAAGATTGCCATCGAGGACTAATATCGACCAAAAAGATGCTGCCATCGAGGACTAACCCCAGTTCAAAACATTGCCATTGAGGACTAGTATTAGATGCCATAGAGGACTAACACAAATGATGCTGCTACAGAAGACTAATGCTTATATAAAGAAGTTACCATTGAGGACTAACACAAATTATGCTGCCATTGAGGACTAATGCAAGGTTGCCATTGAGGACTAATACCGATGATGCTGCCATTGAGGACTAACGCAAGGTTGCCATTGAGGACTAACACCGATAATACTGCCATTGAGGACTAATGCAAGGTTAACATTGAGGACTAAAACTGATAATGCTTCCATTGAGGACTAATGAAAGATTGCCATTGAGGACTAACACCGATAATGCTGCCATTGAGGACTAACGCAAGGTTGCCATTGAGGACTAACACCGCTAATGCTACTATTGAGGACTAATGCAAGGTTGCCATTGAGGACTAACACCGATAATGCTGCCATTGAGGACTAACACCAATAATGCTGCCGTTGAGGACTAACGCAAGGTTGCCATTGAGGACTAACACCGATAATACTGCCGTTGAGGACTAACGCAAGGTTTCCATTGAGGACTAACACCGATAATGCTGCCATTGAGGACTAACACAAGGTTGCCATTGAGGACTAACACCGATAATGCTGCCATTGAGGACTAACACCGATAATGCTGCCATTGAGGACTAACGCAAGATTACCATTGAGGACTAATGCTTAGAGAAGCTACCATTGAGGACTAATGCTTAGAGAAGCTGTCATTGAGGACTAAAGCTTAGAGAAGCTGCCATTGAGGACTAATGCTTAGAGAAGCTGCCATTGAGGACTAATGCTTAGAGAAGCTGCCATTGAGGACTAACACTTAGAGAAGCTTCCATTGAGGACTAACGCTTTGAGAAGCTGCCATTGAGAACTAAAGCTTAGAGAAGCTGCCATTGAGGACTAATGCTTAGAGAAGCTGCCATTGAGGACTAACACTTATGAAGAGAAGATGCCATTGATGACTAATCAACATGGTAAGATATTGCTCAATAGCCACTCAGGGGCTTACAAGCAAGAACGATAGTCAATAGCCTTTCAAGGACTTATGTTGCGAAAGTGACAATTAACAGCCCTTTGAGGGACTTATGTTGCAAAAATAGAGACCAACAGCCTTGCATTACAAGGACTTATGTTGTGAAAGTAGAGATCAATAGCGTCGTAAGGACTTATGTTTCAAAAGCAGAGATCAAACAACCCTTTTAGGGACTTATGTTGCAAAAGTAGAGATCAACAGCCTCGCAAGGACTTATGTTGCAGAAGCGACAATCAACAGCCCTTTTGGGGACTTATGTTGCGAAAGCAACAATTAAGAGCCCTTTAGGGGACTTATGTTGCAAAAACGAAGATCAACAGCCTCGCAAGGACTTATGTCAATTTAATTAAAAAAGAATGAGAGTCAATCAGACTCAAATCAATTCAATTCAGTTCAATTTCTTAAATCGGGAGTCAATCAGACTCAAAATCAACCTATTTTCTAAACGAGACTCAAAGAATTTGAACGGAGCTGATAGAAATAATCATTTCCTGCATTTACAGACCTTTCAAAGAAATATATTGATTCTGTCAAAAGAGGGAAGTCATCTTGGCCCCTAGTCTTGGACTCTTCTTATATTGCCACTTTATGCTGTGATAGTGTTCGAAACCTCTGCTCGTACAGCTCTTGGGATGCTCATCACGACTTTTCAAATCTTTATTCATCATCTTAAACCCACACATTTGAGACCATTTATTGACTCATCAAAGGAGGAAAGACATTGACAAAGCCGGTTACTCAAGATGGCTGACTCAAACTCTACAAGCATTATGAATGAATGTGCTTTCATTGTGAATAATGTATCATCTCACCTTTCATTTATTCATCATCTAGCAATGGTAGTGCTTTGCTGATAAATCTAAGCTTTGAAAACATCCTCTTTTTGATTTAGCGAATTCTTTGCCTATCTAGAGTCTGCTTCAAATTAGTGCTTTAGCTTATAAAATGAAAGGCACTCTATTTCAATCATTTCAAAACAAACTCAATTACTTGAGAACTTGCCTCTGGCATAGAGGGCTTTTGGCAAACAAAGTTTGCCCCTAGTCTTAAGGGCAAATAGGCTCATCCAAGGGTTTTGAGAACATGATGGTATAGGATGCATGTAGTGCATTTACTCCCAACCTAGAGGTAATCATCATGAATGTGGTGGGCTGAAGCGGGAAACCCAATGCTGATGGGCAAACTTTGTCTGTCCCTGGTTTGGCACTACATACATGGCTCTAGGAAAACACAAGTTTGTCCCTAGTCTGAAGGAAGGAAACCAAAGGCGCAAAGGGTGATGCTTTTGGTTTAGGAATGGTTATATACCGAAAACCTTGGAAGGTTCGTCTACTTATTCCCAAGTGGGAATCAGGTCCAAAGTAGTTTGCTTGAGGTTTGAAAGAGAAATATCACGTGGTGTAACAATGTTTGTGACCGAACCGCACTGGTTGCCTACGTATTCCCAAGTGGGAATCAGGTCAAAACGTAGTTCATCGACTCTGGAGGTCTTGAAAGAATAAGGCTTCAAGAATTATGGGCTTTTCGAGCCATGTTTTCATGTGAGTCTAATGAGTGCTTTTTTTTTCTGGACAGATTTTCTGAAACAGATTCCTTGTGGTAGCTTTTGAACAAAATGATGAGAACATGAACTACTTCTCCCTTTTATGTATTTTTTATTTTCTTCTTTTTTTCCTTTTTCTTTTTTCGATTTTTTGTGGTGGTTGATTCTTTTCACCTTTTCACTAGCCGGTCAATCTTTACAACTCTCATAGAACATCGTATTTTAATCATACTCTACCATACTCATAAAGCAATAGCAGCCCTCCAAATCACTCTTTATTTTTCTCAAAGATATTTTTGCATTGTTTTGGGCCCATTTAGCCATTGAGCTTCTTATAAAATTTTGATACTAATTGATATTTTCAAATCTCTCTTTTCATTTCCAATTTATTTTCTTTGTTGAGAACAACACAAAGCTTTGGGATAATTCATGTACCAATGATGTACTTTCAAGAATTCTCAATCTCATTTATTCTCTGCTTTTTCTTTTCTCTTTCCTTTCTTTTCTCTACCTCACTCTCTCTTATTCTCTTCATGATTTTGACTGTCTAGGATTCGGATTTTGAAATCAACACATATCTTATTTTTGCTCTAACTTTTGCTTAGGCGCCCTTTCGGGTTTTCATCCTAGCGAGCTCCTTCATCCTCTTCTTTTTTCTATTCTTCTTTCCTCTTTTTTTTTCTTTTTTTTGTTGGAGTAAGAAGTTCATTTATTCAGCTACCATCAAGGACCAAATTTATAGTTTTGGACTGGTTAGGCTCATTTTTTAGGCCTGTCATTTAAGAAAAAGGGATAGTGAGCAAGCTTCAAGAAGTTCCAAGTTCATCTTTTTAAGATTGAGCAAGAACATCTTTAAATTCTTAAAGTTAAGCTAATCAATTCTCTACTCCTCTTTGGATTTGGCACAAAATTTACTTTGATCACTTGGGGATCCTTTTCAATGCAAAGATTTATTAACAAAGTATTTTCCATGATCGTTTGAAAAAGTGATTTTTTTTGGCTTAATGATCCATATTCACGACTTAGCACACTAAATCAAGCAAAATGAGACTTTATTCAACTAGGATAGAAGGAGGATTACATCATTCGACTCGATAAAAGACTTGAAAAAAAAAACTCGATAACCGACTGACTCAAAGACTTGACTGGACTTGACACTTGACTCCTACTTGACATGACTCAATTACCGGACTAGACTTGGTCTCAACTGGAGTGTCATAGACGATTTTCAAATTGTTAGATTTCCAAGAGCATCCACATTTGCTTTAGCACCAGCAGTTCAAAACACTATCACTTCACTATCATCATTTGAACCTCTTGGTCCGTCTTTCCCCAATAGCATGTGTGCAGAAATATCATCCACGTCCATGGCCCAATTTTTAGCGGGACAATATTCATCTGACTCATACCAAATGCTATCAATGCCTTTTCCACATTTGTTGATTGGGCCAGGGCCAGTTGGTTGTTGCGCACTCATGGATGCATCAAATCCTTTGAGGGTGCTCGGTGATGGCTGGGATTGAGAGGTCGGAGAATAAAGAGCTTGCAAGTCATGATCATTATGGCAAAGGTCACTCAGTGGATTTGGCAAAGGATTGATGATTTTTTGATCAATGAGATCCTGGATCTCATGGCGGAGTCTCGAGCAAGAATCGGTATTGTGGCCTTGAGTCTGGTGATAGGCGCAGTACAAGGATAGGTCATATTTGTGAGGTAAGGGGTTTGATGGTGGCCTTGGGTCCAGGGGATTGAGGTGACTACTCTTGATGAGGTGACCAAGGGCCATGGATAATGTCATGCCAAGGTTGGTGAATATTCTTTATTTGCCGGCTCGGCTTAATTTCAGATTCGACTTTGAACTTGAGTTTGATTTTGGGTTGAGATGTGGGCTTGGAATAACTCTTTTGTTCATTGGGATTGGGCATGGATATGGGCTTTGGTGAATGGTTGAGCTTGGGTATGGACTTTGGGGATAGGTTGGATTTGGACATGGGCTTTGGTGATTGGTTGGGTTTGGATGTGGATTTTAGTGCTCGGCCGGGTGATCCATTATTCCCTTCTCCAATTTGTTGATCACTACCTCATTCAAACCCACTTGCTTTTTGAGTAACTGATAGAGCTCAAGTGTTACCCTCTCTAATTGATTCACCCTTAAGTTCTGTTGCTCAATAGTGGCTTGCAGCTTGTTCATTCTCTCTTCCAAAGTTCTTAAGGCCATTGGCGGATCAATCTCAAGATGATGGTCCATGTTCTCATAAAATCAAGAAGACGAATCCAAAAAGATTAGAAGTGTCCTCACTAGGAGATCTGGTTGTTCCACTCTTTCTACAGGTCCACGACATGAAAAGGCCCACATACAAAATTGATTTTCAAGAGGCAAGGAATTTTGAGGAACTATTGGATTACTTTGATCTTGACTGGAAAGAGGATGGTATAAGTTTGCATTCTATATGCATGCACCACACACTTGGCACACAGATGAAATGCAAGTGTGTGTGTGCCTACTCTAAATGCCAAAGAAAATAAAATCCTAATCCTAACACACAAACATATAAGCATATAAAATCTTCACCCATGTCAAGTGCGCCAATTCCTCTTTTCATTGTGATCCTCGTTACCCTTTCGAAGGTTGGATATTCCTTCGGGAAGTATATCTTGGATGATAAAATCTTTTGAAACCGATTCACATGAATTCTTTTGAGAACGAGGATGTTAAACATTCCTCAACCAAGATGATTGGATTGAAATTTTACTTTGAAATTCATTTGAAAAGCATTTCTTTAGACGATGAGATTTCTCAAAACAATTCTCAAGATCTTTGGAATTTTCATTTGAAGATGATCATGTGGAAGTATACTTTAACAAAGATTAGTTTGGAGCTTCAATCAAAAAGTGAACTCCAAAGATTTTTTGAAAGAGCGATTGAAAACTTTGGAATAAAGATGGCAAAAGTCCATTTGCTTTCAAAGATGGATTTAAAATTCTCTGGGTAGGAGGATCACATGATCGGATTATTGCCATACTCTTCATGAATTTGGATACATATAAGGTCAACGATGCTTGGCTAAACATGATATAAGAGATGTTAATCTTATAATCAAGATTCGACATGTTCTCAAATGTCATAGGACATGAAGAGAATTTCTCAAAAGTGACTAAGAGGTTACACATCTTTCATCAAGCAAGCATCGTCATCATCTCAATTAATCCCTTTCGGGCATACAAAATTCCCTAGCACGTAATCCTAATCAAGAATTAATTTCAAAAGATTGAAAGGTTCTATAGAAGCTATCATGCAAAGGCCGGGTTTTGGTCAAATAAGGGACCCTTGACACACACCCAATAGGATGCTTCATATACCAACACGTGGTATAAGATTAAGGGTGATCACACAGTCCCATGATGGCTTGACCGATCGGGTTACCCCGAGCCTCCAAGGTCATAATTCCGTGCAATCGACTGGCGAGAAATGCAAGTGCAATGCAACGGGCGCACAAAAATTAATTAATTCGATTAAAAGGATGCTTTCAAGTCTAATCCTCGAGTGAACCCAAAATTAGAAATTATGGTCTGCGAAACCAGAGATTTTGGGTTCGATCCCCAGCAGAGTCGCCAGATTGTGGATAACGACATTTTGGCCCACTTTCAATTTTAAAACAATTTCTTTCAAATTCAAATTCAAATACGAGTCGCCACTTAATTTTAACGGGAAATTAAGAAACCATTTTGAAAGCAAACTGATTTTTTGCGAAACCAAAGATAATCTGGGTCCGGGGATTATGGAATGAAAGGGGAAGGAGCCCGGTGGACTAAAATACCCCCTTTCATTCTATCTCATGATAGGCCTCTACTCATCATCCTTTGTAATCGAATTATTAATCTAAGCATGCCCTCAACTAATATATATATATATATAAATAATACATTACACAAGCATGTTGAAAGGGGTGCAAAATTGCTGAAGACAAAATATCATTCATAAGCCACGTAATTCAAATAGCAAGCAATATGATATGCAAATAGGGAACTAGAAAACATATCCAAGATCCAGTCGTGAAATAGAAACATGCAACACATACATATAAAATAAAACCTAAGAAAAGGTCTTTAACACATATAAACACATAAGGCAAGAACCTAGGCTAATGTGTCTCACATGAGGTTTAAAATCAATGAAGTAAATCAAACTAGAGAAGGAGTTGAGAAATTGAACCTCAAATATGCTACAAAATAAAGATTATTACACATGCCTTGATCAAAGATATCAAATAATCAACCCTATGCTTCTAGCTTTAATCTATCAAGCATGGAAGGAATTGACAAAATTATGAATTCCTTTTGATTAGTTAGAGCCATAGCACCTCTATAGATATACAAACCTCAACTAGGAGCCAATGTAATGTCTATATAGGGGTTCTATAATCCCAACACGATCATAAGGAACCCATGTTTATGTTCAATTAGGTTCAACTAAGTCTAATTTTATCCAAGAACTAGTTCTAATCATAAGCATCAATATACATGAATGAATAAATGAATGAATATGAACAAGAAGGAGATATGAATTTATTCAATAATTTGGATAACTTAGCCTCTGGATTTAAGCTAAATTATCATTATTCAAAACATGATTTGGGTCCCAAGGCACTTTGAAAACCATTTAAGTTAAGATCAATGAGATTAGACAAAAACAGTAACTGTTTCTCATGAATTACAGAGAGCAGACCTGACTTTTCAAAGATAGAAAAAACATACTTCCAGCGGTTGGATCTTAATGATTTTTGGATATGATATGCCTCTATGAGTCTAGTGTTTAACCCAAAAAGAAAATCAAGGTTTGAACAGTTCGATCTCTGGGAATAAGGAAAACACTAGACATCACTCAGGAATCTGCAACTCTCTGTCCAGAGATCTTGTACGATTTTCTAAAAATAGTAAACAAATGAGAAACACTTAGATCTTTTTAGGGTACCTTCCTAACACATTAAGATACTTAGAAAAATTTATTAGAGGCCAAGGAAGTTTGGTTAAGGTTCTGATTTATTAATTTTAAAACGGACTTACTGTTTTGGAATTTTGGACAAAGAGTTGCTTGTTTTGAAATCACAAGACCAAACCATCTTAAACATGGAATTTCATCAAAACAAATATCACAGAGGTACATAAATGAGTTATGAACATCCTCCAATTGGTCTCAACCAATTCCAATGAACCATGATTTTATAAAAAAATCTTTGATCATAGTTGGTTTATGGATTCACTGCACCTTTGATGGATTAATGTTCATAGTTTAAATCAAAATTGAACAACACCTAGTTCCTCTCCCAAATACATGGTCCTTGAGGGATATAAACTTGATATATCTTAATCTCTTCTCAAATCAATGGTCCTTGGAGGCTAAGATATGACCCAAAAATCATATGAACCTTCATAAGGTATAGAAATAACTCTATGAGATTCAATTTGAAGGACCTAAGTCATAAACTAAGACTTAATTCCATCAAACAAAACATGGATATAACAATGACCCACTTTAATCTCCATATAAGCCATAAGACCATAGGAGACTAATAGATCAACCTAAAGAGGATCCAATGAGATATTGAAGATCTCATGGATTTCCAAGAGAAAATGGAGACAAAGAGAAGTAAAATCAAAGTCTCCATGAAACCCAAATAACAAATGCTTTCATAACTTGTTTTTGTTTTAAAATCCTAAGCTATTTCTAGATCCAAACTAATGAATGTAACTTATGAAACTTCAATCACAAACTCTATGTGGTGTGTGATGAAATGAGGTGGGAAGAGAGGTTTTGAAAATGTGTAAAAGTCCTAAATCTATGAGTTTGTGATTGAATTATATATAATAACTATAGGAATAAGGATTTAACCTCTAGATCTTCTCAGGATTTGGTTGATTTGGAGAGATCCAAGCTTTACAAGCAATGCTCTTCTTCTTCTTCCTTGAAGCTTCAAGGTTCTTCAATGGAGATTTTAGGAATTGGGTAAATTGGGTAGGATTTCTATGGGGTTTTAGGTTTCTCTATCTATATTTCTCTAAGAACGAATTTCATCTTCTATATTCAGCCTCTCTCTCTAAGATTCAAGTCTTACTCTCAAGATTAAAGTCTACAACCCCTCCAATTGAGAGAAAATGGGGTTTTTTATAGACTTTCATTATCTTAGCGGCTAAGATAAGGGTAGATAGGTCAATTAGGGATGGTGGGAGCATGGTTTGCATGACCTAGGAGTAGTAAACACGTACACAAAAAATGGTATCGTTTGGTGCATTCATTTTATCAAAGATTGAAAAGGATTTTTGGCTTAAAAATGCAAATCAACCCAGGTCGGCACTCAATGAAGATGGAATTGCACTATCTGAGTGCCGAACGGCACTCAGTGAGTGCCGCGCGGCACTCGCTGCATAGCAGTCCAGCACTATGCATTCATTTCATGTTATCTAAGTAAATGTCGTTTCAACTCTCCCTCCGAAGGCAAAATTTCCAATTTCCTGCACAATTCTTCTTAAAGACCTTTCGATTTCTCAATGTTCCTTTCATTTAAAAATTCTTAAAAATCATTTCTAGCATAAGGGAGACCCAATGAACAATTACCGGGACTTTTCATCTTGAAATTCGAAAATTTTACGATTGACCCCCTTTTGACCTGTTGACTTTTTAGTGGGTTAACTGTTGACTTTTTCGGGGTTCATGGTGAATTTTTCTCTTTTTCAAAATGGTTTTACGATGCTCCGAGGACAATACCGTGTTTCTATACGTGTTCAAAATTCATAGTCTACAAGGTGATAGGTGTAGGTAATAGTTGACGATTCATATACTTTGACGATATATATCACCAACGACTCCACGTGTAACAACATCACCACTATGGACTCCACATGGGCTCACCAACACCAAACCGCTAGCCCACCTCAAACGGGCCCACCCGTAAAGCCCACTGCGAAACTCCACAACTAAGAAACTCGCCCCGAGACCCACTTCAGTAAGCCCACTCCAAAGGTCCACTTCGGATGAGCCCACTCCAAAGCCCCCACTACGGTTAACTCCACTCCGAAACCTTATTCTCCAAAGGCCCTAAGCAGCCCACAAAGGAAGAACACTCGAAATATGCACACACTCACCTCTCGGACACCCACCCTTGGTTCGGAAGCAGTACCTAAGGGTGGTCAAGTCCGCTGGGATTTCAGAAACTCATGTTTAGGTGGCTAGAACCCGAAGGCATCTTCCTAACCTGTGCCCCATGGGTAAGGTTAGAGTTGGTCCTAAAGAGAGAGAGAGAGACACGTGACTTTCACACGTGCCTTACCCCAACCAACCCACGACCAATAAGCAAAGATCATTACTACAAAGCTCATCGGAACCTATGACCGTCCGTGCTTAGTCATATCAAGATTGCATAATCGACTGCACCAATAGAAAAATACCTCGGTTCCCTCCCTCGCTGAAGCCATTTGTACGCCTCGACACTTGCCCTCGCTTAACCTCTTGGAGCCAATAGCAAAAGCCTTGGTACCCCCACTCGCTTAAACCTCTGCACCAGTAGCATCCCTTCCCTCTCTTGACCAACTAATGATATCGGTTCACAACCAAACGACAAACATTTCTCTCTCATTTGTCTCCACCAGCTCAATATATGCTTCGTCTACATCCCATTTAATGACCTCAACCACCCTAAACAGAAGCATTTAAGCCATCCACCTACCTTAAACAAACAACCCAGTAAGAGGATGCCAACTCGACCTCGCTCTATCATGTCAAAGCTTTGCAAATACACCACCAGCCTCAAGTATAAATAAGCACCCTCATTTACTACACCCAACAACCCAACTCAACTTAATCCTACACTAGAGTAAAGGATTAGCAGTTATTCTTATTCTCGGCCATTAACAAAACATTCCCATTGCCTCGAGCTCACTTTGACCCTTCGCCTTCACCAATACCTCCGGTTCCCAACATCCTTCGTTTTACTAACATCCTTGGCCCTAAGTATCCTTCGTCTGAACAAGACCCCTCATTTTATTATAGCCTTACTCCATCCTTCATTTTGTTCCAACATTTCCCTATCACCCTACGACAAAATACATACTGCTTTCTCTCTCTCTCTCTCATTTGGGGCAACTTCGGTTCTCATCCGAACCTGAAGTCTCTCCGGATCCATATTATCTTTATTATTATTATTACTATATTTTATATACTCTTACTTATATCTCACATATTGTTCCACCTGTACTAATCCAGGCTTGCGTGTTATATCTCTCTATCTCTCTCACATACACCACAAAAAAGAACTCACACATTTTAGCGACCACAGTGGGAGATATACTCGCAAGAATGGTTAGCGAACGAGAACAACCGCCTCCCGAGAAATCCGGACACCCCAGGAAGTCCAAAGCCCAACCTACCAGGTCGAACGTCAACCCAGTGAGCCTCAATCCAACCCACTCACAGACTCAGGATTCTCAAGAATCCATCGCAGTAAACGTCGAGCTCGACATCTTAAAGTGGTTGGAACAAACAGAAGGACAACAAAAGCATTTCCAAAGACTGGAAGAACAGACCCGCCTCATCATTGAAACCCTGACCACCATGGCTCAGAAAGCAACTCCCCCACCGGCACCAAACGGCACCTCTGGGTTAGACGACGTGGTCAGAACCTCGGTTAACATTTCCGATGTTAACAATCAGCAGAATGCGCAAAAAGGATCGATACCCACCGGTGTCGTCCCTGGGGCAGACAAACAAACCACCACCAGTTTCGTCACCTTGGCCGAGGTGGAATCACTACTAAAGGAAAAAGCTCTATCAACCTCGCATATTCCAGCACTAGACACTCGACGCCCTTATCCGCTAAAATTGGCCAGTCTCCCTTATCCAGAGGGATACAACAATTCACACTTTGCAAGGTACAATGGCAGGCGGGGAAACTCCAAAGAACATGTGGCCAGATTTCTCGACAGTCTCGGTACCTACCGAGAAGACAAAAACTTACGTCTTCGAGAGTTTTCTAAATCCCTGACCGATTGGGCATACACCTGGTATGCCAACCTAGAGCCTGGTTCCGTCAATTCCTGGGCTCAACTGGCCTCAATGTTCCACGCAAAATTCTTCAGCGTGACAGAAAAAGTTACCACCATCTCCCTCTCCCGAGAAGTCCAAGGTGAAAATGAGCACTTGGTTAAATATGTGGACATATTTCGTGATCTCGCCATGGAATGCCACGACAACACCATCGAAGAGGGTCTCATCCAGCTCTGCGTACATGGAATGCTCCGCGACTACAGGATTTACCTCATCAATCACTCGTTCCCAGCATTCTCAGATCTCATGGTTGTTACACGAAACTTAGCAAAAGATGTAAGAATAGCATCGAGGATACACCGAGATACCCGCCCTTTGGCACCCCATCGTTATCCAACCGCTGCTGTAACCGAGGAAAGAAGAAGTGGACGAGACCGAGAATATAATGATAACAAGCGCAGAAGGGACGAAACTTATGCACCAGCTCCATTCCCTTACAGCATGAATGAAGTACATGCCGTACTTAAAAAATGGATAAGAGAAGAAGTAATCACCCTCTGTGCACCCGCAAGACCCCCGATAGAAGGTGATAAGGCCAAATATAATTACTGTGCCTATCACCAGATGGTAAAGCACACCACCAAGGACTGCTGGGCCCTTCGCGGCATCTTCCATAGGAAAATAGCCAACGGAGAACTGGTGACCACTACTCAGCCAGATGCTGCTGACAAAACACCTTGCCAACTTCGAGGACACAATGAAGGAGCTGTTAATATGGTCTCTCTCCACATAGTTTCCCACCACTTGGGAAAAATTGCATCTCCTACCATTGACCTCCCTAGTGTGTTGTCACCTATGGAAATAATGGCTCCTCTCATCGAAGTTATAGATGAAGAAGAAGAAACATCGCTAATCACTAAAAACCCCTCCACCAGTATGGCCATGACAAACCCTTCTGGAAGCACCATAGAATTCATAGCATCAAAAGTCAAGAACCTCACCAAATTCAGATATTTCTTTTATCAGGTTGGATTCTATGAGGAAGCACACCTTGAAGCCACCAAGGCTATCCTACAAGTGGCGAAAACCTACCATCAAGCGTGCGTAGCCACCGGGGGTTCCGTCCGTCGTGCTGCTCTAGAAGCCAAGTCAGCAATCACCTTCATGGATGCAGACATACAGGTCTCACATCCATACAATCGCCCGTTGTACATCTCGGCCACGGTCCACGGAAGGGAGTTTAAGAGAGCATTGCTTGACGAAGGAGCCTCCCTCAACATCATGCCATTGACCACATTCAGGTCCACTGGTATCTCCTATGAGAAACTTATCCCACAGGCTATGGACATTGCAGGGTTCGGCAATGACATGCGTCGAACAATTGGGTCTGTGACTACATCACTTTGCCTTAGAAAATTCCAAGCACCGGCCCGATTCCACGTGATCGATGTGGATACCTCTTATCACCTCCTGATAGGACGTAAATGGATGCACACGTTCGGCATCGTACCATCCACCTACCATCAATGTCTGAAAGGAAAAATGAATACTAGTGAGGGAAGAAAAGTATTCACTGTGGCCGGAACCTTAAAACCATTTGGGAAACACGAGGCTCATATGGCGGAAGCGGAGCTATTCGATGACATTTGTTCCAAAGAAGAGACCACACCACCAGTCTCACCACGCCGCCTTACCATCCCAAAGTGGGAAGACGCCCAGAAAGAAGATTTCTCCCTAAAAGAGAAACAAAAATGTTATCATAGCATTTCCCTAGAGTGCATTCGAGTCAAACTCCCCGACTGACGCTTTGTATACCGCTGCTTATGACGGTGCGTAGGGCCGGGACCAAAATCTGTACCACACGGCCCTGAAGCCCCAGAATGCAATACCATAGAGACACTTAAAGCTACCGAGCTCAGGGTAGCCCCAAAAACATTCCAAGATGGACCACGCACCGCAGGACCAGAAACAGAAGAAATCAATCTCGCACCGAAAGGGAGAACCCCTCGTATCACCTTCATCTCCAAAGCAGCAACCTCGGAGGAACGAGTCATACTGGTTTTCCTTCTCAAGGAATACATCGACGTATTCGCCTGGACGTACGACCAGATGCCAGGACTGGATACGTCCTTAGTAACACACAAGCTCAACGTCAGTATGAACCACCAGCCGGTGAAACAAGCACCTCGGGTGTTTCGACATGAACTAGAACTCTAGATTAAAACCGAGGTGGAAAAACTCCTTCATGCCGGGTTCATTAAGCCCATCAAGCACCCTACTTGGTTGGTAAATGTAGCTGGTAAAAAAGAAGAATGGACAGATCAGAATTTGTGTCGACTTCAGGGTCCTAAACAAAGCATGTCCGAAGGATGAATTCCTTCTTCCAAATGTCGATACTCTAATTGACGCCACATCCGGTCATCAAGACTTCTCCTTCATAGATGGGTTCAACGGTTATAATCAGATCAAGATGGATCCAGGAGAGGCAGAAAAGATAGCCTTTTGTACCCCCTTTGGCAACTTTTACTACACCGTCATACCCTTTAGACTGAAGAACGCATGCGTCGCTTACCAAAGGGCAATGGCGACCATCTTCCATGATATGCTCCACCATAATTTAGAGGATTACGTGGACGATATCGTAGTAAAATCCAGGCAAGGGAAAGGCCATGAAAATGACCTCCGTGCCATTTTTGAATGTTGCAGAAAATTCAAGCTCCGAATAAACCCGCTCAAGTATGCCTTCGGGGTTACGGCGGGAAAATTCCTCGGATTCATAGTCCACCGCCGTGGCATCGACTTGGACCCGACGAAGGCCAAATCAATCATGGACATGCCACCGCCAAATACCCAGAAGCAATTAAAGTAATTCATGGGAAGGGTGTTTTATCTCCGTAGATTCATTCCAGCGTTGTCAGAAATATCTCATCCCCTGGGAGAGCTGTTGAAAGGGAATGCCAAATTTAGATGGGAAGAAGTCCACTAGGAATCTTTCAAAGCTATCAAAAGAACTTTGTCGGCTCCCACTACCATGGTGGCTCCGACATAGGAAAAACCATTGCTCCTCTATCTCACGTCCACACACAAATCTATTGGGGCACTACTTGCCCAGGAGATTGATGGAAAGGAGAAGCCGGTTTACTACATTAGTCGGGTGGTCCGTGATGCTGAGATAAGATATACTCCCATCGAGCGCCATTGTCTTGCACTCACCTTCGCAGCTCAAAAATTCAGGCACTACTTTCTCAGTCACATCGTGCACTTGGTTACGAGGTGTGACCCATTACGATATCTCCTATCTAAGCCTGTTCTCTCGGGACGGATGGCGAGATGGCTCCTTCTCTTGGCCGAATTTAATATAACTTGCGTAACGCCAAAAGTAATCAAGAGTTAGGCACTGGCGGATCTACTAGCCCAATTCCCCAGTGGAGAATTTGAACCGCCTTGGGAAACACTTTCGGGAGAAGAACTCGATTGCATAATGGCAATCGAAGACCTTGGGGAATGGGCCCTCAACTTTGACAGATCCTCCACATCACTAGGAGGAGGAGCAGGAATCAACCTGATATCCCACTTTGATTGTTCCAAGCTCCATTTATCCTATAAGCATGACTTCAAATGCTCAAATAACGAGTCAGAGTATGAGGCGCTAATATTAGGACTCCTGGCGGCCACTAATATGGGTGTGTCACCCGCTTGTGCATCAAGGGTGACTCCAATCTTGTTGTCAAACAAACCTTAGGGGAATTCGCAATCAGAGAGCCGGCTTTGGCAGAATACAGAACCATAGCTCAAAGGCTATTGGATAAATTTGAGACCATTCGGAGAGAGCATGCGCCAAGATCGGACAATCGCTTCCCAGATGCTTTGGCAATGACACGACTGGAATTGTGTGATCTCTTAAGAGTACATCCAAGCGTAGACGGTCGCGTCAAGTAATAACCGGTAAGATCGAGACGTATTCCCAAGGTACAAAAATGGGGGATAGAATCCTAGATTCAATCCTAAAGAAAGTAAAAGATGATTACTTTAAAGTAGAGGTTCTAACGATCCTACTGATTGCAAGATTATAATGACAAGAATGATTAAACAGCAGTTAAATTAAAAAGAATTAATGTGATCTTTTAAATATGAAAGGAAGTGTTGGGAATATCTGAGTCTGCATTGCACCAACTACTACCATGACTTGACATGAACGCACAACTGAGGTTTCTTCCTTTTAGTATTCCTTATTTCACAAACAGATTAAGTGAAGTAAGTATAGATACTAAGGATGTTACTTTAACAAAACTAGTAGTCCAATTACTTCTCTTACTTATGAAGAACAGAAATAATAACTAATTAAAACCATGAACTATAACTAACAAATCGAATATGGGATATTCGATGTGTTCGTGTAGACACCCCATTTTGTCGGCTATCAGATTTAGCAGACCCATAGCTTTGGTGGTTCACAATGATTGAAAAGACTCAAAAGGACTCCTAGAAATTGGTTCTATTTCTTAAAATGCTCAGAATGACCAAAATGCCACTGAAAGCCCAAAAGATCCCAGATTTGGACCAAAAGTTCTAGAAACATGCTACGTCATAAGAAAAATGAAAAAATGAGTTTTTAAGTAAAATCGGATGAAATCGTCATCTCCCAGATACCCCTGGAAGACCCGAAAGTTTTCCGTTGACCGGTTTGACCAAGGTTTGACCATGCTGGACCAAGGTTTGACCAAGTTTGATCGAAATCGTCCAAATTCGCCAGAATCATTCTAGATCATGTGGAAAGTATTAAAATGAGTTTAAAAGAAAATCGAGCGAAAACGTCAGCTCCTGGGAGCTCCCAGAGGTTTCCAGAACTTCCCGGGAATCCCAGGTTTGACCAGTTTGACCAAAATTTGACTTTAGAACCGGAGCACCGTATCATTTTTCAAAAAAAATTTCATGGATACTAGAGGTCAATAGCTTTCCAACGGTATATCGCACATAATTTTCAGATTTAAAACGAGTTTATTATGAATTTCCAAAGGTGAAAAAGGCGATCAAATCGGCTTTTATCGCAAATACCGCAAAACTTTTCAAAGTGACTTATCTCCGAACTATTTTTTTTATGTAAAATAGACTCCATTACCTTTCCAACAGTATATCACAAACTCAATTTGGAGTTCGTATGCATTTTCTATGAATTTCGGACGAAATAGGGCCTTTTTGTGAATACCGGAACCTCTGGGGCCTAAACGTAAATTTCTGGGCGTCTGAAGAGCAGTGCCGCCGCGGCACTCAACCCTCGCAGAGTCTATTTTTGTAATTTTTTTGGGGGTCCAATTTGATTAATTGAAAGCCAAAACGACATAGTTTTGTGTTCACAGTTGTTTGGGACCAATGGGAGGTACTTCTAAAATCCCAAAACCACCCCGAAATTGGCCTATATAAACCCCCATTGCTCTTCATTTTGGAGGTGGGCCAAGTGCAAAGCTTGAAAAGTTGTAGAGAAGAAGAGAGATAGAGATAGGTTTAGAAGAGAGAAAGGGAGCTTCTCCCATTGATTTTCCATAAGAAAGTGAGTTTTAATTTTGTTTTCTTCCACTATCCTTCTATATACTTCACATTCAAAGTCCACTCCACCCTCATTCTTGAGCATTCATGAGATAGGAAGCTACTTCCATCTCCAAATGTCAAAATCTATGAGTGAAACACCAAGCTACAAGTCCAAAATCACATTGATTATCATCTATTGATTGCTATTTACTTGCTTGTTTATATATGTGTTCATCTCTTCTTCCCTCATTTCTTTTTTATTTTCTTTATTTACTTACTAGTTCATCATCATCTAGATGATGACATGAAGTTTGAGGTGAGTGAATCTTTATGGATAGTAGCTCTTAACCTCAAAAACATGTTTGATAGATGATGATTATAACTTCAATACCTCCAAGGTATCCTTGAAGTTATGTTCAAATAAAATGAATCCCTCCACTAATATTGGGGGTTCTTGATGATGAGTTTGATGTTGATATTCCAAGAAGTTATAATCTCTCTTTGATGTTGAAAATATACTTTCAAAACCTCTATTTCAAAACCCCTCTTAAAACCCCTCATTTTGATCTCAAGAAAGAAAACTCTAGTTTTCCCCAAAATCTTCAAAACAGTGAGTCAAAACAGTGAGAGATCTGAGTTCAAAGATTTCTCTAGAACTCAATACTCAATGTATAGATGCAAGACCACTTGGAAAGTCTTTCTAACTCATTAGAGAACACCCATGATTTTTGGTTTGACTTGAAAATACTTGAAAATAGTCCATTTGGACCCAAACAATCCCTCCAGATATTCTGTTTTTGCTGTCACAGCAGCTTGGTCTACTTTCAACTTGTTTTAAAGAAATCTTTTCCAAAATGTGTGGTCTCAAATTATTTTTCTCTTGAACTTAAATGTCTTAGGGAACTTTCTGTATAAAATGGGCCTCTAGATCTTTTGTTTTCATTTTCTAAGATATTTCAAATTTTCAGTCGATAGTACGGACTTTGTTTCTGAGTGACCTCTATTGTTTATATGATTTCTCTCAATCTGTAATAGTTATTAAATATTGGCTTTTGGTTTGTGTTCTAGACATAATAATAAAGATCTCCATAAAAAATCATGCATTGAAAACATTCCTAACCCTCTTTTCAATTTTCAAAAGATCATGTTACTGTTTTGTCCACTATTCACAGCAAGCACATTTTAACTTTCATTCTTTGATTTGATGCTTACATGCACTCCCAAGTTAGCTCATGTCTTAGGAAGTAGTTCATACTAGGTTTGTTTTGTGTGATCTTTCACTTTGCATTGTGTGATACTTGGCTTAGATCTTATGAATGATATCTTATCTTTAGATCTTCCATTTCAAATTTTCTTATGTGATGTAATATACTATCATATTAATTGTCGAACCATACATAGTATAAGATGATTATTTGGATGCTAATTGAGGCCCATCGAAAGACGGGGCGAGTTGAGGGTGTTTTAGTCGCGACAAAAGGCTCCTTCCTCTCTCGTACCAAAACCCCGAGCCAAGTTCTTTGGTTATGAAGGGCCGGTGCCCTTTATCCGTTTGGGTGAGTCAAAATTAGGTTTCTTGGTTTCTTAAAGACTAAGTGGCGACTCTGTATCTGTTTTCAACAGACCGTTTTCTTTCTTTGATCCAAATCAAATTTCAAACGAAAACAAACAAAAGTGGTGGAATCCCAGGTGTCCACAATCTGGCGACTCTGCTGGGGATATTTTTTTATTTTCAAAACAAAATAATACAGAGGTTTGACTCATAAGAAGCATCCTTAAAATCATCTTTTTACTGTGTTTGGTTCACCGCATTGCACTTCTGCATTTCCCCTCCAACTGTGTTTGAAACGCGGCGCTGACATTGTTTAGGTCTTGCTGTGCCAGGGCACAAGTCACCATTGATACTGTACCTTCCAAGGTATATCAAAAAGAGTAAAAACCTCCGTACTGGCTCTCCGATGGTATATTGGAACTCTCGTCAACGGACCCTCTTTGACTAAATCTAGCCTTTGCATATAGATTCCTGTAAAACCTTTCATAGGACTGTCCATTTATCTTTTCAAATAGGACAATGTGATATAACTGCTGTATGCTCTGGCGGGATAACCTGCGCGGTGTAGACGCTTATGTGGCATAGAATAGAACCTCTTTCTTATGATTTCCAAGGCAATCACTCACATGTGATCACATTGAGTTGACTTGCCTAGGCACCATGATAAGGATGTCTGCTCCATGCTCACAAAGATATACACCGCAAACCTTGTTTGTTGGTCCTGAGACATATGAAAACTTGCTAGACAGTATGATCACCATCATCACCTATTCCCGTCGTATATCCCTATTTCTTCCAGAAACTCTACCCAACTCATCAGGATATCCCTGTTTCTCCTAGAAACTCTGTCTGAATCACCCAGATTTTCTAGAAATCCCTATTTCTCCCCAGATTACCCAGAAATCTCAATTTCTTTCTGAAACTCCGTTATACTTATGTCCCCCCAGATATTCTTGCTTCCCCCAGAATACCCAGAAACCTCAATTTTTCTTAGAAACTCTGATATGCTGGTTTCTCCCAGAAACTCAGTCCGACTTACCCAATTATACCTGTTCTCCTAGAAGCTCTGTCTAAATCTCTCAGATTACCCAAAAATCTCAATTTCTCCCAGAAACTCCGGTATACTTGTTTCTCCCAGAAACCCTGTCCAACTTACCCAAATTTTCATGTTTTCCCATAAGCTCTATCCAAATCTCCAAGATTTCCTAAAAATTCCAACAACTCCATCCAAACTTCCCAAAAATGCCTAGATGTACCAATTTCTCCCAAAAATTCTGATTTCCCAATTTCTCCTAGAAGCTCAGTCTAAATCAACCAGAAATCCCTATTTTTCCTAGAAACTCAAATGACTTCTAAAAATTTCTCTGAATCTTCCAAATCCCTATTTCTCCCAGAAACCCTGTCCAAAATTCCTGAAGTATCCCGAAAATCCCTGTTATCCCTTGGTGATCACACTGGAAATTAAGGTTAGAACACTCTGTATGGCTAGGGCCTTATTTGTTTAGCTGCCATCTGTTAGGAATAGGAGCATCATATAGATTAGGACTTACATCTGCATGCTTTCCTCGTATGCATGCACCATTCCTATCAGTCTACACGCACTATCTCAGTCTGTCTTACACAAGTTAGTCCACGTCTGTTAACATCACTGTCATTGTCTATCTAAAGTCGTCACTATCAGAATTTGATACACCTCTCCTCTCGAATCTGTAGGTCAGTATAGATTCCCGAAGTCAGCAACTGGGATCCTCATCCTGAGTCAGAAGTTCGAACAGTCGTTTGGTCAAGATCTGCCCCCAAGTTACTTCAGCATGAATCAAGAAGAATTAGAAAATAAGGTCACTGTGTTGGGAACAACCATAAGCCAGCAATCTGATCACCTGGCCCAAGTTTTGAGTTTCATGGAAAAACTGAAACAACAGCAGCCACAGTACCCACCTGGGTTCCCACCACAACCAGGGTTCATACCACCACCTTGGACCGCATCCCGAGAATAATGGGGAAGAAGACTAGTTTCAAGGGGTCCCGCCGCTTGCATACGAGAAGAAGCTCCAGGAAAAAATGGACAAAGTTGACAAGCTTGAAAGTGTGTTGAGGAAGAGCAAAGGGGTTGATGATTACATGTTAGACCTGGAAGGCCTCTTTGAGCCCATCAAGCTAAGGCTGCCCGAGAACTTCGAAATACCTAAAATTGACCGTTTTGATGGAATAGGGAATCCAAAAAGTCACATCAAGTTGTGCATGAGCATCTTCCAATCGATGGGCTGCACTCATGAGCATATTGCGATGTTGTTCCCGCCAACCCTTAAGAATGCCGAACTATCCTGGTTCCTAACCCTTGAAGCCTCCAAGACCCGAGTCTGGGAAGACATTGCTAGAACTTTTATTGATCACTACTCTTACAACCAAGAGTTTGATATCACCATTCGGGATCTAGAGACTACCAGGCAGAACTTCAATGAGTCCTTCACTGCATTCTTGAGCAGATGGAGGAATAAAGTGGCTCAAATGTTCCACAGACCTGTTGAGAAAGAGCAAGTACGTATGCTGGTCAAGAACATGCAACCAGTATATCATGACAAGCTATTCTACCAACCCATCTCCACATTCGAAGAGCTATTTGAAATAGGCACCAGAATAGAGGATGCCATCAGAGAAGGAAAGTTCAAAAAGGATGAACCCCAACACCAGTCCAAGAGACCTAACTACTCCCTGGACTACCCGGATATCAATGCACTTAGCAACCAATCAATGGCCTACGCCCTTTGTCCATACCATTCCATTCTGCCAAATCGCCCAAAAGGCCCTCGCGAATTCTCCAAACTTGATGTTCCTCTTTCCATAGCCTTGGACCACCTACTCAAAAAGGGCACCTGCAGCTCCTCCCTCATAAGCCACTACCAGATCCTATACCCTCCCACTACAACATGATCCTATGATGTGGTTATCACCAAAATCTAGGCCATACCACCAATCAGTGCATTCGCCTCCGTCATGACATTCAGAACCTTATAGAAGATGTCCCCTATCCTAATCCCATCCACTATCTTGGCTTGGACCAACCGATCGAACGATCCCTTTCGTCGATGCTAATGAATGTTGAAGCTACGCAGTAAAGTGATGGTGTTTGGAACTTCTGCTAAAACAAATAGAATAAGAATAATAAATGGGTTGCGAAGACACTCCATTTGAGACCGGGTCCAGTCAAGTTGAGTCTGTTCTATGTTTCGAGTCCATTTCAATTCTAGTCTTGTGATCGAGTCTGTCTGTCATCAAGTTGTTAATAAGTCTGTAAACCTTCTCTATTTATGGAATGAAATCTCATTTTGCTTAATCTGATGTGCCTAGCCATGAATGCATGAATCACTAAATTGAAGTGTCACTTTTCAAATTACCATGGATATTACTCTGCTAATAATTTTTCTACAACAAAACAAAAAAGAATTCTGAAAGGTTAAAGTCAATTTCACGTTGACACTGATGAAGAGCTGAGAATTGAATAGTCTTACTTTAAGAATTTAAAGATGCTCTTGTCTTAATCTTGAAAAGACATACTTGAAACTGACTTGGGGCTTGCCCAACACCCTTTTTCTACCATTTCGAAGCCTTAAACCCAATCCAATTGGGAGCCACGTAATCTGTCCGATTGAAAGCAATGCAAACTTAGCCCTTGATGATAGCCAAACATTTCAGTGAGTTTCATCTCCACTTTAAAAAAAACAAAAAAAAAAAAAAAGAAAAAGAAAAGAAAAGAAAAGAAAAAGCTCGCTAGGTTGAAAACCCGAAAGGGCACCTAGGCAAAAGTTAGAGCTGAAAAAGGTGTTGATTTCCAAAATCTGACCCTAGCCAGTCAAAATGTTGGAGAAAATTTTGATGAAACAAATGAGAGAATCATATTCTTTGAGATATATCTTAAGAACGTGCCAAGATCACATTTCAAAAGGCACGGAATGACCACAAATAAATTCCGAGAGCTGACATGCACATTCTGGAATTCTGAGATTGCGATTGAAAGATCTCACAAGAATCGACTACATTAAAAAGCAAAATTGACTGGCTAGGCGAAAGTGAAAAGGATCAATCCTCAAAACAAAACAAAAGAAAAAGAAAAAGAAAAGAAAGGGAGATTGAAACTGAATCCTTTTATTCAAAGCTACCACAAGTGGCTCAAGTTTGAACTTCTTTGACGATTGGTTTGAAAAACCCTCATACCTCAAACCCGTTATTTCAAGCCTTGCCTTGAACTATGCTCGATCTGATTCCTACTCGGGGATACGTAGGCAACCGCATTGGTTTGGTCGACACCATCATAATCAACCCCCCCTTCTTTCAAGACTTTGGCCCAAACTACGTTGGACCTGATCCCCGCTAGGGGGTATGTAGGTAGACTTTCAAAAAGAAAAGAAGGATGGCTCGCTAGGTTGAAAATCCGAAAGGACGCCTAGGCAAAAATTAGAGTTAAATCCAAGGTGAGCAATAACAAAAGAGAGAAAAGAGCTTGCTAGGTCGTCTCACTGGTGCCAAGGCAAAAGTTATGAGCATTTGAGAGATTAAAGTCACGGTCCATGCCTCAAGCCAGAAAATCACCTTCCATACTAGGGGCAAACTTCGGCTACCCGCCTCGTTTGCCTGAATTTTACTATCTACCCTTCATACAAGGGGCAAACTTTGGTCACCTACCTCGTTTGCCCAAAACCTCCAATAAACCATCATCCAAACTAGGGGCAAACTTCGGTCACCCACCTCGTTTGCTTATGAATCCCACTTTGTACACCTCAAACTAGGGGCAAACTCCGTTTACCTAACACAATCCCTTCACACCGAGGGTGAGTTTTCAAGTTAGCAAGTTGTTTTGAAAATTTTGAAATAGAGCATCTTTTACTCTAAAAGCTAAGGCACTAATTCAAAGCACTTCCTGGGAGAAGTAGAAAATTGACTAGATCACTAGGGAGGAATTTTCAAAAATTAGATTTTTCAGCAAAGTGCTACCATGTTAAGATGAGGGGTGAACACCAATAGAGAAATGGTACATCGTTTATGACAAAAGCACATCAAGTTTTGACAAGACGAGCTTGTTTCATTTTGGTGTCAAATGTGTCGTCCTCATGCGGTAATGTCTGTAAAGTTTTTGAGTCTGTTGTAGTCTCAAATGTGTAAGTCAACAGTGACTAATAAAATTTTCAAATCAAGTTATAAAGAGCATGCCAATACAAGTAGGAGTACCAAACACCATTACTGCACTGGTTTAGGCGTCAGCATGAGAAGCGTCCAAAGTTAGGGCAAATGCGAATTTCATCCCTTTCCAAACCATCGAAAGTTGACCATCATCTCCTTACAACATAAGTCCATGAGTAGCTGTTGATCTTCCTTCATGCAACATAAGTCCATGAGTGGCTGTTGATCACCTTCCCTCGTCCATGCAACATAAGTCCATGAGTGGCTGTTGATTTTCCTTCATCTCCAAACAACATAAGTCCATGAGTGGCTGTTGATTGATCTTGGATTGGGCACTGCAAAGATTTGGATCAGCCGCGAGAGATTTAGAGATAGATCCCGGTTCTGGGCCAGCAAGATTTGATCAACTATGAGGGATTCGAATTTGAATCCTGGTTCCCGGTTAAGAGAAGTAGTTGAAGAGTGATCCCAAAAAGAGTCGCTTCATCCCCAGTAGATTCAGTTTAATCCCCAACAGGCATATCGATTTGTACATCGTCAATTCAATCATGAAAGTCACAATAGTTCACTGTCGGCTCGTCATCTCCATTAGTACATCGTCAGTTCAATCCACGACAGTCACAGTAGTTCACTGTCGACTCATCATATCGATTCGTACATCGTCAGTTCAATCCATGACAGCCACAGTAGTTCACTGTTGGCTCATCATCTCGATTCGTACATCGGCAGTTCAATCTTGACAGTCACAGTAGTTCACTGTCGCCTCATCATCTCGATTCATACATCAGCAGTTCAATCATGACAGTTACAATAGTTCACTGTCGACTCGTCATCTCGATTCGTACATTGGCAGTTCAATCTTGATAGTCACAGTAGTTCACTGTCAATATGTCATCTTGATTCGTACATCGTCAGTTCAATCCATGACAGTCACAGTAGTTCACTGTCGACTCGTCGTCTCGATTCGTACATCATCAGTTCAATCCATGACAGTCACAGTAGTTCACTGTCGACTCGTCAACTCGATTCGTACATCGTCAGTGCAATCCATGACAGTCACAGTAGTTCATTGTCGACTCGTCATCATCAGTCCAATCCATGACAGTCACAGTAGTTCGCTGTTGACTCGTCACCTTAATTAGTGCATGGTCAGTTCTTCTGATCAAGGTTAATCCAACCGTTGGTCCAACCCATGACAGTCACATAGTTCACTGACTACTCGTCATCTCGATTCGTGCATCATCAGTATGTTGTGTCCATCGTTCTCATTCAAAATCTTGGGCTTCCATTTCCATTAATGGTGCTTCCGTGTCCGTCGCTTGACTTCTCTGGTTTTCATCAATTGAATTCTTAGGGTTTCTGTGTCCAGGATTTCCATGTCCATCGATTATCTGTCAAACTTCATCTTTGATTAACGTCCTCAGGGACCCCACATCTGACTACATTCGCTTGCAAAGCACACTTCCCAAATTCCAGAAGTTTGCCCCTAGACCCAGAGTCTTCTAAACCTTGGTGTCCCTATTCGGGTCAATAACTGAATCACAGTTAGAAACACTAGCACGACACAAGTCCACTCAGAGTGGTACACCCCACGCACCAGCTCATACTAGGATCAGAACACCAGGCATGATAGGACTCATGACACAATTCATATCACATCCATGCATTGCATATCATCCTCGTAGCATAGCATCTGCCTGTCTCGTTGTGCATGTGTGATTTACTCCTTTGTGCCCTGAACTATGTCCTGGTCTGATTCCCCTTGGGATACGTAGATAGCTCACGCAGAGCACGACCAGCACTAGCCTCAGCATCATTGCATCTTTTGCAACACTTTTCATCCTAAATCTATAGCCTCCAAAAAGACCTGTCTCTTCAAAGCTTTGGCACTCGCTTGCGACATACGTTACCTCTCAAGTTCATGCCAAAGAGGGGCAAACCGTAGACACCCCATTTTTTCGGCTATAAGATTTAGTAGACCCATAGCTTGGTGGTTCACAATGATCGAAAAGACTCAAAAGGACTCCTGGAAGTAGTTTCTATTTCTCAAAATGCTCAAAATGACCAAAATGCCCCTGAAAGCCCAAAAGCTCCCAAATTTGGACCAAAAGTTCTGGAAACATGCTACATCGTAAGAAAAATGATAAAATGAGTTTTTAAGTAAAATTGGATGAAATTGTCAGCTCCCAGAGACCCCTGGAAGACCCGAAAGTTCCCAGAAAGTCCCCGTTGACCGGTTTGACCATGTTGGACCAAGGTATGACCAAGTTTGAACAAGTTTGACCGAAATTGTCCAAATTCGCCAGAATCATTCTAGATCATGTGGAAAGTATTAAAATGAGTTTTAAAAGAAAATCGAGCGAAAAAGTCAGCTCCTGGGAGCTCCCAGAGGTTTCCAGAACTTCCCGGGAATCCCAGGTTTGACCAGTTTGACCAAAATCTGACTTTAGAACCGGAGCACCGTATCATTTTTCAAACATTTTTTATGGATACTAGAGGTCAATAGCTTTCCAATGGTATATCGCACATAAGTTTCGGATTTAAAACGAGTTTATTATGAATTTCCAAAGGCGAAAAAGGCGATCAAATCGGCTTTTATCACAAATACCGCAAAAATTTTCAAAGTGACTTATCTCCGAACTATTTTTATGTAAAATAGACTCCATTACCTTTCTAACGGTATATCACAATCTCAATTTGGAGTTCGTATGCGTTTTCTGTGAATTTCGGACGAAATAGGGCCTTTTCGCGAATATCGGAACCTCTGGGGGCCTAAAAGTAAATTTTTGGGAGTTTGAAGAGCAGTGCCGCCCCGGCACTGGCCCACTGCCGCCGCGGCACTGGCCCAGTGCTGCTGCGGCACTCAACCCTTGTAGAGTTTATTTTTGTAATTTTTTGGGGGTCCAATTTGATTAATTGAAAGCCAAAACGACATAGTTTTGTGTTCACAGTTGTTTGGGACCAATGTGAGTACTTCTAAAATCCCAAAACCACCCCAAATTGGCCTATTTAAACCCCCATTGCTCTTCATTTTGGAGGGGGGCCAAGTGCAAAGAATGAAAAGTTATAGAAGAGAAGAGAGATAGAGATAGGTTTAGAAGATAGAAAGGGAGCTTCTTCCATTGATTTTCCATAAGAAAGTTAGTTTTAATCTTGTTTTCTTCCACTATCCTTATATATACTTCACATTCAAAGTCCACTCCAACCCTCATTCTTGAGCATTCATGAGATAGGAAGCTACTTCCATGTCCAAATGTCAAAATCTATGAGTGAAACACCAAGCAACAAGTCCAAAATCACATTGATTATCATCTATTGATTGCAATTTACTTGCTTGTTTATATATGTGTTCATCTCTTCTTCCCTCATTTCTTTTTTATTTTCTTTATTTACTTACTAGTTCATCATCATCTAGATGATGACATGAAGTTTGAGGTGAGTGAATCCTTATGGATAGTAGCTCTTAACCTCAAAAACATGTTTGATAGATGATGATTATAACTTCAATACCTCCAAGGTATCCTTGAAGTTATGTTCAAATAAAATAAATCTCTCCAATAATATTGGGGGTTCTTGATGATGAGTTTGATGTTGATATTCCAAGAGGTTATAATCTCTATTTGATGATGAAAATATACTTTCAAAACCTCTATTTCAATACCCTCTTAAAACCCCTCATTTTGATCTCAAGAAAGAAAACTCTAGTTTTCCCCAAAATCTTCAAAACAGTGAGTCAAAACAGTGAGAGATCTGAGTTCAAAGATTTCTATAGAATTCAATACTCAATGTATAGATGCAAGACCACTTGCAAAGTCTTTCTAACTCATTAGAGAACACCCACGATTTTTGGTTTGATTTGAAAATACTTGAAAATGGTCCATTTGGGCCCAAACATTCCCTCCAGATATTCTGTTTTTGCTATCACAGCAGCTTGGTCTACTTTCAACTTGTTTTAAAGAAAACTTTTTCAAAACGTGTGGTCTCAAATTATTTTTCCCTTGAACTTAAATGTCTTAGGGAACTTTCTGTATAAAATGGGCCTCTAGATCTTTTGTTTTCAATTTCTAAGATATTTCAAATTTTTAGTCGACAGTACGAACTCTGTTTCTAAGTGACCTCTATTGTTTATATGATTTCTCTCAATCTGTAATAGTTATTAAATATTGGATTTTTGGGTTGTGTTCTAGACACAATAATAAAGAACGCCATAAAAAATCATGCATTGAAAACATTCCTAACCCCTCTTTTCAATTTTCAAAAGATCATGTTACTGTTCTGTCCACTATTCACAGCATGCACATTTTAACTTTCATTCTTTGATTTGATGCTTACATGCACTCCCAAATTAGCTCATGTATTAGGAAGTAGTTCATACTACATTTGTACATATCCCATGATGATTTCATTCATTCATTCATGCACATTCTAGACTTCTAAGTCATTCTAGGAATCCATGAACACAAAGCACACTACAACCTTGGAACATTTTAGATACATACATTGCATCCATGCAAGATTTGGGGCTTTTGTGACTCCTAATCTAAGAACATTATAAGGAATGATCATGATCACACGTTCATGCTTCCCCTCGATCTAATCCTCCTTTCTCATCCGCCCCGGGGATTGAGAGATCTTCTTTTCTCAAAGAATAACATGCATCATACTAGCTTGCTAAGCATATTTTGATTTCTTTGATTATTTGTTTCAAGAACAATTCACGTCCCCCTTTAGATTAGGAAGTCTTGATTACTTGATACGTGATTAGACGATTTTTCCTAGGTTTGTTTTGTGTGATCTTTCACTTTGCATTGTGTGATACTTGGCTTAGATCTTATGAATGATATCTTATCTTTAGATCTTCTATTTCAAATTTTCTTATGTGATGTAATATACTATCATATTAAACCATACATAGTATAAGATGATTATTTGGATGCTAATTGAGGCTCGTCGAAAGATGGGGCGAGTTGAGGGTGTTTTAGTCGCGACAAAAGGCTCCTTCCTCTCTCGTACCAAAACCCCAAGCCAAGTTCTTTGGTTATGAAGGCCCGGTGCCCTTTATCCGTTTGGGTGAGTCAAAATTAGGTTTCTTGGTTCCTTAAAGACCAAGTGGAGACTCTGTATATGTTTTCAACAGATCATTTTCTTTCTTTGATCCAAATCAAATTTCAAACAAAAACAAACAAAAGTGATGGAATCTCGCGTGTTCACAGTTCGTCATAAGAGATCATTGAATTAATCAATCACAAGGGCTTGTATTTCAAGATCAATTTGCAAACTTGAACTTAAAGGATCAATCTGGACTTGGTTTTTGAAATAGAAGTCATTGGAATACTTATAGGATTATGCCCGAGCCATGAGCATACCAATTGATTGCTATTAATGGCAATCGATTGGTATGTCATGACTCCCAATCGATTGGCATAAGTACCAATCAATTGGCTTGGAATCTATGGCAATCGATTGGTTGACTGTTTCCAATCGATTGCCACTGATTCTCAATCAGAATCATGGCAGTGGCTGGGAAAAATGTTTCTTCACATTATTCCCAGCCAGAACTCGAAGCTAGGATATTTAGGATTGCATGGATATGGGTAACTTGAAAAATGGAATCAAACATTGACATTAATTAAACCTATGAACTAGAAATTTCAAAATCAAGCTAAGGCTATAATAATGTTTACAATCAAACCAATTCTAAAGCAACAAAATAAAGAGGAATAAACCTGACTTAAAACTGAATTCGAAATGAAATTTCTCCAATTTAAATCTTGTCTCAATCCAAAAACAAAATGAAAAATCCTACAAAAACAACGCACAATGAGCCAACCCCATCTCTCTACATTTCTCCTCTATTTATAAGTAACAAATGCGAGTTGAAAGTGTCCAGGTTCACAATGTAACGGCTGGTCGTCGTCATTAACTCTGATTGCTGAGAATTTGCTCCATTAAAGAATTTTGACTTCTAGGTTTTACCAATCGATTGGTAACTGATTCCAATCGATTGGTTTGAAGGCAATCGATTGCTATAACAGCAATCGATTGGTTTTCTAGTAATCGATGGCTATCATGGCAATCGATTGGTACTTGGAACTCTATTTTGTCTTGGCCTCATTGCTAAGAGTTATCTCTTTTAATCTTGTTATTCATTTCAATTTCAGGACCTGCATTCAAAGAACCAAACACAACAATATACCATGGAAAGCATATCATTGTGTAGAGAGATGAATTAAGACACAAATGCAGGTAAAACTAGAGATAGGAGGCTAGGTTCAACCAATTTTCCTCTCTATTGGGTCAATATTTTTACAAATATCAGCCCTCATCACAACCCCCAACTAGCATATTGCTAGTCTCTAGCAATGAAGCGGAATTAGATCAAGCTAAGACAACAAATACCAACGTTACAATTTTTATTGAATGAAAATAAAAAGAATAATCCTAACTCACTTTCGCAGGAATCGCGGTTGCATTTAGCATTTGCAACAAGCCTGTGAACCCTTAGGTTTACCCTAATGGACGAGTTGTGTCTCGTGAGGGTTTCAGAGAATTTACCCACAAAATTCGAGTGTCAAGCTTTCTAAACTCATCAAAGAACTTTAACATATCCTTTATGCTAAAAATTCTACTTAACAAGGACATAAATTCCTTTATCATGCTATGGAAATAAACAACATGTTACAAAGTAACTATTCAAGTTAAAATTTACATCCACAGCCTTTATATATCCTTATGTGTATGTAGAGTTAACAACTACAATGAAATCATTATCTCAAAATTATTTGGATTGACATGTTCAAGATTTCATAGTTTCAACTCAAATCTCACACGGTTTTACGCTCAAGAAAAAAAATCACTCTGAAACTGGCGTAACAATTATGCACTCATAGTATGAAGCTCAAAAGAGTTAATGTAGAGGCAATCAAGAATGCTTACATACTAGACACTGAAGAACGTTTATTTTGAGCTGCATGAGTCTCATGAATGGAATACCAATTACTACAGGAGCGATCTACTGTGGAGAAACTCATTTCATACTCGAGATTTATTAGAATTATTTAGAAACCTTAGGACTTATGACAGAAATAGGAAAAAGGTGAAGATGGTGAAATGTGATAATAGGTTCAAACATGTGACATGGTAGTATCAAACTTCACTACACCTTCTTATTTATAATCTCCAATTTCTTTTATTTCTTCATTTCTACCGATTTTTTTTTTTGGGATTTAGCGTTACTTCTTCTTTTCATCCTTTGGCTTTTCACACAACACTGTCACATGCTCGAAAATATGATTTTAGGTAGAGGCATCGATTTGTGATAGGTAAGTGGGAATTTAGACTTTCTTGGGTAACAAGGTGGGAAAACGATGGCCTAAGTCATCTTCTAAACACTTTAACTTATCTTGAATATTTCCTGAGTTTTAAATTAGTAGATCCTGAACGTTCTCCTGTAGCATCAGCCAAATGAAACAAAAATGAGACTCTCCAACCAGATAATAATGCATTTTGAGAAATGACACGAGTTTTTATGACTGATTCTCAGAATAAAAGAATAGCTCGAATCTCACTTGGGTTTAAAGTTTTACTATTAATCCAATCACATAACAATCATATTTCACTCCAATTAAAAGAATTCAATCGTGATTGTTAACTCATGCATATATTTTCAGGATATATTCTTGCCATAGACGTAAAACTAGATTAACAGCCAAGTAACATGTAATCAAGATCCATAATACAACAAGAAAGACATGATTGCATCATTGCACAATGATATTAGCTAGGAGAAACGAGGTTTTAAAAGTTAGAAGCTTGACAACATTTTTTTTTTATTTTTTTTTAATTTTTTAAATTTTTTTTTTTGAAATATATGAAAAAGAAAACAAAACAAAAAGAACAAAACAAGTAAACTTGGAGATTCTAAAATTAGACAGGTGTGTGTTTTTTTTTTTTTTTTTTTAATTTCGGAATACACAGGTGGATATATCCATATATCTATTCCCTACCCCCAACTGAAATCGACATTGTCCCCAATGGAAGGATTTCAAGTAAAAGAAGATATCACCTGATTCTCTCGTTTCAGTACATCTCTGGGAATTCACCTGTTTTAATATAACAATCTCCACAAACAACCAAGATCAAATATATCATGGATAACAGATAGAATATAGACAATAAAAACACAATCCATGAGTAACAGCACTATCTATATAGTCATATCCACAAGTCCGATCAAAATGTCCACAAAATATACACAATCATAGACCCAAAAGTATTTATCCAATCCAAAATAGCCACAAAAACAAATAAAATGATACAAGAGAGATCACAAGATATGAAATAACAAAACACTCTCTTGCTCACCAAAACTCCATCCTAAGGCTCAATGTCATGAACTGGAGTATCTGGTCCCTCACTGCCACCCTCAACAGCCGTCTCAATCTGGACGACAGCTGCCGGGTCACTCTCAGCCGGCGGGGGAGCAGCAGCTGGAGGCTGTGGCGGTGGAGGTGTCTCCGAAAAAATGTATGCTAAAGTGAGTGCTGTAGTGGTCGATGGAACTATCGGTTGAGGTGGCATAGATGCAGAACGTAAAGATTGCTCTATCGCCAACAGCATCAGCATCTGCCCAACCTGACTGCCCAGCTGATCAAGTCTAGAATTAACATAATCACGATCAGAGGCCATCTGAGCAGCCATCAACTCCTGCTAATCCGTGAGCTCTCGAATCATCCCATGCAACTGCACCCTCGCTTCTCTCTCCTCAACAAGAAAATCATAAATGGTCTGAAAAGACACAGGAGCAGATGTGGAGGCTGAAGGGGGCTCGCGTCTTCTCAACTCGTACTGACCCTCAGCCGCTGTCGGCGTCCCTGGGTCCTTCTCTTCTTCCTCAACTACAGTTGTATCCTGACCCTCAGCCTCAGGCGTCTCTGGGTCCTCATCTTCTGACTCTGATGTCTCCTCTCCTCTTTTCCTTTTCTTTCTCTCACCCGGCTTCTTTCCACTACTCTCTCCCACTATTCCTTTCCCTTTTGATGATTTTTTGAATTGTGCAGCTAACCTTCTAGCTGCTGACTCACCAAACACTCCAATCTTTGATTGTTGGAGTGTTTCTCCTACAGGAATTACCAATCCATCCTCCTCACAGGCTCTAAGAATTACCCAGGCACCCTTTAGGTGCTGGCTTTTACTGGTATGCCGCGTAGGCTCAACAAAGAATTCAATGAAGAGACGAGCCAAGCAGATAGGGAGACCAGTCCCTATGGCATAAAGTACCTGTGTATACCATCCAGCCAACTCTGATTTATACATCGTAGGAAGTATACAACTACAGAGCGCTAGATGTAGGAGGTGGTAGTCCATGGTCAAACTATGATCATCAAAAGCTTTCACTCATGTCCACTTCTTCACCTTACCCCCAGAAATTTCAGTAGCGATCACATCAAAAGAAGGGAAGGGTCTGTCTGCATGAATAGGATATAAATGGTCTACAACCTCAGCAATGCCTAAAGCTCTGGCTACAGAAACTGGGCTAAAATCAATCTAGCGGCCCTGAACACATGAATAGTAGGTATAAGGAATACCCGGTGCCTGAACCATGCTTGCACACGCCGCTCGGATCCAAGAAGCATAAACTCTCCTATGAGTTATGATAAGTGGGAGCCAACTTGGGTAAGCGCGCAGACGGGTGAGATAAAATGGTAATTTGTCATCACTCCAACGATTCTCAAGTTGTCTCTCCACCATAACCTCTCGGGTTCTAAAATATTTAGTAAACCAAGTATTTTCCTTATCGTTCCTGAACCCATGAGCGAGAGGTGGATCTGGAATGATGATAGAAGTGGACTTGTCAGGGTGGGGAGCACTACCTTTAGACTTTAGAGCCATATTAGCTAAAAAAAGAACAAGAATAGAGAGTTTAGAAAGGAAAAAGAATGCACTGCACCTCTGTTTATGCCAATCGATTGGCAAAAATTGGCAATCGATTGCCATCCAACCCCAATCGATTGGGCCCTGATGGCAATCGATTGCCCTCAGCGATTGTGGGGGGCTGACCACAACAAGGTCTCACGTCCCCCCAATTAGTTTTATTGGTCTAAGGACCAAGAGGGGCCCCCTCTTATGTTTTGATCATGGTTAGGGCATGGAAATGGAAGTGGGTTTTCTAAATTACCTCAATCAAAACTCTGGCAATGGAACGGGGTGGACAATTACTCCTCTGCGATGTAGAAAGTTGAATTGGTAATGGATGATAGTGGTGATGATGAATGGTGCTCGCAGAATGAGCCCTTAAATCCTCTCTCGTGGCTTCGTAGTGGCAGAGATGATGGGAATGGCGATAAGGATGATGGTGGAGGATGTGATGATGAAGGTGATGATGAATAATGGAGATGAGGAGAGTGAATGGGTGGGTTTTCTTCCTCTCACCCAAAATTGCCCAGAGTCTCTCTCTCTCTCTCTCTCTCTCTCTCTCTCTTGGTTTGAAACAAAATGAGAGAGAGGGAGTAGAACAATCATCAACGCCTGAGAAAGATGACAATCGATTGCCATAGTTGGCATTCGATTGGGATTAAAGAGCAATGGATTGGTGATAAATTCCAATCGATTGGTATCCAAAGATCATAGCATCAAAAGAAAGGTTCATTAGATCACCCCCAACTGTTTAAGAATGTACTATCAAGATATAAGGCAAGAATTCAAGCATCCCAAACAGGGAAAATACCCACCAAACACAAGTAGGAAGAATTTATTCCAAAAATCATCAATTTTATTGCTCAAATTGGATTATTATCATCCAAAGATACAAGATCTTGGTTGGAAGCAAACAAACAGACAAAAAGAAAACCAGAAACAAAATTCTGTCTTATTTGGTCATTACAGGAATTAAGCAAAATCAGTTCTATTCAGATTCTAGGAAAGAAAGGTCTTCTCCTTCAGCAAAATCCACAAAGTACTCCACTAAAGATCTTTCAAAATCTCTCGAACTGTGCACAGTAGATCCCAGGTATTCATATCAGCGATTACAACATTGGGGGAATCTGGGCACGAGCTGGATAGTGGAGTGAGAATTGATCTTTCTTGTTTCATTTGTTCTGGGGTTCCTGGAGAGCGAACCCCATGGTAAAGCAAATGTGGTAGGAAGTGCAGTGGATTCATCCAATGAAAGGCAAATAGACAGAATAAAAATTGAGAAACAAAGAATCACAAAAAGACAAAGAAAACTATTATACAACAAACAAGCTTCTCAATTGTTTTAAGAAGAATAATCAGGATCATCCAAAGGTTCGAATTTCTCCAAAAATGGCTTTAAACGTTGCCCATTAACTTTGAACGTATTCCCATTTTTGGGGTTCACAATTTCCACAACCCCGTGAGGGAACACTTCTTTGACAACAAAAGGTCCAATCTACCTCGATCTCAATTTACCAGGAAAAGATGAAGCTTCGAATCATAAAGTAACACTTTCTGCCCTGGTTCGAGTTTCTTTTTCAGGATCGATCCATCATGCTTTGCTTTCAATTTTGATTTGCATGTTCGAGCACGATCGTATGCATCATTCTTGATTTCCTCCAGTTCATTGAGTTGGAGCTTTCTCAGTGCACCACTTTCATGAATATCAAAATTTAGTAATCGGGTAGCCCAATATGCCTTATGCTCCAGTTCTACAGGTAAATGGCAATCTTTTCCATAAATCAGCGATAGGGTGACATTCCAAGGTTCGTCTTATATGCCGTTCTGTATGCCCACAACGCATCAGTTAAGTGTGACGACCAATCCTTTCTATTGATATTAACAGTCTTCTCCAGGATATGTTTTATTTCCATATTAGCTAGCTCTGCCTGTCCATTCAACTGTGGGTGATATGATAAAGCAATCTTGTGGTTAACTCCATATTTCTTCATCAATGCTTCGAAGGCTTATTACAAAAATGGGTTCCACGATCGCTAATCATGGCCTTTGGTGTTCCGAATCTTGAAAGGATATTCTCTTTTAAGAAAGAGATCACTGTTCTATGATTAATTTTCCTTGTCGGAATGGCCTCAACCCACTTAGACACATACTCAACTGCCAAAAGGATATATTCGTAGTGAGAGGATGGCGGGAAAGGTCCCATGAAATCAATACCCCAGCAATTGAAAATCTCAATAGTGATGATCGGGGTCATTGGCATTTCATTTCTTTTGGATAAGCACCCTAACATTTGGCATCTAGCATATGCTCTACAGAATGCATAAGAGTCTTTGAAAATTGTTGGCCAGTAGAAACCACTGCTAAACACCTTTTGAGCAGTTTTTTGGGCCGAGAAATGACCACCACAAGCCTCCGAGTGGCAGGATGTTAGAATTTGAGAGATATCTTCCTCAGGGACGCATCGCCTAATTACTTGATCTGCACAGTACTTAAACAAGTATGGATCATCAAAGTAAAACCATTTTGCGATGGATAGAAATCTTTTTCTATCAGGGGTGGACCAATGGGGTGGGGTCTCTCCTGTTGCCAAATAGTTGACAATATCTGCATACCAGGGCAAGGTAGTTGCAGCAAATAATTGTTCATCTGGGAAAGATTCACGAATCGGGGTAGATTGTGATGAATTGTCCTTGAAAGTTAACCGGGAAAGATGATCAGCTACAACATTCTCCATCCCCTTTTTATCTTTGATAACCAACTCAAGTTCTTGGAGCAAGATAATCCAGCGTATTAAGCGCTGTTTGGTATCCTTTTTAGATAGCAGATACTTCAACACTGCATGTTCAGTGAAGCAAACGATTTGCGAGCCAACAAGATACTGCCTGAACTTTTCCACTGCGAATACAATTGCTAGCAACTCCTTTTCGGTAGTGGAGTAATTTCATTGAGCTCCATCCAGGGTTTTACTAGCATAGTAGATTACAGTAGGCTTTTTGTCCTTCCTTTGTCCTAATACAGCTCCAATCGCTGTCACTTGTATCACACATTAGCTCAAAAGGAACACTCAAATCTGGAGATTGCATTATCAGAGCTATCGTGAGATGATGTTTGAGTTTATCAAAGGATTCCTGGCATTTGTTGTTCCATTCAAATGGTTGGTCCTTTGCTAAGAGTTGACACAACGGTCTAGATATAGCACTGAAATCCTTAATAAACCTTCGGTAAAAACCGGCATGACCTAAAAATGATCGAATGTCTTTCACTGTAGTAGGAGCAGGGAGATTAGAGATTATATCAATCTTTGCCTTATCTACCTGTATTCCCTTAGCAGAAACTATATGCCCCAATACAATTCCTTTTGTCACCATGAAGTGACATTTTTCCCAATTGAGGACCAAGTTTCTATCCTCACATCTTTTCAGAACTTTCTGGAGATTTTCTAAACAATCATCAAAACAACTTCCAAATACAGAGAAATCATCCATCAAAACTTCCATGATCTTTTCAACCATATCGCTAAATATGCTCAGCATGCTTGCAGGTGCATTGCATAAGCCAAATTGCATCCGATGATATGTGAATGTTCCAAACGGACAGGTGAACGTGGTTTTTTCTTGATCAACGGGATCAATTTTAATTTGGTTATAACCACTATAACCGTCCAAGAAGCAGTACATTGGTGACCCGCTACTCTTTCGAGCATTTGATCCATGAAAGGCAATGGGAAATGATCCTTTCGAGTCACTGCGTTCAATTTCCTGTAATCAATACACATGCGCCAACTTGCGATCACACATGTTGGTACAATTTTACCATCCTTATTTTGCACCACTGTAATGCCGGCTTTCTTCGGCATTACTTGAGTTGGACTTACCCAAGGACTATCCAAAATTGGATAAATAACCCCAACATCCAGCAATTTTAGAACTTCCTTCTTTACTACCTCTTGCAGGTTTGGATTTAGACACCTTTGCATTTGGCGACATGGTTTGGCGCCTTCCTCTAGGTAAATCCTGTTGGTGCATATGGATGGACTAATTCCTCTCAAATCAGCAATAGTTCATCCTAACGCACTCCTGTGTTGCTTGAGTAACTTGATCAGTTTACCTTCCTGTTCTTGATTTAAAACAGATGAAATTATCACAGAAAAGGTCTTCTCTTCTCCTAGAAACACATATTTCAATTCTTTTGGGAGCTCCTTCAACTCTAAATCTGAAAATTGCAGGTTTGACGGCACAGCCAACTTAGTCTTTGGCGGTAATTGTTCATATTGGGCCGTCCACATTGCCTTTGCAACTTACTCTTCTACAACTTCTAATACAGCACACATTTGGTTAATTTCTTCATCTTGTGGAGTATATCTGTCCAATTCCTAACATGAGTTAGTCATAATGGACTCCATGGGATTAGAGTGAGCAGTTGAATCGAAGTAATCTTGGATTATCGACTCTACCTAATTCACTTCCTCTTCCTCATCATCAAAATCTTCAATTTTGGGATTTGAAAAGATTTTGATATTCAATGTCATGTTCCCGAAAACTATGGTCATCACTCCACTCCTTACCTTGATTGTTGCATCGATCGTTGCAAGGAAAGGACGTCCAAAGATCACTGGAATCTGCGATTTGGCATTATATACAGGTTCGGTGTCTAAAACGACAAAGTCGACAGGAAAGACAAAAGTGTCAATCTGGACTAAAATGTCCTCCAAAACTCCTTGCGGATATTTAATAGATCGATCTGCGAGTTGGAGAGTAATGTGAGTGGGCTTAAGTTCTCCCAATCCTAACTGCTGGTAAACAGTGTAAGGTAGAAGATTAACACTCGAACCTAAGTCAAGCAGAGCGTTGTTCACTTTCCTTTGACCGATTATGCAAGAGACCGTTGGTGTGCCCGGATCCTTGTATTTAGGAGGCAAATCATGTTTTACAATTGCACTTGCTTGGCATGCCAAATAAGAGCTCTTTTTAATACTTTGCCTCCTCTTAACAATGCACAAGTCTTTCAAGAACTTGGCATAGGAAGGCACTTGTTTAATCGCGTCAAGGAGTAGCAGACTAATCTTCACTTGCTTGAATAATTCCAAAAAACTCCTGACTTTTGGTTTCTTGTTTAGGTTTTAAGCTTTGGGGATATGGAACTGGAAAAGGGCATTTGGGTGCTTCCTCAAGGAGAGGTTCTTTGCTGGGCCTTCTCTTTACTTCAGTATCCTCGGGAACTGTTATTCTGGGCTCAACAATTTCACCCTCTTTCTCTTCTTCCACCAATTTTTCTTCTTTCTCCAACTCTTCCTCATCTTCTACTACAGGGTGTGGGGGAAGAGATGCTTTTTCAATCTCTTTTCCACTTCTCAACATAGTCACAGCCTTAGCCTCCTCGTGTTATCCTAAAATCGAGGCTTGGCCTTTAGGATTTGGCTCTTGTTATGCTGGGAACATACTCCGTTCTCTATCCCCTTGTTGAGCGGCTAACCTCTCTACACTTGTGTTGAGTTTAATCATTAACTGCATCATCTGCTATATTGTGAGTGTATTAGGATCCTCTTGTGCCTTCTTATGAGGTGGCACATAAGTGTTGGATGAAGGTTGGTTGTTGCTCCCCTGATTGTAGTTGGATTGAGGTGAGTGATTTTGTTGATACTTATTCTAGTGGTACCCTTGATTTTGTTGATAGGTAGGAGGAGGTTGGTAACCCTGTTGGCATCCTTAGTTTTGAGGTCGGTATTGATTTCCTTTGTTCGACTGCCACTGTTGAGGTGGGTTTACTGTGGCAGCATTGTTTCTATGGTTGAAACCAGGATGACTCCACCTATCATTTGGGTTGAAACGACCAGGGGCATTTACAGCGTGCACTTCTACTGGACTCTGTTCATGATAAACATGGTATATTTGACAATGTTGAAAGGTATGCCCCATTTGTAGACAACTAGAACATGATTCTTCGGAAGTAAATTGTATCACTTGGTCCTTCTTTGCTTCCAATGCCTCCAATTTACGAGACAGTTGCTCGTATTTCTCCATTAAACTATCTTCTGCTTTCAACTGATAAATACTCTTACGACTTGAACTCGAACTAGTTTGAGTTCTTGTCACTTGAGTTTCCCACTCTGGAGAATGTTCGGCTAACCATTCAAAATGAGCTTCGGCCTAAGCTGCATTCTTGCTCATGAACTCACCGTCACTCGTAGTTTCCACAAGTTTTTCCGATTTTGGACAAAGGCCATCATAGAAGAAGCTTATTGTTCACCACTTCTCGAAACCATGATGTGGACAGAGCATTAACAAATCCTTGAATCACTCCCATGCTTCAGTGAATGTTTCTTCCTCTTTTTGATTATACATCTTGATTTGTCTTAAGATATCAGTCGTTAACCGATTAGGGAAGAACTTCTTGAGGAAGGCTTTATGAATTGCTGGCCATGTCAAAATAGAGTTTGGTTTTAGCGACAATAACCATGACTTCACTTTGTCCTTCAAGGTGAAAGGAAAAAGCTTTAGTCAGATTTTATCACTTAGGCAAGTTTGATCTGTGAACGTGCCACAAACATCTTCAAAATCTCGAATATACAAGTATGCCTTCTCCTTTTCCATTCCATGAAATGTGGGTAATAGTTGGATCATTCCATTACGAAAATGGAATGTACCCGTGTGGGGAGGGATGCGGATACAGGAAGGTGTGGCAGTTCGATCAGGAGCCAAGAGTTCTCGTAGAGGTCGTTGACCGTCATCGATGAGGTCATGCCTATTTTCTCCTTGTTGGCTCTCCATATCAGACATTGGATTAGAAGTAGATGGAGTAAAAATGGGATTATCAGCACTATTTGTGGAATCTTCAAATAAAATTGTGACGAAAGCTTCAGTGGAGTCAAAGGACATAGAATGACACAAACAACACAGCTTGTGTTCTGAAGAACGAAAGGAAAAAGAAAGATAGAAATGGGATAAGGAAAGATTGGATCAATCTAAAATCCCTGGCCTTCGTTACCGTCCCCGGCAACGGCGCCAAAAACTTGACACGACTGGAATTGTGTGATCTCTTAAGAGTACGTCCAAGCGTAGACAGTCGCGTCGAGTAATAACCGGTAAGACCGAGTCGTATTCCCAAGGGACGAAAATGGGGGATAAAATCCTAGATTCAATCCTAAAGAAAATAAAAGATGATTACTTTAAAGTGGAGGTTCTAACAATCCTACTGATTGCAAGATTATAATGAAAAGAATGATTAAGCAGCAGTTAAATTAAAAAAAAATTAATGTGATCTTTTAAATATGAAAGGAAGTGTTGGGAATATGTGAGTCTGCATTGCACCAACTACGACCATGACTTGACATGAACGCACAACTGAGGTTTCATCCTTTTAGTATTCCTTATTTCGTAAATAGATTAAGTGAAGTAAGTATAGATACTAAGGATGTTACTTTAACAAAACTAGTAGTCCAATTACTTCTCTTACTTATGAAGAACAGAAATAATAACTAATTAAAACCATGAACTATAACTAACAAATCAAATATGGGATATTCGATGTGTTCGTGATAAGAGATCATTGAATTAATCAATCACAAGAGCTTGTATTTCAAGATCAATTTGCAAACTTGAACTTAAAGGATCAATCTGGACTTGGTTTCTGAAATAGAGGTCATTGGAATATTTAAAGGATTCTGCCCGAGCCATGAGCATACCAATCGATTGCTATTAATGGCAATCGATTGGTATGTCATGACTCCCAATCAATTGGCATAAGTACCAATCGATTGGCTTGGAATCTATGGCAATCGATTGGCTGACTGTTTCAATCGATTGCCACTGATTCTCAATCAGAATCATGGCAGTGGCTGGGAATAATGTTTCTTCACATTATTCCCAACCAGAACTCTATGCTAGCATATTTAGGATTGCATGGATATGAGTAACTTGAAAAATGGAATCAAACATTGACATTAATTAAACCAATGAACTAGAAATTTCAAAATCAAGCTAAGGCTATAATAATGTTTACAATCAAACCAATTCTAAAGCAACAAAATAAAGAGGAATAAACCTGACTTGAAACTGAATTCGAAATGAAATTTCTCCAATTTAAATCTTGTCTCAATCCAAAAACAAAATGAAAAATCCTACAAAAACAACGCACAATGAGCCAACCCCATCTCTCTACATTTCTCCTCTATTTATAAGTAACAAATGCGAGTTGAAAGTGTCCAGGTTCACAATGTAATGGCTAGTCGTCGTCATTAACTCTGATTGCTGAGAATCTACTCCATTAAAGAATTTTGACTTCCAGGTTTTACCAATCAATTGGTAACTGATTCCAATCGATTGGTTTGAAGGCAATCGATTGCTATAATGGAAATCGATTGGTTTTCTAGCAATCGATTGCTATCATGGCAATCGATTGGTACTTGGAACTCTATTATGACTTGGCCTCTTTGCTAAGAGTTTTCTCTTTTAATCTTGTTATTCATTTCAACTTCAGGACCTGCATTCAAAGAACCAAACACAATAATATACCATGGAAAACACATCATGGTGTAGAGAGATGAATTAAGACACAAATGCAGGTAAAACTAGAGATAGGAGGCTAGGTTCAACCAATTTTCCTCTCTATCGGGACAATATTTTTACAAATATCAGCCCTCATTAGGCAACCCTTGCTTCAAAAATCGACATACCCGAAGGCTCTACCCATATCGAAATCATCAAAAGAACTCTCCCATGCACCATTTTGGAACTACTCCCCCTTGAGGAAATCAACGACTGGAGAGCACCTATCATCACTCAATTACTAAGTCGTGAAGGAAAAATAGCAGTGTCGGACCTAAAAAGCTTCACCCTTTTATTTTCGTGCTCCCACAGGCGTCTTGGCACGATGCGTAGGGGGAGAAGAGGCAAAACTTTGACTCCACCAGATTCACTAAAATACGTGCATAGACAAGGATATTAGTCTTTATCGGATGATACAGAGAAAGGGGTACTACTGGCCTGAAATGTCTAAAGAGGCCTCCATGCTCCAACGGACTTGCTCGAAATGTTCGAAAGATCCAAGCAAGGAAGAATGCAATTTTATGGCTCAGATATCGAATTGGCACCATACATACATAGATTATTTGAACGAGAACTCTCTCCCCCTTGATAGAGCCGACGCAGCCATAGTAAAGAAGCGGGCCTCAAAATTCTTCATCCACGAGAATCAGCTGTTCCACCATAGCTTCAATGGGGAGCCGCTGCGATGTCTTGCTAGGGGAGAAATTCACCAAGTACTGAGTGAAGCACATGAGTTTAAGCACCAAGGGGGAACAAAATTATATTGTCATCTCTTAGGCCTGGGGTACTACTGGCCAACGATGGAAGAGGATTCAAGAAGGCATGTCAAATGATGCCACCCTTGCCAAATCCACAGAAATCGAATCCATGCACCTGCTGTTGACTTGTGAGCACTATCAACACCATGGCCATTCCACACTTGGGCTCTCGACCTCATAGGGCCAATTTCTCTGGCATCAAAGGGCAATATTTGGATCCTCATGGCCACAGAACTCTATACTAAATGGGTGGAAGCCACACCAATGAGGAAGGTAGTCGGGTCGGCAGTAGCGGCCTTCATCCGAGAACACATTATGTGCCACTTCGGAATCCCCAAAGTGGTCCTATCTGATAACGGAACACAATTCATCAACAAGCATGTGGGACAACTTCTCCTAAACTATGACATCACTCACCATAAGTCCACTCCTTATTATCCCAAAGGTAATTGTCAGGCCGAGGCAACAAATAAAACACTACTGAAAATTTTAAGCAGGACGATGAAGGACTGTCCCAAGACATGGGCCGACCAACTCCCTCTAGCCTTTGGGCCTACAGCACCTCCAAGAGATGACCAACTCAGGCGACTCCTTTCTCTTTGGTCTACGGAGCCGAATCAGTTCTACCCGCAGAGTTGGTGGTTACCTCTGCCCGAATTGCCATGAAAAGTGAGGTTCTACATGACCCCTGCCCGATTATGCTCGAATAAATGGACGAGCATAGGGATAGGGTGCAATCAAACTGCCAAAAATATCAGAAGCAAATTGCACGGGCTTACGATGCCATGGTCCGACCCAGAATTTTTTAAGGAAGGAGATTTAATTTTGAAGGCAGCCAAGCACATCATGCGGGGTATTTCGGCGCCCAAATTCATGCCACAGTGGGAAGGACCCTATGAAGTTAAAGAAGCTAATCCGAGCGGGTACTATCGGATCCAGAAGGTTGGTGAAAAATCCATATCTGGACCAATCAATAGCCAATGGTTAAAGCTATATCATGCATAGGCAGCTTTTTTTTTTTTTAATGTTATCTTTTTCTTTCCAACTCTGCTGTTTTGTCTGCCCTAGAAAAAGTTGTTAGCCGAAAGAACATGTATACCACAACGTTCATGAACAACTTATTATTTTTCAATCCTCAAAGGTACTCTCCCCATATTACTGTATTAAACATAGCACCAAGCTCACAAAAAAGAAAATTACATTTACAAGTTGTAAGGTCAACTCCACCCACCACCCAGATTACCCAAGTAACTCACCACCAAAAAAACTCAACAGTTGTTATTACTCCACAAACAATCCTGCAATCACCAATGTTTCATTAGTAAATTCATCCATAGCAATCCCTGTTCTCGAACGTTGTTCCACTATTTTCGATCTTGCCAGCCTCTCCTCACACACCTTACACTCCTCCTCACCATGATCCACGACCGCCTGAAGTCGCAATGCTCGAGCTTCCTGTTGCGCCGTACGAGGCACTCCCAACCTCCTCCACTGACTCGCAGTAGTCACTAGTTCTACCCGAGCTCTCCAGAAATTCTTACTAACTGCAACAAATTGCCGCTCGTCAAACTGCCTTCTCCGTCTGGCCTCCACAAATTGTCGCAGTAAGACCACCATGTCCAGATGCTCTGTCAGCCACAACAGACGCAGCCCTTGTGTGCTCATAGCATGTATATCACCTCTCACTCGCTGCATATAATCGTAAGTGGCATCCCCCAGGTTAGTCCTAGACATCTCTAAAAGTACGTTACCCAGCATCTTACAAGCTAGTAATCTTTCTTGTTAATCCATATATGTTGAGCCAGTAAAGGTCTGTGGATGGTTTACATATACCTTCTCCAAAAAAGGCACAAATATTTCCCATACGGGAGTACCTCGCCAGCCACCTTGCGTATCTCAAAACGTCTCCGGTAGCCGTGGAAAACTCGGCCCTGAATTGGATGCCCATGATGAACCTGCCATACTTTAGCTTACCTAAAACTCACCTAATGGTATAGTCGCCTCACCAAGAAAGTTATACATACTCCTATATATATACACACTACTTAAAAGCTAACCGTACACTAGCCGGTTGTAACCACATGAGCCTTTCAACAAACTTGTACATGTGCCACTTGTGGGCATATAATAAGCATTTTTTTTCAAGCATACTTGTAAGATCCCGAAATATATATATATATATATATATAAATAAAAAAAACTGAAAAAAAAAATCCCGAAACACCCAAACCTCCGGACCCCCCACCCGTCGGCATTCCCCCCTTCGGAACCCACCTTTGGAAACAAAAAGAAACCGAAACCTTCGGAACCCACCTCTTTTGGTATTTTTGGCTAAAAAGGGCGATTTTGGACCGAGATTCTTCTTAGAATAGAATCAGATTGCTTGTAAGAGTCTTGATTCTGACGAGACATATTCATCATTGATCCCCATAGGTAAATCCCCCTAAGTTTAATAGTTCGGTCAAAATTGGGGTTTCTACACTAGGGTTTTTCAAAGAAGTGCTTGTAAAAAAATTGTTCTCGAATAATGATTGGATGTTCAGATAAAGACCATACTAACCTAGAGGAATCTACCATACAAGGTTTGATGATGCCTTTGCATACACGTCATCATCATCCATATAATCCCTTACGGGCAAACGCAAATAATTTATCACATTGCCCTAATCAAAGATGATAATCAAGATCCTAATTAAAGGGTTCTATTCAAACTATATGCAAAGGCCGGGTTTTAGTCTCATAAAGGGTCCATTAGCAAGCCAAGGGCTCTATATACCGCACTCGGTACAAGGCTAATGGTAACTATATGCTACCAAAGTCTCGTGACAAATGGAGGAAAGGGAGCCCTCCACCCACAAGGCAATGGTCTCAAGTAGTCATGGTGAAAGAACAATGCAAATGCAAATGCAAATGCAGGCAGAAACAACACGCTTATTGAATTAATAACAAGGATATTTATTGGCTCAAGTCAAACCCTCGAAGAACAAGAAACCAATGGTTTCATGTTCAAATCCCCAGCAGAGTCGCCAGATTATGGACTGTGAAATGCAGATGAGGGGGGGTACTGGCATTTTCCTCAATAGTGTCCTGAGACGGATCCAAGGAGCACACTTTAAGGGAACTAAAATTTCCTCATGCGATCCTAGAGACAAAGAGTCGCCACCTAATTCTTATTGGGAATTAGGAAACCCAACTTTGACTCACCCAAAATTGAATAAGGTTGCTCGCCCTTCATTACCAGAAACTAATTGGCCTTGATTCAAATATCCTTGTTCTTAATTCATTATTGATGTTGTTTCCTCAAATGTACTAGATAATACATATGCATGTCAAAAAGGGAATATCTAGTTAAAATCATGTCAAGAGATTAAATCAAGTAGAAATTGGATGCACATGCAATACAAGAGAGATATACTCACAGTGGCTAGTCCCGCTCGAGACCGATGCGAATAAAGGAAATGTGTCATGATATGCAAAAAGGGAACAAGAAGACTTACAATGGGTTGACTCAAGCGGAGTCAAAAAAGCAAAAGAAAGAAAATGTGTAATGCAATCATGCAACAATCCTAGATAAGATGTCTCAACATATAAGCACATAAACGGAGACTATCCTAAAGGAATTGCATCATTGAAAACAAAGTTGTAAACCTAGAAAAATTCTAAGAGAAAGGATAGATACATGGGCACTATGCCACATGTAGACGAGGCAAACCCATAAATCGAGATCCGGATCCACGGCATCCAATTCTATACACTAAGACACCAAGAAATACACAAGCATTGCAAAAATACAAGCAAACAACATGATAAACAAGAGGAAGATGTCATCACTCAAATTTCCAGATTCAGCAACCTCTAACGAATCCTAACAAAAGTGGTCTTAAACATAAGCTGGGTTAAAACCCTTTTACAGAAAGTTAGATACATGTCTTAGGGAACTTCTCCCAAAAGTATAACCTTATTATCATTTTTGAAGTTCGAGAAATAAGAGTTTTGGGAATAGTGGATCAGGACTATCCACTGTTCTTGTAAAAAATCATAATTAATACTACAAAAATCATGTAAAGCTCTATTTGGTGTCAAAAGAAAGCTATTTCATTGTAGTTTGTGACAAAAAAATTCCCATGTACATGTCATGATCTTAAGGTTTCTAAAAAGTTAATTTAAACAGACTCTGTTATTTTGGAAGTTTGGTATCATTTGACAAAGGAATGCAAAACATAATAGAAATTCATGAATCATGTTAATCAAGTTAATCTAATCTTCTTATCTCTCATCAATTTATCCTAGATGATTTCTAAACCATGTTTTATTCATTAATTGTTGTTGAGTGATCAAGGTATGACCATTTTGTATACGTAATCATGATTGTAGTTAAACTTAGAAAATTCCAAAATAGTTGTATCAACTTCAAACACTTAGAAAATGAACTTAACTCGACCATATACTCACAATTTTACATTAGCATATAGATACATGAGTTAGGAATCATCCCAAAAAGCGGATCATCGATGACTGTTATAGATTTTCTGAAATTCAAGCACAAAGAGACTATGTTCAAATTTGTCAACTGATTTCTTAACAGTTTTTAAAAATAGCATTTGGATCCTGAGGGTTCTCAAAACAGATCGAATGAAAGCTAATTCATCAAAGTTTACCCATAAAATTTGAAATCCATCAAACTATGGGTTTTGATGAACCAAATCTTATGGAAAAAACCAATCTATTTTGCTGAATTTTTAACTAGTTCATTTTAAAGTGTGAGAAAAATATCTTAGGTGATAGTTGAAGCTTATTACAGAGATGAAACTCGTAGATTAACTTAATTATCATGATTCCCAATCAATTTAGCCCTCAAGTTCTATGAAGAACTTTGGATCATGGATCAAAGGGACTTACAAATATCCTATTGGAGATGAAATCCCATAGGAATTCTAGGTTATAGCAATAATCAAGAGAAAAGTATGAACATAGGAATCATCCTTCTCATAGATCATACTTCCAAACCATCATAGAATTCAAAATAGATATATATATATATATATATAATCATGCATGCAGGGATCTAAACTAAAATATAAGAATGAAATCAAAATTGAAAACCAAAAATAAAAATCAATCTCTAATTAAGAATTATCAACAAATCAAAAGAGACTTGGATCTAGATATGTGAGTGTGTGAAGAACAAGAGAGGAAGAAGATGAGTGTTCTAACAGGTAAAACAAAACAAAACTAGATCCAAATCTTATAGATCTATATATAAAAGTAGGAATCAGAGATGAATTATGAAGTCTACCTCTTGGAGGATTCTCAATTATGTATTCAAATTTGATTTGAAGAGTCTTCTTCTTCAAGTGTTCTTCAAGTTCTTCAAGCACTCATCCATGGAAGTTTTAGGGAGGCAACTGATGTTCAAATTTCTCATCTAATTATCTTGAGACTAGTTTTTATGGAAATTTTTAATTCATAATTCACTTCATCTCTATAGAAATTTCTCTTAAATTGAAAGTATTTTGCACGCATATTCACTTGTATGTACTTCTCTCTTATATGTACTTCCTTGTATATTCCCTTCTATATACTCTCTTGTATATTTTCTCCTCTCTTTTTAATGATGATCTTATATAGATCTATATATAGAGTTTTGAAAACTTAAATCTTAAGTTTCAAGGTTAAAACAAGATTTTTAGAGATCAGAAGAGGACTAAAATGGCCATTTCGGTGCCTAAATGCAGTTTTCAGGCAATTTCCTCATAGTGGGAGGCTTCTAGAAGGGTTTGGAACTCAAAACCTTGGTGGAGAAAATGACTTATAGGTGGCGGTTATGGTGGGACCCTCCACCCTATAAGTGGGACCCGCCATTTGCTTTTCTGGTTCACCTAGTTACCCTTAAGCTCTATTTCAAAAATTACGTTCACTGCTTTTCCAGATCTTTGTAATAATACTGTTTGGTGTCCGAAATCATCTGTTTACGTACTATTGGAATGCTGTCGAGTTGAATTTTAGTACAAAATATTCCAGGAGGTTTTAAAATGAAAATTAAAGTCCGAAAGTCCTCCAGAACTTTCGTCATCTTTTTAAAATCGAACGACTTCTTTTCCAAAATTACTTTTAAATGTACATCGATTTCGAACTTGTTTTTGAAGTTGAATCTCTGGATACCTAGAACACTATGTTTAGAACACTTCATGTTCATATTACCCTGAGTGAATATGAATTTTGAGAGGTGATTTTGACAAAATTGGGATTTATGCATGGAAAAGGGCTTTTCTGAGCTTGAAGTCAATTCTGAAGTTCGATCTTTCGTTTGAGTGGAATCTAGTACCTTCCATAGGGTTCTTTCATCATCAATTCCTCCAAGACGTTGCCCAGCCTAAATCCTATCAGTGTGGTCAAAATTGGGTGTCTACAAGCTCGTGATTACTCTGAGCTGGAGGCAAGGTTGGGATCACTGGATCCTAACTGCTCCAAATTGGAGGTCAAGTCAGGTCAGGTCAGGGGTGTCGGAATCAGATCGCTATGAAATGGATGTTAGGTTGGGGCTGCTGGACTCAGACTGCTGTGAACTGGAGGTCGGGTCGGGGCTGCGGGACTCGGATCGTTGTGAACTAGAGGTCAAGTCGGGGCTGCCAGACTTAGACTAATGTGAACTGGAGGTCGAGTCAAGGCTGCCAGACTCGAACCGCTGTTGGATACTAGAGAAACTACCAGAACCATTGGGCTTTTTTACGTTATTCATCTCAGGATGATCCCGCTTTTGCTTACTTCTTGTAGGCTCATTGCTTTCTTGCTCGAGGTCTTTGGTTTTTAGAAATTCTTCAGTTTCAAAGTATTTTCCAACCCTCTCTATAAGTTCACGCAAAGTTTTTAGTTGGTTTCTGTGAAATGATGTGGTACACTTAGTGTGTTGAACTTTGAGCTAGAGGCAAGGTTGGGATCACTGGATCCTGATTGCTGTAAATTGGAGGTCAGGTCGGGGGTGTCAGAATTAGACCGCTGTGAATTGGATGTTGGGTCGGGGCTGCTGGACTCAAACCGCTGTGAACTGGAGGTTAGGTCAGGGCTGCAGAACTCAGATTGTTATGAACTAGAGGTTAGGTCGGGGCTGCCAGACTCAGATCGATGTGACTGGAGGTCGGGTCAAGGCTACCAGACTCAAACCGCTGTTGGATACTAGAGAAACTGCCAGAATCACCAGGCTTTTTAACATTATTCATCTCAGGATGATCCCGCTTTTTCTTACTTCTTGTAGGCTCGTTACTTTCTTGCTCGGGGTCTTTAATTTTAAAAATTCTTTAGTTTCAATGTATTTTCCAACCCTCTCTGTAAGTTCACCTAAGGTTTTCGATCGGTTTCTATGAAATGATGTGGTACACTTGGTGTGTTGAACCCGAGCAGAATGCTGTGATGGTGACTGTCTTGTTCAAGTTGCTGACATGAAGCTTCTGTTGGTTGAACCGATCAGTGTAATCCTTCAATGACTCTCTTCTCCGCTGTCTGACAGTGAGTAGCTGGGTGTCAGGTTGCGGCCGATCAAGCATGCCTATGAACTGACTGATGAAGTGTTTGCTGAGCTCCTTGAAATCTTTGACCGATCAGGGTTTTAGGGAGTGGAACTATTGATCGGAGTCCTTTCAAAGTGCCAGGAAAGGCCAGGCATTACAATTCATCGGCATTGGTGGCGAGAGCCATTTGAGCCTTGTAGGTCCGAACGTGGTCTACCGGGCTACCGAGCCGTTATACAAATCTAGGTGAGGCTGCTTGAATTTTCGTGGGATGGAAAACCTCATGATTTGGCTAGAGAATGGTGACTCTATCTCGATTTTAATATGGTCCTGAGTAGCATTCTGGCCAAGCTCTTTGGCCATTCCATCGATCTATTTCTTCAAATTCTTAATACGGGCCATTGCACCTTCCCGACTAGTATCCGGGGAGTTGGTCAGGTTGGTGGAAAAGGCTTCCTCCTCATGGCGTGTTATCCTCTGGGACGAGACTCGGCTATTACCCGATTGATCGTGTGCCTAAGACCATCTCGGCACCTAGTCGAATGATCATGGACCGATTCCTGGGCCATGCATTATTGCCCCTCTCCTCTGGCAGCATGCCTGTTGTGGATAAAATTTCTGGCATCATCGGCATGGGGGGGTGATCAGCTCGGGCACATTGTCTGGTCAAGATCGGTTCTTGACCACGCGCAACGTTCCCAGACTGTTCCCCGGCCAGTGGAGGATTATTTTGTTGGGCCAGTATGGCTTTAATATGCCATTTAGCAACTTGCCCTCCAAGATTTGTGTGAGAATTGCGGTAATTTTCTCTGGGGTGAGGACTGTCGGGGCCTGTGGGACATCCTGGCTAGCCTACTGTGTAGCCTTTTTACCCTTCTTCGGAGGCATGACTGTCAGTTAGAAGATTTGTGTTTTGAGAAATCTGTCGATTCCCACAGACGGTGCCAAGCAGATGATGCCAAAAGTTGGTAAGATAAATTAAACCAGTTTTAAGGAGAGAAAGACAGTGAGAGACTGGTTTTTTATATGTGGGTCAGCCTTGTTAATGAAGGAACCTACGTCCACAGGTGTGTTTGAGCACGTTCACTATACTGTAAAAAGCCGGGGACCTTTGGTGAACCAATAACAGTCTGGAGCAACCAGAGGTCGGCCGGGGCACGATTGAGATTGCTATAGGGGTTCTATGCAAACTGAAAAGTTGATCCCCTTTTATGGGGGTGAGTGGTCTCTTTTATAGATGCAAGAGACCTACTCGTACAAGAAATTTAGACAGATTAAGTAATAGAATATGATTTAGGATTGATTGGCATTAATCAAGGGGGTTTCCTAATTGGATTAGGAAACAATTTACACTTTCCATTCATCTTCTAACTTGTATAGGAAACTGTCTGGAACATCCTGGATCATGTCCTGGGGCTGGGCCATGCTGGATCCCTGATGGGCCAGGCTAGCACTACAATCCCTACCGGATTGATCGGGCCTCAGGTTACCGGGTCTACCGTTCGATTTAGTGTAGAGGCAATTTTGGGTGTATCATTAGTGTATGTACTAAATTTTTTGAACTGTGTTTAGAGATTCATAAGTATGTTGAATTGTGTTTTAACATTCAAATTAAGCACTCGGGTCATGTATACCCATTGGACTACTCATTTTACTAGTTTGAAATGCATTTTGGACCCATGAGATGTCTTTTTGTGGAGGCCCTAAGCCCAAAAAAATGAAATTTTAATATTAGGTGTGTGTTTTATAGTATATGAGCATGTGTGTCATATATACATAGATTATGTATCTTATATTTGTTAAACAGAAAAATAAAGGAGCAACCACAAGTAAACGTGAGAGAGAGAGAGAGAGAGAGAGAGAGAGAGAGAGAGAGAAGAAGAAGAAGAAGAAGAAGAAGTGTAGGAAGAAGAGAGGAATCACAACCTTTGTTTTCCATATTCATCTTCAACAAGAAGCCCTAAATATGTGAATTAAATATATGTATTCGGGTTTATATATACACGTACGTATATATGTATATGCGAGTGAATCAAATTCTTATACGTTTAATTCAATTGTTGGTGTTAAATTTTTGCGTTAGATGCACATTGTTACTATCGTATTAATATAGATATTATTTCCTTCGTGGGACTTTATGATCATGATCTTAGTGCATCCATAAGCATTATGTAGAAAGTTAGTTTGATAAACACATATGTGGAATACTCCTTAAAATTTTGAAATTGTTGCGAAATTCATTTTTTTTATTCTAATATTTGCTAAAACTTCAACAAAATATTATAAAATCATGGTTTAAAATTTTAACATTCTATTCGCGTAAACCCATGTAAAACGTGATTCTGCACAACTTTCATTCTTTGTGTTTTTCCTGATTCTGCACCATTTGGGCAAAATTTTAGTATTAGTTTTTATGTGACTTAAAACATGCGTAAGTGTTAGATTATGATTTTGCGTGGGTGTTTCTTATTCGTTAATATGACTTAACAACACTTTACTTGGTGATATATGAATTCTCGTATAATGTCAGGCTTCATGAATTTGTGGCTGGGTGACCATTTGTGTGAAATTTCTAATCGAATTTAATATTAGAAAAAAGAAAAAAAAATCCTTAGAGTTCACCACTACTCCTTATGAGTTTAGGCGGCGACTTCGTAGAGGACCCGTCCTTGTGAGATTAGATGGCGACTATGTGGAAGACTCGTCTCTTCACTATTTTAAGCATTATACCCAGCTTGTTGGTCTATTTCATGAGTATCTAATTGATGTCAAGAACGTAAAGACTATCATTTCACTGTATACTCTTTTTTGGGTACAATTTCGGTGTATACTCAAACCCTAGTGATACCCCATGGGAGTTGGGACCGGAGTGGAAGTTAGTTTTACGTTAGGAGACACAAGAGATATATGTGTAGACTGGACCATGGGTGGGTGGCCAAGGTGGTGAACATAAGGTGTAATTTGATAAAATACTTTTTGGTATTTTATTATGGTAGTTTGAAGTTTGAAAGATATTTAGTTATCTCTTATTGTGGTAAAATCATAGAAATTTGTGGATGCTTAGTAATCGACTTTTCTACTAATTTTCGTGTTGTAACCGTTGGTTTAACCGTTCTTTTCTATGTGTATCTTAATATTTCTGCAAACTTGTGGCTTGGAAATTAAAGGGGTCAGATTAGTAAATTGAATAATTTGGACACTTAACTTCATAACGTATGGTCATTACGCGTAAACTGAAGTAAAATGACAATCCGAACAACTTTCGTATTTTATGTTTGTCTAATTCAAGCTCCTGCATGGACATGAATTCAGTTTTAACAATCAATCCCCGATTTTGAGTTTTTGATAAATGTGCTAACTTCTATTTTTGTAGAATGATAAGCCCACTAGTGTGTTTACACGTTTCAGAATGGTAAGTGTTTCATGTTTCAGAATGGTAAGTGTTCACTTAACTTAGTTCGAGTAGGAACTATATGGCTGCAACATAAAAGGGAAACTACTTCTTGTCCCGTTATGCAAGTAGAACTAGTTTTCTACCTAATCTCTCGTATGTTGTTTTGTTGTTGTTGTGTTGGGTTAAGGGATCGTGAGCGATCCCTGAGATTGTATGAGTAGTGTTTTTTAACTCATACCAGTCATGTGACTGACCCGTTGAGTTTTTCTTGTGAGTGTGTTCTTGTTTGTAGCACCTATATTTTCCTATCTGTTTTCTCGATTATCTTTGTAATTCTCTCTGTTATACGTACATATATATATATATATATATATCTCCTTCTATTTCTCATTTACTATTTTATATCAGTTATTTACGTTTGGATGTTTGTTGTAAGATCTTGGGGAAGCTTTGCTGGAAAAGCTAACCCGAGCACTCGAGTCCCCGAGCACTCGAGAGCTCGAGCTATTATTTTAATGAAATGACTATTTTGCCCATAGGCATCCTAAATCTATAAATACCAAACTCATTCTCTGCATTTTCACATTTTCAAATAGAGCAAACAGAGAGAGTTTCCTTGATAGAGATTTTGAGAGATCATCTATACACTTTATATACATCTTGTGTCCTTGAATTCACACACACACACACACATACACACACACACACACATCTTCATTCTTCCATGCAAACACACACATTGTACTAATTGAAGATGGAGAACCTGATGAAGAAGTTCAGAATATAATCAAGAAGAAGGATCTTTATTAGAAGTTCTCTAGCTCTAATTCTTAAGCATTCTCAACACATTCTTCACATTTTGACCATCCAAACATATCCTAAGCTAAAATGAGTATAGATTCTCACTTAGATACCTTTAGATTCATTTATTGCATGTTTATGTACTTGCATATGTTTTATAAATTGGTTTTCCGTACATACATATGAAGAAAACCAAGAATCTAGTTTCTGTCAGGCCCGAGTGCTCGAGCCTAATAGGAGCATTCACGTCCTTGAGCACTCGATTCCCATGAGCTTTCGAGTGTATCAGTTTTGCTATAATTTTTGTATTATATGTTTAGATCAGTATGTTTTCTTGTTTGTATGACTATGTGTTGGTATGGATGTCATGATTTATACCCTACGTGTCCACTAATACCCTTATACTTTAGTTTACTTACTCAATTTACAATCCATGCTTATATATTCATATTCTATGTTCATTTAGGTGCATTAGAGTTGGTCTTTTTGATCTGTTATAATGCAACGACGACTCCCATTTTACGTCAACTCTGATAATGAGAATAATACATGCGTAACAAGATCGAAACTTTCTAATAATCATACGTATCACCGACTTGTACTTTACGCATCAATACTCTTACCTCGGTCTACCATTTCAATATGTGAGCATCATTACTACACTACTGAGGTTCAACTGTGTAACACCCCAAATCCCGAAATGGGGGTTAAGGTGATCAAATAATTCAATATTAACTTAAAAAATTTTAAAAGAAAAAATTTGATGTTAATAGATCCAGTTGACGGTATCGGCGGCATCAGTCGACTAATTTCTAAGATGCAGAAAACCTTTCTTTTTAAACAATTGGATCTAATCGACTGACCATGGTGCCCATTTCCAGTCGACTGGGACCTGTCCGGTTGACTGTATTGGATCCTGTAAAAAGTCTAATTTTTAAACAACTTCTAGTCGACTGGTTGCTTTTCTTTTTATTGAGAACACAAAATACCCCAGATGAAGAATCCAATCGACTGGACTCCCGATTCAGTCGACTTTTTTCTAGCAGCAGAGAAATCTTGCAACAGCAAACATGCTAAAGCTCTTTCATTACTACACGGGTAGTACACAATCATAACCAAATACATGGGTGATGGTTAAGGGACACCCTCTCAACCCAAGCATATCTACTATGACACTTACAGCTTAACAAATAACATGAAACATACAAACATGTAAAAGTATAGTGACTTATGTCACGATTACATGCCAATGTGAATATGTATTGAATCCTAACAAATTTTTAAGGACTCAACATACAAGTTTTGTGGAAAGTGGACTAACAAACTTCTGATAACAAAACTACAATATGAATACATAACTTGGAACATCAACACATGTGATTCCTACAATTCGAACCTAAACATGAAGGCTTCAAATTGACTAAATTACATTAGGTAAGCTATGTATTACATTAAGACAAATTCCTCACACATAGGGTCTTTACAAGGTGTATGGTATGCCAATCATTCTGAGCCCTTGCCCGTATTTATCTCAGTTGAAAATGGTTTAAACACAGTTCATGAGCACGATGGCCCGTAGGCAAGTAATCCAATGATACAATGATTTATATGCTTGAATGCATGAATGTAATGATTCATTTTCAAAGCAAAAGATGATGCTCGTAGGCCTTTCGTGAATGTTTCAAACACTCACTCTCAACACAACACCCGGTCTATGGGCCACCATGCTATGAGGGCCTTTAACTACCTCATACGGGTCTTTAGCTTATGATTCCTATGGTTTGCAAGACCAGGAGATCGAGTTCCTAATAAATCCACTTCACACATTCACACCCACAACCGGGATTATCTAAACTTCAAATCAAAATCCTCTCACAGAGGTTTTTCATGATCTTAAAAATTCAGAATTCCCACACATGGAGATCTTCCCCTTTTTAAAATAAAAGCCCCATACATGGAGGTCTTCTACCCAAAATCCTTTTTTTGTGTATTTTCTTGGTAATGCACGTGTTCATGCCCAACATCATAACCATGCTTATAAAATGCATATGAACTATTCTATACTAGATGAACAAGCATAATAATAACTCCTCTCACAACCTAAGCATAGGCAAGAGATCATAGATTTCTACACAATCATGCTATCAAAACTTCTATAAAAGCAAGTAGGCATGTTTTTTTAACTTCTATTGAACCACATAAGCATCTAAAGGAAAGCTCGTAAACAACTAGATCATAGGTGATTCACCCAGACGCCCTGGCCTCGTGGGATTAGTCGAGGTGCGCGCAAGCTTTCCCGAACACCCACGGTTACCAAAAAAAAATGTAGATCATTTACACAAAGTTTTAAGGAACTGGGTTTAGGTTTTATGCATGCTAAATGTGTACCAAACTTCGCAGTATTTTAGATTAATACTAGTCAACATATAATGCATCATACTAGAGAGTTATATGAACTACCTTGGACTTTTAGAAATTTCCTAACCGAGATAACTTGTCGAATGCGATTGATTTTAGCGTCCACGCATGTTCCTCGTCGCAAGAAATAATTTTAATACTTGAAGATTCGTCCAGAGATCGACGGATCTATACGAACGAATCTAGATGATACCTAGGGTTTGTGTTTTCTAAGTCATAAAGAGATAGTAGAGAGATTTAGAGAGAGAAACATGAACAACTAATGAAAATTAAACCTAACATGTTCTATTATAGTAAGTGATAAGGTACAACTCCTAAAGCACATGGTACTACCCACATAAGTGCTATATTTCACTAACCGTACCAGTTATGACAAAATTTAAAACACATATAGTGAATCATTTCAGCACACGCTCCTATCAATCCAAAAATCTCATTTTCGAATTTTTGGTCAAGTCTAACATCACCGATACGAACAACCAAAATACCCTTGTCACTAATTTTTAGGAAAAGTTTCAAATTAGTCTCAAATTTCATACCAAGTATTTAAATGCGCAATTAAGGCCAATTAACATTTAAGTTCAAATTAAAATGCAGGATATTACAAATTGTGGTTGAGGCCTTTTCGTCGAGGTAGTGTCGGGTTAAACAAGCAAATTGTGACTAGACTATGTTACTTATCGGCTATAAAAGTATGCATTGGCTGTAAAAGTACGTATCAACTGTAAAAGTATGCACTAGCTGTAAAAGTATGAATCAGCTGTAAAAGTATGAATCGATTGTAAAAGTATGTTAATATCAGCTACAAAAGTACGTTACAATTCGGTTGTAAAAGTATGCTAGAACAAGTCAATGACCTCGTATATCTTGACGCACTGTGTGTGGTCAAGCGATTATTAAAGTATGTGCATTATAGAATAATAGCTTATGTCATTTCGTGAGGAAAGAAAGTTGTTGAGCTTGAGTTCGGTTCTTGAATTGAGCTAGTTATTGAACAGTTCTGTTCTCAAATCGTAAGTCATGGAGATTGTTTTGGTTTGGTTCCTTTATCATCATTCAATAAATCTTAGCTCTTTAATAACTTACAAAGATGTCTATAAGTTAGATACAGAATAACGAACCTAATTGTTTTATTAACTATTTCTAAAAGAGCTTTGTGAGGACTTATATATACTCACTCAGCTTGTACTCAAGCTGATGGTGTTTTGTACTGCTAGACCTTCCACGTCTAGCGATGCTAGAATTAGTAGGTAATGCTTAGCTTAAGGGCGATTACTGCACTGATGAGTACATCGCGGAAGGCTTTGTTGTTGAGGGTCACTACGAAGAGGAGTATGTCGGGGATGAACACTATGCCACCAGCTATGGCTTCGCCAGTTGAAGACTATACTCCTCTAGTCTTTTTTATCTTTTGTTTTAAGATGTAATAATTTTAGTTGTTACCGATTTGAGGATGTTGGTTATATAAAGCAGAACTCTATAAAGAACCATGGTCTCCGAGATAAGTTAGAATAACCTCTAAAAAGACTAAGGTATGTTAGAAACCCAAATTAGAGACAAAACCAAATTTAGGGGAGCTTTTTTCACATAAAATGACGAAAAATCGCATTTTACTGAGCAAACTCTGAACCTTGGGGTGGGATCCTGAGAACTCCCTTTACAAAATAGTCCTAAAATAGGCTAAATTAGTGACCCAAGACTTCATATTGGCCAAAAAAACACTTAGGAGAATTTTACCCTTTTTGCACCTCACAGGTTTGCTCCTTCTTAGAGTTAGCCTTACTCTTTTGACCATAACTCAAAATACAAAAACTCTTTTTGAATGAGACAAAAAAATCTTAAACTAGACTCCCATACCTTTCCAATGGTATAGCACAATCCCAAAAAGGATACTGATGTGAGAGAACAAAGTCCGGAAAGAATAAAGAGAAAACACAATATTCTGGGCTGAGTGCCATAGTGACACTCATGTGACTGCCATGTGGCACTCTTGACTATCGTGTGGCACTCAATACTGCCATGTGGCACTCAGCCAAGTGCCACTATGGCTCTTAGATGTCTCAGATTCATTCTGGACCCTTGATTTGACCCCAATCCGTGCGAAAACACCCTAAAATGCCCAAAAGTGTGTTTCTTTTGTCCCACATCAATTAACTACAAGCCTTTTCACCCAAAACTCAAACTATAATAGGGGGTCCTCCCCTCCCCATCCAACACACCTAAAAATCCTAAGGATTAGAGAGCCAAGGAAACCCCTCTGGAGGATTTCGAAGCACTCCTATAAAATTCTTAGGAAAAGTATAAGTTTTTAAGAGTCTAGGATTGAGTCTTGGAGTCCACAGTACTGGCGAAGCCCTACAAAAGTACTTTGAGGAGAGTTCTTCGAGGAAACTCCTTCTTCTTCTTCTTCTTCTTTGTTTTCTGCTTTATTTTCCTGTTTTGATCTTTATTTTCTTAGATTTAGGTTGAATTTCTTGTTTGTTCTCCATGTTTTTCATTTTTATTACTTTTAATCTATAAATTTCTAGGATAGTTTTAATTTATTGTTTGTAGCATCCATTAAAGTAGAGTTATCCCAGGCAGAGCTACCCCCAAATGTTGTGGTAGCCAAAGCTATGGGGTTGGTGTTCAATCTATGGATATCCGACCCCGGAGATAACAAAGCCTTAAATGAATTTATGAGTCCAGAATTAGGGCATTCATATAGGAATCATGTAGTAATTCATATTAGTTGGGATAGTATAGTAGGCTATCCATGCTATCCCTTTTTTATCCATGTAAAGCAGTTAATTCATAACTAGTTTAATTCGTGAATTAACTCGTATCCATGCACATGCATATACTTGCACACTATCCTCACTTAGAATAGTAGCTTATCCATACTAGGGATAACATCTTAATTAGGCTTACACATGCACACTATTATACATATTATTCATGTTTGGATATACATACATACTTTCCATGTTTAGAATAGTAGGGTGTTCAATTAGATTATCCCCTATATATTATACTTTATTGTCCTAACCATGGTCAATTAGGGATAATTAGGAATGCTATGGTATCTCGAGTAAGTTTTCTAGTATCCCTTTTATTTACTGCTTTCTTAGGATCACCTAGGAGCATGATTAGGTGGATAAAACACAGATTTTAAATTCCCTACATGATTACTTGTGCTTAGATATCATGTTTTTCTAGGGTTTTGAGTGCAATTTTCACATTTAATTCATTTTATTCCTTTAACATGCATAGGGGAGCATAGTAATACGTTTAGTCTCTGAATTACCGCTTTAGCACGTGTATTGCATATACTTGTATAGTTTCTTGCACGATTTTATTTAATTAGTTGTTTATAACTTGACATAGGGTTGCATTAGAAATAATTGAAACAGTTCACATAATATCTAGTCAAACACCTTGAAAGCTGAGTAGAGGCCCATCTCACGATGGGGCGAGAGAGGGTGTTTTAGCATGTTCTAGCTCCTTCCTCTCTTGTACCTTAACCCCCGAACTGAGTTCTTTGGTGATGACGCGACGGTGCTCTCTATCCATTGGACTTGATAGATTTAGTTATCTTGGTTTCCTTTATCTAACCAAGTGACAACTCTATTAGTGAAGATCTCTCTGAATTTAGCCTTATGAGATATACATAGATTACTCACTCGTGTAGACTCAGATATGGATCATGGGCATCGATAGTTGCCTCAGATTGGATAAAATGCCCCATAGAATCCAAAATATGAGTAATTCAAATCGGTCGGATCCAATAAAGATGAATGAAGGGTGGTGAACATCACTCGTGGTTGTTGCATGAGATTTGAAATGGGACAATCACGCGGGCTTAATCCTTTTAGGCCCCAAAGCTTGGTTTGGGCACCCACAATTGGCGACTCTGCTACGGAATGAACTAAGAGGGTTAGACTCCAAAATTTTCAAGGTTCTTTGACTTTATATTATGAGGATCGGATGTGCATTAGTTTTAGGAAACTTGGGAGGACCAAAGCCGAGGGCCTGCAGCCTGTCAGATCCCCTCTACAAAGGACTTCCCTACCCTAGCACGTACCTAACAGTATAAAAAGTAGTCCACGTACCACACCAAACCCTATAATGGGGGGTATACAGGACTCTCGCTGGGGACCGCTTTTGACTCTATCCATCTTGATGCATATAGTAGCCATAGATCCAATCCTTTAGGGCTTAACCTGTTAGGATAATGTGCACACGAACGATTTACCTGCCCTTCGGGATTACTTGACATGATAAGGAAACCTAAATGAAATATGATACATAGCCCTGTCTAACACTCAAGGCATTCTATACATATGAAATGCTCGCCACATGACATGAGGACAGTTTGCTTATGTGTTATACAGGGAATATGTTTATCGAGCCCTAGGATGAAGAATTATAACCTTGTTTGTGTCTCATTCACTAGAGTTAACTCTGATTAAACCTAAGCTATCATAAGCCCTGTCACACATGAAATTCCAAAGCTTGGGATGGATAGTGTGGCATTGATTATGGTGGCTATGGGATGAGAAGGAATTCTCGATGATGTGATTAGGACTTAGTTAGCTATTTGATGATTTGGAATAAATTCCTTATTCTACATTTGCATGTCATGCTTGTTGTAAGAAAATTTTGAAAAGAATTTAAAAAAAAAAAGAGAAAATATTTTCAAATCCAAAAAGGGGAGGCACAATCATTCTGGGTTTAAATGGGATTTTTAAATTGAAATTGTAGAAAGACAAGTGAACATAGTTCCATAAAAGACCGTAAGCACACCTTCTTGGATCCATCCCCCTAGTTTAGGAGGACTAGTTCGAGCTACTAGTATTGGGATACCTATGGCCGAAGAATAAGAGAATGGAACAGTTAGAGAATACCTTAGCCCATCAGGGGCAACAGTTGTAGCTTCTTATAGATCATTTGGGGCAAACTACCATTAACCCATAGGGCCTGCCTGCTGTTGACCCACTCATACCACCTCCACCCCCTCCGCCTATTGTACCTAAGAACCTCGTTAATCCAAATCCTGTCAATGAGGAGGTTTGGCTAGATGACGGTGTACGTAGAGATCCCAAAAAAAATATGAAAGATAAGTTGGACCGTCTAGAAAGCACAGTGAGGAAGTTCCATGGTGTTGATCACTATCTCTTAGACCTTGAAGGTTTATTCGAACCTATAAAGATCAAATACCCTGAGAAGTTTAAGGTGTCTAACTTAGAGAAGTTTGATGGGACCGGGAATCCTAAGAGCCATCTGAAGATGTATGTCACTATCTTGAGACCTGTGGGGTTAGGGAACGAACACTTGGCTCAACTATTCTCCCGTTCTCTATCTAGAGGAGCTTTGAAATGGTTCCTAGCCCTCAAATCCTCTAAGACCTGTCTATGGGAGGATATTGTGACTGAGTTTGTAAAGCAATACACCTATAGCACCAACCTTGATGTTATTGTTAGGGACCTTGTACTACTAGGCAAGATAATCGGGAATCTTTTTCCATATTCTTGACCCATTGGAAGAAAAAAGTCACCGAAATGGAAAATAGACCAACCGAGAAAGAACAGGTCCGTATGATTATAAAGGACCTACAACCCACATACAATGAGCACATGTACTTCATGCCAATGAGTACGTTTGAGCAATTGTTTGATGTAGGGACTAAGGAGATGCACTAAGGCATGGAAAGATCAAGAAAGAAGAAAACAATCAGAAGAGGAAAACTGTAGGAGAAAACTACTCAACCAATCACGCCACACCCGATATCAACACTCTCCATCGAGATACTGACCAAAACCCAACATCATCCCGAAGCAATAACCGTAGGAACTTTACCAAGCTAGGCATTACCTTATCTACTGCCATTGAACGACTTGTTAATAAAAGGAATATCAAACCCTTAAACCCAAGGCCTACTCCAAACCTCTTCCACTGGGATATAACCCTACCAAATATTGCGCTTTTCACCAAGGACACAGCCATGCTACAGATCATTGTACCCGACTTCATCGTGATGTCCAAGATCTCATTGATAAAAAAAAATGATCATATCCCCGTCCACTTAACCCAATATCATCTGAAACCCGCTACTAAATCACCATGTTGTACCACCATCCCAGAATATCAACCTAATTAGCCTCGACCCAACCAACTATGACCCACCCATATACATCACACCTATAACCGACCTTGAACCTGTGGTTATCCTCCCGAAAGATGTTGTAATTTGTAGTTTGAGCTATGGAGAAAAACTAAACTTCCTTGAAGATAATGGTTATTTTGAATATGATTATGAGGTAGACCTCTTCTTCTTGGAAGAATTAGACCTTGGGTTGCAAGAAATCAAGTGGTGGGATGGGCAGTCTCCTAACGAATCAATATGACATGAACCTAAAGAAGGGGTTAAGGGCACCAACTATGAGAAAGATTGGATGGAGAATGTGGACCACGCATCTATGAGCCTACTATTTGGGGTATTTGAGCCTAAGGATGGTAGTAAAGTTGTTGATGAGGTGATGATGCTAGGAACTGTTCTTGAGCGTAGATGCTAGTGTCTGCTTAATGAGGAAGAGTTTTCAAATAAAGTGTTCTTGATACACTTATGGAGTTAAAAGTTTAGGTTGAGTTTTGTCTAGTCTTGAGAATTTGAATAAATTGTGCTTGTCCAAGAGTCTAGTATTCGAGTTTAAAATAAATAAAAATAAATAAAGTCTAGTGATGTAGTAGTTTCTTCTTCTAATCAATCAAAAGAATTTCATCTTTATTAATTCTGTTGTGCCAAATTATGAGTGTGTGGATTGTGTGATGAAACACCCAAGATATGATGAAGAGACTTCGTATATAAATTAGAGTATTGAGAAAGATCCTAAAATGTGCTTGAATTAGTTCTTTGCTAACTCCAAATGAAAGCCAAAAGCTGTCTCTCTAATCAAAGAATCGAAAAAAAATATTTTTACTAAGCTCTAAAAGACATACTCAAAACAAATCCCAAGATACATGAAGTGAAGAATATGCCATATGCCTAGAATGTGACTACGATGAAATAATGTAGATATTGATAAGAAGAGAGGTATGAAGAGTTGACTCACATGGATGAACAAAAAAAAGAGAAAAATTAAAATGAAGCTCGCTAGGTTGATGAACTTGTCAGAATCAAGATATAAAAGTATGCTTTACTTTCTAAGGATTTGTAGTGTGGAAGTAAAGGTCGAACCCACAGAGATTGAATTACTAAAGAACTTTAATATTAAAACCTAAATCTAGTTAATTAAGAAAACGGAATTTTGATTTTGATTTTAATTAAACTAATAACAATAAAATTAAATCTAAACGATGAAAGCAATTAAAAGTTGTTTTAAATGATATTTAAAGGGAACCTAGGATCGCAAATCCACCACTAGCTTCACAATAAGGGTATTTATGCACTCAATTAGATTCTTACATTGGGTGATAATGGGGAATTGTAGCTACAAGCCCAATTCTTCCGTACATAATTCATCTTCGGTTGGCACGGATTGTCTCACACTAAACTAGGGTTACGGCACAATCCGTCTTTCCTAGGCATGAACTATTCGGCTACTTGATATCACAATTCAATTAAGCACCATTACATGTAAATAATCCATAAAAGCACAACAAATATAGATCATTTAGCACATTACATTCAAAATAGATCTAAGGCAAGAATAAATTTTGAAAGTAACGATTTAATCAATAGAAGTACGATTTTATTATTTAAAATCCTCTAAACATGTAATCATCATTCATACATAATAAATCTAAAATAATAACATAAAATACACCCTATTACTTGGCTAGGGTTTCATTGAAACCCTAGATTTAGGTTTAGTTGGCCATAGAAGCGATGAACGGCAAGAGGTTGATGGAGGAGGCCATGGAAATCCTTAGTCTTCTTCTTCTTCTCCTTACTTTCCTCCCTTCAATGGCTGAAAGTTTAGTTGTATATGGATGTGCATAATGTTCTGTAATGATATGTAACCTTAAATTTGATTTAGAATAGGATTTATATAGAGTTTGGAAGGATTTAGGAAGCTTTCCTAAGCCAAATCGCACTAAAACTGCTGTATTTTTGTTTTTGGATGTCGTATGCACAAACCACCTTTGTTGGGCACTTCAATTTGACAAAATACCACGTTTTTGGTTTTTTCACAGGTCCCTCACGTGGCCCGCTCGCGCGAGGTAGTTTTTGCTACACTACGCAACTTTCGTAGAATTGCGATAACTTTTGATTCGGAACTCGGATTGACTGGCCGTTTGCGGCCACACATCCGTACCTCGAAGATCTATATTTTATATCTCTGGAGAAATTTCTCAAATATGAAGTATTCATGATCAAAAATTCCATTTACCGAGACTGCTACTGTATTCAGCTTTCACCGTAATCACCTTTTGAGCCCAGAATGACTTCCAAAGACTGCTACTGTATCTGCTATCATCTATCTCTCCCCTGCAGGCTGTCAAAATATGAGGGATGACGACGTCCATTCGATCGGGTCATGGGCCGACTCCGAATATCCTAATCCTCCATGGACTACTGAGGAGATTGCATTCTGTCTCTCTCCTTATCAAGGGCCCAGAGCAGATGATGTCATTGACTTAACCCAAGGGTACATCCCTTATGATCCTGCACTTCTCCAAATTAATCCCTTCGAGCATATGGACTTTCCTGAAGAGGTAGGTGAACCAGAGGATTTTGTTGGGAAAGTGGATGATGCACTGTTGGCACAACGGGAAAATGACTCAATGTGGGAACCGTGGGATGAAGAAGATTTACAGGATGTGGTGCCCATACACCATAATGATGTATTCGCATATGTTGATGACTTCTTTGTCATCGAATTGGTTCCCTACATTTATGTGCACATGAGTTATTTGATGTTCTGGCTTCAATGCCATCTACTTGCTAGTGCACATGGTTGTTTCACGCCAATAGTGAGGTTAATTCTTGGTCACAATTCTTTCTTTTTCTTTTCATCGTGCTTTGTTTATTCCTTTCCATTATTGATTTCATTTGTTTTCTTTTAATTTCTTTCTTTCTTCTTTGTTCTCTTTTGGTTTTCTTTGTCAGGATTTTCACTATGAATTCGATGGTACCGCCTTTATTCCTTCCACATCAACTATTTCATGGTTTTGAACTATACATAGGGTCCCCGGGTACTCCGCCGTAAGAGGAAGGTCAGTTGAGGAATTACACTCCGATATCTTTGTCTCCATCCGGCTCACCTCTTGCCTGTGCAATCAATCCCTTGAAGAGTTCAGACTTGCTCAATGATGTCCTGGCTGCTTTCCGACTATTCTAGGAAAAGGAATCATCAAGTTTAGACTACACATTCGAAGATTTGGCGGAGAAAGAAGAAATGGTGGAAGAAGGAATTTTCATGCTTGAAGAGTAGTGTCTCACTTCAATTGTTTTCTGTCATTTGGGTTTTCTTTTATCAATTGGAGTGTAAATCCTAGACAAAGTTTTATTAGTTCAGTTTATTTGTGTAGTTTTTCTTTATTAATAAGGTCTTAGGTACCATTGTGGGAGCAACAATTTTGCAATATGGATGCTAGTAAATAATTTTATTTATAAAATTTGCAACATATTACCTTGTTGATGATGATGTCTGGCTTACATGCCCTGTCAATGAACTATTCTATCATTTTCCTGTATATTCAGACCAAAGTTGGTTAGATGGGAGTGTATAATTTCTCCATTTAGTGATATTGTAGAATTTCTAGGTTCGATCGATCGAACTCATTTCGATCGATCGACGGCATCCCATCCTCAAGCGCTTCCACAAGTCTCAATCGATCGAAGGTTCGATCGATCGAACTTTCTCGATCGATCGAGACTTGCATTTAAATGAGGCGCCTTTCATACACCTTCTCAGTTTCATCATCACCCTCATATCCTCAAGCGCTCAGACACAAAGCAGGAACGAGGGCGATTTTTGCTCTCCCTTCATCAATTCAGTCGTTTGAGGAACATCGGATCCCTCTGGTCATCATCATCATCACCCTCATCCCCTCTCTGCACGTATACCCGAGGTATGGCCCGAGACCCCCTCTTTTTCATTTTCTTCAAATTCTGGTGGGCATGCTCCCCCATTGTTCCTAAGATCAATTAGTACTAGTTTTAGTTATATATTTCTTATTTTCTTTCCATTTCCATTCTTGTTTCGTGTCACTGCTGTTTTGCTGTGTTCGATCGATCGAACTGGGCTCGAGCAATCGAACCCAGTCCCTTTTCAATCGATCGAACTAGGTTTGAGCGATCGAACCTGGTACCTTCTCAATCGATCGAACATTCTTCGATCGCTCGAACTTAAGCAGTACCAGTTTCTTTTCCTTTCTTCCCTGTTTTGATTTGTTTTCTTGTTTTTCGTCCATTTTAGGTTTTTTTCAATGAACCCTATCATAGGGTATCACAAGTCCAAGCCACGCGATCTCACTATACCCGACCCTGTACCAGCTCACGGGCTCAGAAATGAAGAAGAACGAGTATGGTTTACTTTATGGTTTCAGACGCGTAAGGTGATGTTGGAGCGACCACTGGAGTCCGTATGGCTTTCAGCTCCGTGGTTCCTAGGATGGATCAGAGACATGCAACTATGGTACAATATGTTGATCCAGACCAAAACGATCAACATCCACTGGGTTCGTGAAGCCTGCTCCTCTATGATTAAGGATCCCGCGGCCCCGTTCACATACCGATCCTTTTTTCGCGGGCGTGAGATCCTATTCAGCCCTGCCATAGTTTTTGCTACTCTGGGGGTACCCAAGGTGCCAGATTGTTTCTATCCTTGCCTACCAGGAGCCCCAGAGATGCCTGCAGCCACCATTATTAGAAAGCTTACAGGCGGCACCGTCCAGTTTTGGAACGGCGTATCTCTCATCGAGGATAAGCTTCTCACTGAGAACTATCATCTCCTCCATCTGATGCTAGTGAACTGTATTTTTATGATGTTTTATCACGAGAAGATTGCCACATGGTATGCCCAAGCTCTGTATGCTATTAGGATAGGACAGCGAGTCTGTCTGTCTCGCCTTTATATTGACTTCTTTGTTCAGCCCACGCGGTACATTGCTGCCAAGCGCCATCTGAAGGGCGCTTGGCCTATACATCGGGTCATTGAGCAGGTTGGGCTAGTTCCATTAGCCACAGATTCGATTCTGTAGGCCTCTAGTCGATTTGGTGAAATGGCGGCCCGCCGTTCTGATGCTCAGAAGAAGAGAAAAGAAAAGGGTAAGGCGAAGGTCAGGGCAAAGAGGAAGAGAGGAGGAGGCACCGATACAGAGGGTGCAGCTTCTGGGACACCCACAGAGGTTGAGGAGCTAGATTCTGATGACGAGGTTGATCCTCGTATTGAGGTTGCATAGTTCGAGCTAAGACAGCGATCTCAGGCTCCCGCCCAAGGAGAGTCTTCTTCTTCTGTGCCTCTCCCGACTGTTCATGAGTTACTATTAGAGGAGAGAGAGGCTCGGATCAGACTCAAGGGTAAGATGGACCGCATGACGACTCTACTTGAGGCTATATTATTCAGATAGGGGTCGACCAGTCTCTACATACGCCTCCACCACCCACTACTAGTCCTTCATCCTCAGCTCCACCTCCACAGGTTGATCCTGCTGCTCCATCTACATCGGCGGCACCGCCTTCTTCTGAGACACCACTTCCACCACCTCTAGTCGTGGCTGAACCATCATTATCTACACCAACTGCCACGATTGTGAGTGACCCGGTGACAGCTACTACTGTTGTTGAGGGTGGAGATGTGGATGCTCCAGACGTGCTGATCGAGATCTTATCCGATGTCGCCGATGATGCTTAGCTTAGCCATTTCAGTGTCTCTGGATTTTTGGTTGGTTGTTTTTATTTTCTCTCCCCGTTAGTGGTTATGCTTGTGGTTGTTATTGGATATTTTAGACTGTTTGGTTGGTTCGGTTATTGTGGATTTTGGTTTTTATGGACTGTTTTATCACTGTTTTATTGTATTCATAGCTTTATCATTTCAGTGATGAGTTCTATTTTATGCATGGATGTCCTGCTCTATCTTTTCAATTTTTATTTGATCTTTGCTGCTTGGAGTTTGTATGCCTTCGTTACAGATTGTTACGCTTGCGGTTATTGCGATACTTTTTCAGGTGATATCTCTCTATCTATATTTGAAAATCAACTTCTGCGGACATTGCAAATTTTCAGTTGGGGGTGGGATGTAGATAGATAATCAACTGCACACGTTTATATTTAGCAATTTGGATCACTTTATTGTACATTTCATACAATCTTGATTAGAATTGGAGTACATCCACAGTTGAAAGCAAATCAATTACACAGAGAAAAACAAAATTAAAAAAAAATTTAATTTCAAATTATTAAGGAATTGTTGAATTGAATTGGTAGAATAACTTTGAATATTCACTTCTATTTAGCTGTTATCAAGCAATGACACAACCACTTTATTCTCATGAATTAAGTTCACGCGTTCTTCTAGTTTCACTAGGATAAATGCATATGTTGACCATTCGTGTATCCAAAATCCATATGCACATGTCAATAGTTATGCATAAAACCTAAAATAAGAGTTAATACGACTTATGTGCTGTAAGGAATTAGTAGTGGAAACTAGTCACCCCTTAGTGAGCTTTTGAATCCAATCTTCAATTCTGAGGGAATTATCACATTAAATTCAAATTGGTTTTTCTTGAATAAGCGTATTAAATTCGTTGAATAGTCTCTAATTCTTCATTTTGGCTGTGTATTAGAGGAGAACGTTCAGGATTTACCAACTAAACTCAATGAACATTGAAGTGTTAAAACTAAGAAGTTGGGAAAATGATTTAAGCCATCGATATTCGTTCCTTACCTTTCCATATACCTGTATCAACATTCCAGCATATGCATTGTTCTCAACCCCACACCTAGTAAATACTGCCAAGTCTATTATGAAAATCTATCTTTTACTTCGACCTCAATGAACCCATTGCACATCTAATGTGATTAAATTATTGAAGTATGTGATGAGGAGGGAGTAGTTATGGGAGGGACCGCATAAAAAGATAAAAGGAGGATTCCAGGTTGAAAAAAAAAATATATATATATATATATATATATATAAGAATAGAGGATGGTTGGAATGGAGTGAAATAAAGTTACTAAACTCAATCACATCCTGAAGATGTGCGATTTCTTACCCTTTCATTTCTGCCCCACTATATAAAAACTGAAAAGTCAAAGCCATAATGATCTTTAACAACTTAGTTTGAATATGAACGTGTAATTTGAGTTATCCACGATATTTCGCTCCTCTAGTAAGTAGTATTCCTTTCTTGAGACTTTACACTCTAAATGTTCGTCCTTTATTGAGTCAGGTGTGAAAGCATTAGTAACTAAACTTTCAATTTTTATCAAAGTTTTCACACCATGTGCGATCATCATTAAACCAGTTTCTGTGAGATATTCATTCCTGAGTGTAAACCCATATGAGAATTGAGTTGAAACTACAAGTTCTGAGAGTATGATAGTCTAGACAGCTCTAAATAAGGTTCTATGCATAGCTATTAACTACACACACACACACGGATACATGGATGTGATGCATATGTTATTTTTATTTTGGTGACATGAGGAGCATGTGAATTTCTTTCATGGTTTGAATGAGGATGATATGTTTTGCGGAGCAAAGTTTACAGTTGTATGGGATGGAGTGTTTACAAGTTATTCTATATCTTTTTGAGCTTAAAATTGGAGAATTTTGTGGGTACATTTACAGTAAACCCTCACGAGACAACACTCGTCCACTAGGGGGAACCTAGGGGTTTAACAGCTTGTTGCATTTGCTAAATGCAATCGCGATTCCTGCAAAAGTGAGTTAGGTAGTTTCTTTCTGTTCATTTTAGTTTAGTTTACCTAAGTTTAATTTATTTTATTTCAGTAGTTGTAGTATTAGTTTAGTTTGTTTTATTTTCGCTTTATTGCTAGGGACTAGCAAATCGCTAGTTGGGGGTTGTGACAAGCGGGCGTATTTGTAAAATACAACCGCGCTAAAAGAACAAAATACACTGATTTAGTCTACAATTCCCTTGTATATCTACAATTTGAATTACAATGCCAGTTTTTACAGAATATGATTAATCTATGATAAGTGGTATTATTTTAGTGCTTATTTGTGCAGATTGTTGTTGCTGTATGAGGAACTGAATGAGCTAGACAAAAGGAAGTGCTTGGTTTTAATGAAGACAATTCAAACATAAAAAGGAAGTTTCGAGCAATCAAAGAGGTCTCGAGCGATCGAGGTTTCGATCAATCGAATTACGTTCAAGCGCTCGAAGATCCCAGAAGTTCAATCGATCGAGGGGTGTTCGATCGATCGAACATGGCTTTTATCAGGAAATTACGCGCACGTAGTAGAAATGAAATTTTTAACCCTAGCCTTAAGTGTAGTATATATATGCGTTGTGTATACGTCCCAAAGGACGGCCACTTCACTTTTTATCAGTTTTACATAGGGAGAAGAGAGTTTGCTCTTGTTTTTGTAGGTTTTATCAAAGATTTCTATTGTTTTGGTTGGATTCTATTAAGTTTAAAATATGTTCGTCATTCTAGGCTACTTCTTATCATTTTGCTTACATTCTACTTACTGTTTATTGTAGGTTAATCTACTAGAATAGTAGCTTTGCATGTTAGATAGGTTAAATCATTAGTTTTCATAGATTTTATATTTAAATCGCAAACAAACAAAACTTTAATGAATATTTACGTTAAAAACAAATCTAAGACACTCCAAACCATGTCTGAGTAGTCCCCAAGTTAAGCCTCTGCCATGCAGCAGAATAATTCTTGTGTTCGATCGATCGAAGTTAGTTCGATCGATCGGACCAGAAACATTGTCAATCGATTGAAGGCATTTCGATCGATCGAGAGATGAAGATATTCGATCGATCGAAAGCGCTTCGATCGATCGAACCCTCTGATTCTTGAGAACATTCTATGCAGTATCCCTAGACTTTCTGCTTTAGAGATTCGTTATCAAACTGCCCCTAAATGCTCAGTTTGTCAAAACAGTCTCTGAATTTAAGGCCTTAAGGCAATTTTCTTCAATATCTTTTTGCAAACCACCTTCAATGCTAACACCATTGTAGGTTCGAGTCTTAACTATTGTTTTAAATCACTTTCATTTGTTTCAAATTAACTGTGATGATATAGTCCCAGTCATGGAAGGACTATGGATTCTTTATTCTAAGAGAAATACGGAACACTGTAGAAAATGTGCTCCATTGAGCTTCAATGTAATTGCATGGTAGATGGCTAGGTCACGGTGGATTCGTGTAATCCCAACATTTCCTTTTTATTAAGAAAAACACGTTTTAAAACATCGCTTTAGTTAATTAGTTAATCAATAGTTTAATTTATTTTAGTTGCTTTAATTTTAGTAGTTGCTTAGTGGAACTTTGTGTTCTGCAACCTTTCATATATTGATTTTTATTTTCCTTTTAGAGTTTAATCTAAGTATTTAGTTTATCACCTTCCCTATGGGATCAACCTGGTCTTAACCAGATTACTAATTGCAAGATTACCTACACTTGGGTATAGCACACAAGCGCACACACATTCTTAGCCGTGTCAATAAGGTAAGAGATTAATGCTAGCTCCTAAGTCAAAGAGAGCCCGATGAATGGTAGTATCACCTATGACACATGAAATCGTAGGCGTACCTGGATCTTTATATTTCGGAGTAGCGTGTTGGAATATTGAGCTAACTTTTTTCCATGAGAAAGAAATTTTTCGGTACATGACTGCGCAACTTGTGCTTTTGAGTACAAAGGTCTTTTAAACATTTCACGTAAGCGGGTATTTGTTTTATAGCATTGAGGAATGGAATATTAATTTTCACTTGTTTAAATACCTCGAGTATATCTTCAATTTTGACGTTTTCTTTGAAAAATTTGACGGTTCGTCGACATTTGGTAGAAAAGGTAGTTTTGGAATATACGTCGTCGGGGTTGTTACATTTTCTTTCCTATTTCTACTCATTTCTCCACCCTTTCTTTATTAGAGTTAATGTTCCCTTCTTTCTCACTTTCATATGGCACGTCAACAATTTCCTCTTCTTGAATAGTCATCCTAGTCGAGACGGCGTTTACTTGTTCATTCGAACCCCCATTCCCACATTATCCCTTAGAATTTTGAATAGTTTGACTCGATAACTTACCCTCATTTCTACGACTCATAGCATTAGCTATTTGTCCCATTTGGGATTCAAGCTTCGCAAATGGATTGTGTGTGAGAGTGCACTATCTGTGCTTGTGCTTGTACTTGTGTTTTAATATTTTTAAGGGATGCCAACACTATCTCCTCAAAAGCGTTAACCCTTGGAGGGTTAGGATTAGGAGGAAGGTGTTGGTATTGAGTTTGTTGAAATTGGGGTCGATTAGTATTAGGAAAATTATTCGGCTCATTATTATTATGATTATTATTATTTTTCCACGAATAATTAGGATGATTTCTCCATGGCAAGTCCGGATTATTAGTCATAGGATTAAAATTATTTCGTTGGATTTGTTGAATAGAATTAATGTGTTGCTCCACGAATTCCGAAAATTGAGACGCTGATGGGCATGCAAGTATAAAATGTGAAGGATCGGAACATAATGCACAACTTTCATGAGCGGGTGGGGCTGACGTTTGGTTTATTGTCAAAAGTCGGTCAAGTTTTTTAGATAGTTCCTGAAATTCAATTGAATGACTTGACTCAAACTTTACCTCACATTTAGGTTGCGAAAGATATCCCTCAGAACGTACCGACACAGCCTGATGCATTGAGTTCTCGCTTAATGTTTCAAAAATTTTCCAGGCCTCGTCAGCGCTTTTGTGTAGGAATGTACCCGCACAAACGGCATCGACGGTATTACGAACAAAGGGAATAAGTCCCTCGTAAAAGACCCGTACCAACTGCCACTTAGGAACCTGATAATGTGGGCAGGAACGTAATAATTCTTTAAATTTCTCCCATTTGTCATGAAGTGTTTCCCCATCTTGCATTACAAAATTTGTTATCGATTTTCTTATTTGATTTGTTCTTGTGATTGAGAAAAACTTTTGTAAAACTGCTTTGTATAAGGCTTCACATGTTTTAATTGTGTTTGGCTCAAGTGATTGAAGCCAATACTTCGCTTTATCCCTTAAAGAGAATGGGAAGAGATGCAGTTTTAATTCATCATCAGTGAAATTTTGGATTTTTAACGTAGAGCAAATATCTTGAAAATCTCCTAAGTGTTGATAAGGGTCTTCATTAATGCGGCCATGGAAAGAAGGAAATAGCGAGATGGTAGATGACTTTATCTCAAAGTGAGATGTTGTCGCCTCCGGTAATTCGATACCAGCTTGAGGGGTGTAAGTCGTAGGAATAAAATAATCTTTAAGTGGAGGAGGTGGATGTATATTAGGGTTATTCATATTATTACCATTATTTTGATCATCACGTTATTTCCAATGTCGGCCATTGGAATAGGTTCTGTGTTAAAAGTTCGAGTTCTTCGTAAATGTTTAAGGGTACTTTGAATTTCAGCCTGAAACAATGACGATGGTTTTGGAGTCGATTCGTCGTCTAGCAACCGAGCTCTAGAAGGATCTATTAATTCTTAAGGTACGTTCAAGTTCAGGATCAAAAGTTTGTAATTCAGGTTAACTAGAACGTGTACCAAATATAAACTAAAAAGAAAATAAGCGACACTAAGACACAAATTGACTCCACAAATATAAGACGAAATCACGCAAATAAGGCAACAGGCACACAACTACTATGATGCATGAATATTATCCTGTAATGCAATGACCGCGTCAAGCCCGGCGCCCCGGGTTTCCTAGCTAATGCACGTGAACAATCACTCCTATAATAATCTAATGCAAGTAATTGCGTCTCAGCGCCCTAACTTACAGTGGTTTGAAGCGAATTTCAAAGGAAGCAATTTACTTGAATTATATTTATTTTTAATTTTTTTCCGTGTAAGCTCCTTTGACGTGCACAACTGTTCCACTCGAAACACTAGAATTTTGAGTACCTAAGAAATTACAAAAATAAAAAGAAAAGTTAGTGACTCAAAATAAAACGGAAAAATAAGAAAAAGAAAACCTAATCTAATATTTACGAATTAACTAAACTAAGATTCTAAAACTAATTGGCTAGCAATACAATCCCTGGCAACGGCGCCAAAAATTGATCTTGTCAGTACCAAGATATTAAAGTATGCTTACTTATGCTTTACTTTCAAAAGATTTGTAGTGTGGAAGTAAAGGTCGAACCCACAGAGATTGAATACTACGCACTTTAATTTTTAAAATCTAAATTTAGTTAATTATGAAAAACGGATTTTGGATTTAATTTGAATTAGACTAATAACAATAAAAGTAAAGCTAAAGTATGAAAGTAATTAAATATTTGTTTTTATAATAAGTTTAAGGAACCTAGGATTGCAAATCTACCACTAGCTTCATAATAAGGGTATTTACGAATTACTTTAGCTTACTAAGTTGGATGATAATGGGGAATTGTAGCTACAAGCCCAATTCCTCCGTCAAGAAAATAACTATGGTTCAAGCACCAACATAATCCATCTTCGGTTAGCACGAATTATCCCACACTAAACTAGGATTGTGGTTTAATCCGTCTAATCTAGGCATGGACTATTCAGATACTTGATAGCATAATTCAATTAAGTACCATTACATGTAAATAATCTATACAAGCACATCAAATATAGATCATTGAGCATATCACAGTCAAAATAGACCTAAGACAAGAATAAACTTTGAAAGTAACGATTTAATCAATAAAAGCACGATTTATTTATAAAAATCCTCGGAACATGTAACTATCATCTATACATAACAAAACTAAAATAAAAACATAAAGTACACCCTATTACTTGGCTATGGTTTCATTGAAACCCTAGATCTTGAGTTTAGTTGGCCATAGAATTTATTAACTGCAAGAGGTTGATGGAGGAGGCCATGAAAATCCTTGGTCTTCTTCTTCTTCTCCTTGCTTTTCTCCCTTCAATGGATGTATCTAATGTTGTATATGGATGTATCTAATGTTATGTAATGATGTGTAACCACAAAATTGATTTAAAATAGGATTTATATAGAGTTTGGAAGGATTTTGGAAGCTTTCCTAAGTCAAATCGCACTAAAACAGCTGTTTTTACGTTTCTGGACGTAATCAGCCAATTCGGATCGCACAGGGCTCTTCAGGACCTCGAAATATGCATTTTTGACTTTTTCAGCGGGTCGCGCGAGCGAGTCGCGTGCGCGGGTCGCTCCAGCGACTAGGCCATTTTCCAACTTTTCTCAAATTTTCCGCTGCTCTGCGCACTGATCGTAGAATTGCGATAACTTTTGACTCGGACCTCGTATTGACTCACCGTTTATAGCCACGCATCCGTAACTCGAAGATCTACATTTTTTATCTCAGGAGAAATTTCTCAAATCTGAAGTATTCCTTGTAAAAAAAATGTGATTTTTCGAGGCTGCTACTGCATTCAACTTTCACCGGAATCACCGTTTGAGCCCAAAATGACTTCCAAAGCCACTAATCATTGGATTTTTGTGCATTTTCAAGTTAAAGCTCCAAAACCTACAAAATTTAGAATACTTATTAAAAAACAACTAATAACCACACGAAATGGGCTAACAAAGCGTATTTTTAGGACCATAATGAACCATTACTCCCAATCATTCATTGACTACTTAACACATAAGCACATAGCCACATAAACATGATAATTTCTCACCAAATTAACATGCAAATTCTAGCTTTAACAAGAGTTTAACTACTAAATCCAGAATTATTATCTCTTAACTAGCAATTAAAGCACATAACATGTACCCACATCAAAGCTTAAGCTAGAAAACTCACCTCTTTCAGATTCTTCCCAAAATTGAGCCTATAGATGCTGAATTTCACCAAAACCCAGCTAAAAATTCACTCCGGGGGTAAATCCTACATAATTTCGGCAAACTACGTGTCACCAATTAGAACAGGTCACAAAATTAAGATGATTAAAACATAAAAGAAAGGTATAGAAATGACCGTCGCACCTCCACGAGTTCGAATACGGCTTCAGTTCGCGAATTGGACGATAAACGGCAACGTAACGGCAAAGAGACGACGTGGAAGACCCTTATTTCTCTTTTCTCTTGCCAGCTTTCCCTCTCTCTCTCTCTCTCCAATTTTTGTATTGTTTTGAGAGTATTCCCATACACAAGACACATACACAACACATGAAATGTGTTGTCAACAAATTTTCTCTTCTTTTCATTTACACCCTCCAAATTTCTTGGGGTTCCTATTATGAAATCCCCCGAACATTTTATTAACTATCCAAAACTTAAGTGGGTGTTTATCTAAGTTCCATATGGGTCCCACACGTGGTCCCAAATATTTGTGAAGTTGCTACCGCCTACCAATTATGCACATTTTTGCAATAATGCCCTTATTGGGTTAATAAGTAGATATCAAAAGCTAACATATTAATAATAGAAATATAAGAAATAGTCCCTCTCCAGCTATTTAATTAGAAGTTAATCCATCGGAAGGGCTAGATTAGAAATAGACCCCTAATTAGGTAAGTTAATTAGAAATAGGTCATTTCCCTTAATTTAATAAAATTTTAATGTCTAAACTACCCTTACTCACATGGCCAGTTATATACATATATATATATATATATATATTCGTGTATCTATATAGACATATATAGATTTGAAGTTAATGCCATTATCTGATAATGGAATTATGTTCTCTTAATTCAAGGGATATCCTTATCTACTCACCATGATCTTTTGGTTGAAATTCAAATTATTTAATACGTTTTTCAAAGAGTGAGAATTTCTCAGTATTTTGTGAGAATTTCTCAGTCTTTACATAGTCCATCTTTTAGGTCCGTTTTTTATGGTCCGCTTAAGATCCGTACTGTATATTTGTGTATCTATATATGGACATATAGATATAGATTTGAAGTTAATGTAATTAACTGATAATAGGATTATGTTTCCCTTAATTAAAGGGATCTCCTTAATCTACTCATCCTGATCTTTTGGTTTAAATTCAAATTATTTAATATGTTTTGCAGACTTGATTCATCCAGTTTGGCTGTCATTATAATACAAATCTAAATCATATATGTGTCTATGTGTTTCCGTGTTTGTATTGTTTGAGCTTTTGGGAAAAAAATTGTTCTTCTTTGAAAAGGTGATGATTAAACGTTTACTGAGAAATTCTCGTAATAAACTGAGAATTTCTAACCGAATATGATGGAGTTTTCTTTCTGATTTTTATTGATGTTTTGCTGATTTGTGGTTTTCATTAATTGATAATGGGATTATGTTCCCTTAATGCAAGGGATCTCCTTAATTTGCTCACCATGATCTTTTGGTTGAAATTCATATTATTTAATACGTTTTGCAGACTTAAAAACTGAGAAATTCTCACTCTTTTGTGAAATTTCTAATTAAAATACTAAGAAATTCCTTATTCCTGATAAATTTCTCATTAAAGTACTGAGAAATTCCCTATTTCTCATTAAAAAAACTGAGAAATTCCCACTTTTTGTGAAATCCCTGATTAAAATACTGAGAAATTCCCATTCTTTTGTGAAATTTATGATCCAATAAACTGAGAAATTATGCACAAATAATAGCAAGGAATCACACAAATAGATAATAGGTCTATCCAACAAGATGTGAGAAACAGATACTTTACCAAGTAAAATTGCAAAACAATTGTGAAATATCAATGTTATCATGTGTTTTTGCTAATTTTTTCCGAGTAATTTCCAGTAATGGGTTTTCTATTGACATGAACTTTCTTAGTAACTGAACAACGATGAACAATTCCTCAATCAAAAATAAGATATAAAACACTGAGATATTATAAGAAATTTCAAATATGATCAGTATTTTACAAAATTTCTCATTAAACTACTGAGAAATTCACTCTTTTGTGAAATTTTTGAGAACTTATGCTCCATTACAACTACTAAGTTTACAAGCCATTAAACTACTAAGTATACAGCCAAACTATCGCATCCAAAAGCAACTTAGGGAGGTCATGCTCCATTTCCTAAACCTTCAAAACATTTTCTATCCCCGAAATGCTTAGTTTCGAATCGGATAGCATTTTTCCCAATTTTTTCACAGCTCCTAGGCAAACTAGTCTCGATTTGATTCTCTTCAACATTGATACACAAATCAAGCAAGGCAAACCGGCCTCGATTGCATTTGGTCTGATTCGAAGCTTGCTAATCTGAACAATTCTAAGAGTACATCGTTGTGCTCGGCGATGAACTACTTTGACTATGCATCGATCGCAATTGACTCCAGGACCCTAGCCGTCGCAATTCTGGATCCCAAACTTCCTTGCTTCAATAAAAATAGCATCAAAATTATACAATCTGCATGGATCATCAATTTTATTAAATGTTCTCGATCTCTGTATCTCTTTCTTCTTTCTCCCTCTCTCTCTTCCTCCTCTCTCTAGTAGAAATCTCTATCCATATATAGTTGCAGATTCTCCATTGGGTTTTGAATTTTGAAAATAAGATCTTTGATATATATATTTATAGAGAGAGAAAGAGGAGAGAGAGAATATAATATAGGGGTATTTATGTCTTTAGCAACACAAAGGGACTAATTTCTAGATTCAAATATAGGAAGGACCTATTTCTAGAAAAGGCTAGGATTAGGGGCTAAATCCTACTTTACCCTATTAACAATTTGATATTGAAACAACTAAGCATATTCCAAATAGTGATATACAAAGCATCTAATTATTTAATAAATTATCCGGGCCGCTTCACTGGGTCCCACTTCCAAACCTCTCCCTCCTCACTAGGAACTTTTCCATAGGCAAGTCCAAGCCTCTCCTTAACCCATTTTAGACACTAATTATGTAAATTAATGTATATTAACATGTTAATTAACCCTTTTCCGGGTACAGGTGTTACATATCTATTCTAATCCTCAGTTGGCGTAGATGTAATTGTCAGCATAGTAGTCTTCTACAGCATGACCATTTTTGGTGGGGCCACCCTCTACATAGCCACCATCCTAGTTACGTGCATTGAAAGGAACATGGTAATCTGGATGGAAAATGTCTAGGCATAAAAGGCCATCAGATTACTAAAAGATGAGTGAGTACGAAACTAACGCAGTACCGAATATGAAGTAATAACAAGTTGTGGAAGGCATAAGTTAAGTTCTACTAAACAGTATCTTCTCTTTAATCAAAACAAATCGTTAACCAACCATTATCATCTTGTTATCCTAAGACCGATAACCAACATACTCTTGATTGAATCAACAGACTCAATTGTTCAACTCTATGGATATACCATCATTCTGTCCACCACTGTTAAGAACATATTTATAGCTCACTATATGGCATGGACACCACATCAGTCCGTCCCCAACTTTTTAAGAGCGTATTCATAGCTCATCACATTATCGGGACACAACGTTTGAAACAAGGCATATCAATCTATTGCCATGACTTAACAACATCTACCAGTGATCCCAGCTCACTGCCTTTTAAGAACATTTTAACAGTTTACCGGCATTTAAGAACATATCATGGATCACCTGGGCTATCTTAGGGCTACTTGGTCCAGCTTACCACCTTTTAAGAACATACTAACAGCTCACCATCTTTTAAGAACTTATCATGACCAAATGCCCATTCCTGTAAGACTCCCAAAACTTAACAAACCTAGTTAAGTTCTGTATTAACACTGATAGATGACATCCTATTGTGGCCTGACTACTTTGATTGAAATGAACGGATATCAAACTAATCATAATCGATATATTATCTAACATTATACTATTAAATAGTTCATATAATAAATAACAAAAAATATCCATAGTCTGTATCTTCCAATCAATTGGGATAAAAGTAATAACAATCGATTAGGAAGAACTCCAATAGATTGCATCTCAATTAATGCCAATTGATTGCAACTTTTGCAATCGATTGGGAGTCATTCCATGTCAATCGTTTGGATACAAGTTCAATCGATTGGGTCCAGGTCATTGGCATTCGATTGGGAATTCGTCTTCTTCATAGAGACTAGCAGCCCAAAATTAAACATTCAGAGGACATGTTTTGCTATCTCTTTCCTTCTTTAAAAATTGTAAAACTACATATAGAGGGGGATCAAGTGAGTTTAGAACTCACCTAGTAGGTATATTTGTGTGTGCATGGCTATAGAAGCTTGAAGCTTTAAGGTTCACTTTCTCTCTCTTCTTCTCCTTTTGTCTCTGTCTGTTTGTTTCTCTTCTTTCTTCCTCTTCTCTTCTCTACTTCTAATAGTGAGTAGGTATGTATATATATGTGTGCAAGTGTAGATTTATATATGTATATAAGTGTGTGTACATATATATAAACTCTCTCTGTTTCTCACCAAACTGTCAAACAATCCTTATAGACACAAAATGAGGCCCTATATATAGAAAATGAGAGTGCCACACGTCAAAACCTCAAGCAACTTAGTGACCAAGTTCAGCTCTCGACCGATTGATTGGGACTAGGGCAATCAATTGAACTCAAATATTTATGAAGGCAATCGATTGGGAAAGAGGCAATCGATTGGTTATGTCGGCAAGAGTACAATCGATTGGGAAAGGAGCAATCAAATGGGATACCAAAAATGGAAATCGATTGGGAAATGTTCCAATCAATTGGGACATTAAACTCATCAATAGAAAGGTAAGGTCCATACATGTATTCAAGGAGTAATATCAAGTCGCATATATTCATATATATATATTTGAAAATACAGGGTATTACATCATCCACTACTTATCAAAAGATTTCATCTTCGAAGTCTAAAGTAAGCAGGGTTAAAACAAGAATGAAAACTTCTCATGTATCTCTGACTCTAGCTCCCATGAAGCTTCTCCTTCATCGTGATGTTTCCACTAGATCTTTACTAGTAGTATCTCCTTCTTTCTGAGCTTCTTGATTCCTCAGTCTATGATTTGCACTGGTCCTTCATTGAACGTTGCATTGTCATTGACTTCTATATACTCAAAGTTGATCTCGTGAGCTGGGTTCGAGCACATATCCTCAACATACTGATGTGGAAAATGTTGTGCTCTCCTGACATCTTTGGCAGCAATGCCAATCTATAGGCAACCTTTCCAACGTGCTCCAGGATCTCAAATGGTCTGATGAATTACAGCAATATCTTGCCCCTCTTCTGACCAAATCTAATGATTCCTCGAATTGGCAAAGCTTTGAGCAGCACATGATGTCTTATTGTGAATTCTAAGTCTTTATGGCATTTGTCAGCATAACTCTTGTGTCTGGTCTATGTTGTCTTCATCTTTTAACGTACAACTTGAATCTTCTTGCTAGTTTCTCGTATAATTTCTAGTCCAAAAAGTGGAGTATCTCTAACTTTGGCCCAATATAGCAGTGATTGATAAGGTTTTCTGTGCAAAGCTTTAAACGGTACCATTCCTATGCTCGTGTGATAGCTATTGTTGTAGGTGAACTCATCAATGGTAGGTACGTCTCCTGAGAACTCTTGAAATTAATAACATAAGGTAGTATAATATCTTTCATCACTTGATTGACTCGATCCGTTTGACCGTCAGTTTGCAGATAAAAGGCTGAACTCAAGTTCAGTATAGTTCCCATCGCTGTCTAAAGACTCTTCCAAAACTTCGTGATGAAATGTGAATCTTAATCTAATATGATTGAAACAGATACACCGTGTAGTAGCACAACTTATTGTAGATATATCCAGCTCAAACGTTCTACTAGATACGTCATGCTATAGGTGATGAAGTGCACCATCTTGGTTAGACAATCCACTATTACCCAAATACCGTCGTGGTTTTACTGAGACCTTAGCAAACCTACCATAAAATTCATAGTTATATGTTCCCATTTCTATTAGGGAATCGGTAATGGCTGAAAAAGTCTCGGTGGTTTCTAATGTTTCACCTTTACTTGTTTACAAGTAAGACATTGAGAAACATACTCGACTACTTTTCGCTTTACTCCTTCCCACCAAAAAAATTTCTTTGAGTCCTTATACATCTTTGTACCTCCTGGGTGTATAGTCATTCGTGACTTATGTGCTTCGTCCAATATGTCCTTTCTGAGATTATCCTCGTTAGGCACATAGAATCTACCCTTATATATTTAGGCTCCGTCTGAATTAATACTCTGGACTTCTGGTTCCTTTACTGACATCTTGGTGAACCACAGTTTCAAATCCTCACCTAACTATTGAGCTTCCATATTACGGCTGATTAGAGTCGATAGGATAATGAGACATCCAAAATTTTGTCCTTCCGTTGATTCTACTGGCTAAAGTGTTGGGTTTGTGCCCTCAAACCATTAGTTTATGTATGAGACATTGACATTTTAATATATAGATATCAGCCTTACATTTCATTGTGTATGTTTTCTTTTATGAGATGTTTGTTAATCCTTAAATATCATAGTAAGTAACTCGTGTGTGTTTGAGATACATACAAGTGAGATACGAATGACTATTCTTTGATACTTAGAATATGTCACAATGGATGATGAGATTGGATATCTCAAAAAGTTTACACTATAGCATTGATTAACTACCATTGGATAGAGTGATGAACCTCAATCACTGGAGTATATCTCTTAGTTAATATGCTAGTTCTTATAGTACATTAACAGACCTGAGCCTTCCTACTGACACTTAAGGCTATCAATAGTCAATAAGAACTCATAACTTGTATAAGGTACGTGTTCTTAATCTTGAGACGATTATGAACACGGACTATGGATATGGCTACTTTGACTTACCAATCAGTGAGGTCTTAAAGATCAACACCTAGGTATCTTGGGTATGTAATGTTCACAGGGTTGTGAACATATATTATCAGGATAGAATCCACCCTCTATTAAAGAGTAAGCATTCCCTTGAGAATGTTACCAAGTTGCTTACTAAGAACTACAATCTTGTTGATGAGGTTAGTTATAAACATGTTTGGTAATCATACATGGTGAATGGGACTCAAGGAATATAAGAAGTAATCATGATTCAGGTTGACAGTAACAGTTATCTGACTACCTGAATATGATTATGAATGTTGATGGTAGAGGGACATTAGTACACCATACAAGTCTAGTTATCGCTTCAGATATATTCTTTTGTGTTGGAGTTCAATTATCATTTTATAGTGGAGTAAACTATAACTGACCAACTGGTTAGTTTGCTAATCAAAGAGTTTGGTCATGGGAAGTAACAACTGGTCTAAGCCAACAATAAGGGACCTAGGTGGTCCCACTCTTAGCTCTGCTAGGATGCTTGGAGAGGCATATGAGGATCTTTTCAAGACAAGTTTGATTGATCGATTAAAGTCTAGGCAAGTTCAAACCTTCAATCGATCGAAGGTTCGATCAATTGAAGCCACTTCGATTGGTCGAAGGCTTAAAGTCAATTTTGGAAATTATAAATAGGGCAGCTATGTACAGAGTTTAATAGTCGTTGTTTTCTATACGAGAGTTGTAGAAACTGTTTAGGGTATCCTTAGCCTTCTTATCCTTCCCATTAGAGTTCCCACCAACTCTAGCCTCTCCAAAAGTATCCGTAGGAGTCATAAGGGTGAAGAAAACCTAGTGGAGGTTGTTGCACCATCAAGGAAGAAGAAAATCAGAATTGGGTTCAAGACCCGAGGTATAATCTCTTCTCCCTCTTATGTATATACGCATCTATAGAGTTGATGAGTAGTTGATCTGGGCTACCTATAAAGTTTTGAAGTTTGTTTCCACTGCGCATTTAAATCATTTTTAAACCTATTTTTCCTTCAATTGGTATCAGAGCCACGCTTCTTTGGATCTATAGATGTGTTTTGGAACACTAGTTTTGATTTACATGTTGATTTTAGAACTGTTTTCATAACTGCATCGTCACAGATCTATTTTTGTAGTGTTTTCGTAGTAGAATACAAATCTGTGATTGCATTAGATGCATGACAGCTTTGATCGATCGAACTTGTTTCGATCGATCGAATGTTACTTTGTTTGATCGATTAAATTGGGTTTGGTCGATCGAGACTGATTCTCTGTCCAGACATTCCTTTCACAGTTTTAAAAAGGTTTTTTAAATTACATACTTTAATTTTATATTATTCTGATAATTTTCAAACCATTATGTGAAACTAAAAGTTCAATCGATTGGACTATGTTCAATCGATCGAAGTGTGACAGAGAACCGAGATGTTGTTTTTGGTTCTAAATCAGTATATAAAGAGTTTATGTACTGTGTGAATCAATTAGGGGTGCCAATAGTTACATATACATGGATGTGCGTACGACTAACCCTTTTGCAGCAAAATTAGTCCGCTATCTCCCACGGCACCATAATCTTTTTAAGTTCTGCATTTAAATGTTTGAGATTGGTGTATGTTGTATTTATTTTGGTTTGGTTTTAAGGCATGTGTAAAGGGCACTGCGACTTCAATCCTACGAATAGGAAAGTCAAACCGGTTTCCCTAGCCTTTTATTTTATTGTTGTTTTCTATTTCTAGATAAATTGTAAGCTTTGAAAGAAGCATAGGACCAATGTAATAGAATTAGAAAATCCATGAAGATGGAGGAGCAAGCCGTTGTCCATGAAGATGGAGTTGGAGGCGATTAGACAAAGAAGGAGGTTCTTTGGAGATAGAGCCATGGGAGATAGAGATATTGTTGAATGCCTTTATTTTTATTTTAGTTTTTTTTGTTTTATGTGCTTGGTTTGTGATTGGCATTTGCATACACTAAAACAAGTTTTCTAAAATAAAAATACAAAAACTGTTCCTACACATTAGTAAACATTGGATGTTTATAATGTTTACGGGTGATGTGTGGAAACAATTTTTCCAAAAGCAAAATCTTTTTTTATTAAATCTAATGAGAGAGGGTCTTATTATAACAGCCACGATATTCTATTAATGGTTCACTGTAAGAAGAGTAATGCATTTTGTGTCACCTCGCCAGGGGTGATCATTCCATACGGAGGGTACACTACTCATTGGTTACTAGATGTGAACCTCCTGTGGATAGGATCAATCAGACATGTTAAAGGGTGACCACCACACGGAGGCACTACTTGAGGCGGTTGTGATTGGATGCTAGTTAATGGTACACACTAGATAAGCTATGGATAAGGGATCCCACACGGGGCATTATTCAAAAACTTAGAGCAAATAGGTTTGGGAGTCATAACTTGTTTTGCAAGAGTTGCATAGCGGACATGCCATGATTAATCAAAGATCGAGTATTGACCACCACACGGAGGCTTTATTCTTTCGTTTTGATATTCTGGTGACTTTGTTTTAAATAAGAGTTTTTAAGGATTCTTTTATTTAAAATTGTCAAATTCTGATATCCATATTTATTTTGTCTGGTTGATTTTCAGTAATCATAATGTCTAGATCTACATTTAGTCCACTTGACACTATACTAACCTTGACATCATTTTAACTACAGAGGATCACATATATGTCCTCACCATCCCATGCCCTAAAGAACCCGCTGTAAATGATACGACTGCTGCTAGACGTGAGTTTGACAAGTGGAAGAAGTTGAATGTAATGGCTCATTGTTACATTTTGGCCTCTATGGCTAATGTATTGCAACTCCAATACCAGTCGAATGATTCTGACAGTGCCACTACCAAATCCCTAAAAGAGATGTTTGGGGATCATGGAAGACCTACCAGATAGGTTACCATACAGAAGATAATGAGTGCGAAGATGTCAGAAGGGACTCCAGTCAAAGAGCATGTTTTAAAAATGATTGGTTATTTAAATAAACTGGAGACCTTGGGAGCCAACATCGACGCATAGACCCAAGTTGATATGATCATCAATTCGCTGTCACCCTCATTCACTCAATTTAAACTTAATTGTAATATGAATCAAATGAATTTTTTAATGAGTGAATTAATGAGTTCTTTACTAGCAGCGGAAGGGGTTCTCAAACTTGGGGGCAATGTTTTGAACAAACCTGCAGATCCAGAATTGGAAGACCACACATTGAGGAAAGCTCTTCCTCTTCCCGATCTACTCCAAAAGGCAAGAAAGGGAAGAAGAAGCCTGGCACTGGTGGTCCAAGTGTTGAACTGGCCCCAAAGATTGCAAAATCTAAGGGAAAGGGAAAGGGTAAATGGAAGGTGGATGGCCAAGGCAAAGGAAGTGTTTCCAATGCGGTGAAAAGAGCCATTGGAAGAGGAACTGTCCATTATTCTTAGCTACAAGAGTTCAAGGTATGATTGAATCACATGTGATTGAATTAAGGTATATTACGGATACTTCAAACACTTGGTGCATTGATTCTGGTACGACTAACCATATCTGTAATTCATTGCAGGGGTTCAGATCAACTAGGATGTGCAGTGATGGGGAGATCGTACTTACTCTAGGTTCTAGCGTAATCGTTTCTGCGGTTGCAGTAGGAGTAGTAGCTTTAGAATTTTTAGACAATAAAGTTTTAATTTTTTGAGATGTACTTTACGTCCCTTTAATGAGACGTAATTTAATTTCAGTTTCTAATTTATCGAATAATGGTTATTCTTTTCATTTTGGAACTAAAGTTGTGATCAAAAGAAATGGTTTGTATGTGATTACTCTAAACATTCTAAAGACACTTGTATGGAACTTAATAACTCAGTGGTAACTGTACCACCTAAAAGAAAGAAACCCTCCACGAATCCAACAAGGCTTTGGTATATGAGGCTTAGCCATATCAATCTAAATAGGATTGGCAGACTAGTCAAAGAAGGGGTCTTAGGCGATTTGGTTCTCGAACCAATGGAAGTATGTGAGTCATGTTTAGAGGGTAAGATGACCAAAAGGCCCTTTCCAGCAAAGGGCAATAGGACCAATACATTGTTGGAATTAGTTCATACTGATGTGTGTGGACCAATAAATATTAGAGCAAGGGATGGTTATGAGAATTTTATAACATTTACTGATGACCACTCTAGGTATGGATATGTGTACCTAATGCAACACAAATCTGAAGCCTTTGAAAAGTTCAAAGAGTTTAGGGCTAAAGTGGAAAAGCAATTGGGCACACATATTAAGGCCATTTGATCTGATCGAGGTGGTGAGTACCTCTCTAATGAGTAATCACCTCGTACAGAATTGGATTCTGTCATAGTTGACTACACCTGGTACGCCTCAGCAGAATGGTGTAGCAGAGAGAAGGAATAGGACTCTTTTAGATATGACTAGGTCGATGATGAGTTATTCGGAGTTGTCATTATTCCTTTGGGGTTATGCTTTGGAAACCGCTGCTTATATAGTAAATCTAACACCAAGCAAATTTACTCCCGGGACACTACAGGAGATGTGGATTGGGCGTAAACCTTCTTTGCAATAGCTCTGGATATGGGGTGTCCAGTACATGTGCTGAAAGGAAAGATGAGCAAGTTGGATTCTAGATCGGAAGTATGTTATTTAGTAGGGTATCCAAAGGGTACTCATGGATGGTATTTTTATGATCCAAGAGAACAGAAAGTGTTTGCTAGTACAAATGCTATTTTCTTGGAGGATGATTATATCATGAACCATAAACCTAAGGGAAGGATAGATCTTATAGAGATAGAAAGAGAGCCCTCAGTCCTACCCGTAGTTGATAACGATATGAGACAAGAAAATACCACTTATTCACCCATTTCTGCACCGGTATCTCATTATAGTGGAAGGATTATCAGCCAGCCTAATAGATACATGTTCTTAGGAGAAGTTTTTGAAGCTGTCTCCATAGAATCTAAATCTGGCCCTACCACATACGAAGAGGCAATGGCTGATGTTGATTCAGCTCATTGAGTTAAAGCTATGAATGCTGAATTGGAATCTATGGATTCCAATCAAGTATGAGATCTTGTAGAACTTCCAGCCAATATCAAACACATTGGCAGTAAGTGGGTCTACAAGAAGAAAAGAGGATCTGATGGAAAGGTTGAGACCTTTAAGGTAAGGCTTGTAGCAAAAGGTTATACTCAAAGGAAGGGCATTAACTCTGAGGAAACCTTCTCGCCAGTAGCCATGCTCAAATCCATTAGAATACTCCTATCCATTGCTGCATACCTAGATTATGAGATCTAGCATATGGACGTCAAGACTGCGTTCCTGAATGGCAATCTTGAGGAGGACATCTATATGCAACAACCAGAAGGGTTCATAGCTGGTGGGAAAGGTAACTTGGTATGCAAGTTGCAAAAGTCCATTTATGGACTTAAGTAAGCATCCAGGAGTTGGAATATATGTTTTGACCAAGTAGTCAAGTCATTTGGTTTCATACAGAATCTGGATGAGCCTTGTGTATACAAGAAATGTGAAAGGAAAAATGGTGGCTTTTCTTGTTCTTTACGTTGATGGCATTCTACTCATTGGGAATGATGTAGCAGCGTTGTCAACGGTTAAGGTTTGCCTAGCTAGTATATTCAATATGAAGGATCTAGGAGAGGCGAGCTATATCCTTGAAATAAAGCCCTTTCGAGATCGCAAGCGAAAGATAATGGGATTATCTCAAGCTGGTTATATCAATAAGGTGCTAACTAGGTTTTCAATGGATAATTCGAAGAAAGGTTTGTTACCTTTCAGGTCTGATTCAGCGTTCTCCAAGGACCAGTGTCCAAAGACACACGAGGAGAGGAATTGCATGGCAGGAGTTCCCTACGCTTCGGCAGTTGGAAGTCTCATGTATGAGATGTTATGCACTAGATTGCTTTACTGTTAGCATGGTCAGCAGGTATCAATCGAATCCTGGTCTAGAGCACTAGATAGCCGTTAAGCACATTCTTAAGTACTTGAGAAGGAATTAAGATTACATGCTTATGTACGGTGGAGATGAGTTGATTCCAGTAGGATACACTGACTCGGACTTTATGTCAGATAAAGATTCGAGAAAGTTGATATTCGAGCATCTCTTTACCTTGGGAGGTGGTACTGTTAGTTGGAGGAGCATTAAGTAGAAATGCATTACTGACTCAACTATAGAGGCTGAGTATGTGGCTGCTTGTGAAGCTGCAAAGGAAGTTGTTTGGCTCAAGAAGTTCCTTATGGAACTCAGGATGGTACCAGTGTAGCTGTCACCTATTATGCTATAATGTGATAATAGTGGGGTAGTTGCTCAGTCCAAGGAGCCAAGGAACCATGGAAAGGGAAAGCACGTAGAGCGGAAATATCATCTAATCTGAGATATAGTTCAACATGGAGATGTGATTGTCAGCAAGATTGCCACCTCTGACAATCTTGCGGATCCGTTTACAAAGGCCTTGCCGCAGAAGGTCTTTGATCATCATCTAGATAGTTTAGGTCTCAAATGTAGTCCTGAATGGTTATGAGTGCAAGTGGGAGTTTGTTGGGTTTGTTCCCTCAAACCATTACTTTATGTATGAGACATTGACATTTTAATATATGGATATCAGCTTTACATTTCATTGTGTATGCTTTCTTTTATGAGATGATTGTTAATCCATAAATATCATAGTAAGCAATTCGTGTGTGTATGAGATACATACAAGTGAGATACGAATGACTATTCTTTGATACTTAGAATATGTCATAGTAGATGATGAGACTGGATATCTCTTCAAGTTTACACTACAGCATTGATTAACTACCATTGGATGGAGTGATGAACCTCAATCACCGGAGTATATCTCTTAGTTAATATGCTAGTGCTTATAATGCATTGGCGGACCTGAGCTTTTCTACTAACACTTAAGGTTGTCTATAGTCGATAGGAACCCCTAACTTGTAAAAGGTATGTGTTCTTAATCTTGAGACGATTATGAACACGGACTATGGATATGGCTGCTTTGGCTTACCAATCAATGAGGTCTTAAAGATCAACACCTGGGTATCTTGGGTATATCATGTTCACAGGGTTGTGAACATATATTATCAAGATAGAATCTACCCTCTGTTAAAGAGTAAGCATTCCCATGAGAATGTTACCAAGTTGATTACTGAGAAGTAATCATTAGTGGTGAATGGGTCTTAAGGAATACAAGAAGTAATCGTGATTCAGGCTGACAGCAACAGTTATTCGACTACCTAAATATGATTACAAATGCTGATGGTAGAGGAACATTAGTACACTAAATAATTCTAGTTATCGCTTCAGATATGTTCTTTTCTGTTGGAGTTTAGTTATTGTTTTATAGTGGAGTAAACTTTAACTAACCAGCTGGTTAGTTTGCTGATCAAAGAGTTTGGTCATAGGAATTAACAACTGGTTTGAGCCAATAATAAGGAACCTAGGAGATCCCACTCTTAGCTCTGCTAGGATGCTTAGAGTGGCACATGAGGATCCTGTCAAGACAGGTTCGATCGATCGAAGCAGTCTCGATCGATTGAAGTCTAGGCAAGTTCGATAGATTGAAGAACCTAAAATCGATTGAAGGTTCGATCGATCGAAGCCGCTTTGATCGGTCGAAGGCTTAAAGTCAGTTTTGGAAAACTATAAATAGGACACCTACATACAGAGTTTAATAATTGTCGTTTTTCTATACGAGATCTGTAGACACTGTTTATGGTTTCCTTAGCCTTCATATCATCCCCGTTAGAGTTCCCACCAACTCTAGCCTCTTAGAAAGTATCCACAGGACTCATAAGGGTGAAGACAACCTAGTGGAGGCTGCTACACCATCAAGGAAGAAGAAAATTAGAATTGGGTTCAAGACCTGAGGTATAATCTCTTCTCCCTCTTATGTATATACGCATCTATAGAGTTGAAGAGTAGTAGATCCAGGCTACCTATAAAGTTTTGAACTTTGTTTTCTACTGCACGTTTAAATAATAATTTTTCCTTCATGAAGATCAAACTCAGTTAAGGTCTCCAATGCCTGTTGAATCAAGATTGCAACAATTACTAGATGGGGTCAATGACTCAAAGCATCAGCCACAACATTCGCTTTGCCCGGATGGTGTTGCGAAGAAAAATCATAAACCTTAAGTAACTCCATCCATCTCCGTTGACGCATGTTCAACTCCTTCTGAGAGAATATGTATCTTAAACTCTTGTGATCGAAGACCAGATCAATCTTCTCTCCACATAGATAGTGTCTCCAGATCTTCAGAGCAAACACTATCATAGCCAATTCCAAGTCATGCATAGGCTAATTCTTCTCATGCTACTTCAATTGTCTTTATCCATATGCAATCACATTTATGTCATACATAAGCCACAACCAAGTCCTTGGTGTGATGCATCACTATAGATGATAAACCTTTCTCCACTCCTAGGTATCGTGAGTACTGGTGCTGAGGTTAATCTTTCCTCTAACTCTTGAAATGCACCTTCATGCTTATCCGTCCATTAAGACTTTTCCTCCTTCCGTGTTAAGTTCGTCAATGGTCCTGCGATCATGGAGAATCCTTTCATGAATCTCCGATAATATCCAGCCAGACCAAGTAAATTTCTAACTTCCGTTGCATTGGTCTGTCTATTCCAACTTAAGACTACATCGATCTTAGATAAGTTTACCGAGATACCGTTCTAAGAATAACATGCCCTAAGAATTTGACTTCCTATAGCCAAAATTCACACTTACTGAACTTCGTATACAACTGACTATCTCAGAGTCATAGAGCATTCCGTAAATGTTCCTTATGCTCTTCTTCTATCTTTGAGTAGATCAGAATGTCATTGATGAAAACTATAATGAACTAATCCAGATAAGGTCTGAATGCTCTATCATTAGGTCCATGAATACTATTAGGGCATTAGTTAATTCGAAAGGCATCAATAGAAACTCATAATGTCCGTATCATATCCTAAAAGCAGTTTTTGACACATCCTCTAATCGAACCAACAACTGATGATATCACAAGTGTACGTTAATCTTTGAAAAGATCTTTGATCCTTGCAACTGGTCGAATAGTTCATCTATCCAAGGAAGAAGATATATATTCTTAATTGTAACTTTGTTCAATTCTCTATAGTTGATACAGAGTAGAAGCGTCTCATCCTTTTTCTTTACGAATAGTACCGGTGCTCCCTAAGGTAACGTACTCAGGTGAGCAAATCCTAAAATCCTCAAAAAGTGGACAACATGTCCTGATATATACTAGAAAATCTAACCCTGAACATCTTGACTTAAAAGTTATCCACTTCTGATCCCAACAATGAAGCCTCGTCCTCGGATTCAATATCTACTCCTTTAGTGGGTCAACCTCCATTGGTACATCAAGATCACCCATTAGGATCCCAACATCCCAATCCTCAACCATCACGTCATCATCGCCCTCATCCATATCATCCAATGTTAGTACGGTGTCATCGACAGCTACAACGGCACATTCCTCGGCTACTATAATGGCCTCTGCTAATTCAGCATCCCATATGATAAATCTGTCTGGTTGTGCAGCCATCTCAGTGACCTAAATAGCTTCCATCTATGCTATAGCCCCTGTGCCTCCAGTACAACTGCCTCCTTTGACTCCTTGTCCTCAATGACCTCATCTCCCTCTTCTACTATGACATCAACTCCGATCGATACCTCCATACACTTTAAGGTTCTCTTTCTCACTCTTCTACTCTTTCTGTCTCTGTCTCTCTATTTATCTTCTTTCTTCTTCTTTCTTTCTTCCTCTTCTCTTCTCTGATTCCTACAGTGAGTAGGTATGTATATATATATATGTGTGTGTGTATGTGTAGGTGTATATATATATATGAGTGTGTATATATATAAACTCTCTCTCTCTCTCTCTCTCTCACTCTCACCAAATTGTCAAATAATTCCCATAGGCACGAAATGAGGCCATATATATAGAAAATGAGAGTGCCATATGCAGTGGCGGACCCAGGAATTCGCACTTGGGGGTGCCAAGTTATTAGAAGTACTCGACAAAATTTGTTAACCAAAAAGTACTAAGTTATATTTATGTATATTGGTGGTCAACTTTGACATATAGATTTACAAAATACCAAAGCAACAAAAAAGAACTATTTGCACATATATCTCAACAAGTATGTCTTAGACACCAAAAAAACTACAACCAAAAAGATCACGAATCCAAAGTTTTATAGTTGTGCCCGATGATTTTTCAAACCGTAGAAATCATCTATGATTAAATCAGAATTGAAACTCTCAGCATTGTCTCTTTTAATGTAGACAACCATGCAATCTGCAAGAAACTCATCCTCCATCCGACTGCGAAGTTCATTTTTAACAATTTTTATAACTAAAAATGCTCGCTCTATAGTGGCAGTGGAAACTGAAAGAGTCAGAACAAGACAAATCAATCTATCAATTAGATAGTACACTTTTGTCTTGTTTGTTTCCTTAAATCTTTGGCAAAATTCAGCTAGAGAAGATCAATTCCTTAGCTTTTGGTGTTGAGACACATCAAGCTCATAAGAAATCTCAAAAGAACCCTCTCGTGTTCTATGAAATCCTTAGGATAATACTTTTCCATAAGTTTGCAAATGTCATCGATTTTGAATTTGCTATAAGCATCCCTAGGATCCAAAGCTGCACTAAGAAAAAGAAGCTCACTAGTTCGCTCACTAAATCTACTATCTAATTCTTGTAACTGAGAATCTATTACAGCAGTGAATATATCAATTCGATAGTGATGTTTGAGTGTAACATTGGCCCTTTGGTGAAGAGACCGACCTCGACCTGTAATATATTGGCTACTTAAATTGGATATATCTATCTCATATCTTTCACAAAATGATTTCACATTCTCTAAAAAAGCAGTCCAACCTTCTTCTCTCAGTGTTTGAATGAGGGCTTTTGTTTTTTAAACCAAATTCATAGCATTCAAGATATCTATACTTGTTTGTTGCATAACTTGACATAGTACATCAGTGATTCCCATGACTTCTTTCACTACATGTAAGATAAATATAAAATCAAAACTTGTAATTAATTTACCATGAGAATCAGCATCACTATGCAAAGAATAGTTGGATCCTTCTTTAGAAATTTTTGCAAGAACTGAACAAGTTACACTATATATCCTGACCAAGCTACAAACAATGGAAAAATAAGAGCCCCAACAAGTGTCTCCAGCTCATTGCAAAGTACTTCTCATACCCCGACGTAGCAAGGTAGCAAAAAAGAACTTTCCACCCTTAGACTCGATGAGTTGCGATAGTTCGTGAGTAGCTAGATTGTCCAAACCACACAACAAAGCTATAACAATACTAATAAATAGAGTAACAAAAGCGCACTAGGATCACAAGCTTAAAGCATAAGCATTGCTATCCAAGAGAGAAACATAAGGTTATTACAAACACAAGTCTAGGGATGGAATCCCGATAATCCAAAAGATACATCACAATAACCTACAGGCCGAACAGGTTGCCAAACATAGCATCTAGGATAAGCTAAACAAAACTAAACATAATTTTGAGGAGCCTCTTGATAGATCCTCTAGACGAGCATGTGGTCCTGCCTCAGCTGGTGAAGGGGAACCACTCTTCTCTGTATTGCTCATCTTCTTGGTAATTGACTGCTGCATCTTCCTGGAATTGATAGTCTGAGCATGGAATGCCTAGGCGAGTACACCGTCAGATATAAAGCTGAGTGAAATACAAAATCACAGAGTATACCAACAAAATAGAGTCTAACTGTTAGATACGTACTAAAAGCCATGCTTTATGTAGTTGATTTATTATTTTAATAAAATCAGTTATTCCATTTTTATGAGAATCTGTGTAGGCAATGTTTGCACTACATTGTTTATTTAATATTGTGCATGTGTTTCTCTTATTCTACATAAAAGGTGGTTTGGTTTGTAGTGTTTCACTTACACACGGAAGACCAGACCATCGGATCTAATAGAATATAAGATTTTGATTTACAGTCGTAGATGGGATTCGACACACCATCGATAGGACTGCAGCATGGTGATGTAGTAGGTTTGTCTTGACTATGAGAAATGTTATAATTTCAACTCACTATGCTGGTACACTTTGTGTATTAAACATGACCGACATGGTGAAATTATCTTTGTACTGACTTATAAGATAATTAATGCATCATAGCTATTATGAGTGCTTATGCTCTAAATCCTAAGTTAATTTATAAACACGTACATTTGATATTTACGCTTTAATCCCTAAAAGGGTGCGATCCTTAAATGGGTCAATATCTTATTGGATTGGGTGACAATATTAATTGTGTGGTGGATATTAATTAATGATGGAATACATGTCTCAATTTTGGGATTGATGATATCCTCTTGAGAAAGCTTATAAGTTTCGATTATGCCCACTACATGGCTGTTAGATACCAAAGTATCCCCTTTATCCATTGCAATTCCTAGTACATGGATATCGTATGCCCACTAAATGGCTATTAGATATTGAAGTATCCCCTTTATTCGTTACAAATGTAGCCCACTACATGGCCTGAAAGTAATCATACTCTTTACGAATCTAAGCCTACTACATGGCCTTTCACACTCCCAAGCCCACTACATGGCCTTTCCACACACTAGCCCACTATATGGCAGACAAATCAAACCATAACTCATACTTACTACTGATGCCTCCGGTGGCCTCGATAGCTTACACATGTAACTCTTAGCTTCCAAGTCCATGTGACCGAGCCAACACAAACGACATGCAATACAACTCCTACACATATCATGAACTCAATCAGTAAGTTCGTATCGTCGTCTCTCACATGAAAGGTCTATCTAATATTTATGAGACGTGTACATAATTCACCAAATATATCTTGAAATTGAACTAGCGTAGCTTGCATACTAGAAATAGTCATCACAGTAATTGGGAAATACTGGAAACATAATTACAACAACTCGAATGGACTTGAAACAGCTTAAAAACACATTTTAATGAAATTGTACAGAAGGATCGATCCTTCTAGGATCGATCTTATTAGGATCGGTCTTTCCTCTATTTTTCCAAAACTTAGTTTTTAATCATCTTCTAAACTTATTTGATCAAAGGTTTCTCCATGAAAAATATTTATTTTGATATTAGGTTTAGGAAAATATAAGTCTCAAACCCTTAAGTGCCCCAACATGGAACATACAACAATGTACAATACTTGAGTCATAAGGTATAAGTCTCTAAGCACATGTGTGTCAACATTTCTAACATACATCACATCATAACGTCATGCAGGAACATAGAAAAGTAGCTACAACACATTATACAGATCAGAATTGCAGTAAAAATGACAATGTCACACCCTTTCTGAGGAAAATCATTTGTTTTAAATTGTATAATTAAATTTCAAGGATTTTCAATGTAATTTGGAAATTGAGTTGAATGGTTGACTATAGTCAACGGAAGGTGTCAAGTGAGGACATGGTGATTCGATAATCATTGAGGCATTCATGTGATTTAATCGCATTTATTTTATTTAAGTGCTATTTGACATATTTGGTATATATGAATAGTAATTTTACCTGTGTAGAATAATTTCAGTTAATGTTGTCTTATTTTAGATCTTTTTGAATAATGTAGTCAAAATGTAGGTGATACATTGCATAAAAGGTAGGTTATATAGAGATTCCATGGAAATTGTTTTTTTTTTAAACGTGTTTTCGTGTCTAAATGGAACTTAGACGAAAACTTTTATAATTTATAGCTTTCACTCGTGAAGTAATAAAATAGACGTGTGTAACGTTTCAGAGGATAACTAGAAGTTTTGAGAACTCGTGGGGAGGTAAACATAATTTTTGGAAGTTGTGCTTATATAGAGGTGGTTGAGATATTTTCAAAATATCTCACAAACCTAAGAGAGAGAAAAGGGAGATTTTTGGCTTCGAGCTTTGCGACGCCGATCGACAACCTTTCATTTGTCAGTTTTTCCACTCCTTGAGTTAAGATCTACGTTTTAATACCTATTAGGCCGCGTTTGGAAAAGTTTTGTAAAAATCTTAACTCTATGTTTTCTTGAAAAATGTGTCAAAATTCATAAGTTTTGTGTATAAACAGAGATCCGGCGTAGATTCAGTACCCTGGTACTCTACCTGAAATCTTAAGACATTAGCTTACAATATGGATTCTAGATCTGTGTTTCATAAGAAATTTACATGTTTTAAATATCGGATTTGATATTTTGGATCGGGGTAAAATTCATGTATTAATTAGGCCCCGTTATTTATGCACATGAAAATGCAATAAAGGCATGTTTAAATGTTTATGTGAGCATGTTATGTGTCTACTTGGGTCAAAGGGGGGTTTGATGCAATTCTATCCGGCGGTAAGCTCCTTCAAGTTTGAGCATTATGATATTGGTGGTGGTTGTGCCTGGTATGGAGGAAGGCCCAGCCAGGGCATTGGGTATGTGGAAGAGTAAGGCCTTCCATGGCATCAATCTCAATTACCGGATGGAAACGTGCCACTTTCCCTAGAGACTACTTGATGTGTTTAGATGTTTTATAGCATGAATTGTTATATAAGCATACATTTAGAATTGTGCACTCAGCATATAGCTGATTAGTAGAGCATTATTCCATTGCAGGTGATAAGAAGAGAGGAAAGAAAAAATGCAAGGAGTGAGGCAGATGGGACGATGGGATCGCTCTTGTATATGTTTTTGTTTTCTACTCTGAATGTTGTAATAAGATTTGAGGAGTTAAAACCATGTGTTTAGTCAAAATCTTGGAATGGATTTGTAGTTATTGTAACATTTAGTAAAACTTCTTTAATTATGTTTTGAATCATGGAAATATAGTAGTGAATGTGTTGGAATTGGATTGGACAACCATAGTTGGAAATCTGCAGAATGCTTAGCAAACTGAGGTAAAACAGTCGACTGGTTTGGGAACAGTCAACTGGAGGCCTGTTTTGAACTAGCCACTGCTCTAATATATTGAAAAGCAGTCGACTAGGTCCTGGACATAGTCAACTAGATTGTTGGGTTGACATGTGATTTTCATTCTGTGAAAAAATAGTCGATTGTGTGAAAGGCCATAGTTGACTGGATTGTATTTTCAAAAATGGGAATTTCTGATTTAGTAGACTGGGAAGTATCAGTCGATTAAAATTTTGAGGCCACAGTTGGCTGGGTCCTCCGACACAGTTGACTGAACAAACTACTATGATTTTGGGCTCTTTGTATCTTGTATTTCTACTCAACCGGACCCTAATCAGTCGACTGGATTGACTACTAAGATTTTGAGGCTTTGTGTATTTTGCATTTCTAGTTGACCGAACTTATGATCAGTCGACTAGATTGTTGGTTTCAATCAAGGTGTTTCTTTAAGTGTTTTCAAATGTGCAAAAAAAATTTTAACTCTAAATTTCATGGATTTTACTTATGTTTTCCGCTGTTATTTACTTTCATTGAATTGGATGAGCCTTGGTGGTATGCCCCATGTCCTATTTTCGCGCGTAGCGGGATGGGTCGTGACATTTATTACTAAAATTGTGCAGAGGATCGATACTATAGGGATCGATCTTATAGAGGATCTATCTTGAGAAGATTGATATCGATCTTCATCATCTTCTTCGTTCAAATTTATGAAAATCTTAGCTTTCAAATGGTTTCATTTGGGGTTTTGCATTACTTCTTCTATATCCTTAAACTATACTTTGAAAGTAATCAAAAGGTCTGTTACTTCACCTAGTATAAATGTGTGTGTGTGTGTGTGAACCTTGGCTTGAAGTCTCTAATGGCTTCCTTTCTTCCTCCTTGATCTCTTCTCTCTCTCTGGAACTCCCTCTCACTCTCTGGACTCAAATGTGCAGCAAAAGGAAAGTGAGAGTGTGTGTATGGGTTTATATAGAGGAAATGAGAGACCACACACACACACATACACACACACACACACACTCTCTCTCTCTCTCTCTCTCTCTCTCTCTCTCTCTCTCTCTCTCTCTCTCTCTCTCTCTCTCTCAGTTTCTTCTTTCCCTCTCTCTATATGTGCTTGTTTGAATGTGTGATATATATATATATGTATGTATATAATCTATGTTTGTGTATGTGTATGTGCAGCGCATGTGTGAAGTGGTGGTAATGATGAAGGTGTAAGATGATGATGGTGGTAGAGGTGATGATGGTAAAGTGACATGACCATGGGAGGCTATGATGAAGCTTGGGGGATGATGAGGAGTATATTCAGGAGGTTTTAGATGTGCAGGGGGTGGTGCATATGAGGTGATGGTGGTGCAGATGGTGGTGTAGGATGTTTCTGCCAATTGGCAAAAACAAAGCAGAGGAGCAGGATCGATCTTGCCAAGAACAGTATTATAAAAGATCAATCCTAGGCCAAATTCTATGAAATCCTAGGAATGTTATGCTGAGTACAGAAATGCAAAACAAAAGTCCACAGATTCAATTATTACAGCACATAGTATAGTACAAATAAGGTTCTGGGGCTTACAGTACCAATTGATTTGCCCCTCGACCAGTTTCAAGTTCATTAATAGATATCATGCGTGTTATTTCAGCTGCTTGGGAAAATTGTAATTCACTATTACGCTTGCAAGAAGTACCAAGAAAGTTAACAATGCTACTTAACTTTGAAAATAATTGGTGCACTAGAATGACTTCTCTTGAAGCAGTAACTAATGTCACTGCAAACGATGAGCAAAACAATGTGCATAATAGGCATATGGGCAATCACATAGAAAAAGTGTTTGTAGTCCGTGTAGACACCCCATTTTGTCGGCTATCAGATTTAGGAGACCCATATCTTGGTGGTTCACAATGATTGTAAAAGACTCAAAAGGACCCCTAGAAGTCAGTTCTATCTCTAAGAATGCTCAGAATGACCAAAATACCCCTAAAAGCCCGAACGCTCCCGGATTCGGACCAAATGTTTTGGAAACGCGCTACGTCGTAAGAAAAATAATAAAATCGGTTCTAAAGTAAGACCGGATGAAATTGTCGGCCCCCAGAGGTCCCGAAAGTTCCCAGAAAGTCCCCGTTGACCGGTTTGACCAAATTTGACCAAGTTTGACCAAGGTTTGACCAAGTTTGACCAAAATTGTCCAAATTCGCAGAAAAGTTCTGAGATCATTCTATATCATGTGGAAAGTATTAAAATGAATTTTAAAAGAAAATCGAACGAAAACGGCAGCTCCTGGGAGCTCCCAAAGGTTTCCAGAACTTCTTTGGAATCCCAAGTTTGACCAGTTTGACCAAAAGTTGACTTTGAAGCCGGAGCATCGTATCATTTTTCAAATATTTTTCATAGATACTAGAGGTCGATAGCTTTCCAACGGTATGTCGCACATAATTTTTGAATTTAAAACGAATTTATTATGAATTTCCGAAGGTGAAAAATGTGATTAAATCGGCTTTTATCGCGAATACCGCAAAGCTTTTCAAAATGACCTTTCTCTGAACTATTTTTTTATGTAAATTAGACTCCATTACCTTTCTAAAAATATCACAACCTCGATTTTGGAGTTCGTATGCATTTTCTGTGAATTTCGGACGAAATAGGGCCTTGTCGCGAATACCGGAACCTCTGGGGGCCTAAAAATGATTATCTGGACGAATGAGGAGCAGTGCTGCCGCGGCACTAGCCCACTGCCACCGCGGCACAGGTCCAGTGCTGCCGAGGCACTCTCCTCCAGAATGGTATTTGTTTTAATTTCTTTTGGGGGTTCATTTTGATTGATTAAAATCCAAAATGATGTAGTTCTATGTTCACAGATGTTTGGGACCAATGGGAGTACTTCTAAAATCCAAAAACCACCCCAAATTGGCCTATATAAACCCCCCTTGACTTCTCATTTTGGGGATGTCAAATGTAAGCTTTGAAAAGTTTTAGAGAGAGAAAGTTGTAGAGATAAGGTTAGAATAGAGAGAAAAAAAGCTTCCTTCTTTGATTTTCAAACAAGAAAGTGAGTTCTAAACTTTGTTTTTACTTCATTATTTTCATTTACTTCATATTCAATACACCCAACCACCATTTTAGTGAGTATTTAAGAGAGAGGAAGCTACGTCCATGTCCAATGTCACCACATATGAGTGAAATATCAAGCTACAAGTCCAATACATCATTGAATATCATCTATTGATTGTTTATATACTTGTTTTCTTACTTTGTTGTTCATCTTCTCTTACCTCATTTCTTTTTGTTTTTTTTATTTGCTTACTAGTCTATCATCATCTAGATGATGACATGAAGTTTGAGGTGAGTGAATCCTTATGGATAGTAGCTCTAGACCTCAAAAACATGTTTGATAGATGATGATTTCAACTTCAATACATTCCTATGTATTCATGAAGTTGTCTTTAAATAAAAAATAATAATTTCCAACAATCTTGGAGGTTCCTGATGATGAGTTTGATATTAACATTTGAAGTGGTAATAATCTTCATCAAGTATTGAAAATATGTTTCCAAAACCCCCTCTTAAACCCCTCATTTTGATTTCAAGAAATGAATTTTGTTTCCTCAAAACCTTCAAAACAGTGAGTCATTTAATTTCAAAGAATTATTTTGAGTTCAATACTCAATATATGAATGCAAGACCACTTGGAAAGTCTTTCTAACTCATTATAGAACATCCATGATTTTTGGCTTGACTTAGAAGCCCTTGAAAGGGGTCTATTTTTGTCCAAACATTCCTTCCAAACATTCTGAATTTCAACTTGTTTTACAGAAAACTTTTCCAAAACGAGTGGTCCCAACTTATTTTTTCCTTGAACTTCAATGTCTTAGGAAACTTTCTGTATAATATGGGCCTCTAGATCTTTGGTTTTCATTTTTGAAAAGTTTCTAACATTTCAGTCGACAGTACGGACTCTGTTTCTGAATAACCTCTATTGTTTATATGATTTCTCTCAATATATGGTAGTTATTAAAGATTGGCTTTTTGGGTTATGTTCTAGACACAATAAGGAAGATCGCCATAAAAAAACATTCTATGAAAACATTCCTAACCCCTCTTTTCAATTTCCAAAAGATCTTGTCACTATTCTGTCCACTATTCATAGCAAGCATATTCTCACTTCCATCCTTTGATTTGATGCTTACATGTACTCCAAATTAGCTCATGTCTTAGGAAGCAGTTCATACTATATTTGTACATATCCCATGATGATTTCATGAATTCAATCATCTTTTTAGACTTCTAAGTCACTTTAGAAAGTCCATGAACACAAACACACAACAACCATTGCATATTCTAGGATCATACATTGCATCCATGCAAGATTTGGGGCTTTTGTGACTCCTAATCTAAGAAGATTATAAGGAATGAACTTGATCATACGTTCATGCTCCCCCTCGATCTAATCTTCCTTTCTCCTCCGTCCCGGGGATTGAGAGGTCTTCTTTTCTCAAAGATTAACATGCATCATACTAGCTTGCTAAGCATATTTTGATTTCTTTCTTTATTTGTTTCAAGAACAATTCATGTCCCCTCTAGATTAGGGAAACTTAATTACTTGATATGTGATTAGATGATTTTCCTAGGTTTATTTGTGTGATCTTTCACTTTTGCATTGCATGATATTTGGCTAAGATCTTATGAATGATATTTTATCTTTAGATCTTCCATTTCAAATTTTCTTATGTGATGCAATATACCTATCATAAATATTAATTGTCGAACCAAACATAGTATAAGATGATTATTTGGATGCTAATTGAGGCCCGTCGAAAGAAGGGGCGCGTTGAGGGTGTTTTAGTCGCGACAAAGGCTCCTTCCTCTCTCATACCAAAACCCCGAGCCAAGTTCTTTGGTTATGAAGGGTTGGTATCCTTTATCCATTTGGGTGAGTCAAAATTAGGTTTCTTGGTTCCTTAAAGACAAAGTGGTGACTCTGTATCTGTTTTCAACAGACCTTCCTTTTCTTTCTTTGATCCAAATCAATTTCAAACACAAAAACAACAATAAGTGGAATTCCGCGTGTCCACAATCTGGCGACTCTGCTGGGGATTTTTATTTTAAAACAAAATAATACAAAGGTTTGACTCATAAGAAGCATCCTTAAAATCATCTTTTTACTGTGTTTGGTTCACCGCATTGCACTTCTGGATTTTCCCTCTGACTGTGTCTGAAACGCAGCGCTGACATTGTTCAGATCTTGCTATGCCAGTGCACAGTCACCGTTGATACTATACCTTCCAAGGTATATCAAAAAGAGTAAACACTTCCGTACTGTCTCTCCGACGGTATATTGGAACTCTCGTCAACGGACCCTCTTTTACTAAAACCAAACATTTGCATATAGATTCTTGTAGAACCTTTCATAGGACTGTTTATTTATCTTTTCAGATAGGACAATGTGATATAACTACTATATGCCCTGGTGGGATTACCTGTGCGGTGTAGACGCTTATGTGGCATAGAACAGAACCTCTTTCTTATGATTCCCAAGGTAATCACTCACATGTAATTACATTGAGTTGGCCTGCCTAGGCACCATGACAAGGATGTCTGCTCTATGCTCACAAAGATATACACCGCAAACCTTGTTTGTTGGTCCTGAGACATAGGAATATGAAAACTTGCTAGACAGTATGATCACCATCATCACCTGTTCTCGTCATATATCCTTGTTTCTTCCAGAAACTCTGCCCAACTCATCAGGATATCCCTGTTTCTCCTAGAAACTCTGTCCGAATCACCCAGATTTCCTAGAAATCCCTATTTCTCCCCAGATTACCTAGAAATCTCAGTTTCTTCCAGAAACTCTGATATACTTGTGTCCCCCAGATACTCTGTCCGAATTACCCAGATATTCTTGCTTCCCCCAGAATACCCAAAAACCTTAGTTTTTTTTTAGAAACTCCGATATACTTGTTTCTCCCAGAAACTCTGTCTGACTTACCCAAATATACTTGTTTTCCCAGAAGTTCTGTCCAAATCTCCCAAATTTCCCTAAATCCCAGCAACTCCGCCCAAACTTCCCAAAAATGTCTAGATGTACCAATTTCTCCCAAAAACTTCCAGACATAGCCAGTTTCTCCTGGAAACTCTGTCCAGTTTTTCAGAAATACCCGGATATAGCCAGTTTCTCCCAGAAACTCTATCTTAATTTCCTAGAAATACCCATAGTACTTGTTTCTCCCAAAAACTCCGTCCAAATTTCTCAAAAATACCCAAAATACCAGTTTTTCCCAGAAACTCCGATTTCCCAAAATACATCAGTTTCTCCCAAAAACTCTGTCCAGATATCCTAGAAACTCTGCCCAACACCCAAATATAACCAAAAACTCTGTCTGGATATCCCAGAAATACCCAGTATAACCAATTTCTCCCAGAAACTCCATTCAGATATCCTAGATTTCCTAAAACACTAGATTTTCCCACAAACTCTATCCAAACTTCTCGAAATATCCTGGAAACCCCTGTTATCCCCTGGTGATCATACTGGAAAGAAAAGTTAGCACACTCTGTATGGCTAGGACCTTACTTGCTTAACTGTTATCTGTTAGAAGTAGGGACATCATGTAGATTAGGGCTTGCATCCGCATATTTGCTTCATCAGTCTGCATACACGGTGATAGTTGGTCTGTACACGAGTCAGTCCTCACTTGTCACTATAGTTGTCATCTCAATCATCACTATTAAAGGACTCACACAGTCTTTTCACACCTATATGTCAGTACAAGCTTTAAGCACCCAGGATCTGCATTTATGAGTCAGAGGATTAGGGAGTCACCATGTCAGAATCACTCAGCCGAAAGTCAGCTTTATGGATCCAGAAGGCTTGGAAGCAAGAATGACAGAAATGATCAACCAACAGTCTCACCGGTTGGCCCAAGTTTTAGCCTTTATGGAAGAACTAAATAGTAACAACCACAATACCCACATGGGTTCTTACCGCCACCAGGGTTTATACCACCACCACCACCTGGGTTTGTACCACCTCCCGAGAATAATGTAGATGATGATTGGTTCAATGGGGCCCCACCACCTACATTTAATAAGAAAATTTAAGATAAACTGGACAAGGTCGACAAGCTTGAGAACATACTGAGAAAGAGTAAGGGGGTCGACGATTACATGTTAGATCTAGAAGGATTGTTTGAGCCCAACAAATTAAAGCTACCTGAGAACTTCAAGATGCCTGAAATTGATCGTTTTGATGGAACTGGGAATCCGAAGAGCCACATAAAGTTCTGCATGAGTGTTTTCCAATCAATGGGTTGCACCCATGAGCACATTGCAATGATATTCCCTCAAACCCTCACCAAGGTTGCTCTATCCTGGTTTTTGACCTTGGAGGTTTCTAAGACACGGACTTAGGAAGATATAGTCCAGGTCTTCGTTGATCATTACTCCTACAACCAAGAGCTCGATGTCACCATCCGGGATTTGGAGACTACCCAGCAGAACTTCAATGAGTCCTTCACTGCGTTCTTGAGCAGATGGAGGAACAAAGTGGCCCAAATAACCCACCGACCAGTCGAAAAGGAACAAGTTCAGATGTTGATCCACTACAACAAAAAACCCTTATTATGACTTTAAAAAAGAGTCATAAATGTATATTTATGACTCTTTTTTAAGCTTTTAAAATAAGTCATAACATTGCAGTCATAAATAAGTTCGAGTTTGTTAAAAAAGTCATAAATAATTATTACTTTTACAACAGTTCTAAAAAAATAGTCATAAAAAATGAGTGCTTTCAAATTATTTATGACTATTTTTTAATTGATACAGTCATAAATAATCTTCAAAAAAGTCATAAATAGCCTTTTAAAAAAGTCATAAATAATCTTTAAAAAAGTCATAAATGGCCTTTTAAAAAAGTCATAAAAAATCTTTAAAAAAGTCATAAATAACCCTTTAAAAAGTCGTAAATAATCTTCAAATTAGTCATAAATAACCATTTAAAAAGTCATAAACAATCTTCAAAAAAGTCATAAATAACCTTTAAATAGTCATAAATAATATTTAAAATAGTCATAAATAACCTTCAAAAAGTCATACATAATCTTTTTATAGTCATAAATAATCTTCAAAACAGTCATAAATAACATTTTAAAAGTCATAAATAATGACACTATTTATGACTTTAGTAGAACTATTGCTAATTTATGATTATTTTTTATGAAACAGTCATATATAATATAAAACACATTTAAAGAAAAAAAATTTTTTGTTGATAATCCAACAATCGAGATTACATAATTCAAATACATCATCAAAACATGCATGTTACAAATCAACTCAAGAACCATATTCAGATATTATCTTCCTTCCAACCAAAATTTTTCAATAATCAATCTAATAATTAGTTATGTACAAGAAAAATGTAACAGTAACCACTAAGTATGTATTAAACCAACAAACCAATAATGTATATGTAACATTGTTAAAAATAAAATAAATAAATAAATAAATAAAAACAAGATTAGTGTCTATTTAAACTCTTCAATCTCCGCTAGTACATCAACTTATTTGCAATATTTGTTCCATGTAGTCTAACTGTGTAACACTGAAACAAAAATGAAATCAATGTATTAGATTCTATATAACGAGTATATAATTTTCTTAAATTGTAAAAATATAGATTACTTGGAAAAAGGAAAAAATGTTGAAATTTTCAATACTTAAATGTATTCTTGAATGAACTCAATGAACTCAAGTTGAAGTACATTTAGCTCGTGGCTTTCATATTTCACTTTTTGAGACAACTCTTTCATCTGAAAAAATTCAGGAAAGAATGAGATGTTAAGGATGTATTCCCTCCCCACAACAACACCACCACCACCTCCAACACATATGAAAAAAAAAAATTCACAATTTATGAATCAAAGTAAAACAAGAAGAAGAGAAAATTTGGCGACACATTTACAAAGAATACTATGATAATACCTTTATCTTGATAGATTTGGATGGATTCTCCATTATCACTTTCATGAAAAGTAACATATAGTATCCACATTCATAATTTTCTGGTTGCTTTGGTCCCTATGAATAAATGTATAACAAATATTAGATAAACAATAAATTACTGCAATCACAAGTCGTGGTAAAACTAACTTATCTTGGAATGAATGTTAACCTAGAATTTCTAAAACTTTCGACAGAGTCTCCTCTATAAATAGAACCTCCCAAAAATTTCAAACAATGAAAACATACCCAGCAACAATTGAATAACCGCAACATACATTATATCAATACATTAACCATAACATACTAAGTATAATTTAAATAGCTACCATTATATCTACCATGTTTTTATTCAGATTTAATTACCTTTACGAATTGCCAAATTGGTTTTGGCCTTCTTTTCCCTTTGAAATTTAAAGCCCTGAGTCCACTTCAAGACAATATTAAAAGTTAAAATTAGATAATAAAACGTCACTTCAAGACAATATTCTCACACACAACGATTACGACACGAAAAATTATTAGAAAATTCGATGACTAAGCGTCCACAACTTTCTACGATGCAACCACAATAAGAGGTAATTAATTATAATTCAACTTCTAAACGCAAGAATAAAACACCACAAAGTATTTTATTTTATTACACTTTATGTTCACCACCTCGGCCACCCATCCATGGTCCAGCCTACACATATATCCCATGTGTCTCCTAACGTAATACTAACTCCCACTCCGGTCCCAACTCCCATGGGGTATCACTGGGATTTGAGTATACACCGAAAGGCTAGTCCTTACGTTCTTGACGTCAATAAAACAATGTCTAGATACACATGAAATAGACCAACAAGTCGGGCATAAGGCTTAAAATAATGAAGAGACGGGTCATCCACGTAGTCGCCGTCTAATCACACAAGGACGGGTCATCCACGAAGTTGCCGCCTAAAATCATAAGGAGCAGTGGTGAACTCTAAGGATTTTTTATCGTTCATACATCCACGTTTTTCACAAACTCTACTTCATAAGAGATTCATATATCTCAACTCAAATTTCCGTTAAAATTATATTAATAGCTACATGTTCACACAGATTCATAACCCACACAAAATCACACAGTCATAATTTCACAAAGCTCAACTATACATGAGAACTCATATCTTTCTATGTACAAATAAATTAATTTATATTAACGAACACGAAATCACACAAAAATATGATATAGCAAATACGCTTATTTTAACATTCATAAAACTGCTACTGTAATATGCATTTTCTGTTCAAACGGTGCAGAATTGGGAAAAATACCATTAGACAAAAGTTGTCCAGAATTGCGTTTCCTACAGCCTATTGCGGACAGAATCACGAAAACTGTAACGTATGATTTATTAAGAATTTTCTACTAAAATCTGATCCGTGAAAATCCCAAATCCGAAAATTGAATAATTGCTCAAATGTATATCCAAGGCTCATCTATAAATCTCAAATCATAACTTCAATCATTGTAAATAAAAACCTAAATCTCATAACCCATAACCATACTAATTTAATAATCTATCCATTTAAATTTCAATCAAACGGGATTGAAAGAAAATAACAAGTTAACTCACCGATTTAGGACTTCAATGTTGATGAAGATTCGCAAAACAATATTTGGGGTTCCTCTTTTCTTCTCTTATTATCTTGTTCTTCTTCTTCTTCTTCTTCTTCTCTCTCTCTCTCTCTTGACTGCTCTATTTTTCTCATGTCTCTCTTTTCTTTTCTTTTTGTTATCAAAACCCTAGGAGGTATATTATGTATGTATATATGATACACCTACATGTATTATAACACAAACACACAAAAGGCTAAAAATCTCGTTTTTTGTCTAGGGGCCTCACAAAAAGGCTTTATATGGGCCCGAAATACATTCTAAAGTTCTAAAATGAGTGACCCAATGGGTGTACATAACCCGGGTACTTAATTTAAATGTTAAAAACACAAATTAACACATTCACGGGCCTATAATCACTACAAAAAAATAAACACATCAATTCTTCAATGACTTGTTCAACTTAAGTTTTTACAACTTAACTCCACCACTTAGCTCTATAAAATTTCACACAATAATTAATGAATAAAATAAATACACACATATAAATAAATAACCATGGTTGTATACACAAAAATTTAGGTTGTCTCATTATTTTGTTTTTTTAAATGAATATTTATATAAAGAAAATACGGGGTGTTACATGTATACCAAGTGAAATTTCATTTAAAATTTTTATACAGCGCACATTTCCCTAATCAAGAATCTTAACTTTAAAAATCTTAACATATTGTCTTTTTCACTATTTTTCCCAAAAACAGTACTTTGATTCTAGAATTCAAAGAAAAAGAGTCATAAAAATAAAGAATATTTATGACTACCCAAAAATGAAGTCATAAAAGTCTTGTTATTTATGACATTTTTCTAAATACTTATTATATATGACACTTTTCACAAACATGTCATAAAAAATCTTATTTTTTATGATAATTTTCAAAAAATTGTCATAAAAAATCTAATATGATTCTTAATAAAATTTAAATTTGTGACACTAAAAGTAACTATCAAGTGTTAATAGTCCAATTTCAAAAAGTAATTTCTTAAAAACTAGTCTCTCAAAGGTCGATTTAAGTGAAATTTCACTTAATATTCATGTAAAGATTTAGTGAAATTTCACATAATATTCGTGTATGCCAAGTAAAATTTCACAAAATATTTTTGTACAGAGGACCTTTCCCTAATTAAGAATCTTAACTTTAAAAATCTTAGCATATTGTCTTTTTTTCACTATTTTTCCCAAAACAGTACTTACGTTTGATTCTAGAATTCAAAGAAAAAGAGTCATAAAAATAAAGAATATTTATGACTACCAAAAAATTAAGTCATAAAAGTCTTATTATTTATGACCATTTTAAAAAAACTGTCATAAAAACTCTTATTATTTATGACCATTTTCAAAAAACTGTCATAAAAACTCTTATTATTTATGACCATCTTATTATTTATGACCATTTTCAAAAAAATTGTCATAAAAAATCTTATTATTTATGACCATTTTAAAAAAACTGTCATAAACAATCTTATTATTTATGACTAATAAAAAAAATGGTCGTAAATAAAACACCACTTACCAATCTTATGACTATATTTGAAAAAAGAGTCATATATGTTAGAAAAAAGTATTTGTTATGACTCTTTTTTTAAAATAGTCATTAGCCCAAAATAAAAAAAGTCATAAAAAGGGTTTTTTCTTGTAGTGATCAAGAATCTACTGCTGCTATACCATGAGAAACTATTCCACCAGTCCATCTCAACATTTGAAGAACTATTTGAGATTGGGACTAGAATTGAGGATGCAATCAGGGAAAGAAAAATCAAGAATAAAGAATCACAAAGCTAGTCCAAGAGGCCCGACTACTCCCGAAACCCTTCAGATGTCAACGCCCTTAGTAACCAACCTATGGCCTATTCTCCCCAACTATACCAGCTCACAAAACAAACCAGCTCGCCTAGCCACTCTTACCAAAATAGGGTACCCGTGAATTTTCCAAGCTAGATATCTCCTCCTTCGTAGCCTTAGGTCGCCTGCTAAAAACGGGACACCTCCTGCTCCTTCAGCCTTGTGCGGATCCCCCACCACCTAACTGTGACCTGTCCAAACGATGTGCCTACCACCAAGGCCCAGGCCATGACACCGACCGATGCATACGTCTCCACCATGATATCCAAGACCTCATTGACCGAAGAATCATTGAGCCACCACCCATTCAAGCCCATGCCACCTAAGCCCCTGGCCGGTCCTTTCAAATGATCCCCTTCGCTGAGGCCAATGATTGTTGAAGCTACGCAGTGAGTTGATAGTGTTTGGAACTTCTGCCAATAAAAAAGAAGAATAAGCGAGTCACCGCGACACTCCAATTGAAACCGAGTCGAGTCTGTTCTATGTTTTGAGAGTCTTGTGGTCAAGTCTGTCTGTCATCGAGTTGTTGTGAGTCTGTATCGAGTAATGTAATCCTTCTCTTCTGATGGAATGAAGTCTCATTTTGCCTAATCTGATGTGTATATTCATAAGTGCATGAATCGCTAAACTGAAAATGTCACTTTTCAAATTACCATGGACATTACTCTGCTAATAAATTTTTGCATCAAAAAAAAAAAAAAGAATCCCAAAAAGGCCAAAGTCGATTTCGCACTGACCCCAAAGAAGAGTTGAGAGTTGAATAGTCTTACTTTAAGAATTTAAAGATGCTTTTGCTCAAATCTCAGAAAGACATACTTGAGACTACTTTGGGGCTTGCCCAACACCCTTTCCACCATTTCAAAGCCTTGGCCCCAACCCAATTGATAGTCATGCGAATCTGTGTGGACTTGTTCCTTGATGGTAGCCAAACACTTCAGTGAGTTTCATCTCCACTTTCAAAAAAATAAAAAGAGAAAAAAAAAAGAAGGAAAAAGAAAAGCTGGTAGGTGGAAAACCCGAAAGGGCACCTAGGCAAAAGTTAGAGCTGAAAAGGTATTGATTTCCAAGATCTGACCCTAGCCAGTCGAAATGATTTTACAAATGAGAGAATTGGACGCTTTAAGGTACATCATAAAAACGTGCCTAGATCACATTTCAAAAGGCTCGGAACGACCACAAATAAATCCCGAGAGCTGACGTGCACATTCTGGAATTTCGAGATTATGATCAGAAGATCTCACATGAATCAACTATGTGAAAAGGAAAATTGACTGGCTAGGCGAAAGTGAAAAGGATCAATCCTTAAACAAAAGAAAAACAAAAAAAAATGAAAATGAAAATGAAAAGAAAAGAAAAGGAGATGGAAATTGAATCCTTCTCTTCAAGGCTACCACAAGTGACCCAAGTTTGAACTTCTTTGACGATTGGTTTGAAAACCCCTCATACCTCAACCCCTTTTCCTTCAAGCCTTGCCTTGAACTACACTCAACCTAATTACCACTCGGGGATACGTAGGCAACCGCATCGGTTCGGTCGACATCATCATAATCAAACCAATTTCTTTCAAGACCTTGCCCTAAACTACGGTGGACCTGATTCCCACTCGGGGATACGTAGGCAACCGCATCGGTTCGGTCAACACCATCAATATTAACCCCTCTTCTTTAAAGGTCCTAGCTCGAACTACGTTGGATCTGATCCCTGCTCGGGGGTACGTAGGTAGACTTTCAAAAAGAAAAGAAGGACGGCTCGCTAGGTCGAAAATCCAAAAGGATGCCTAGGCAAAAATTAGAGCTAAATCCAAAGTGAGCAATAACAAAAGAGAGAAAATAGCTCGCTAGGTCACTTCACTGGTGCCTAGTTAAAAGTCATGAGCATTTAAGAGATTAAAGTCACGGTCCTTGCCTCAAGCCAGAAATCACCTTCCACACTAGGGGCAAACTTTGGCTACCTGCCTCGTTTGCCTAAATTTTACTATCTGCCCTTCATACAAGGGGTAAACTTCGGTCACCTATCTCGTTTGCCCAAAACCTCCAAATAACCACTGTCCAAACTAGGGGCAAACTTCGATCACCTACCTCGGTTGCCTTCCTACACTTTAAACTAGGGGAAAACTTCATTTGCCTAACAACCCCTTCATACCAAGGGCAAGTTTTCAAGTTACCAACTTGTTTTGGAAAATTTCAAAATAGAGCATCTTTTATTCTAAATGCTAAGGCACTAATCCAAAGCACTTCCTGGGAGAAGTAGAGAATTGATTATATCAATAGGGAGGAATTTTCAAAAAACCAGATTTATCAGCAAAGTGCTGTCATATTAAGATGAGGAGTGAACATAAAATATGAGAATTTCCTATCCAAGTTAATCCTTCTTTGTTTTAGTCAGTAGTAATCTGATCAAAAGTGTGTCAGAGATCGAGGTTTCATACAAACTAATCCAACTTTCCTTGTCGTTCCTGTTAAGTCCATTTGTCCTGATGGTCTCAAATGTGTGGGTTAATGGTGATTCCCAATTATAAAAAAACTTTGGATACAAGCAGAAGTACCAAACATTATTACTACACCAGATCTTCCTTGGGTAAGACCTCTGGGTCAAGATCCCTCACAAGTCGATTAGTCGTAGCAAAACGTAGGTCACCAAGCCCATTGAGAGTGGCGAATATACAGAACACATGTACTAGGACCACAAGCACTTTAGAACACAACACAGGAATGACACAAGTCCACTTGGAGTGGTACACCCAACAGCACCAGTTCATGCTAGGATCAGGACACTAAACATGATAGGACTCAGGACACAATTCATATCGCTTCCATGCATTGCATATCATTTTATATCATAGCATTTGCCTGTCTTGTTGTGCATGTGCGGTTTGTCCCTTTGTACCTCGAACTACGTCCTAGTCTGATTCCCTTTGGGAAACGTAGGCAGATCACGAAGAGCACGACCAACCCTGGCCCCACATCATGTTCTCTATCATTACATCTTTTGCAATGCTTTTTATCCTAAATTTATAGCCTCCAAAAAGACCTGTCTCTTCAAAGCTTTGGCACTCGCTTGCGACATGCGTTGCCTCGCAAGTTCATGCCAAAGAGGGGCAAACTGTAGACACCCCATTTTATCGGCTATCAGGTTTAGGAGACCCATAGCTTGGTGGTTCAAAATCGTAAAAGACTCAAAAGGACCCTGGAAGTCAGTTCTATCTCTCAGAATGCTCAGAATGACCAAAATACCCCTGAAAGCCCGAACGCTCCCGGATTCAGACCAAATGTTCTCGAAATGAGCTACGTCATAAGAAAAATAATAAAATAAGTTCTAAAGCAAGACCGAATGAAATCGTCGGCCCCAGAGACCCCCAGAGGTCCCAAAAGTTCCCAAAAAGTCCCCGTTGATCGGTTTGACCAAGGTTTGACCAAGTTTGACCAAAATTGTCCAAATTCGCCAAAAATTTCTGGGATCATTCTAAATCATGTGCAAAGTATTAAAATGAGTTTTAAAAGAAAATCGAACAAAAACGTCAGCTCCTGGGAGCTCCCAAAGGTTTCCAGAACTTCCCGGGAATTCCAAGTTTGACCAATTTGACCAAAAGTTGACTTTGAAGTCAGAGCACCGTATCATTTTTAAAATATTTTTCATAGATACTAGAGGTCGATAGCTTTCCAACGGTATGTCGCACATAATTTTTGGATTTAAAACGAATTTATTATGAATTTCCGAAAGTGAAAAAGGAGATCAAATCGGCTTTTATCGCGATTATCGCAAAACTTTTCAAAGTGACCTATCTCCAAACTATTTTTTATGTAAAGTAGACTCCATTACCTTTCCAACAGTATATAACAACCTTGATTTGGAGTTCGTATGCATTTTCTGTGAATTTTGGACGAAATAGGGCCTTTTTGTGAATACAGGAACCTCTGGGGGCCTAAAAATGATTATCTGGACGAATGAGGAGCAGTGCCGCGGCGGCACTGGCCCACTGCCGTCGCGGCACTAGCCCAGTACCACTGCAGCACTCTTCTCCAGAATGGTGTTTTTGTGTAATTTCTTTTGGGGGTTCATTTTGATTAATTGAAAACCAAAACGACGTAGTTCTATGTTCATAGATGTTTGGGACCAACGGGAGTACTTCTAAAACCCCAAAACCACCCCAAATTGGCCTATATAAACTCTCCTTGACTTCTCATTTTGGGGGTATCAAATGTAAGCTTTGAAAAGTTTTAGAGAGAAAGTTGTAGAGATAAGGTTAGAATAGAGAGAAAAGAAGCTTCCTTCTTTGATTTTCAAACAAGAAAGTGAGTTCTAAACTTTGTTTTTACTTCATTATTTCCATTTACTTCATATTCAATACACCCAACCACCATTTTAGTGAGCATTTAAGAGAGAGGAAGCTACTTCCATGTCCATTGTCACCACATATGAGTGAAATATCAATCTACAAGTCCAATACATCATGGAATATCATCTATTAATTGTTTATATACTTGTTTTCTTACTTTGTTGTTCATCTTCTCTTACCTCATTTCTTTTTGTTTTTTTTTATTTGCTTACTAGTCTATCATCATCTAGATGATGACATGAAGTTTGAGGTGAGTGAATCCTTATGGATAGTAGCTCTTGACCTCAAAAACATGTTTGATAGATGATGATTTAAACTTCAATACACTCCTATGTATTCATGAAGTTGTCTTTAAAATGGAAATAATACCTTTCCAACAATCTTGGAGGTTCTTGATGATGAATTTGATGTTGAAATTTTAAGTGGTTATAATCTTCATCAAGTATTGAAAATATGTTTCCAAAACCCCCATTTCAAAACCCCCTCTTAAACCCCTCATTTTGATTTCAAGAAATGAATTTTGTTTCCTCAAAACCTTCAAAACAGAGAGTCATTTAACTTCAAAGAACTATTTTGAGTTCAATACTCAATATATGAATGCAAGACCACTTGGAAAGTCTTTATAACTCATTATAGAACATCCATGATTTTTGGCTTGACTTGGAAGCCCTTGAAAGGGGTCTATTTTTGTCCAAACATTCCTTCCAAACATTCTGCCTCTGCTGTCACAGCAGCTAGGTTGACTTTCAACTTGTTTTACAGAAAACTTTTCCAAAACAACTGGTCCCAACTTATTTTTTCCTTGAACTTAAATGTCTTAGGGAACATTCTGTATAATATGGGCCTCTAGATCTTTAGTTTTCATTTTCTAAGATTTTCTAACATTTCAGTCGACAGTACGGACTCTGTTTCTGAATAACCTCTATTGTTTATATGATTTATCTCAATCTATGGTAGTTATTAAAGATTGGCTTTTTAAGTTGTGTTCTTGACACAATAAGGAAGATCTCCATAAAAAATCATGCATTGAAAACATTCCTATCCCCTCTTTTCAATTTCCAAAAGATCATGTCATTGTTCTATCCACTATTCACAGCAAGCATATTCTCACTTCCATCCTTTGATTTGATGCATACATGTACTCCAAATTAGCTCATGTCTTAGTAAGTAGTTCATACTACATTTGTACATATCCCATGATGATTTTATGCATTCATTCATCTTTTTAGACTTCTAAGTCACTTTAGCAAGTCCATGAACACAAACACACAACAACCTTTGCATATTCTAGGATCATACATTGCATTCATGCAAGATTTGGGGCTTTTGTGACTCCTAATCGAAGAAGATTATAAAGAATGAACTTGATCATACGTTCATGCTCCCCCTCGATCTAATCTTCCTTTATCATCCGTCCCGGGGATTGAGAGGTCTTCTTTTCTCAAAGATTAACATGCATCATACTAGCTTGCTAAGCATATTTTGATTTCTTTCTTTATTTGTTTCAAGAACAATTCATGTCCCCTCTAGATTAGGGAAACTTAATTACTTGATATGTGATTAGACGATTTTCCTAGGTTTATTCGTGTGATCTTTCACTTTTGCATTGCATGATATTTGGCTAAGATCTTATGAATGATATTTTATCTTTAGATCTTCTATTTCAAATTTCTTATGTGATGTAATATACCTATAATAAATATTAACTGTTGAACCAAACATAGTATAAGATGATTATTTGGATGCTAATTGAGGTCTGTCGAAAGACGGGACGAGTTGAGGGTGTTTTAGTTGCGATAAAGGCTCCTTCCTCTCTCGTACCAAAACCCCGAGCCAAGTTCATTGGTTATGAAGGGCCGGTGCCCTTTATCCATTTGGGTGAGTCAAAATTAGGTTTCTTGGTTCCTTAAAGACCAAGTGGCGACTCTGTATCTGTTTTCAATAGACCTTCCTTTTCTTTCTTTGATCCAAATCAATTTCAAACACAAAAACAACAAGAAGTGGAATTCCGCGTGTCCACAGTCCGTTCCATTTTCCACTCATATTGCTTGCACCATCATAACATTGAACTCGAATGTTTTGAGTGCTAAGATTGTAGGGTGATAGAACAGTTGATAATGTCATAGCTCGGTCCCACAATAGCATGACTGGAGCCCGTGGCATGCTAACGAGGCAACAACAATTCATTAACGTTCCCAAAAGATTTAGTTTAAGAATACGCAACAGAAAAGAAAACACTTCATTTTTAAAACCAGGAATCCAGTCGACTGCACCTCGTGCCCACTCAACTGAGACTGGTCCAGCAGAAAGTTTGACTTTTGAAACATAATCCAGTCGATTGTTTTCTGTGTCCAGTAGACTAGGGGGCCAAATTCCCAATCAACAATTCTTTCCGGTCGACTGAACTCCAATCAAACAGAAAGATAATTTTTGAAAAACAAAACACAATCTAGTCGACTGTGTCAGGGGACCAGTCGACTATAACTGATGTAGTGTCTCGTTCACAAAAGGGGTCTAGTCAACTGCACTCATAAACCAGTCTACTATTTTCTAGCAGCAATGCATTCGGCAGAATTCCCCAAATTAAAAGCTTTTAAAACACATATCCCAAACTCATTCTAAAGTGATCCTAACTATATTATAACATGCCGAAAGTATAATTACAAGAGATTACTATCTATTACAACATCACAAATCCGTTCTACGATTCTAAGTTAAACATAGTTCAAAAGTCATGAAATCTCTATTACAACATTTCTATTACAAAATTACAAGGTAAGCACGCTCAATGCCTTCTAGTTGAACTCCCAAAACCCCGTTATCACTTCTCCGATTTTCACCGGCATTAACTCCTGAAATGGTTATTTGAATAACCACACATATTCAATTTGTTTAAGCTAACGCTTAGTGAATAAAAATAACAATGCACATGAATGATAAACATGCTCACATTCACATCCTCTACATTTCATACTAGTCTCCGGAGTCCCACGTGTACGTTCCACACTCCTAATCCATGACTCCTTGCCGATAAGTCCCGCAAAAAGGTAAGGCCCACATTTCTTTTCTTCAAATGTGCGACCTTATACCTATAATGGGTCCACAACGATGCTTTGATACAAGCATTCCTTCGACAATAGCAGCTAAACATGCTCAAATACATTTCACCATGCTATCAACATAATCAAAACATTTCACTGTACAATTGGGCCTACTTATCAATATAGATGCCCAATACGAACTAAACAATATATATCTATAAACTAACACATGTTTTTCATACAAAATATGAATACATATCAAGAAATCATTCCAAAAAACTTAGTTGAATCACTCACCTCTGATTAATGCTCTTAAAATTCATTCCAAAGAAAATCGAGCACAAAGATCATGCAAAAGACCGTCAAGTATAATTCCTATCAATCAAAAATCCGATTATCAACTTTTTACGAAAATTCTAGAAAACAGGTTTTTGAAAAACTTATCCAAACAAGACCTAGTGGATATCAAACGACAGCCTTACCTCGAGGGGTCCAAATATCCCATAAAATAATTTGATCAATGGACGGATTGCCGAAAATGAGCGTCGCAAGCTCAAAGTCTCCCTTTTCTCTCTCCTCTCTCTCCCCTTTTAGAAGTCAATTGAGGTTTTGCAACTTGAAAATATCTCACCCTTATGTATTTATAGCCAAGACTTCTCAAAATATCATTTAACTTCCCTTAATGTCTTAAACCTTCGATTTAGCACCCTTAGTAGTAAATATTCAACTTTACTAGTTTTTCACTAAGTTCCATTTGGTTGCTAAAATTGTAGGAAATATATTATTAAAATGATTTATGCAGTGGAAAAGTAAGTTTCAAAAACTTTATACGAGCAGCATCTACTATTCATGTGAATTTAGTATTGTGTAGAGAAGAAGACTACCTTACAAGTCTTGAACCCAATTCTATGTGCTTCAGAACTTCAACTAGTTTTCATCCTTTGAATATCCAGTAGCTTCCTCTAGATTGTCTTCACTCCTATGTCTCCGTTGTATGCACGCGCAAAGACTAGAACTTGTGGGAGTTCAACTAGAGAGTGAAAAGGCAAAGGGAATACTATAAAATTGATTCTGGAGAGCTAGGGCTTCAGAAACAATGAGTAAAATAATTCTACATGTAGGTCTCCTATTTATAAGTATTTCCACCGACCTTGGGTCCAATCGATTGTCATTAATGGCAATCAATTGCCATTCCAATCGATTGGTGTGATACCAATCGATTGTCATACCAATCGATTGGTTTACTTCTAATCGATTGGTCTCCTTCTCTCTTGTCTTCTTACATCCTTTGGAGCTAAGAGTGGGACCTCCTAGGCTCCTTATTGTTGGCTTCGATTAGTTATTGATCCCCATGACTGTGGACACGTGGCCTTCGTGAGCCCACCCCCGTTCAGTTTTTGTTTTCGGAGGGGTTTCAAAATTGATTTTCTTTTGTTTTGAAATTAATTTGAAAAAGGTCTATTGAAAATAGATACAGAGTAGCCACTTGGCCTTTAAGGAACCAAGAAACCTAATTTAACTCACCCCAAATGGATAAAGGGCACCGGCCCTTCATAACCAAAGAACTTGGTTTGGGGTTTTAGTATGAGAGAGGAAGGAGTCTTGGTCGCGACTAAAACACCCTCAACTCGCCCCGTCTCTCGACGGGACTCAATTAGAATCCAACTAATCATCTTATACTATGTTTGCTTCGACAATTAATACTATGATAGTATATTACATCACATAAGAATCTTAAAATGGAAGATCTAAAGATAAGATATCATTCATAAGATCTAAGACAAGTATCACACAATGCAAAAGTGAAATATCACACAAACAAACCTAGGAAAAAATCATCTAATCACATATCAAGTAATCAAGTTTCCTAGTCTAGAAGGGGGACATGAATTGTTCTTGACACAAATAATCAAAGAAATTAAAAATATGCTTAGCAAGCTAGTATGATGCGTGTTAATTTTTATAGAAAAGAAGATCTCTCAATTCCCAAGACGGATGAGAAAGGAAGATTAGATCGAGGGGGAGCATCAATGTGTGATCAAGTTCATTCCTTATAACCTCCTTATATTAGGAGTCACACAAACTCCAAATCTTGCATGGATGCAATGTATGATCCTAGAATGTGCAAAGGTTATAGTGTGTTTTGTGTTCATGGATTTGCTAAAGTGATTTAAAAATCTAAAGTATGCATGAATGAATGAAGGATGTTATTATAGGATGTATAAAAATGTAGTATGAACTACTTTCTAAGACATGAGCTAATTTGGAGTGCATGTAAGCATCAAATCAAAAGATGAAAGTAAAAGCATGCTTGCTATGAATAGTGGACAGAACAGTGAGTTGATTTTGTAAAAATGGAAAAGTAGGGTTAGGAATGTTTTCAATTCATGATTTTTTTTTAGATCATCCTTATTGTGTCTAGAACACATATCAAAGAGCCAAACCACAATAAATATCACAGATTGAGAGAAATTATATGAAAAAGAGAGGTTACTCAGAAACAGAATCCGTACTATCGACTAAAATGTTGAAAAATCTTAGAAAATGAAAACAAAACATCTAGAGGCTCATGTTATACAAAATGTTCCCTAAGACACTGAAGTTTAAGGGAAAAATGAGTTGGGACCACTCTTTTTGGAAAAGTTTTCTAAAAAACAAATTGAATGTCAACCTAGCTGCTGTGATAGTAAAAACAGAATGTTTGGAAGTAATGTTTAGACTAAAATGGAACCCTTCCAAGTTTTTTAGGTCAAACCAAAAATCATGGGTGTTCTATAATGAGTGAGGAAGACTTTCCAAGTGGTCTTGTAATCACCCTTTGAGTATTGAGTTCTAGAGAAATCTTTGAACTCAGATCATTCACTGTTTGGAAGATTTTTTGGGAACACAAGGTATATTTATTGGAATCCAAATATTGGGTTTTGGAAGGGTTTCGAAATAGGGGTTTTTGAAAGCATATTTTCAACATCAAATGGAGACTATAACCTCTTTAAATATCAACATCAAACTCAAGTCAAGAACTTCTAAGATTGTTGGAGAGATTTGTTTTCATTTGAATGTGACTTCAAGAATACATAGGAATGTATTGAAGTCATAATCATCATCTATCAAACATATTTTTAAGGTCAAGAGCTACTATCCATAAGGATTCACTCACCTCAAACTTTATGTCATCATCTAGGTGATGATGAACTAGTAAGTAAAAAAAGAAAAGTCAACAAGAGAAATAAGATTAAGAATAGATGAATGTAGTATGTAAATAAGCAAGTAAAGCAATCAATCGATGATATTCAATGAGATTTTGGACTTGTAGCTTGGTGTTTCACTCATATATGGTGACTTTAGACATGAAAGTAGCTTCCTATCTCATATATACTCAATGAAATGGTGGTTGAGTGTATTGAATGTGAAATAAAGAGGAGTAATGAAGTAAAAACAAGGTTGAGAACTCACTTTCTTGTTGAAAGTCAAAAGGAGGAAGCTCACTTTCACTATCCTAACCTTATCTCTATAATATTCTCTAAACTTTGTATTTGTACCCCCCCCCCCAAATGAGAAGTTAAGGGGGGTTTATATAGGCTAATTTGGGGTGGTTTTGGGATTTAAAAAGTACTCCCATTAGTCCCAAACATTTGTGAACAAGAAACTACGTCGTTTTGGTTTTCAATTAATCAAATTGGACCCCCAAAATAAATTACAAAAATGGACTATTTGGGGGAGAGTGCCGTGGCAGCACTGGGCCTATGCCATGGCTGCAGTGGGCTAGTGCCGTGGCGGTACTGCTCCTCCGACGTTCAGATAATGTTGTTTAGGCCCCAGAGGTTTCGGTATTCGTAAAAAGGCCCTATTTCATCCGAAATTCACAGAAAATGAGTACGAACTCCAAATTGAGCTTGTGATATACTGTTGGAAAGGTAATGGAGTCTAATTTTCATAAAAAAAATAGTTCTAAGTCAGGTTACATTGAAAAGTTTTGCGGTATTCGCGATAAAAGCCGATTTGATAGTCTTTCTCACCATCGAAAATTCATAATAAACTCGTTTTGAATCCAGAAATAATGTGTGATATACCGTTGGAAAGCTATTGATCTCTAGTATTCATGAAAAATGTTTCAAAAAAGATGCAGTGCTCTAGTTTTAAAGTCAACTTTTAGGTCAAATTGGTCAAATCTGGGATCTCCAAGATGTTCTGGGAACCTCTAGGAGCTCCCAGGAGCTGACGTTTTCGTCCGATTTTCTTTTAAAACTCATTTCACATTATCTAGAATGATCTCAAAACTTTTTGAAGAATTTGGATAATTTCGGTCAAACCCTGGTCAAACTTGGTCAAACCGGTCAACACAGACTTTTTGGGAACTTCTGGGACTTCCGGGATCTCTGGGAGCTAACGATTTCATCTGATTTTACTTCAAAACTCACTTTTAATACTTATTTATGATGTAGCATTTCCATAACTTTCGGTCCAAATTTGGGAGTGCTTGGGCCTTCAGGGGCATTTTGGTCATTTTGAGCATTTTGAGAGAGAACTAACTTCCAGGAGTCCTTTTTGAGTCTTTTTCGATCATCGTGAACCACCAAGCTATGGGTCTCCTAAATCTGATAGCCAACAAAATGGGGCATCTACAGTTTGCCCCTCTTTAGCATGAACTTGCGAGGCAACGCATATTGCAAGTGACTGCCAAAGCCTTGAAACGACGGGTCTTTTGGAGGCTATTGATAAAAGCGTTGCAAAAGATGCAGTGATAGAAACATTAATGCTGAGGTTGGTGCTGGTCATGCTCTGCGTGAGCTGCCTACGTATCCATGGGGAATCAAACCAAGACGTAGTTCGGCGCACAAAGGAACAAATTAAACATGCACAATAAGATATTCAGATGCTATGCTATGAGGATGATATACAATGCATGGATGTTATGTGTACTGAGTCCTATCATGCCTCATGTTTCGATCCTTGCATGAGCCAGTCCTGTGGGTGTGTGCCACTCCGAGTGGACTTATGTTGCATTAATGTTCATTTGACTCTAACGCAGCGGTTGATCCTGACAAGGATACCAAAGCGTTGAAGACTCTGGGTCTCGGGGCAAAACTTCTTAAACTTTAGGAAGTGCACTTTACAGATAGAATCATATGTGAGGTTCTTGAGGATGACGACGGTAGCTAATGGACATGGAAGTCCTGGATACCAACCGATGGATGAGAAAGTTCAAGATAACCGACAGGAGAAGGATTTTGTGATAATTAACAAACGAGAAAGCTCGCGATAGTTGATAAGTGAGGAAGCTCATGGTGAATAACAGATGAGAAAGCTCACAACAAATGACAGGCGATGGTAGTAACTGACCGACGCGAAGTTTTGGACATCATAGAGTAGTCTGGTTGTGAATAGGCAATGCTTGCCCTGGGAACTAGTATCTCTAGACTATTGATAATATTTTGATCAACTCCTGACCCTTGTCCAATCCGGAAAGCCGGTTCTGGTTTTTAAGAGCTGTTGTTCCCTATTCTCTCCTACTGGGGGTGGTAGGGGACTTTCTGAGAATCTCCTTTAACTATTGATCGATAACCAAGACCCATCTTTGAATCTCTCAAAATTGATCGAATCTTGATGACTAAGAACCAGGACCCATCTCTAAATCTCTCACGGTTGATCAAGTTTTGTAATCCTCAATCCAAAAAAAGTCGGTCAGTGTCTTCCGGAGCTAATTTTATCTACTGTGGATAGCGGGGGACTCTCTGAGAGTCTCTCTTAATTGTGGACCGAGAACCAGGACCCATCTCTGAATCTCTCATGGTTGATTGAATCTTGCTGAACAAGAACCAGGATCCATCTCTGAATCTCTCACGGTTGATCGAATCTTGCGATGCTCAATCCAAAAGAGCTGGTTAGGGCCTTTGGGAGTTGATTTTGTCTGCTTGACTCTCTAAGAATTTCTCTTAACTGTCTTCTTTCGTATTCTAACCAAGAACTAGGATCCGTTGCTGAAACTCTCGTGGTTGATCAAATCTTGTGACGGTTGATCCGAAAACTGATCCAGACCCTCGGGAGCTAATCTTTTTCAATTTTTGCCTCGTAGGGGTAGCCCTGATGACTTTTGGACCGCTAGGGGTAAACCCTCATAAATGTTGACTGAAATGGGCCACTAGGGCTGATCGGGGCCAGAAATGGGCTGAAAAAGGCCAAAATAGGACAAAACGGGCTGAAACGGAGCGAAACAAGGCCCATGGGGAGTAGTGCCACAACGCCACTAGGTGGACGGACTCCATGTTCATATATTTTGGGTTTTTGAGCTCTAAATGCTCATTCTTGGCCATTTTGGGGTGCTTTTGGAGCCAAAATCTGTCAAAAGATAACTTGTGCACACTCATGTGAGTAGTCTCTTCCCATGATTGGAATTTTGATTGGTGTTTTATTTTCCTCTATTTTCCAAGAAGAAAGTTTGGTTTCAACTTCCATTTTCTTTGCAGATCCATGGCTTCAAGCTCGAGTAGGCTCTCTAAAAAGGTCAAGGAATGGGTAAGGGCTGAGAGCCAACCCCCAGAGTTAATTTTGCGCGACCCTCAATGACAACTTTTGACCGCTGCTCTAGCGAGTCAGGTATGTAAAAATTTCAACAGTTCAGGACTATTCATGTGCATTGAACTAGTTTTGTGAACTGTAGTGTGCACTTAGAGATTGTTGGAAGCTTGTTTTGTGCTCATTTGTTGATTTTGTGAAGTTGGACTTCGGTCGTGAATAGTGATTTTGTCCTTGTTTTTACTATTTTGATGTGTGTAGGTGCCGGAGGTGACCTTGAAGGGCCACTGTAGACCCGATTTTGACCAAATAATCGAATTAAGGGGAGTATCTCCTCCAAGTCTGATGATAACAAAGTTCGGTGAAATTGAAGTGTTTTAGGCTCTTCAGAAGGTTCTCCGATCGCGATAAAATTTTCACAGAAAAAGAAAAGACCTGGTGATCAGGAAAATTCGGGTGTAAACTACCAGTTTTGAAAAATTCTTCAAATAAAACCTTTTGAAAAGAAAAAGAAGAAAAAGAAAAGGTGAGAAAGAGGAAATCTGATAAAACGCGGCACACGGAATTTCCAGCTCCAACATTTCCTGACTATCGTTTGCTTTAAAAGTCCATATTTTTGTAGTACAATGCATATATATATACAGATAAAATAGAAAACTGATAAAGTAAAACTGACAATCTAGCGGTAGTCAAACTTTTTTGCGGTTCTCACTGAATGTCGCGCGGCAATCTCCAAATGCCGCGCCGGCATTCATGGAGTGCCATATCGACACTCATGGAGTGCTGCATGTTAATTGTAACTGTCGTTAGCTTAAACAGTTTACTTTTTTCGAAAGTACGCATTATACCGCCAAAGATTTCTTTACGATAGTTTTTTACCCCGAATTCACTGAAATCAACTAGGTATTTTGTCTACATAAGGAGAGGTATCTTCATTGAAAAGGGGTACACTTAGAAGAGGAAGAATTTTAGGGGTATTTGAGAGGAATTTAGAAGAATATTTGGGTAGAAGAGAAGAATTTTTGGGAGAAGAATTTAAAAGTAGAGCTTGGAAGATCTTCAAAATATAGAAGTTTAAGGATAGTTTGGAGTTGATCCTCTAATCTTAGTTGTGTTTTCTTTCTTTTGAGCCTCTAATCTTCAAATCACTTAGTTTTTGTTGATTAAGTTTTAGAGTTTTGTTAGTAAACTTGGAAGTCTTAGCTTCCTAGTTCTTTGATTCTTCTTTTCTATTTCTTGTTTATGCTCTTCTCTTGAGACTCTTAGGGATCTTCCATATCTCACTTGAATCTCATGAGTTTGATCTTTTAGTCTCATGTAAGCTTATGCTTCACATGAGATTTAAAGTTGATCATCATTTTATTAAGAACAAGTAGAAGAATCCAAACCCCTACCATGGTTTGAGTTCTCTAACTTGGAGTTTTCATGGAATCTCCTTTATATTCGTTGAAAACTCATGAGTACTAGTCATGTCTTGATCTCTAATGACCCTCAATGGAAAGGAGAGTTAGGTTTAGGACAAGCCAACATCCATGGCTTGGTTGATAGATGTAACAAAAGGATGACAAGTCCAATAGTGGAGCAGTGAATTCATGAACCAGTTTTGATCAAGGATTTTTAATTAAATCATGATCCATTGGAATTGAATAAGACCACTTGGAATTGTTCACAGTACAAAGATCTACCACTGTAATTTTTGTTTAGTAGGATCTCAAGGATAACATGGTTTGGTCATAGGTTTTGTGAGACAACCATATTCTGTCCAGAGTTTCAGAACTGCAAATCAGTTTCAAAATAAGTAAATCAGAACCTTAATCAAACAGTTTTTTACCCAAAATAATTTTTTATATGAAGTTTAATGTGTTAGTAAGATCCCTAAAAAGATCAAAGTGATTCTGATTTGTTTCCTATTTTTAGAAAATCGTACAAAATCTCTAAACAGAGATTTGCAAATCTCTGAGTGATGTCTGGTTTTTACTTTTTTCCCAGAGATTGAACCGTTGATCTTTGCTTTTTCTTTTTGGGTTAAAAACGAGACTCACAGGGGCACCTTGTGTCCAAAATTCATTGACATCAAACCATGGAAACCATGTTTTCAATTTTTAAAGTTCTGATCTGCTCTCTATAATTTTCAAAATTTAATGACAGATTTGACCAACTTTGTAAATAATGGTCCAAATGACTTTTCTATTACCTAAGGCTTAAACCATGCTTTAATAATGATTAGTTAAACCTAAGTCCAAAGGTTAAATGATCCAAATCAAGGAATAATTTATAGCTTACTCTTGTTCACATTCATGTATTCATATACATTCATCCATATAGATTGGCACTTGTAATTAGAATTCATTCTTATATTAGGGTTAAATCTAATCAAACTTAATTGTGAGTTCCTTGTGACCATGTTGGGTCTACATCATCTTTATATGGACATTGCATTGGCTCCTAGTTGAGACCTATATATCTATAGAAATGATGCATTTCTAACTAATTAGAAGGAATTCATAATTATGTCAATTCTTTCATACTTGATAGATTTAAGCTAGAAGTTTAGGAATTTTATTTAAAATTCAACATTATATCTTATTTAAAGTATGTGGACTAACCTTTTATTTTGTAGCGCTATTAACGTATGACTTCTCAAACCCCTCTTTAGCTTATTTAATTTCTTAATTTTATTGATTTTTCGACCTCATGTGTGACACCTTAGAATTAAGATTTGCCTTATGTGTATATATGTGATTAGAGACCCTTTTATTAGGATTTATACTTTTGTATGCATTACATGTTTGATATCTGCGGCTGGATCCCGGGTAAGTTCCCTTGTTCCCTATCATATGTCATATCGCTTCCTAATTGGACTATATGGTTTTGAATGATATTTTTATCGTTAGTAATTTTACACCCTTTGGGCATGCTTTTGTAATGTATATCTATATCTATGTATTAGTTGAGGGCACATTTAGATTAATAATTTGATTAAAAGGATGTTGAGTCGAGGCCTATCGCGAGATAGGATGTGAGGGGGTGTTTTAGTCCGCCGGGCTCCCCCTCTCATTCCATAATCCCCAGACCTAGTTAATCTCTTGTTTCCAAAAAGATCAGTTTCCTTTAAATGGTTTCTTAATTTTCCTTTTAAAAATTAAGTGGCAACTCTTGTTTTGTGTTTTGAATTTAGAAAGAAATTTAAAATACTGTGTGTAAGAAAAAATGCGATATCCACAGCCACGATAGTCTTGTTCACACCTTCCTGTGGTATACCCAACATTCGCCTGCTGTCAAATAAATGGTCGATGAAGCGGGGTTCGGCGATTTTGTCCATTTGGTTTCGAAGAGTACCAACGACCTGGCACACTTTTATGCTCTTGCTGAGAGATGGTAGGACACAACGAATACTTTTCATCTACCATTTGGTGAGATGACGATGACGCCCTTCGACTTTTCCATGATTACCAGTTTGAGAGTTGGCGGGAAGCGCCTGATTCTGGACTATTTTTATGAGATCGTTCTTGAAGCTGTTGAGATGCTGATCAGGGCTGTTCCTCCTAATCTAGATAGGCATCGGTTTCCCTGTGGCTGGCTTTATCGGGCTTACGGAAAAGGGGGGAACAACCTGAATAACCGTCAATTGTTGAGGGTATTCCTTCTGTATGTCATTGGTTGTTCGATCTTTGCAACACGAAATGACCGGGTGAGCTTGAGGCTCCTTTCTTGTTTGGCAACTATCGATGAGATCCCTTCCTATGACTGGGGTGGCGCTACCTTAGCTCATCTTTACAAGCATATGGTTGAGCTTTCCCATGGGAGCATTAAATCGACAAGAGGGTTCTGGCGAGCTTGGGAGGTACATTATACGACTTCTCTCTTTCTTTTGGCTTTTGATTTTCCATACTTCTATTTTTTTCTAATTTTTATTTTCTCTGTGCAGCTCTAGAGTTTCGAGTATCTGAAGATGTTGGCTCTTACTCTTGCCGATGAGTCGGGTGAGGATGAGGATGGCATGGCTCCTGTGCCCTTGTTCCCTCGGGGCTTGAGATAGCGAACAGATGTTGTTGGGGTCAAAAGTGGGGCCCACCAAATTATCCTCCTGAGGAATTTCTTATTCGAGCTGACGGTTGCTAGTGTTGATTAGACGCCTTAGGAGAATGTTTTCTTTACTCCCCCAGAGGAGATTCAAGCGGTCAAGCCTCTTGCCTCTTACCGACTTTTGATGGAGAGTACATAAGGTAGGCAGTAGTACCTCAGCGAGCGAGTGTCCTGGAAGGTGGTTGGTGGTCCGAGATACCGCGCTCCCCATACTCCTCCTATGATGGATGCTGACGACCTTTCTGGTGCTACTTTGTTGGTGGCTTTGGTTGGTACTGATGCTTGGGATCATTTCCATTTTGAGACTGGTTATGAGACTTACCGTGGCCACTTCTTGATGCCCAATTTCCCACTCCTGGCTGTGAGTTCCTTTTACATTGTCATCTCTATTTGTCATTTATGTTTTGGACTCATCTTTTCCTAAATTATTTTGTGCCTACAATTTTGTGAGATGTATAGGAGGCAGGCCCCTCCGACTTCTGACCCTATCCTCCTTGGGATTGGACCATTAATGTTTTGGGTACCAATGGTTCCCCTCAAGTTATGGAGGTGCCACGAGTCACGTGCGGGTATCCCACCCAGCCAGCAGGAATCCTCAACGTCCCTTAGAGTTATGCTGAGGAGGGTTTGGCGTGCCTACGGTCTTTGGTCCTCATGCGAGACCATCGGGTATGTCTCTAATTTTGCGCTCCTTAAGGTTTATGAGGTTCTAACCCCAGATTTTACCCTTGATAGATGGATGGCATGCGACAGTTCGCCACCAGTTAGATGGCGTCCTTGGTAAGTTTCTGACTCGACTCTGTTTTATACTTTTTTTCTCGACTGATTGCTTTTATTTATGTGTGCAGTGTCGTAGAGGTGGTGCTGGCTCGTCGAGAACCAGGCCAAGGTGCAGGGGTGGTAGGAGGCCATCACCGACGTACACTCTAGGTGATCCAACAGAGGATGAAGAAGAGGAGGACTGGGGCCTCCAAGCAGGGACTTTTATTTTGTCTCCATTTCATGTTTTTCAATTGGGTTGTACTAGTATATTTTTTGAATGAAAGATGATGTGTAGGATGATTTGTCGCCTTTTGACAGAGTATTATGATGCTTTCCCTTTTAGGCTGGATAGCTTTCGGTTTTATAGGCGCAGTTATGTGCTTATTTTATTCGATGATCGTGTGACGATACGTATATGTGCACTGTGATTCTGTGATTGTTTACTGCGATGAGATGCCTTATAATAGTGAGTGTGTTTGCCTTATAGGTGGGATAGTCTGTGAAACGGAGAAGTGATGTCAAAATTTTGAATTTTGCTAGAGCTGCGACAAAAAATATGGCATTGTATGATCCCGATTAACTCTTTACTTAGCTGAACATCACAGATGGTGTGGAACAGATCAACCTTTTTAGCTATGGCTTGACTGAGCTGTTCTCTCTTCGTCAAATGGCCTTGAATGATGAGTTCATGCATGCTGCCATTGCCCACTGGGACCCGATAAATCATGTCTTCAATTTCAATGGCCTAGAGATATGCCCCCTGTTCGAGGAATTCTATGCTATTCTCGGCTTCGATCCTGACTCAGACTTGATTCTTCCTTCTGCTGATACCCCCAGTCCTACTAATGGCTTGGTCGAATATCTGAACAGTTCCTCGCCGACTAATTCATGGTAAGGTCCTCAACATTGCCTCCATCATCGCTCAGTTCGTTAATCCTGGAAATCCCAGCATATATGATGTTACCCGTGGGGCCACTCTAATCTTATGCATGACTTTGCACTTCCTGTTCTTGAGTAGTTCTAGTGACTTGGTGCATGTATGCCTTGGACTGAAGTTGGGTAAGAATCCCATATCTATGGTTCTAGCTAAAACCTTGAACGGTTTGGATAACGCCTTTAACCATGGAGCTCTCCTTCTCTCTGGCGCACCTTTGGTGTTATAGGCTTGGCTATTCGAGCGCCTCTAGCTGTGGATAAGCCGAGTGCCACCAATTTATTTTTGTAGGGCCGTGCTTCATTCCCACCACATTCTTGCTGACTGGGTTCGTATGTTGGGTACTCTTTCTGAAGCAAACATTTGTTGGATTGTGGGGCATTGGGGCTTCACGCTGTCACCACCAGCCTTGGGGATCACCCGAGAATGTGGTTGATGGGGCTATGAGAGACTTCTTTCTATCATCCTCATTGATTGGCCAGGCAATACAGGCAAGTTCAAGAGGCCCCCCGGGGGTTCACTGAGAGGGTCTTTACTTCCAGAGTTAGGGTTGTCACTATTAATGCTTTCATCAGGGGTTGGACCCATCGAATAAAAGCCTATTTTTGAATACCTTTGAAGAAAAACAAAGTAAAAACTAGACTCGACTGATTCTGCTTCCTCCTCTGAGTGTCTTTAATATTTATGACTGCTTTTTGAAGAAGAACTTTTATATTTTCCTTTATTCCTACTTATGTAATATTCAAAGTTTGTTTATCGATGAACCTTGGTTACTTTAAGAACCTTATTTTATGAGTTTCACTTTCTGAAAACATTTTGAAGTAAGATTTTGATCAGATGTTGCTTTTGATACTTGCTTCGTCATGCTGGAGTAAGTAGAGGCTAATGAGGCGGGTAGCCGAAGTTTGCCCCTAGTTTGGGATATGCGTAGTTGTGAGACAAACGAGGTAAGTGACCGAAGTTTGCCCCTGGTTTGGGGATGGTTTAGGCGAACGAGGCGAGTAGCCGAAGTTTGCCCCTAGTGTGGAGAGGGTTTCTAGGTTATGGTAAGGACCGCGACTTTTTTTCTCTCATAAGCTCCTAATTTTTGCCTAGGCACCAGTAAGGTGACCTAGCGAGCTCTTTTCTCTCTTTTGTTATTGCTCACTTTGGATTTAGCTCTAATTTTTGCCAAGGCGTCCTTTCAGATTTTTGACCTGGCGAGCAATCCTTCTTTTCTTTTTGGAAAGTCTGCCTACGTACCCCCAAGTGGGAATCAGGTCCAACGTAGTTCGGGCCATGGTAGGAAAGAAGTGGGTTAATTTTTGTGGGTGGAGCAACCGAACCAATGCGGCTGCCTACGTATTCCCGAGCAGAAATCAGGTCAAGCGTAGTTCAAGGCAAGGCTTGAGGAAAATGGGTTATTTTGTGGGTAGAGCGACAGAATCGATGCGGTTGCCTACGTATCCCCGAGTGGGAACTAGGTCGAGCGTAGTTCAGGGCAAGGCTTAAAAGAAATGGGTAAAAAGTCAAGCCTAGCTCTTTTTTAGGCGATCCATGTTGGTTGGTTCTTTGAATTCGATACCATCGAGGTCCACGAGGTAGGTTGCTCCTCTAGAAAGGATAGTTTTGACGATATAAGGGCCAACCCATTTAGGTTTGAACTTCCCACATGGATCAAGATTGGGGCTCGTAGTTCCTTAAGAACAAGGTCACCTTTGACAATTTTCCTCGGACGAACCTTCTTGTTAAAAGCACTGGCTATCCTCTTTTGCTAGTTTCTAACATGGTCGACTGCCGCTAGGCGCTTTTCATCTAGGAGAGCCAATTCTTCGTATCTTTCCCTTAACCAATCAGACTCTGAAATTTCACATTCTGCCATCACTCGCAGAGATGGTAACTCTATTTAGATCAGAAGTACTGCCTCCATACCATATACCAGTGAATAAGGAGTCACTCCTGTAGATGTCCTTATTGAGGTTCTGTATCCCCAAAGCAAAAATGGTAGTTTCTCGTGCTAGTCTTTGTAAGTATCGGTCGACTTCTATAGTATGGCCTTGACATTCTTGTTTGCAGCTTCGATTGCCCCATTGGTTTGCGACCTATATGGTGATGACTTATGATAAGTGATTTTTTATTCCTCAAACAAATCCCTGACTTCTGCTTTAAAATAATTTCCGTTGTCCGAAATAATCTCATGGGGGACTCCATAGCAGCAGATGAGATTTCTCTTGATGAACTTGGCCACTTCCTTAGCTCCCAACTTGATGTAGGATGCAGCCTCTACCCACTTCGTGAAGTAGTCGATGGCCACCAAAATATATCGATTCCCATTTGAGGCCTTTAGAACAATTTCGCCCATGATATCGATTCCCCAGGTTGAGAATGGCCATGGAGAGGTCATACTATAGAGCAGAGATGGCGGTACATGCATCATGTTTGTATAGTTCTGGCACTTGTGGCACCTTCTCACGTATTCACAACAATCTTTTTCCAATGTTGTCCAGTAGTACCCTTGTCTTACAATCTTCTTGGCTAGCATGTCATTGTTTATGTGTGGACCGCATACCCCCTCATGTATTTCTTCCATCATCCTTCTAGCACTCTTTCCGAATAAGCAAGTCAGGTTGTGACCATTGTACACTTTCTTCAACAATTTTTCCCTGCAAATGATGAATTGTGCTGTGAAACTTCGAATTGCTCTTTTTTCTTTCTCAATAGACTCTTGGGGGTACATTCCCCTTTCTATAAAGTCCCGAACATCTTGGTACCACGGTGTTTCCTTTTCTTCTTCGATTTCAGCGATCATGCTGAATGAAGGCTCGTATCTTTGCTCAATTATTAGAGGCATCATCTTGACTCCTACGGAGATTTTGATCATGGAGGTTAGGGTAGCCAATAAATCTGCTAACTGGTTCTCCTCCCTGGGTAGGTAAAATAATGTCACATTCTTGAACTGTCTCTTGAGTCCATCAAGATGGTCATGCTAGGGCTTTAACCTTTCTTCTTTCACCTTCCATTCTCCTCTGGCTTGCGATACGATGAGGTTTGAATCTCCAAAGACATCCAATTTCTGAACTTTTAATTCTATGGCCGCTTCCATCCCCAAAATGCATGCCTCGTATCCAGCAGTATTGTTGGTGGAGTTATAATTGAGCTTGACTGCCAGTGGGGTGTGACCCCCATTTGGTGATACCAGAATCATTCCTACTCCGTAGCCTTTTATGTTAGCTTTCCCATCAAAGTACAACTTCCACTGCCCTTCTTTGATTTCCATAATATTTTCGTCCGAGAACGATAAGTCTTCATTTTCTTCGGAGTCAACAACGTGTTCTGCAAGATGTTCCGCTATAGATCTCCCTTTCACCGATTTGCTTGTTACATACTTGATATCAAATTCGGATAGCAAAAGTAGCCAGTAGGATATACGACTGGTCAGGGCAGGTTTTTTGAGGAGGTATTTTAGAGGATCCATGTGGGATATGAGCACAATCAGAAAGGCTAGCATGTAGTGCCTTAATCGGCGGGTGCACCAGACTAAGGCCCAATATATTTTTTCGAGGGCAGAGTAATTGAGCTCATACCAAGTCATCCTCTTGCTAAGGTAATATATGGCTTTTTTAGAGTGGCCTTCTTCTCCTTCTTGGGCTAGCATGCATCCCATGGCATTTTTAAAGATAGATAGGTAAAGAAATAAGGGCTTGTGAGGGGTGGGTGGTGAAAGGACAGGTGGATTTTGAAGGTAGGCTTTTATAGTGTCGAATGCGGCTGGGCATTGGTCATTCCATTAGAACTTCTCTCCTTTTCTTAGTAATTAGAACAAGGGATCACATGTAGTCGTGAGCTTTGAAATAAAGCGGCTGATGAATTGGATCCTCCCGAGGAACCCTCTCACTTCCTTTTTATTCCGCGGCGGTGCCATTTCTAGAGTTACCTTGATTTTAGAGGGATCGACCTCTATCCCCCTCTGTGTAATGAGAAAACCTAGGAGCTTCCCAGAGGTCACATCGAAAGTGCATTTCTTCGGATTCAGCCTCATCTTGTACTTACGTAACCTTTCAAAAAACTTCTCCAATGCCGCCAAGTGTCCCTTACTATCCTTTGATTTTTACGATCATGTCATCTACGAGCACTTCTACTTCCTTTGTGAATCATGGCATGCAAGAGAGTTGTGGTAGATCTTTGGTAGGTTGCTCTGGCATTTTTAAGCCTAAAAGGCATCACTCTATAGCAGTAGGTACCCCAAGGTGTGGTGAATGTCATCTTTTCCCGATCTTCCAGCGCCATTAGAATCTAATTGTACCCTGAGAAAAAATCCATGAATGATAGTAGCTCATGTCCTGTAGTGTTATCTACCAAAACATCAATGTGGGGAAGTGAAAAATCGTCCTTCGGACTGGCTTTGTTTAGATCACGGAAGTCGACGCACACACGAACCTTTCCATCCTTCTTGGGGACTGGCACGATGTTGGCAACCCATTCCGGATACTCCGTAATGATGATGACTATTCTGGCCTCACGCACCTCAGTTTTTGCTTAATAGGTTTAGAATTGGGGAGGAGAGGAATATGATGTTGGACAATGTCGGGATCGACCCCAAAAAACATCTTTGAATTCTTTCAGCAAGAGGGTTAATTTTTCTTTTTCTTCTTTATTAAGTGTTGAGCCAATTTGCACAATTTGTGGATTATCTTTTTCACCTAGGTTAATCGATAAAGTATCTTCAATTATTTCATAAGCAGGTGGTGTTTCAATTAGTTGCTTAAGTTCAATTAGGAGATCCCCGGAGGGATCTGTGTGACAAGCGGGGGTATTTGTAAAATGCAATCGTGCTAAAAGAAGAAAATACACTGATTTAGTCTACAATTCCCTGGTTTATCTGCAATTTGAATTACAATGCCAATTTTTCCACAATATGATTAATCTATGATAAGTGGTATTGTTTAGTGGTTATTTGTGCAGATTACTGTTACCGAGTGAGGAAATGAATGAGCTAGATAAAAGGAAGTGCTTGGTTTTAATGAAGATAATTCAAACATGAAAAGGAAGTTTCGAGCAATTGAGGAGGTCTCGAGCGATCGAGGTTTCGATCAATCGAATTATGTTCAAGCGCTCGAAGATCCCAGAAGTTCAATCGATCGAGGGATGTTCGATCGATCGAACATGGCTTTTATCAGAATTTACGCGCACGCAGCAGAAACAGAATTTTTAACCCTTGCCTTAAGTGTAGTATATATATACATTTTGTATACGTCCAGAAGGATGGCCACTACACTTTTTATCAGTTTTACATAGGGGAAGAGAGTTTGTTCTTGTTTTTGTAGTTTTTATCAAGGATTTTTATTGTTTTTGGTTGGATTCTATTAAGTTTAATATAAGTTCGTCATTCCAGGTTACTTCTTATCATTTTGTTTACAGTCTACTTGCTGTTTATTGTAGGATAATCTGCTAGAATCGTAGTATTGCATGTTAGATAGGGTTGAATCATTAGTTTTCATAGATTTTATATTTAAATCGCAAACAAACAAAACTTTAATGAATGTTTACGTTAAAAATAAATCTAAGACACTTCAGACCATGTCTGAATAGTCCCCAGGTTGGGAGATCACGATGAAATCGTGATCTTAAGCCTCTGCCATGCAGCAGAATAACTCCTGTGTTCGATCGATCGAAGTTAGTTCGATCGATCGGACCAGAGACACTGTCGATCGATCGAAGACATCTCGATCGATCGAGAGATGAAGATATTCGATCGATCGAAAGTGCTTCGATCGATCGAACCCTTTGATTCTTAAGAACATTCTATGCAGTATCCCTAGACTTTGTGCTTTAGAGATTCGTTATCAAGCTGTCCCCAAATGCTCAGTTTGTCAAAACAGTCTCTGAACTTAAGGCCTTAAGGCATTTTTCTTCAATATTTTTGCAAACCACCTTCAATGCTCACACCATTGTAGGTGCAAGTCTTAACTATTGTTTTAAACCACTTTCATGTGTTTCAAATTAACTGTGATGATATAGTCCCGGTCATGAAAGGACTATGGATTCTTTATTCTAAGAGAAATACAGAATACTGTAGAAAATGTGCTCCATTGAGCTTCAATGTAACTGCATGGTAGATGGCTAGGTTGCGGTGGATTCGTGTTATCCCAACATTTCCTTTTATTAAGAAAAACACGTTTTAAAATCTCGCTTGAGTTGATTAGTTAGTAGTAGTTTAATTTAATTTAGTTGCTTTAATTTAGTAGTTACTTCGTGGAACTTCGTGTTTTGCAACCTTTCATATATTGGTTTTTATTTTCCTTTTAGAGTTTAATCTAAGTATTTAGTTTATCACCTTCCCTGTAGGATCGACCTGGTCTTAACCAGATTACTACTTGCATGATTACCTACACTTGGGTATAGCACATAAGCACACACATTTTTAGACGTGTCAAGTTTTTGGCACCGTTGCCGGGGAAAGCGACAAGCTAACGCTTAGACTACCTCAATCTATCTATACCTCTTTCTATTTTCTTTTGTTGTTCTTTTGTCTCTTATTCTTTAGATTAAAACTACTTAGGATCTTTCCTTTTATGTCCGATAATTCCATCGAAGGAATCTATGAAAATCCATTCTACTTAGTCGATTCCTCTGATTCTATTAATCCTGTAGCCACACCTACCGATTCAATGGCTGACAATCAAAGTGAAAACGGTGAGAATGTGGTTGTACCAATTGATGATTCACTTCGTCCTTTGTGCGATCTCATGACACCCGAACACGCACCTACACCTTTTTGTATTCTCATTCCACCTCATGCTGGCGAATTTCAATTTTGCAACGGAATGATTCAACTCCTTCCAACATTTCATGGAATAGATAGCGAGAAGGCATATCTACACGTCAAGGACTTCGAGGATGTTTGTAAAACATTCTCACAAAATTTCCCTATAGATGTGACACGTCTAATGCTATTTCCTTTCACTTTGAAGGATAAAGCAAAAGCATGGCTACTCACCTTGAAGCCGAATTCGATTTATACCTAGCATGCGATGAACACTGCGTTCTTAAAGAAATTCTATCCACCGCGCATAACCACTGAGCTTAAACGACAAATTAACTCTTATAAATAAACGAGCAATGAAACCTTCACTCAAACTTAGGAGTGTTTCAAGGATTTACTTCTCTCATGTCCATATCACGGGTATGAGAAATTGCGAACCATAAGCTACTTTTACAAAGGGTTAAATGGTGAAACTAAAAAGTTGGTCGAAACCATGAGTTCAGGGCCATTTCTTTGCAAAAACACGAAAGAAGCAGAAGCTCACTTCGAGTGGCTAGCTGAACATGCCCACGAATGGTCCAATTCGGAAGATGTCCCATGCTCACAGATATCCTGTGTAGAGGAGAAGAGTCTATACCAATTAAAAAGTGAGGATCATCTAATGAGTAAATATGAAGAACTAGTTAAGGAAAATACACTAATTTAGTCTACAATTTCCTGGTTTATCTGCAATTTGAATTACAATGCCAGTTTTTACACAATATGATTAATCTATGATAAGTGGTATTGTTTAGTGGTTATTTGTGCAAATTACTGTTACCGAGTGAGGAAATGAATGAGCTAGATAAAAGGAAGTGCTTGGTTTTAATGAAGATAATTCAAACATGAAAAGGAAGTTTCGAGCGATCGAGGAGATCTCGAGCGATCGAGGTTTCGATCGATCGAATTATGTGCAAGCGCTCGAAGATCCCAGAAGTTCAATCGATCGAGGGATGTTTGATCGATCGAACATGGCTTTTATCAGAATTTACGCGCACGCAGCAGAAATGAAATTTTTAACCCTAGCCTTAAGTGTAGTATATATATGCGTTTTGTATACGTCCAAAAGGACGGCCACTTCACTTTTTATCAATTTTACATAGGGGAAGAGAGTATGTTCTTTTTTTTGTAAGTTTTATCAAGGATTTCTATTGTTTTTGGTTGGATTCTATTAAGTTTAATATAAGTTCGTCATTCCAGGTTACTTCTTATCATTTTGTTTACAGTCTACTTGCTGTTTATTGTAGGATAATCTGCTAGAATCGTAGTATTGCATGTTAGATAGGGTTGAATCATTAGTTTTCATAGATTTTATATTTAAATCGCAAACAAACAAAACTTTAATGAATGTTTACGTTATAAATAAATCTAAGACACTTCAGACCATGTCTGAGTAGTCCCCAGGTTGGGAGATCACGATGAAATCGTGATCTTAAGCCTCTGTCATGCAGCAGAATAACTCCTGTGTTCGATCGATCGAAGTTAGTTCGATCGATCGGACCAGAGACACTGTGTGGATATCGCAGGTTGACTTACCCACAGCTTTTCTTTTCGAAATTCCAAATTCAAAACAAATGAGTCGCCACTTAATTTTTAAAAGGAAAAATTAAGAAACCATTTAAAGGAAACTGATCTTTTGCGAAACCAAAGATTAACTAGGTCCGGGGATTATGGAATGAGAGAGGAAGGAGCCCGTCGGACTAAAACACCCTCTTTCATCCTATCTTACGATAGGCCTCTACTCAACATCCTTTTAATCAAATTTATTAATCTAAGCATGCCCTCAAGTAATACATATATATATATACATCACAAAAACATGTCAAAAGGGGTGTCAAATTGCAATTAACAAAATATCATTCATAAGCCAAATAATTCAAATAGCAAGCAACATGATGTGCAATAGGGAACAAGAGAGCTTACCCGGGATCCAGCTGCGAATATTAAACGTGCAATGCATGTGATTAAATAAAATCTAGGAAAGGAGTCTCTAATCCATATATACACAAAGGCAAATCTTAACTCTAAGGTGTCGCGCATGAGGTCAAAAATCAATTAAGATCAAATAATGTAATAAACTAAAGGAGGGTTGAGAAAATTGTACCTCAATAGCGCTACAAAACAAGGGTTAGTACGCATGGTATACAAGAGGTGAAGTTAAATAAAAATCCTAAATTTCTAGCTTAAATCTACCTAATGTAATTAAATCCAAAGCAAATAAATCCTAATTACAAGTGTCAAACCATATGGATGAATATGTACATGGGAAAGAATAAACTATGAAATACTCTTAAGCTTTGAATTCAAGCTCAACTAATCATTATTGAAGCAATGGTTTAAGCCCTAAGTTATAGGAAAAACCTTTTGACCCATTATTAGCAAGATTGGTCAAGTATGCCATAAAACTCTGAAAATTGCAGAGAGCAGACCAGACCTTTAAGAAAATAAAAAGCACGTCTCTTGTGGTTTGATGTTGATGAATTTCGGACACAGAATACCTCTATGAGTCTAGTTTCCAAATCAAAAAGAAAATCAAGGTTTCAACGGTTAGATCTCCGGGAATATAGAAAACACTAGACATCACTCAGCATCTTACAATCTCCTGTCCAGAATTCTTGCACGATTTATTAAAAATAGCAAAAAAATGGGAAATGCTTCATTCTTTTTAGGGGGTTTTCTTAGCACGTTAAACTACATGGGAAAATTTATTTTGGGTCACAAACACCTTATTAAAACTCTGATTTAACAATTTCAAAATCGTTTTGCTGTTCTGAAACTATTTTTAAACTCTGGACAGATTATTGTTGCTTCACAAAACCCATGATCAAACCGTTCTAAACATGAAACCACCTTAAAACAAAAATTACAGTGGTAGAACAATGTGTTATTGACACTTTCCCGTTGGTTTCACTTGATTTCAACGGTTAGATTTCGAACTAAAAATCTTTGATCAAAAACAGTTTATAGATTCACTATTTTTTATTTTGCTTGTTCAACTTCTATTTGGTAACTCCAACTATTAAACTATGAAGTTGAGTTAAACCAAACCACTTCTCCTACCATTTGATGGCCATGGGAGACTACAAACCTTTATTCTTCATAGATTTCAAATGAAATATGGATAGACTTCATGAAATCTATAAGATATAGAATCTAAACCATGGAGATGGGTTTAGACTCAAAACTACATTCTCCTACCATTTAATGGTCATTGGAGAAGGGGGGGGGGTATGACCATGACTCATAAGTCTTAAAGGAATATTGAAGGGATTCCTCAAGACATCAAGTTTAGAAGATCCAAATCATGAGTGTGGACTTGGATCCTCTTATGAAGTGTTAATTAAACTTTGACTCCTATGCGAAGCACAAGCCTACATAGGATTCAAGAGATCATACTCTAGAGGTCAAAAGAGATATTGAAGATTCTCCAAGACCTTCAAGAGAAGAAAGTAAACAAGAAAATGGAAGAAAGTAACATGGAAACAAAAGAAACTCTTAAGTTTATTTGATAATTAAAGAAGATAATGAAAGATTTTTGGACTAGAGATGAGAAGAAATGATAAGCTAATAATCTATAGTTAGAGGATCACCTCCAAATTATCCTCAAAGTTTTCTTTTTTTTGAAGATCTTCCAAGCTCTTCTCTCTAATTCTCTAAACACTCTTTTTTCCTCTAAAAAAAAATGTTGGTGAAATGGAAGTATATGCTCCTTCTCCCAATATGTCTCTTTTGTTCTTCTTGGTCTCTCTCCTCCTAATCTTTTTTTTGCTTTTGGTTCCCTCTCCCCCCTTTTCTCCATGAAGATACCTCTTCATTTATAGGCAAAATCAACAGATATTTTTGGTGAATTTTGGAGTAAAAAACAGGTGTAATTCCCTCATTAGTTGGTACAATGTGTACTTTCTGAAATTATGCAGACTACTGTCCAGCGCGGCAGTCCAGACACTGACGCGGCAGTCCGTGACTGCCGCTGCGGCATTCATCAAATGCCGTTGCGGCACTTAATGATTGCCGCGCGGCATTCACCAAATGCCGCGAAAATTAATGGATTGCCGCAATTTTGTCAGTCTTACTTTATCAGTTTTTTGTTCTTATTTGCATGCGCATACGTATTGCTCTGCAAAATACAGACTTTAAAAGCGAACGGCAGTCAGAAACATGTGGCGGCACTTGATGAGTGCCGTGCCGGCCCTCTGTGACTGCCGTGCGGCAGTCACCGAGTGCCGCAGAAGCCCGCCGTGTGCCGTTTTTGACTAAAATTCCCCTTTTAGGTCTTTTCTCTTTTTGAAACAAATTATTTTTGAATATCTTTTCCAAAAGTTGTATCTTATATCCGAATTTCCCTAAATACCTGGTATTTCCCTCTTTCTGTGAAATTTTATCGCGTTTTGGAGAATTTTCTGAAGAGCTTGGAATACTTCGAATTTTTCGGTCATTGTCATCATCGGACGTGGAGGTGACGCTCTCCTAAATTCGATGGCCGGTCAAAATTGGGGTGTCTACAGTTTGCCCCTCTTTGACAGAGCTTGTGGAGCAACGCGTCCCATAAGTGAATGTCAAAGCCTGCGTGAAGACAAGCCTTTGACCTGACTGTCGAATTTAGGCGAAAACAAAAATGCGTTGCAAAACGGGCGTGCAGCGGAATCCTAATTGGTCGGGCTCCCTGACGAGCTGCCTACGTATCCCTGTCAGGAATCAGACCAAAGCGTAGTTCAGGCATGGGTTGATCATTCACAGACGCAAACAGTCACACGGATGGATGCATCTATCCTGTCGTGATGCACGTGCTATGCAGTGGTGTTGTCTGAATTAACCTGGTTATGTAAATGTCATGCTTATCACATTTTCCCTATGTATGACGCGCATTTCGCAGCGTGTTAGTCAGGGAAGATTATCTATTGAGAATCTGTCACAGGAGTCATGAGAGTGCTTTTGATTTGATCACGAGGGTTAACGCAAGTCCGTTGCGAGAACCGGGAATATAAATCCGTTATATTCTCCAAACGAGGGTTAACGCAAGTCCGTTGCGGAAAACCGAGAAATATAAATCCATTATATTCGAAAGCGAGGGTTAACGCAAATCCGTTGCGAAAACCGAGAATATAAGTCCGTTATACTCGAAAGCGAGGGTTAACGCAAATCCGTTGCGAAAACCGAGAATATAAGTCTGTTATACTCGAAGCGAGGGTTAACGCAAATCCGTTGCGAAAACCAGGAATATAAATCTGTTATATTCGAAAACGAGGGTTAACGCAAATCCGTTGCGAAAACCAATAATATAAGTCTGTTATATTCGAAAGCGAGGGTTAACGCAAATCCGTTGCGAAAACCGAGAATATAAGTCCGTTATACTCGAAAGCGAGGGTTAACGCAAATCCGTTGCGAAAACTGAGAAAATATAAATCCATTATATTCGAAAGCGAGGGTTTAACGCAAATCCGTTGCGAAAACCGAGAATATAAGTCCGTTATATTCGAAAGCGAGGGTTAACGCAAATCCGTTGCGAAAACCAAGAATATAAGTCCGTTATACTCGAAAGCGAGGGTTAACGCAAATCCGTTGCAAAAACCGAGAAAATTTGCGTATAAATCTGTTATATTCTCCAAACTCAAATTTTCAAAGTTTGGGAGCCCACATGCTAGAATTTATACCTATATTTTGAAATTTGTAGTCGATTTAAACCTAGTAACAAAACCGGGGTCAAATAGTGCAATGAGAGCACACTTTGGGGGGCTCAAATTCAATTTCCGGGACTTGATTTGAATTTTTGGGGGGAAAGTAAATATCTTTGAACCGCCATAATCGCGGCACACGCGGTTTTTCGCGGCAGTCCGTGACTGCCGCGCGGCACTCACGGAGTGCCGTTGCGGCACTCGGCGAGTGCCGCGCGGCAGTTGACCGACTGCCGCGCACGAAAAATGAGTGCCGCGTTCAAGCGGCAGTGGCTTAAACCGCCGGGGTTCAACACATTTTCTCATTCTCTCATTCCCTCCATCTCGAAATCTCTCTGGAGAAATTTTCTCTCATCTTCTTCTCTGCTTTTGTATTGATCCACGGCACCTACAGGTATGTTCTGCTTGATCAAGACTCGTTCAAACCCCTTTATTTCATTATTTTTCTGAATTTTCCTGAATTTTAACGTGTCGATCTCCTCTTTTGTTTGACAGATTATGGCGAGTGGTTCTAGGAAGAAGAGGGCCAAGTATACGGCCACCCATCATCCAGACGCTACCCTGCTATTGAGGGACCCTGATGAGCATTTGTCAGCCCGCGCGTTTAAGCGCGAGGTAAACGCTTCTCTTTTATTATTTCTCGTGTTTCTTTCTCGTATTTCTTCCTCCTTGTAGAATTGTCACAACTTTTAGATACCCTATTCCAAACGTCATGCTTGTGGCGTCTCCGAGCGCCTCGGATGTTTTATTACATGCTCCTTGTAAAGGAATTTCAAATTTAATTTCTCATTTCTCGTGAACTTTTGAAACTTCCTTATAAAATAAATAAATAAAATAGAAAATGAATTTTACGCTCGAATTATCCTTTATTTTCCCCTTTGACTTCGTTCAACGACTTTTGAAAGCCATTTAACCGGAATCTCAAACATCGCTTGTGAATAACGAAATCCAATGCTCGTGGAAATAAAATCATGAACCTTTTCCTGCATTTACCGCCCCGGCGAGTTTTCCTCGAACATTTCTAATGCCATTTTAAAAAATTGATTCTCGAATGTTCGCAATTACGCATTCCTCTTTTTTTGCAATCAAACTCTTTCCGGGCCCAAAATCCTTGTTTTCTTTTATTCATTTTCTCTTGAATGTAAACGAGTGCTTTACTTGTGAAATCCTATATGAATACTTCTAGACTTCCTTTCTCCCCTTTTTTTTTTTTTTTTTTTTATTATCTTTTTTATTTATTACTTATTGCTTTCTTCTTTTATTTATTCTCTAACAACAAATCTTGTGATTCTTTCTTGCAGCTGCAGCCCAAAGTGCTGAAGGGGCACGGCAGCCTCGCCCATGGCCACGAGTGGTATTCTGAGCTGAGCCCGACCCCGTGAGGGCTCTAGTGGACGCAGCAGGGTTTGGAGACTTCGTCAAACTTTTGACGAAGAGCTCCAACGACCTACAGCAGATGCACGCGTTGGCTGAGCGGTGGTGGGATACCACGAGTACCTTCCACTTCGATTTTGGAGAGATGACGATGACTCCCCTGGATTTCAGCATGATCACGGGGATTCCATTCGGAGGAGAGCCCCTGCGGCACCTTACAGACCAGGAGTGGGATCAGATGGAGCCCTTGCTAGGGGTAGTCCCGGAGGAGGCTTTGGTCATAGCTCGATGGTTTATGGATACTTTCCGGGGAAAACCCGGCTTCACGGACGAGCAGATGGCCCGCGGCTTTTTGATGTACATGCTGGGGTGCTCCTTGTTGAGCACCAAGGGAGACCGGATTTCTGCTTCCTTGGTGGCGTCGTTGGAGCGTCTGGACCGGGTTACTGAGTTTGATTGGGCTGGTACAGGGTTGGCTATCCTATATAGGCACATGAGTGTCATCTCCCGAGACAGGTCGGCTGCTACTGGCGGATATTGGAGAGCGTGGGAGGTATATATATCTTTTTTGCATTCCATCGCTTATTTTACTTTCAGAAATTTATTTATATTGCGATGCTAATTTCCCTTTTTCTTTCTCTCTTTCATTGCAGATTTGGTCCCATGAGTATCTCCGCATGATGTCTCCTCAGACACGTGACGCCGATGCCCTTATCATGCCCCAGGGGCTGAAATGGGCGAAGGACAGGGTTGGGAGGAAGACCGGGGCTCACGATTTTACTTCGTTCAGGAACTTCCTGACGAACCTACGGGAGGAGCATATACAGTGGCAGCCGTGGCTCAGGGTGCTTCCTGAGGCAGGTGCGGGGATTCGAGGGTCGGCTGGGTATGACCCGATGAGACTGCTTCTCGATGGTGGGTCAGAGGGCATGGCGTGGTACTTGGGAGAGAGGGTGACCCGGCAGTCTATAGCGGCTCCCAGATTCTTCGTGCCGTTCCCTCCTCCCGACTCTATGAGGGCCACAGACACGCTTCAGGGCGGCGACTATTCGGCTGCTCGAGCCGGCTCTGGTATCCACGGCTTTCTGGACAGTCTTGAGGGGTATGCGGCTTTCCGTGCCGCCAAGCTGATGCCGAACTTCCCGCTGATGGAAGTGACTCGGGTGAGTAGACGACTCCTTTATTATATTTGTGAGTTATTCCTTTTACTCTTCACCCATGTTTTATTACTTTTATTTGCAGCATGTCCTTGCCGCGGTCCGCCCCCCCGGCCTACCTGAGTGGGACTGGACTATGCCGACCGTCTCGTTCGGCGAGCCCCACGTGACGACGATCCCCCGACTCTCTCAGGGCGCCCCCACCATTCCTATTCATTATGATCTCGTCCCGCGTGCTTATGCGGAGGAGGGCCTGACGTATGCTCATAGCGTGCGGCAGTGGGTTCTGGGGCGCGAGTGGATGGTAAGAATTTCATCCCCACTCCTACTTTGACTGGGATTGCATTTCTTTCTACTAATCTTTATTCCTGGTTCCTTTTTTCAGGCTGAGGGAGCTCGGGCGACTGCTGCGGTTCAGCTGAGGGCTCAGGTATGATCTTCTACCTTTTTCATATTCTTAGTATTCCAAATGTCTTTTCAACACTTTTCTGGACTCACATCCTCTCTTCCAGATGGAGGAGAACAGAGTCCTGTCTCAGCAGGTGGGGCAGCTTCAGCAGCGGCTCCAGCAGTTCGGCATCCCTTTTAGCGACACCCCTGGAGGTAGCGGCGCTGGGCATGGTGGAGGCGGCGGCGAGGGTACTAGCGGTGGCAGAGGCCGAGGCGGCGGTAGTGGCGGACATGGCGGGACTGGTGGCGGCAGTGGGACTGAGTCAGAGGAGGAGCCTCTCAGACGTACGACTCGCCAGACTCGCGGCCGGGGTCGAGGTCGCGGTTGACTCTGCCTTTTGTTATTTTTATTTTGAGAGTTTATGGGAGGATTCACATTTTGATGGATGACTGTATATTATATACATATGCTTTATTTTGATGGATGCTTTCCTTTATTTCGTAGGATAGATGCTTTTAAACATTTCATCATGTTTTCTGCCTATTCACCGTATGTGTGACCATAGCTTGGTCCAATTCCTGCCGTATGTGGGACCATGGCTTGGTCCCGATTTTATTTTATCATTTGAATGCTTCTGTTTTCTTTTATTTATTTGATATATGCAGAATGAATGAAATGAATGAATGAATGTATTTGCACGTGCTGCATGATGCGCACATTTTATTGCCTCTTTATTTAGTTTTCTGTTTGCAGGTGGGCAGATCGTGTTACAAACAAACCCTGGCCAGTGAAAAGCTCGGAACGGCACTCGGTTAGGCCTCCGCGGCACTCAGAGAATGCCGCAACGGCAGTCAGTAAATGCCGTGCGGCACTCACGGACTGCCGCGCGGCACTTCATGGAGTGCCGCTGCACTTTATCGAGTGCCGCGATCTGGTGGGCAACTTCATTTCCCTACTTATACCCCTCTTCTTCTAACACTCCGCAAAACATCTCCTATCTCTTTCCATCCTCCTTTCACATGGCCCCCATTAGCTCCCAAATTCTTTTCCCATGGATGGATACTCTCTCAGGTATTGAAAAGCTCAACTTTGAATGCTTCAGATTGAACGATCTCTTCTCTTTCCGACGCATGAATTTGAACGAGGGCTTACTTCGAGCTGCTATTCAGTGTTGGGACCCTGCTCTCAACGTCTTTCGTTTCGGCTTTCAGGAGATTTGTCCTTTGTTCGAGGAATTTAGCGCCATTCTTCACACTGATCCTTCTGCTGAATTGACGGTTCCTCTAATTCAGGCCGGGTATGTCCGGGACTTAGCCATTCTTCTCCACACATCTCGAAATGCGGCAAGTTCTTTTGTTCATGATGGGCAGATCGACTTTGAACGCCTTTCTTCCGTTTATGCTCCCATAGGGGACCCTTATGATGGTGAGTATCAGATCATCCGGCGTAGTGCCTTGTCGATTGCCATGCTCTCTTACTTCTTATTCCAGTCGTCTTCTGACATTCTCATACCCATTGCTCGTGGTTTGAGGGAGATGAAAAGTGCTGTTATGCTGGTTCTTGGCGAAACTTTGATCGGATTGAGCCGTGCCCATGTTACCGGGGCGACGTTATCTACCGGGGCACCCTTCGTCTTGCAGGTTTGGCTCATGGAACGCCTCGACCTCTTCATTCACCCTTCGCATCTCCGTGGGCCACTCCCTTATGATCGCGTGGAGATTCACAGCTTGTTCCAATCTGCCGATGCATGGCTCGGTTGGCTCCAGGGCCTCTCTTCTAGTGACATCTGTTGGACATGCCCTCAGTGGACTTATTGTTCTGTTGCTGTACGTCTTCCTGGGCGACCTGGCATCTGGCTGCCGGGCCTGTGTGCTACCACTTTCTACATTCCTGACCGGGTGGTCCGCCAGTTCGGACTTTTGCAGGATGTTACTGAATCTGTGACTGCTGACTTCATCAGGGGTTCTACTCTGCGTCCACCTATTGTGAAGGCTTTTCTTGAGGCTTGGCATAGCAGGATTGCTGCTCCGTTCCCGAGGGTTCCTGCTCCGACTGTGCCTACTACCCAGTATCTTCTAAAGATCCAGGCCTTGGTTGCGAGGCGAGCTTGACAGACACATGCATAATAAAGTAGACAAAAACAGGGAAAAGCTTGCCATTTTACAAAAACTTTCTGACATACCCTGCCTACTCTTTTCACGCTTTCCGAATGTGATTTTTCTTTTTACTTCAAGAAGTGTTGTTATCTTTAGGAAAATTTCTAGCATGCTTAATCAAAGTGCTCAACCTTTCGATTAATCTTTTATGAAGAATTCTCCTTTCAACGTCTTTACTTGGCTCCTTACTTTGCTGTTTGCTTTCTACTCATTCTATTCCATGAATTTTCATTTGTTTCTTTATAGTACTCATTTTGACAACCAGGTGACTTGAGGGAAGGTTTTGTATCTGGGTTCTTTGGTTAGCAAACGAAGTTTGCCCCTGGCTTTAGGGCCTTTAAGTGGTTCCGGGCAAACGCCAGTTTGCCCCTAGTTTAGCACAGCAGCTTTTTTTTTTTTTTTTTTTTTTTTTTCTGCCGAAGGCTTTTGAGGGCCCGCCTACTTAACCCCGAATGGATATCAGGCCTGCAGTAGTTCAATTTGGGGTTTTTTTTTTTTTTTTTTTTTTTTTTGACGAAGAGCGCACTTTTCGGACAGTTATTAATGACCGAACCGGATGGGTTGCCTACGTATCCCCTAGCGGGAATCAGGTCAAGCGTAGTTCATCAAGGTAGGAGGCTTTGAAAGAAACGGTTTCAAGCAAAGTATTTCTTGAGGCGATCGAGGTTAATTGGCTGTTTAAATTCAACCCCGTCTAGGTCCATGAGATAAGCCGCTCCTCCGGAGAGGAGGGTCTTAATGATGTATGGTCCGACCCAGTTGGGTTTAAATTTTCCTCTGGGGTCATAAACGGGCACTTTTAGTTCTTTGAGGACCAGGTCACCCTCAGCAAGCTTCCTTGGGCGAACCTTTTTGTTGAAAGCACGAGCTATCCTCTTCTGGTACCCCCGAGTATGGTTTATCGCGGTCAACCTCTTTTCATCAAGCAACATCAACTCCTCATACCTTCCCTGTATCCATTCCAGTTCGCTGATCTCGCATTCTGCCAAAACCCTGAGGGAGGGTATTTCCACCTCGACTGGAAGGACTGCCTCCATCCCGTATACTAACGAATATGGCGTAGCACCCGTTGAAGTTCTTACTGAGGTCCGGTATCCCCATAAAGCGAACGGCAGCTTCTCGTGCCAATCCTTATATGTATCTGTCGTTTTTCCCAAGATGGCTTTAACATTTTTGTTTGCTGCTTCCACTGCCCCGTTCGTCTGAGGCCTATACGGGGATGACTGATGGCGGGTGATCTTATATTTTTCCAAGAGCGGGATGACCTCTCCCTGGAAATGACTGCCATGATCGGAGATAAACTCATTAGGGACCCCATACCTGCAGATTATGTTCTTCTCGATAAAGTTCACCACATCTTTGGCTTTTAAGGTTGCGTATGAGGCTGCCTCTACCCATTTGGTAAAATAATCGATTGCCACGATTATGTATCGGTGCCCATTGGAGGCCTTTGGGACTATCTCGCCAATGATATCGATTCCCCACACAGAAAATGGCCAAGGGGTGGTCATGCTGTAGAGTTGTGACAGCGGGGTATGCATCAGATTTGCATGAATCTGACACTTGTGACACCTTCTAACATATTCGCAACAGTCTTTGTCCAAGGTCGTCCAATAGTACCCTTGCCGGATGATCTTCTTTGCTAGCATGTGCCCGTTCATGTGGGGTCCACATACTCCCTCATGTATTTCCTCCATCATTCTCTTAGCTTCCTTCCCATATAGGCATTCCAAATTATACCCGGTGTAGGATTTCTTCCATAACTTATCCGCATAAATCACAAATTGAGCAGCGAATCGTCGGATTGCCTTTTTGTCCTTTTCTGAGGCTCCTTCGGGGTGCTCCCCTTCTTTGATGAACTTCCATACATCTTCATACCAAGGCACCTCGTCTTCTCCTTCTATGGCTGCGATCATTTCGAATGACGGTTGATTCCTTACTTCTATGGACAGCGGAATCATGGCAATCTTGGAAGGGATTTGGATCATTGAGGCTAAGGTAGCCAAAGAGTCGGCTAGCTGATTTTCTTCGCGAGGGAGGTAGTAAAAGGAAATCTTTTGGAATTGCACTTTCAGACTCTCCAGATAGTCGTGATAGGGTCTCAATTTCTTATGTTTTACCCTCCAATCGCCTCGGACCTGTGATATGATCAAGTTGGAATCTCCGAAGACATCAATTCTTCTTACCTTCAAAGCCAAGGCCGCTTCCATCCCAATTATGCATGCTTCGTACTCCGCGGTATTGTTAGTTGAGTTATACTCGAGTTTGACAGCTAACGGGGTAGGGATCCCGTCGGGTGCTACGAGGATAACTCCAATTCCGTAACCCAATTGGTTGGCTGCTCCGTCGAAGTGCATCTTCCACAAATCTTCCCTAACCTCCATGATTCCTTCGTCTGGGAACTTGAAGTCTCCCTTGTCCTCAGATTCTATAGCGAGGTCGGCTAGAAATTCGGCGACGGCCCTTCCTTTTACGGACTTGGAGGTGACATATCTGATATCGAACTCAGCTAGCATCATGGTCCAGCGGGAAATCCTACTGGTCAAGACGGGTTTTTCGAACAGGTATTTCAATGGGTCCATTCGGGATATCAGAATTACAGGGAAGGCTAGCATGTAGTGGCGGAGGCGACGGGTACACCAAACCAAGGCCCAACAGGCTTTCTCCAAGGGCGAATATTTTAACTCATATCCGACCATTCTCTTACTCAGGTAGTAAATGGCTTTCTCCGCGTGCCCCTCCTCTCCTTCTTGGGCCAACATACATCCCATTGAATCCTCGGATACAGAAAGATAAAGTAACAGGGGTCTCCCAGGTGAAGGTGGTGACAAGACAGGTGGGTTCTGGAGGTAGGTTTTGATTTTGTCGAAGGCCTGTTGACACGGGGCGTCCCATTTGAATCTCTCTCCCTTTCTGAGTAGTTTAAAAAGTGGGTCGCAGGTCAAGGTGAGTTTGGAAATGAAGCGGCTGATGAACTGTATTCTCCCCAAGAATCCCCTCAGTTCTTTCTCGTTTTTTGGTGGCTGCATTTCGGTTATTGCTTTTATCTTGGTAGGATCCACCTCTATTCCCCTCTGAGTAATAAGGAAACCTAATAACTTCCCGGTGGTGACTCCGAATGTGCACTTTTACGGGTTTAGCCTCATTTTGAACTCCCTCAATCTCTCAAAGAATTTTCTCAAAGCCTCAAGGTGCCCTCCCCTCTCTTTGGATTTCACAATCATATCATCTACATACACCTCCACCTCCTTGTGGATCATATCGTGTAGCAAAGTGGTGGCAGCCCTTTGATAGGTTGCACCTGCATTCTTAAGTCCGAATGGCATGACCCTATAGCAATATGTCCCCCATGGAGTGATGAAAGTGGTTTTCTCCCTATCCTCGGGCGCCATGAGGATTTGGTTATATCCAGAGAATCCATCCATGAAAGATAGAAGCTCGTGCCCTGCAGTGTTGTCCACCAACACATCGATGTGGGGCAGCGGGAAATCATCCTTAGGGCTTGCCTTGTTTAAATCTCGAAAATCAACGCAAACCCTAACACGACCATCCTTTTTTGGGACAGGTACAATGTTGGCAATCCACTCAGGGTACTCGGTGACCATCAAGAATCCAGCTTTTAATTGCTTTTCAACTTCCTCTTTCACTTTAAGTGCCCATTCTGGCCTCATTCGCCTCAACTTTTGTTTTACGGGTTTCGAATTGGGAAAGAGGGGGATGTGGTGTTGGACTATTTTTGGATCGATACCTGGCATATCATTATAAGACCATGCAAAAACATCTTTGAATTCATTTAATAGACTGATTAGTTCTTTGCTTTCTTTATTGCTAAGTGTAGAGCCGATAAAGACATTTTGAGGATTATCTTCATTTCCTAGATTAGTTGTTAGGGTGTCCTCAATGATTTTACATGCAGATTCTTTTTCTTTTTCAATTAGTTTTTGCAGTTCAATGGGTATTTCATGATCATCACATTCATCACATTCATTAAGCGTGTTCGAGTAGGCAGAATCAGTCATGTTTTCATTGATTTTCTTTGGAGTGATTACAACAGACATGGAAATTGAAAGACGCCTCATTTGGGCCATTACAGACTCTGGGTGTGGGGGGAACCTATCGCTAGACTCAAAAACCCACTCTTTCCTGCTCTCTCCTCCCAAGTCAGTAATGAAGCATTCTTCCGGTTCTCCTGTTTTGGTGACTTCTTCCATCTCCTCTTCCTCAGCTCTCCCCTTGTCGGCCTTTTCCTGACCTTTCCCATCTTCTTCGCTTTCAGACGCTTCTTCCACCATGCCCTCGACGTATTTGCCCTTGGTTTTCCCAGGATCTTCTTTTACGACCTCCGTGTTCCCTTCGCCCAACAGATTTTTCATGGCGGAATCGTCCAGCGCACCAATCCAGTCCTTGCCAGCAACAGACTTTTCGGGCTTTTGCAGAAATGGGTCCTTGTACTCAGAAATTTCATGGGAGAAAAAGATCTCGAACCCCGGCTTCATACATTTGTCCTTTTGGTCCATCCATGGCTCTGGGAAGCCACAGAAAGGGAAACTTTCTCCCTCCTTCACAAAATACCCGTTGAGAGTCTTTGAGTAAGGGTCCAGTGGTGCGTTGACGGCCTTCTTCTTGGCTCTTAGCTCCTTCTTCGTTGGCTGGTACCCCAGGCCGTGAGTGTGGGTCTGAGTAGGGATCTTTGGAGCCTCAGGCAGGCCTTGAAGGTTCTTCCCCAACCCCAATCCTGGAAAGAAACCCATCTTCTTCATGATTCCTGCGATCACTGGACTAGCATGCTGATCGGACTGAAGCGGCAGAAATTCCCTCGACTTTCCTTCTTCTATTACGCTGATGAATTCGAATCCTCCCATTTTCGCTTCTTCTTCTTGCAGCTGTAATTCTAGAACCGGTGCACTCGACGATGCTTCGGACGGACGAACCCAACTGTCCCCGAGGATATCACAGACTTTGTTTTCCCAGACATACTTGACCTTTTGATGGATTGTTGATGGTATAGCACCCAGACTGTCCAACCAAGGTCTCCCTAACAGCAGGTTGAAGGAAGCGGGGATATCAATGATTTGGAACTCGGCTTCTTTATCCATTGGCCCGATAGCAAGGTTAAGAAAGATGATGCCCATGACTGCCCTTTGGGTGTTATCGTATGCCCGGAACTTTTGTTGAGACGGCACAAAAGAGGATACATCCAAGCCCATTCGCTTGGCTGTACGGAAGGGACACACATTAAGAGCAGACCCGTTGTCAACGAGACAAGCAGGCACGGTATTCCCCAAACATTCAACAGTGACGTACAAAGGCTTATTGAGCATGGGTCCTCCCGGAGGTAAGTCATTTGAGGAGAAAGTAATAGCCGAAGTTGGAATTTTGCTGATCAGCCCTACGAGGTCCTCCGGAGTGGTATCGATGGACACGTCAGCTTGGTTCAAAGCGTCTAGGACTGCCTGCCTATGACGTTTGGAGGCAATCAGCAACCCCCAGACAGTTATGTTAGCCTGAGTCTTCTTCATTTGCTTGAGGACTCTATCCTCTTCTCCTTCTTCATTCATCTTCCCCTTTCCTTTGTCCTGATCCCTCCCCGGGTGATCTTCCTCTAGTTCGTTCGGTTTGAAGTGTCTGCCAGACCGGGTCAAATGATCTACCTCCTCTCTTGCCCAAATATTGTCGACTTCTGAAACGATCTTTGAGCCCTCCTTTGCCTCTTCGTCGCTTTGATACCACAGGTCATCTTCCCCCACTTGGTCTATGTTACGATCATTAGTTCCTTGAACCCACCAATCTGATTATCCCGTTGCTTCTTTTTCCCATATCCCTGGCTGGCTTCCAATCATACAGATTTTCGGATTTTCTGGTAACTGATAAAACTTTTTTGGTTCCCCAACCTTCGTGATTAGCTCGGACGGATCAAATGTTGTTTCTCCCACTCCTAAGAAGTACAGGCCTCGTGGCGGTGGTACAGCACGATGGTTTGGCAGTGGATTCTTGGTGACATTGGGGGCTTTGACAGGTGGCTCGGATATCACTTTGTTGTCAATGAGGTCTTGTATGTCATGCCTTAACCTCATGCACCGATCAGTTGAGTGGCCCTTTTGTTGATGATATTTGCAGTAGAGATCTCCTTTGAAGTACGGCGCGAGTGGACTCGGCGGCGGTCGAGGTTCTAGCTGACGGAGATGCCCTTTTGCTAACAGCCTATCGAGGGCGGTTGATAATGATACCCCCAAGTCTGAAAACTTCCTCATTGGCTTATCCTCCCCTCCTCTTGAATGACTTTTGGTGATATCGAATTTCCTCTCCGGCTCACTAAGCGCGTTGACATCGGTGGGGCCAGAGTGACCCCCCGAGTGTCCCCCACTTGATCCATAACTGGGCCTCCGATATCGGTTCTGCGGTTCCTCCTTCTTGATTGTTCCTTCTTGAATTGCATCTTCGATTCTCGTTCCTACATCGAACACCTCAGCAAAGGTGTTGATTGACTGAAATCTCATCTTTTCCTGATAAACGGGCTGTAGATTTTTCATCAGCATTCGAATTTGGTCCTTTTCGGACGGCCTTTGCACCATTTTCGCAGCTTTCCCCCTCCATCGGCTTAAATACTCGGCAAATGATTCTTTGTTCCCTTGCCTGGTCGTTTCCAAATCTCGGACAGTAACATCCAAGTCTTGGTTGTATTCGTACTGCGCCACGAATGCTTTAATCACTTCTTCCCATACCCTGGTTTTGCTTGGTTCAAGAATGAGATACCAAGACAGAGCGGCTCCGGTCAAAGTCTGTTGGAATAGGACTGCCATCATGATAGTGCTCAATCCGCTTGGTTGGAAAGCCCCGATACACATTCGGACGTGACTGCGGGGGTTGCCTGTGCCATCAAATTTGTCAAAGACGGGCATTTTGAAACCGGCCGGCAGTGTCTCGTGGACTCCGTCATACAACCCTTCCAGTTCCATTAGGTAGGTATCCACCCCTTGAGCCTTGCGCATTACCCTCTCCAATTTTTCTATCTTCTCGGTCAGCAGCTTCTCCTTCTCATCTTTCTCCCTGTCCCTGTTGGCTCTCAGCGCATCATTCCAATGTGCCTCTTGGTCGTCGAACCAATCTCCGTCTCCTCCTCCCATAGGCGGGTCTATAATGGGTGGAATTACATGCGGCGGCGGTCGGCGATTCAGCTCTTCTATCATTCCCATCATTCGGTTCATATTCTCGGCTTGTCTTCTCATCTGTTCTGCTTGCTGTTCGACTAGTACCCTCAATCCAGTCATCTCTTCATTGTTTCTTTCTTCGGCCATGTTAGCGTGTCCTCTTCTCACTAACCTTGCCGCAGGATCTCTAAACCACCCTTGGTTTGCTATTTTTGCTCCTACAATGAATTTTGAAAATTTCTTTTTTAGAAGAAACCTTTTTACCTTTATTTTATTCAAGGAAGACTTTTTATTTTATGCATCATGCGGATGTAATGCATGTGTGCGTGTGTGCCTACTCTATATGCAGAAAAAGAAAATCCTAATCCTAACACATAAACACATAAGCACATAAAATCCTCATGCATGTTGAGTGTGCTAATTTCTCCTTTCATTGTGATCCTCTTTACCCTTTCAAGGTTTTCAAATTCAGAATTTTTGAAATCCATTTGACAAGTATTTCCCCTAGATGACGGGATCTTCTCAAAACAACATTTCTAAACAAAAGATGATTGGGTTGAAACTTTGCTTTTGAAATTTATTTGAAAATGATTTTCTTAATTGCAGAGATTTCTTGGATTATATTCCTTAACAAAAAGGTGAAAATTTTTGAAAAAGCATTCCTTTAGTTGGTAAAACTTTTCAAACTTTTTCAAGAATTTTGGTTTCTTGCTTCAAAATATGGTTGATTTGAAATTTTAATCCAAAAGTGAACTCCAAAAATTCTGAAAGAGTGATTGAATGCCCAAAAATCTGTTTGTTTCCAAAAAAATGTTTTTAAAATTCTTTGGGCAGGAGGATCACATGATTGGATTGTTGTCACACTCTTCATGAATTTGGATGCATACAAGGTCAATGATGCTTAACTTAGCAAGATGTAAGAGATGTAACCGCATAATCAAGATCTAGCATGTTCCCAAATGTCGTGAGACATGAGGAGGAATTGCTAACAGGTGATTAGAGGGTTACACATATTTTATCAAGCAAGTATCATCATCATCTCAAATAATCCCTTTTGGGCATACAAAACTCCCTAGCACATAACCCTAATCAAGAATTGATCCCCTAATTTTTGAAAGGTTCTATGGAAACTATCATGCAAAGGTTGGGTTTTGGTCAAATAAGGGACCCTTGACACACACCCGATAGGATGCTTCATATACCAAATCATGGTACGAGATCAAGGGTGATCACACGGTCCCATGATGACTTGACCGACCGGGTTGCCCCGAGCCTCCAAGGTCATAGTTCCGTGCAATCGACTGGCTGGACATGCAAGTGATATGCAACAGGCACACAAAGATTAATTAATTTGATTAAAAGATGTTTTTCAAGTCTAATCCTCAAGTGAACCCAAAATCAGAATTCTGGTCTGCGAAACCAGAGATTCTGGGTTCGATCCCCAGCAGAGTCGCCAGATTGTGGATATCGCAGGTTGACTTACCCACAGCTTTTCTTTTCGAAATTCCAAATTCAAAACAAATGAGTCGCCACTTAATTTTTAAAAGGAAAAATTAAGAAACCATTTAAAGGAAACTGATCTTTTGCGAAACCAAAGATTAACTAGGTCCGGGGATTATGGAATGAGAGAGGAAGGAGCCCGTCGGACTAAAACACCCTCTCTCATCCTATCTTACGATAGGCCTCTACTCAACATCCTTTTAATCAAATTTATTAATCTAAGCATGCCCTCAAGTAATACATATATATATATATATACATCACAAAAACATGTCAAAAGGGGTGTAAAATTGCAATTAACAAAATATCATTCATAAGCCAAATAATTCAAATAGCAAGCAACATGATGTGCAATAGGGAACAAGAGAGCTTACCCGGGATCCAGCTGCGAATATTAAACGTGCAATGCATGCGATTAAATAAAATCTAGGAAAGGAGTCTCTAATCCATATATACACATAAGGCAAATCTTAACTCTAAGGTGTCGCGCATGAGGTCAAAAATCAATTAAGATCAAATAATGTAATAAACTAAAGGAGGGTTGAGAAAATTGTACCTCAATAGCGCTACAAAACAAGGGTTAGTACGCATGGTATACAAGAGGTGAAGTTAAATAAAAATCCTAAATTTCTAGCTTAAATCTACCTAATGTAATTAAATCCAAAGCAAATAAATCCTAATTACAAGTGTCAAACCATATGGATGAATATGTACATGGGAAAGAATAAACTATGAAATACTCTTAAGCTTTGAATTCAAGCTCAACTAATCATTATTGAAGCAATGGTTTAAGCCCTAAGTTATAGGAAAAACCTTTTGACCCATTATTAGCAAGATTGGTCAAGTATGCCATAAAACTCTGAAAATTGCAGAGAGCAGACCAGACCTTTAAGAAAATAAAAAGCACGTCTCTTGTGGTTTGATGTTGATGAATTTCGGACACAGAATACCTCTATGAGTCTAGTTTCCAAATCAAAAAGAAAATCAAGGTTTCAACGGTTAGATCTCCGGGAATATAGAAAACACTAGACATCACTCAGCATCTTACAATCTCCTGTCCAGAATTCTTGCACGATTTATTAAAAATAGCAAAAAAATGGGAAATGCTTCATTCTGTTTAGGGGGTTTTCTTAGCACGTTAAACTACATGGGAAAATTTATTTTGGGTCACAAACACCTTATTAAAACTCTGATTTAACAATTTCAAAATCGTTTTGCTGTTCTGAAACTATTTTTAAACTCTGGACAGATTATTGTTGCTTCACAAAACCCATGATCAAACCGTTCTAAACATGAAACCACCTTAAAACAAAAATTACAGTGGTAGAACAATGTGTTATTGACACTTTCCCGTTAGTTTCACTTGATTTCAACGGTTAGATTTCGAACTAAAAATCTTTGATCAAAAACAGTTTATAGATTCACTATTTTTTATTTTGCTTGTTCAACTTCTATTTGGTAACTCCAACTATTAAACTATGAAGTTGAGTTAAACCAAACCACTTCTCCTACCATTTGATGGCCATGGGAGACTACAAACCTTTATTCTTCATAGATTTCAAATGAAATATGGATAGACTTCATGAAATCTATAAGATATAGAATCTAAACCATGGAGATGGGTTTAGACTCAAAACTACATTCTCCTACCATTTAATGGTCATTGGAGAAGGGGGGGGGGGTATGACCATGACTCATAAGTCTTAAAGGAATATTGAAGGGATTCCTCAAGACATCAAGTTTAGAAGATCCAAATCATGAGTGTGGACTTGGATCCTCTTATGAAGTGTTAATTAAACTTTGACTCCTATGCGAAGCACAAGCCTACATAGGATTCAAGAGATCATACTCTAGAGGTCAAAAGAGATATTGAAGATTCTCCAAGACCTTCAAGAGAAGAAAGTAAACAAGAAAATGGAAGAAAGTAACATGGAAACAAAAGAAACTCTTAAGTTTATTTGATAATTAAAGAAGATAATGAAAGATTTTTGGACTAGAGATGAGAAGAAATGATAAGCTAATAATCTATAGTTAGAGGATCACCTCCAAATTATCCTCAAAGTTTTCTTTTTTTTGAAGATCTTCCAAGCTCTTCTCTCTAATTCTCTAAACACTCTTTTTTCCTCTAAAAAAAAATGTTGGTGAAATGGAAGTATATGCTCCTTCTCCCAATATGTCTCTTTTGTTCTTCTTGGTCTCTCTCCTCCTAATCTTTTTTTTGCTTTTGGTTCCCTCTCCCCCCTTTTCTCCATGAAGATACCTCTTCATTTATAGGCAAAATCAACAGATATTTTTGGTGAATTTTGGAGTAAAAAACAGGTGTAATTCCCTCATTAGTTGGTACAATGTGTACTTTCTGAAATTATGCAGACTGCTGTCCAGCGCGGCAGTCCAGACACTGACGCGGCAGTCCGTGACTGCCGCTGCGGCATTCATCAAATGCCGTTGCGGCACTTAATGATTGCCGCGCGGCATTCACCAAATGCCGCGAAAATTAATGGATTGCCGCAATTTTGTCAGTCTTACTTTATCAGTTTTTTGTTCTTATTTGCATGCGCATACGTATTGCTCTGCAAAATACAGACTTTAAAAGCGAACGGCAGTCAGAAACATGTGGCGGCACTTGATGAGTGCCGTGCCGGCCCTCTGTGACTGCCGTGCGGCAGTCACCGAGTGCCGCAGAAGCCCGCCGTGTGCCGTTTTTGACTAAAATTCCCCTTTTAGGTCTTTTCTCTTTTTGAAACAAATTATTTTTGAATATCTTTTCCAAAAGTTGTATCTTATATCCGAATTTCCCTAAATACCTGGTATTTCCCTCTTTCTGTGAAATTTTATCGCGTTTTGGAGAATTTTCTGAAGAGCTTGGAATACTTCGAATTTTTCGGTCATTGTCATCATCGGACGTGGAGGTGACGCTCTCCTAAATTCGATGGCCGGTCAAAATTGGGGTGTCTACACACTGTCGATCGATCGAAGACATCTCGATCGATCGAGAGATGAAGATATTCGATCGATCGAAAGTGCTTCGATCGATCGAACCCTTTGATTCTTAAGAACATTCTATGCAGTATCCCTAGACTTTGTGCTTTAGAGATTCGTTATCAAGCTGTCCCCAAATGCTCAGTTTGTCAAAACAGTCTCTGAACTTAAGGCCTTAAGGCATTTTTCTTCAATATCTTTTGCAAACCACCTTCAATGCTCACACCATTGTAGGTGCAAGTCTTAACTATTGTTTTAAACCACTTTCATGTGTTTCAAATTAACTGTGATGATATAGTCCCGGTCATGAAAGGACTATGGATTCTTTATTCTAAGAGAAATACAGAATACTGTAGAAAATGTGCTCCATTGAGCTTCAATGTAACTGCATGGTAGATGGCTAGATTGCGGTGGATTCGTGTTATCCCAACATTTCCTTTTATTAAGAAAAACACGTTTTAAAATCTCGCTTGAGTTGATTAGTTAGTAGTAGTTTAATTTAATTTAGTTGCTTTAATTTTAGTAGTTACTTCGTGGAACTTCGTGTTTTGCAACCTTTCATATATTGGTTTTTATTTTCCTTTTAGAGTTTAATCTAAGTATTTAGTTTATCACCTTCCCTGTAGGATCGACCTGGTCTTAACCAGATTACTACTTGCACGATTACCTACACTTGGGTATAGCACATAAGCACACACATTTTTAGACGTGTTACTGTGCATTCACAAGTATTAGATATAGAGGAGTAAGCAGAATCGTCCTTCATTCCATTCATAATGGGTGGAGTGATTACATGAGACAATGATGGGCCTATAGCGGCCGACTTTGGTACAGACTCAATAATTGGAAGTACAGACTCCGGGGGAACAGGGGATAGGGAGACACATACAGATAGCTCTTCAGCCTGGTTGCTCAGACCCTCTGTAGTTGGTATGATCTGATCATCTTGGCTATTGGCCCTCTTTCCTTGCTTTTCTTTAGCAAGTTCTTCCCACATCTTCTTGATAGCTTCAGTATACAGGTATTCTAACTAGTCTTCCTCTGGGGTTTTCACAACTTCTTTCAGATAGAACGGATCTTGATAGGGAGGCCTTTCACAGTCAACGAAGATTTTAAGTCCAGGGTGCCTTTTTCGATAGTTTGATGGATCCAAGGTTTAGGGAACCCAAAATAGCAGAAGTCATCCCCTTTTGATGAATTACCCATTTAAGGTCTTGCGGTATAGTGGGAGACTTCTCACTCTCTTCTTCTATGGCTTTTGTAGCTCGAGGTCTTCCTCAGTGGGCTTGTACCCCAATCTAAAAGTGCCTTTTTGTCCTTTGATCTGAGGGAACTCACGAATCCCTTGTTGACGTCGGCCCAATCCCATTCTAGGGAAGTAGTTCATTTTGCGAACGATGTTGACAACCACGGAGAGGATCTTAGGGAACCTGTCTTCATCATCGATCATGTGGACCTTTTCCATGAAGAATCCTCCGATTTTCCCCTCTTCTAGTTCGGGTATTTGGATTTCAAAGACGGGAGTGTAGCTTGGGAAGGCTTCATTTCCCCAACTATTGTCAAAGATGATTTTCATCTTTTTCTCATGAATGTACTTGATTATTTGGTGCATAGTGGACGATATTGCTTTGTTGACATGCAGCCAGGGCCTCCCGATCAACAAATTGAATGAGGCAAGTATATCCATGACTTGGAAGAGTTGAGTGCAAACCAAAGACCCTACTTGGATTTAGAGAGAAATAGTCCCCATCACAGTTCTATTGGTGTTATCATAAGCCCTCACGAGTTACACAGACGGAGTGATGTCTAGGATGTTAACTCTCAAGACAGTGGCGGTTCTTAGAGCACAAACACTTAAGGTAGAGCCTGTATCGACTAGACAAAATGGCACTTGCTGCCCCTTGTACCCAACAGTAATGTACAAAGCCTTGTTATGTGCAGATCCTTCCGGCGGTAGATCCTCATTGGAGAAGGTAATGACTGGATTAAGGGTATGTGTTGCTAAGAAAGCCACCATATCTTCCGGTGAGATGTCAATAGGGATCTTAATTCCAGCTAAGGCATTTAACACAGCCTGCCTATGCTTGTAGGATGTCACCATGATGTCCCACATTAAGAGGTATGCTTGAGTTTTCTTCAATTGCTTTATCAATTCATTGTCCTCTTCGATGACCTTATCCATTTTTCCTTTTCCCTTGTCTTTGACTGGTCCTTTCTCGATGGTTTTTGTGACAGGCTATAAAGGCTGATAATGAAAGCCTGACCTAGTCAGATGATCAATCTCGGCAGGAATAGGGCTTTCTACAGTCCTATTTTCTTTTAACCAATCACAATTTGTTCCCACAAATGGTTTCTCTGGCTCATTCCATATAAAGGCATCACTTTCTTTGTTGGGATCATACCATTTGAGGTCTACCATCCCTAGATCATGTTCTTCCAGAAAGAACAAATCTTGCTCATCATCTAGCTGCTGTTGTCGTTCATCGTCCTCCCCTTCGATCAGGTGAATTCCCTTAAACTCTAGGATGTCAAAGAAGGGTAAGGGATGTCCTAAGGGGGTAATATAGGTGATAGGGTTAAAGGATACGTGGTCAAATTCGTTGAGGCTGATATTTTGGTGGTTTGGTAGGGGATTTTGGGTAACATAAGGCTGCTTTGGTGGTGGCTCAATGATATTCTGGTCAATAAGGTCTTGTATATCATGGCAGAGGCGCATGCAATCATTGGTGTTGTGGCCAGGGGCTTGGTGGTAGGTGCAATGTTTGGACATATCATAGCTTGGTGGTGGCAGGGTATTTCGAGGTTGAAGCAGTTGGAGGTGGCCCTTTTTGAGGAGATGATCTAAGGCTGAGGAGAGGGAGATCTCTAGCTTGGCAAAATTACGAGGAGGCTTTTTCTAGAAAGGGCGATTGGACGAGTTTGCTTGGTTGGAGGGTTGGTACGGCCTAGGAGGGTATTCCATGGGTTGGTTGCTAAGGGCATTGACATCCGAAGCATTGCGGGAGTAGTTGGGCCTTTTTGACTGACTCGGAGGTTCTTCCTTCTTAATCTTTCCTTCCCTGATAGCATCTTCAATTTGCGTTCCAACTTCAAAAAACTCCTCAAAGGTGGAGATGGAATGATAGAATAACTTCTCATGATAGAGTGGTTACAAATTTCGAATTAGCATTCTCACATGTTCCTTCTCAATTGGCCCGTGGGTCATCTGGGCCACTTTATTCCTGCTTAGGAAAACAGTGAAGGATTCATTGTTGTTTTGCCGGGTAGTTTCTAAATCCCTGATTATGACATCCAGCTCTTGATTATAAGAATAGTGATCGACAAATACCCGAACGATATCTTCCCATGCCCAAGTTTTGGAAGCTTCCAAGGTAAGGAACCATGATAGTGCAGACTTTGCGAGGGTTTGTGGGAACAGCATTGCAATGTGCTCATGAGTGCAGCCCATTGACTAGAAGATGCTCATACACAACTTCATATTGCTTTTCAGATTCCCGGTTCAATAAAATGGTCAATAACAGGCATCTTGAAGTTTTCTGGCAGTTTCAGCTTAACAGGCTCGAAAAGCCCTTATAGGTCCAACATGTAATCATCAACCCCTTTCCTTTTTCTCAGTACACTTTCCATCTTGTCAACTTTGTCCATTTTCTCCTGGAGCATTTTCTTATAGGCAGGCAGTGGTACCCCTTGAAACCAATCTTATTCCCCATTATTCTTATGTACAACAATGGGAGGCGGTACAAACCCCGGCGGTGGTGGTGGCATGAATCCCGGTGGTGGTGGGAACCCAGGTGGGTACTGTGGCTATTGCTGTTTCAATTTTTCCATGAACTTCAAAACTTGGGCCAGGCTGTCAGACTATTGGCTTATGGTTGCTCCCAACTCGGTAACCTTATTTTCTAACTTTTCCTAGTTCATGCTGAAATAACTTGTCGGGCTAATTCTGACCAAACGATTATCTGAATTTCAAGACGAGGATCCCAACTGCCGACTTCGGGAATCTATACTAACTTATAGATTTTGAGAGGACTATATTAGGTTTTGACAATGACAAATTTAGGCAGACAACAACAGTGATGTTAACAAACATGGATTGACCAGTGTACAGACTGATTGAAACAGTACTTGTAGACTAATAGGAAAGGTGTATGCATAGAAGACAAGCATGCGGATACAGGCCCTAATCTACATGATGCTCTTATTTCTAGCAGATAGCAGTTCAACAAGGAAGGTGTTAGCCATACAGAGTGTGCTAACCTTACCTTCTAGTATGATCACCAGGGGATAGCAGGGGTTTCCAGGATATTTCGAGAAGTTTAGATGTAGCTTATAGGATAAACTAGTTATATATGGGTAAGTCGGACAGAGTTTCTGGGAGAAACTGGTCATATCTGGATGTTCTGGGATATATGGACAGAGTTTCTGGGAGAAACTGGTTATATCTGGGGGAGTTGGACAGAGTTTCTAGGATAAACTAGTCGTATCTAGATGTTTCTGGGATATATGGACAGAGTTTCCGGGAGAAACTGGTTATATCTGGGGGAGTTAGACAGAGTTTTTGGGAGAAACTGGTCATATTGGATGTTTCTTGGATATATGGACAACGTTTCCGGGAGAAACTGGTTATATCTGGGTGAGTTGGACGGAGTTTTCGGGAGAAACTGGTTGTATCTGGATGTTTCTGGGATATATGGACAGAGTTTCCGGGAGAAACTGGTTATATGTGGGATATCTGAATGGAGTTTCTGGGAGAAACTTGGTTAAATATGATAGTGATCATACTGTCTAGCAAGTTTTCATACTCCTATGTCTTAGGACCATCAAACAAGGTTTGCGATGTATATCTTTGTGAGCATAGAGCAGACATCCTTATCATGGTGCCTAGGTAGGTTAACTCAATGTAATCATATGTGAGTGATTGCCTTGGGAATCATAAGAAAGAGGTTCTGCCTCATGCCACATAAGCGTCTACACCGCGCAGGTAATCCCGTCAGGGCATACAACAGTTATATTACATTGTCCTATCTGAAAAGATAAATGACAGTTCTATGAAAGGTTCTATAGGAATCTATATGCAAAGGCTGGGTTTAGTAAAAAATGGTCCATTGATGAGAGTTCCAATATACTGTCAGAGAGACAGTACAGAGGTTTCTACTCTTTTTTATATACCTTGGAAGGTACAGAATCAACGGTGACTTGTGCCTTAGCTCAACAAGACCTGAACAATGTCAGTGCCGCGCTTCAAACACAGTCGGAGGGGGAAATGTAGGAATGCAATGCGGTGAACCAGACACAGTAAAAAGATAATTTTAAGGATGCTTCTTATAAGTCAAATCACTGTATTAATTTGTTTTGAAAATAAAATTCCCCAACCGAGTCAGCAGATTGTGGACACGCGGCCTCGTAGAGCCCACCCCTGTTCTGTTTTTGTTTCCGGAGGGGTTTCAAAAATGATTTTCCTTTATTTTGAAATTGATTTGAAAAAGGTGTATTGAAAATAGATACAGAGTCGCCACTTGTTCTTTAAGGAACCAAGAAACTTAATTTGACTCACCCAAATAGATAAAGGGCACCGGCCCTTCATAACCAAAGAACTTGGCTCAGGGTTTTGGTACGAGAGAGGAAGGAGCCTTTGTCGTGACTAAACCACCATCAACTCGCCCCGTCTCTCGACAGGCCTCAATTAGCATCCAAATAGTCATCTTATACTATGTTTGGTTCGACAATTAATACTATGATAGTATATTACATCACATAAGAATCTTAAAATGGAAGATCTAAAGTTATGATATCATTTATAAGATCTAAGCAAAGTATCACACCATGCAAAAGTGAAATATCACACAAACAAATCTAGGAAAAAAACCGTCTAATCACATATCAAGTAATCAAGTTTTCCTAGTCTAGAAGGGGGATATGAATTGTTCCTGAAACAAATAATCAAAGAAATCGAAAATATGCTTAGCAAGCTAGTATGATGCGTATTAATTTTTAAGAAAAGAAGATCTCTCAATCCCCAGGATGGATGAGAAAGGAAGATTAGATCGAGGGGGACCATGAACGTGTGATCAAGTTCATTCCTTATAATCTCCTTTGATTAGGAGTCACAAAAACTCTGAATCTTGCATGGATGCAATGTATGATCCTAGAATGTGCAAAGGTTATAGTGTGTTTTGTGTTCATGGATTTGCTAAAGTGATTTAGAAATCTAAAGTATGAATGAATGAATGAAGGATGCTATTATAGGATGTATACAAATGTAGTATGATCTACTTCCTAAGATATGAGCTAATTTGGAGTGTATGTAAGCATCAAATTAAAGGATGAAAGAAAAAGCATGCTTGCTGTGAATAGTGGACAGAATAGTGAGTTGATTTTGTAAAAATGGAAACGTGGGGTTAGAAATGTTTTCAGTTCATGTTTTTTATTGGGGATCATCCTTATTGTGTCTAGAACACATATCAAAAATCCAAACCACAATAACTATCACAGATTGAGAGAAGTCATATGAACAAGAGAGGTTACTCAGAAACAGAATCCGTACTGTTGACTGAAATGTTGAAAAATCTTATAAAATGAAAAAAAAAAAAAAAAACATCTAGAGGCCCATGTTATATAGAAAGTTCCCTAAGACACTGAAATTCAATGGAAAAATGATCTGGGACCACTCATTTTGGAAAAGTTTTCTGAAAAACAAACTGAAAGTCAACCTAGCTGCTGTGACAGTAAAAACACAATGTCTGGAAGGAATGTTTAGACTAAAATGGAACCCTTCCAAGTGTTTTTAGGTCAAACTAAAAATCGTGGGTGTTCTATAATGAGTTAGGAAGACTTTCCAAGTGGTCTTGTAATCACCCTTTGAGTATTGAGTTCTAGAGAAAACTTTGAACTCAGATCATTCACTGTTTTGAAGATTTTTTGGGAACACAAAGTATATTTCTTGGAATCCAAATATTGGGGTTTTGGAGGGGTTTTGAAATAGGGGTTTTTGAAAGCATTTTTTCAACATCAAATGGAGATTATAACCTCTTGGAATATCAACATCAAACTCAAGTCAAGAACTTCCAAGATTGTTGCAGAAATTTGTTTTCATTTGAATGTGACTTCAAGAATACATAGGAATGTATTGAAGTCATAATCATCATCTATCAAACATGTTTTTGAGGTCAAGAGCTACTATCCATAAGAATTCACTCACCTCAAACTTCATGTCATCATCTAGGTGATGATGAACTAGTAAGTAAATAAAGAAAAATCAAAAAGAGAAATGAGATTAAGAAGAGATGAACATAATATGTAAATAAGCAAGTAAAGCAATCAATTGATGATATTCAATGAGATTTTGGACTTGTAGCTTGGTGTTTCACTCATATCAATGAAATGGTGTTTAGGTGTATTAAATGTGAAGTAAAGAGGAGTAATGAAGTAAAAACAAGGTTGAGAACTCACTTTCTGGTTGAAAATCAAAAGGAGAAAGCTCACTTTCACTATCCTAATCTTATCTCTACAACTTTCTCTACAACTTTATATTTGCACCCCCCAAATGAGAAGTCAAGGGGGGTTTATATAGGTCAATTTGGGATGGTTTGGGATTTAAAAAGCACTCTCATTGGTCCCAAACATCTGTGAACAAGAAACTACATCGTTTTGGTTTTAAATTAATCAAATTAGACCCCCAAAATACCAAACTTTGAACCAAGCCTTGTGTCCCAATCAATTGGGGTCGGCTGTATGAATCATTTTTCTCCATTCTGCACGATCAAGAGCTATATGCTCATTTAAATTGTATATATTCATATATTGTTGCACTACATATTCCCAAGTCAGTCTAGGTCTGCCTCTCTCTCTAACTATTCCAGACACTACGATTTTATCACTCTTTCGCACAGGTGCATCTACAGGTCTTCGTTGCACATGGCCGAACCATCTAAGTCTATTCTCCCTCAACTTATCCTCAATATGTGTCACTCCTACAGTCTCTCGGATGTACTCATTTCTAATTATATCTTTCCTAGACTTACCACACATCCATCTTAGCATCCTCATCTCTGCTACACTCATTTTGCTAATGTGTTGTTTCGTAGTTGCCCAACACTCTGTCCCATAGTGCATAGCTGGCCTAATAGCTGTCCTATAAAATTTTCCTTTCAATTTTGTTGGTATTCTCCGGTCACATAATACTCCAGAAGCACTCCTCCACTTAAGCCAGTCCACTTTAATTCTATGGGTCACGTCATCACCAACCTCTCCGTCTCTACTGATCATTGAACCTAGATAGCGAAAGTGTTGCGTCTTTGGGATCTCCTGATCTTCGATCTTCACTGCTTCGTTGTCTCTACTTCCACTGTTGCTAAATTACAAAAATGGACTGTTCTGGGGAGGAGTGTCTCGGTGGCACTAGGCCTGTGCTGCGGCGGCATTGGGCCAGTGCCGCAGCAGCACTGCTCCTCCGATGTTCAGATAATATTGTTTAGGACCCCAGAGTTTTTGGTATTCACGAAAAGGCCCTATTTCGTCTGAAATTCACAGAAAATGCATACGAACTCCAAATTGAGCTTGTGATATACCATTGGAAAGGTAATGGAGTCTACTTTTTATAGAAAAAAAAATAGTTCAAAGTCAGGTCACTTTGAAAAGTTATGCGGTATTTGCGATAAAAGCCGATTTGATCATCTTTTTCACCTTCAGAAATTCATAATAAACTCGTTTTGAATCTATAAATTATGTGCGATATACTGTTGAAAAATGACATGGCGCTCTGGTTTCAAAGTCAACTTTTAAGTCAACGGTCAAACCTGGGATCTCCAGGAAGTTCTGGGAACCTCTGGGAGCTCCCAAGAGCTGACGCTTTTGTCCGATTTTCTTTTAAAACTCATTTTACATGATCTAGAATGATCTCAGAACTTTTTGTAGAATTTGGATGATTTCGGTCAAACCCTGGTCAAACATAGTCAAACCGGTCAACGGGGACTTTCTGGGAAGTTCCGGGACTTCTGTAGATCTCTGGGAGCTAACGATTTCATCTGATTTTGCTTCAAAACTCATTTTTAGTACTTTTTATGACGTAGCATGTTTTCAAAATTTTCGGTCCAAATTTGGGAGTGTTTGGGCATTTAGGGGCATTTTGGTCATTTTGAGCATTTTGATAGATAGAACTAACTTCTAGGAGTTTTTTTGAGTCTTTTTCAATCATCGTGAACCACCAAGCTATGGGTCTCCTGAATCTGATAGCCGACAAAATGGGGTGTCTACAATGACCAAACTCTTTGATCAGCAGATCAACTAACTAATCAGTTAACGTTTACTCCACTATAAAACGATATCTAGTTAGTGGAGTACACCATACAAGTCTAGGAGACCATCAGCAGATCAACTAACAAATCTAAAGCGATATCTAGACTTGTATGGTGTACTAATGTCCCTCTACTATCAACATTCATAATCATATTCAGGTAGTCAGATAACTATTATTGTCAACCTGAATGATGATTACATCTTCCATTCCTTGTCACCTCTCATGATTACCAAACATATTGATAACTACTTATCAACAAGATTGCAGTTCTCAGTAATCAACTTGGTGACATTCTCAAGGGAATGCTTACTCTTTATCAGAGGGTAGATTCTATCTTGACAATATATGTTCATAACCCTATGAACAAGATATACCCAAGATACCCAGGTGTTGATCTTTAAGACCTCACCAATTGGTAAGTCAAGCAGCCATATCCATAGTCTGTGTTCATAATCGTCTCAAGATTGAGAACACGTACCTTAAACAAGTTATGAGTTCCTATCGACTGTTGATAGCTTTAAGTGTCAATAGGAAAGCTCAAGTCCGTCAAAGCACTATAAGCACTAGCAAATTAACTAAGAGTTATACTCTAGTGATTGAGATTCATCACTCCATCCAATGGTAGTTAATCATGCTATAGTGTAAACCTGATGAGATATCCAGTCTCATCATCCACTGTGACAAATTCTAAGTATCAAAGAGTAGTAATTCGCATCTCACTTGTATGTATCTCATACATACACAAATTATTACTATAATATTTAAGGATCAATAATCATCTCATGAAAGAAAACATACACAATGAAATGTAAAGCTGATATCCATATATTATAGTGTCAATGTCTCATATATAAAGTAATGGTTTGAGGGCACAAACCCAACAAACTCCCACTTGCACTCATAACCATTCAGGACTACATCTAAAACCTAGACTATCTAGATGACGATCAAAGACCTTCTGTGGCAAGGCCTTTATAAACGGATCTGCCAGATTGTCAGCGGTGGCAATCTTGGTGACGGTCACATCTCCACATTGAATAATATATTGAATTAGATGATATTTCCGCTTACGTGCTTTCCCTTTCCGTGGTTCCTTGGTTCCTTGGACTGAGCCACTGCCCCACTATTATCACAGTATAGCATAATAGGTGATAATGACGCTAGTACCACCTAGAGTTCCATGAGGAATTTTTTAAGCCAAATAACTTCCTTTGCAGCTTCACAAGCAGCCACATACTCAGCTTCTGTAGTTGAGTCTGTAATGCATTTCTGCTTAATGCTCCTCCAACTAACAGTACCACCTCCCAATGTAAAGAGATGTCTGAATGTTGACTTTCTCGAATCTTTATCTGACATAAAGTCCGAGTCAATGTATCCCACTAAAATTAACACATCACCGTTACATAAGCATGTAATCTTTAGTCCTTCTCAAGTACTTAAGAATGTGCTTAATGACTGTCCAGTGTTTTGGACATGGATTTGATTAATACCTACGGACCATGCCTATAGCAAAGCAAATATCTGGTCTAGTGCATAACATCGCACACATGAGACTTCCCACAGCCGAAGCATAGGGAACTCCTGCCATGCGATTCCTCTCCTCCTATATCTTTGGACACTAGTCCTTGGAGAACGCTAGACCATGCCTGAAAGGTAATAAACCCTTCTTTAAATTGTCCATAGAAAACCTAGTTAACACCTTATCGATATAACCAGCTTGAGATAATTCCATTATCTTTCGCTTACGATCCCAAAAGAGCTTTATCCCAAGAATATAACTCGTCTCTCCTAGATCCTTCATATCGAAAGTACTAGCTAGCCAAATCTTAATAGTTGACAATGCTGCTACATCATTCCCAATGAGTAGAATGTCGCTAACATAAAGAACAAGAAAGGCTACCACTTTTCCTTCACACTTCTTGTATACATAAGGTTCATCCAGATTCTGTATGAAACCAAACGACTTGACCGCTTGGTCAAAACGAATGTTCCAACTTCTGGATGCTTGCTTAAGTCCATAAATGGACTTTTGTAATTTGCATACTAAGTTACCTTTCCCACCAGCTATGAACCCTTCTGGTTGTTGTATATAGATGTCCTCCTCAAGATTGCCATTTAAGAATGCAGTCTTGACGTCCATCCACCAGATTTCATAATCTAGACATACAGCAATGGATAATCCTGATGGACTTGAGCATGGCTACCGGCGAGAAGGTTTCCTCATAGTCAATGCCCTCTCTCTAAGTATAACCTTTCGCTACAAGCCTTGCCTTAAAGGTCTCAACCTTACCATTAGATCCTCTTTTCCTCTTATAGACCCACTTACAGCCAATGGATTTAATATTGGCTGAAAGTTCTACAAGATCCCAAACCTGATTAGAATTCATAGATTCCAATTCAGTATTTATATCTTTAATCTAATGAGTTGAATCTACATCAGCCATTGCCTCTTCATATGTGGCAGGATTAAATTTAGATTCTATAGAGACAGCTTCAAAAACTTCTCCTAAGAACATGTATCTATCAGGCTGGCTGATAATCCTCCCACTACGACGAGTTATCGGTGTGAAAATGGGTGAAGAAGTGATATTTTCTTATCTTACATCGTTATCAACTGCAGGTAGGACTGAGGGCTCTCCCTCTATTTCTTTAAGATCTACCATTCCCTTAGGTTTATAGTTCATGATATATTCACCTTCCAAGAAAATTGCATTCGTACTAACAAACACTTTCTGTTCTTTTGGATCATAAAAATACCATCCATAAGTACCCTTTTGGATATCCTACAAAGTAACATACTTCCGATTTAGATCCAACTTGCTCATTTTTCCTTTTAGCACATGTGCTAGACACCCCCATATCCATAGATGTTGCAAAGAAAGCTTGCATCCAATCCCATCTCCCGTGGTGTCCTGGGAACAGATTTGATTGGTACTAGATTTAGTATATAAGCAACGGTTTCCAAAGCATAACCCCAAAGGAATAATGGCAACTCCGAATAACTCATCATCGACCTAGTCATGTCTAAAAGAGTCTGGTTCCTTCTCTCCGCTACACCATTCTGCTAAGGCATACCAGGTACAGTCAACTATGACAGAATCCCATTATACGATGTGATCATTAACTCATTAGAGAGGTACTTGCCACCTCGATCAGATCGAATGACCTTGATATGTGTGCCCGATTGCTTCTCCACATCAGCCCTAAACTCTTTGAACTTTTCAAAGGCTTCATACTTGTGCTGTATTAGGTGCACATATCCATACCTAGAGTGGTCATTAGTAAATGTAATAAAATACTCATAACCACCCCGTGCTCTAATATTTATTAGTCCACACACATCAGTTTGAACTAATTCCAACAAAGCATTGGTCCTATTGCCCTTTGCAAGAAAGGGCTTATTGGTCATCTTACCCTCTAAACAAGACTCACAGGCTTCCATTAGTTCAAGAACCAAATCGCCAAAGACCCCTTCTTTGACTAGTCTGCCAATCCTATTTAGATTGATATAGTCAAGCCTCATATGCCAAAGCCTTTTTGGATTAGTGGAAGGTTCCTTTCTTTTAGATGGTACAGTTGGCACTGAGTTATTAAGTTCCATACAAGAGTCTTTAGAAGTATTAGGAGTAATCACATACAAACTATTTGATTTAACACTAGAACATATAAAAGAACTATTTCTTTTAATCACAACTTCGGTTCCAAAATGAAAAGAATAACCATTATTCGATAAATTAGAAACTGAAATTAAATTACGTCTCATTGAAGGGATGTAAAGTACATCTGATAAAATCAAAACTTAATTGTCTAAAAATTCTAAAGCTACTACTCCTATAGTAAACGCGAAAACGGTTGCACTAGAACCCAGAGTCAGCACGATCTCCCCATAACTGCATTTCCTGGTTGATCTGAACCCCTGCAATAAATTATAGATATGGTTCGTCGCACCAAAATCAATGCACTAAGTGTTTGAAGTATCCGTTATAACACTTACTTCAATCACATGTGATTCAATCATACCTTGAACTCTTGTAGCTAAGAATTCTGGACAGTTCCCCTTCCAGTGGCCCTTCTCACCGCGTTGGAAACACTTTTCTTTGCCCTGGCCACCCACCTTCCCCTTACCCTTATCCTTTCCCTTAGATTCTGCAATCTTAGGGATTAGTCCAACACTTGGACCACCAGTGCCAGCCTTCTCCTTCCCTTTATTACCTTTTGGTGCAGATTGAGAAGAGGAAGAGCTTTTCTCAATGCTCAAAATGATGCCCCAGGCTTGATCACCCCTTTCGCTACCAGTATAGAACTCATCAATTTGCTCATTGAAAAATTCATTTGATTCATAATATAGTTAAGTTTAAATTGGGCGAATGAAGGCGACAGTGAGTTGAGGATCATATTAACTTGGGTCTATGCATCGATGTTGGCACCTAGGGTCTCCAGTTCATTCAAATAACCAATCATTTTAAAACATGTTCTTTGACTGGAGTCCCTTCTGACGTCTTTGCACCCATTATCTTTTGCATGGAAACCTGTCTAGCATGCCTGTCATGCTCCCCAAACATTTCCTTTAGGGATTTAATAATGACACTTACAGAATTATTTGACTGGAATTGGTGTTGCAATACACCAGCCATAGAGGCCAGAATGTAGCAACGGGCTATTCCATTCGATTTCTTCCACTTATCGAATTCACGTCTAGCAGCAACCATAGCATTTATAAAGGGTTCTTCGGGGCATGGGGTGGTGAGGACATGTATATGATCCTCCGCAGTCAAAATGATATCTAGGTTACGTTTCCATTCTGTGTAGTTATTTTCAGTTAATTTGTTCTGAGTGAGTATAGTGACAAGTGGACTAAATGCAGATCCAGACATTATGATTTACTGAAAATATTAAACAGACAAAATAAAAATGAATATCAGAATTTGACAATTTAAAATAAAAGAATTCTTAAAACTCTTATTTAAAACAAAGTCGCCAGAATATCGACACAAAAGAATATAGCCTCCGTGTAGTGGTCAATATTTGATCTCTCGATTAATCATGACTTACCCACTATGCAACTCTTACAAAACGAGTTATGACACCCGAACCTATTTGATCTCTAAGTTTCTGAATAATGCCCCATGTGGGATCCCTTATCCATAGCTTAGCTAATGTGTACCATTAACTAGGATCCAATCATAACCGCCTCAAGTAGTGCCAATGTGTGGTGGTCACCCTCTAATACATCTGGTTGTTCCTATCCATAGGAAGTTCACATCTAGTAACCAATTTGTAGTGTACCCTCCATATGGAATGATCACCCCTAGCGAGATGACACAAAATGCACTACTTATCTTATAGTAAACTGTTACTGGAAGATCGTGGGTGTTGTTAACAAGACCCTCTCCCACTAGATTTAATAGTAAAGGATTTTGCTTTTGAAAAAATTATTTCTACACATTACCCATAAACATCCAATGTTTATTAATGCGTTGAAAACGGTTTTTGATTTTTATTTTAGAAAACTTTTTTTAAGTGCATGCAAGTAGTAGCAATGTATAAAATGCCAATCACAAACCAAGCACATAAAACAAAAAACTAAAATAGAAATAAAAGCATTCATATGCCTCTATCTCCCATGGCTCTATCTCCATAGAACCTTCTCTTGATTTGGTCACCTCCGGCTCCATCTTCATGGACAACGGCTTCTCTTCTATGGACTTTCGAATTCTATTACATTGGTCCTATGCTTCTTTTGAAGCTTACAATTTATCTAGAAATAGAAAATAACAATAAAATAAAGAAGGCTAGGGAAAACGGTGCGACTTTCCTTTTTATAGGATTGAAGTTGTAGCGCCCTTTACATATGCCTTAAAACCAAACCAAAATAAGTACAACATATTATAGACACCCCGATTTCGACCAAATAATCGAATTAAGGGGAGTATCATATCCAAGTCCGATGATGACAAAGTCCAGTAAAATTGAAGTGTCTTAGGCTTTTCGGAAGGTTCTCCGATCACGATAAAATTTTCACAGAAAAAGAAAAGACCTGGTGATCAGGAAAATTCGGGTGTAAACTCCCAGTTTTGGAAAATTCTTCAAATAAAACCTTTTGAAAAGAAAAAGAAGAAAAAGAAAAGGTGAGAAAGAGGAAATATGATAAAACGCGGCACTTGATAAGTGCCGCGTTGCACTCATAGACTGCTGCACGGAATTCATTGAGTGCCGCCGATATTTCCTGACTGCCATTTTGCTTTAAAAGTCCGTATTTTGTAGTACAATGCATATATATATATATATATATATACAGATAAAATAGAAAACTATTAAAGTAAGACTGACAATCTAACGGCAGTCAAGCTTTTTTACGGTTCTCACTGAATGCTGTGCGGCACTCTCCAAACGCCGCGCCAGTATTCACGAAGTGCCGTGTTGGCACTCATGGAGTGCCGCAGGTTAATTTTAATTGTCGCTAGCTTAAACAGTTTACTTTTTCAAAAAGTACGCATTGTACCGCCAAAGATTTCTTTATAGCTCGTTTTTTACCCCGAATTCACTGAAATTACCTAGGTATTTTGTCTATATAAGGAGAGGTATCTTTATTGAAAAAAGGGTAGACTTAGAAGAGGAAGAATTTTGGGAGGAATTTGAGAAGAATTTAGGAGATATTTGGGTAGAAGAAAAGAATTTTTGGGAGAAGAACTTGAAAGAAGAGCTTAGAAGATCTTCAAAATATAGAAGTTTGAGGATAGTTTGGAAGTGATCCTCTAATCTTAGTTGTGTTTTCTTTCTTTCGAGCCTCTAATCTTCAAATCACTTAGTTTTTCTTGATTAAGTTTTAGAGTTTTGTTAGTAAACTTGGAAGTCTTAGCTTCCTAGTTCTTTGATTCTTCTTTTCTTTTTCTTGTTTATGCTCTTCTCTTGAGACTCTTGGGGATCTTCCATATCTCACTTGAATTTAATGAGTTTGATCTTTTAGTCTCATGTAAGCTTATGCTTCATATGAGATTTAAAGTTGATCATCATTTTATTAAGAACAAGTAGATGAATCCAACCCCTACCATGGTATGAGTTCTCTAAATTGAAGTTTTCATAGAATATCTTTTATATTCCTTGAAAACTCATGAGTACTAGTCATGTCTTGATCTCCAATGACCCTCAATGGAAAGGAGAGTTAGGTTTAGTACAAGCCAATATCCATGGCTTGGTTGATAGATGTAACAAAAGGATGACAAGTCCAATAGTGGAGCAGTGAATTCATGAACCAGTTTTGATCAAGGATTTTTAATTAAACCATGATCCATTGGAATTGAATGAGACCACTTGGAATATGTTCCCAACACAAAGATCTACCACTATAATTTTTGTTTTAGTAGGATCTCATGGATAACATGGCTTGGTCATAGGTTTTGTGAGACAACAATATTCTGTCCAGAGTTTCAGAACAGCAAATCAGCTTCAAAATAAGTAAATTAGAATCTTAATCAAACATTTTTTACCGTAAATAATTTTTTATATGAAGTTTAATGTGTTAATAAGATACCCTAAAAAGATCAAAGTGATTTTGATTTGTTTACTATTTTTATAGAATCGTACAAAATCTCTGGACAGAGATTTGCAAATCTCTGAGTGACACCTCAGAGATTGAACCGTTGATCTTTGCTTTTTCTTTTTGGGTTAAAAAATAGACTCACAGGGGCACCTTGTGTCCAAAATTCATTGACATCAAACCATGGGAACCCTGCTTTTCCAATTTTTAAAGTTCTGATCTGCTCTTTGTAATTTTCAGAATTTTATGACAGATTTGACCAACTTTGTAAATAATGATCCAAATGACTTTTCTATGACCTAGGGCTTAAACCATGTTTCAATAATGATCAATTAAACTTATATACAGAGGCTAAATGTTCCAAATCAATGAATAATTTATAGCTTATTCTTGTTCATGTCTATATATCTTATCTAAAGCATGTGGTTTGATACTTGCGATTAGAATTCATTTTTGTATTAGGATTAAATCTAATCAAACTTAATTGTGAGTTCCAGGTAACCATGTTGGATTTACATCATCTATATATCTATAGAAATGATGCACTTCCAACTAATTAGAAGGAATTCATAATTATGTTAATTCTTTCATACTTGATAGATTTAGGCTAGAAGTTTAGGAATTTTATTTAAGATTCAACATTAGATCTTATCTAAAGCATGTGGACTAACCATTTGTTTTGTAGCACTATTAAGGTATGATTCTCAAACCCCTCTTTAGCTTATTTATTTTTTTCATTTTATTGATTTTTCGACCTCATGCGCGATACCTTAGAATTAGGTATTGCTTTATGTGTATGTATGTGATTAGAGATCATTTCTTAGGTTTTATTTTCATTTGTATGCATTGCATGTTTAATATTCGCAGTCGGATCCCGAGTAAGTTTTCCAGTTCCCTATTTGCACATCATCTTGCTTGCTATTTGGAATTATGTGATTTTGAATGATATTTTATTATTTGCAATCTTACACCCTTTAGACATGCTTTTGTAATGTATATTTATATATATGTATTAGTTGATGGCATGCTTAGATTAGTAAATTCAATTAAAAGGATGTTGAGTAGAGGCCTATTTTAGACACCCCGATTTTGACCAATTGTCGAATCCAGGGATTGGTTACCTCTAAAGACCGATGATGACGATGACCGGTAAAAGTCGGATATTTTCCAAAGAATTCAAATCCGTCGAAGATTCTTTAAATTAAGTTTTCAAAATTAAGAAGAAAAGAGAAAATTTGGGTGATTCGATGGGAGCCCGAATGTTGAAGAACGTATGAGAAACCCAATTTGTAAAATTAAAATGGAAAAGAGGTTTTTTTTTCACTATTAAAAAGAAAATAAGAAAGAAAATGAAAAAAAAAATAGAAAAGAGTTTTGAAAAGAAATTAAAAAGAGAAAATGAAAGTAAAGAGAAACAAAAAAAATGTATATATTAGAGTACGCACTAGCATGTGGATATGTGTTTTTTAAATTTACTAAAATAAAAGTATATTTATATATAAAATATCAATAATTAAGGATATGTGAAAAAATGTTTTGAAAATTAAAAAGGAGACAAGAATTCTGTTAGCTGCGACATGCGGCGAAGCCGGCTGCACTCTCTGAGTGCCGCACCGGCATTCATTGAGTGCCGCTCGGCATTCAAATGAGTGCCGGAACGGCACTCAGTGAGTGCCGCAGACAATTCACCAAGTGTCGCTCGCTGTAACAGTCTATTTTTCTCATATGTTCTAGAAGAAAACATTGCACATGCGTTTTCACTCGAATTTACCCATTTAACCTTATGATATTAGTCTATATAAACATACCTTCATCACCATTATATACCTTTTTTTGGAATCAAAATTGAGATATACAAGAGTTATATATAATAGAAAGAATTAAGAGAAGAACAAGAGACTTTTTCTTGAAGAATTTGAAGAATTGAAGAAAAATTTGAAGATTTTGGAAGAACTTCACAAGAAATAGAAGAAATCTTTGAGGTTACAGAGGTAACCTCTCAATCCTATGTAGAATTAGGCAAGTTCAATCACATATTCATAGTTCAAGAATTTTTACACATTTTCAAAACCACTCTTCCTACCTCATTTCATCACACACCACAAAGAATTTGTGATTGAATCTCATGATAGTTCATTAGCTTGGATCTAAACAATCCTTGGGTTTAAAAGTATGAGTTGGTTTTGAAGACTTTGCCCTCTTGAATTTTGTTTTAAGTGAACCTTGATTTTTTTTATTTCTATTTTCCTTTTTAAGATTCATAAGATTTTATATGTTTCATTGAGTCCCTTTGAGTTTGATTCTCTAGTTTCCTATGATCCTATGATTCATATGGATATTAAGGTGGATCATGGTCATGTCTACACATAGTTGGTTGGGTTCAAATCTTTGTTTATGACTTGGATCTCCCTACTAAGAATCTTATGGAATTCATACTATATTCCATAGAGATTTGAGTAGATTTGGGTCTTATTTAGCCTCCAAGGATGATTAATTTGAGAGGAGAATAAGATATCATAGCTCTACTTCCTTCAAGGATCATATATTTGAGGGAGGATTTAGATGTATGTTTTCATAGTTTATTTGTTGAAATCTAGGGAACTTGAATGTTCAAGAGTCCATAAGATTGAATAAGACCTTAGGATTCTCTTGCTAGATCTTCAAATATGAGATCTATGATGGAGATCTATTAAGGCTAAATCTATGGATCACTTTATATTTCATCACTTATTCTGACAATCATAATCATACTTGATCATAGTTCTCTCTAGAATCATGGATCAAGTTTGTTTCAAAAATGTGAACACTAACCTAACCATGGTGCAGTGAATCCTTAAACCCACTGTGATCAAAGATTTTTCATTAAATCATGGTCCATTGGAATGAGATGAGACTAATTGAAGGATGTTCATAACTCACTTAAGTATCTCTGTGATTTTTGTCTTGAAGAAAATCCATGTTTAAAATGGTTTGGCATTATGGTTTTAAAGCAAGTTGTTTTCTGTCCAAAGTTCCAGAACAGTAAATCCGTTTTAAAATTAATAAATCAGAACCTTAGCCAAACTTTATTGGCCTCCAATAATTTTTTCTAGGTATTTCAATGTGTTAGGAAGATACCCTAAAAAGATCTAAGTGTTTCTCATTTGTTTACTATTTTTAGAAAATCAAACAAAATCTCTGGACAGAGAGGTAAAAATTCTTGAGTGGTGTCTAGTGTTTTCCTTATTCCCAGAGATCTAACCGTTCAATCTTCGATTTTATTTTTGAGTTATAAAGTAGACTCACAGAGGTACATCACATCCAAAATCACTAAGATCCAACTGTTGGAAGTATGGTTTTTATATCTTTGAAAGTGTGGACTGCTCTTTGTAATTCATGTGAAACCGTCACTGTTTTTATCCAAGCTTATTGATTTTAACTTAAATGGTTTCCTAATGCCTTGGGACTCAAATCATGCTTTGAATAATGATAATCAAGTTTAAATCCAGAGGCTAAGTGATCCAAGATTAGTGAATAATTCATAGCATGTCCTTATACATATCCATGCATTCATCCATGTATACTTATACTTGTAGTTAGGATCTAGCTCTAGGTTGTTTTGTCCCTAATTGAACCTAGTTGTGAGTTCCTTATGATCATGTTGGGATTATACTACCTCTATATGGATATTGCATTGGCTCCTAGTTGAGACTTGCATATCTATAGAGGTGATATGTTCTCAACTAATTAGAAGGAATTCATAAATAGGTCAATTCCTTTCATGCTTGATAGATTTAAGCTAGAAGCTTAGGTTCGATTATTTGATATCTTTTGATCAAGGCATGTGTACTAACCTTTGTTTTGTAGTGCATTTGAGGTACAACTTCTCAACCCCTTCTCTAGTTTAATTTACTTCTTTGATTTTAATTGATTTTCGACTCCATGCGCGACACCTTAGCTTAGGTCTTGCCTTATATGTATATATGATTAAAGACTTTCTCTTAGGTTTTATTTTCTTGCATGCATCACACGTTTAATATTCGCGGCGGGATCCCGGGTAAGTTCTTTAGTTCCTTATTGCATATCATATTGCTTGTTAATTGAATTACATGATTTTGAATGATATTTTATCGTTAGCAATCTTACACCATTTTCAACATGATTTTGTAATGTTTATGTATATATGTATTAGTTGAGGGCACACTTAGATAATTGATTCGATTAAAAGGATGTTGAGTAGAGGCCTATCACGAGATAGGATAAGAGGGGGTGTTTTAGTCCGTCGGGCTCCTTCCCCTCTCATTCCATAATCCCCGGACCCAGTTTTATCTATGGTTTCGCAAAAAGATCGGTTTGCTTTCAAAATGGTTTCTTAATTTCCCTTTAAAAAATTAAGTGGCGACTCTCTGTATTTGAATTTTAAAAATTTTTATTTTTAAAAAAAATATATAAAAAGTGGGCCCAAATGCCTTCTCAAGTATTTAAGAATGTGCTTAACGACTGTCCAGTGCTCTGGACCTAGATTCAATTGATATCTACTAACCATGCCAACGGCAAAGCAGATATCTGGTCTAGTGCATAACATCGCATACATGAGACTTCCTACTGCTTAAGCATATGAAATTCCTGCAATGCGATTCCTTTCCTCCTGTGTCTTTGGACACTGGTCCTTGGAGAACGTCAAACCATGCCTGAAAGGTAACAAACCTTTCTTCAAATTATCCATTGAAAACCTAGTTAGTACTTTCTTGATATAACGAGCTTGAGATAATCCCATTATCTTTTTCTTATAATCCCAAAAGAGCTTTATTCCAAGAATATAGCTCGCCTCTCCTAGATCCTTCATATCGAAAGTACTAGCTAGCCAAACATTGACCGTTGATAATGCCGCTACATCATTTCCAATGAGTAGAATGTCGTCAACGTAAAGCACAAGAAAATCCACCACTTTTCCTTCACACTTCTTGTATACACAAGGTTCATCCAGATTCCGTATGAAAGCAATTGATTTGACCGCTAGGTCAAATCGGATGTTCCAATTCCTGGATGCCTGCTTAAGCCCATAAATAGACTTTTGCTACTTGCATACCAATTTACCTTTCCGAACAGCTATGAACCCTCTGGTTATTGCATATAGATGTCCTCCTCAAGATTGCCATTCAAGAATGCAGTCTTGACGTCCATCTGCCAGATCTCATAATCTAGACATGCAGCAATGGATAAGAGTATTCTGATGGACTTGAGCATGGCTACTGGCGAGAAGGTTTCCTCATAGTCAATGCCCTCCCTCTGAGTATAACCTTTAGCTACAAGTCTGGCCTTAAAGGTCTCAACCTTTCCATCAGATCCTCTTTTCCTCTTGTAGACCCACTTACAAACAATGGGTTTATTATTGGCTAGAAGTTCTATAAGATCCCAGACCTAAATGGAATCCATAGATTCCAATTCAGCCTTCATAGCTTTAACTCAATGAGCTGAATCAACATCAGTCATTGCCTCTTTGTATGTGGCAGGATCAGATTCAGATTCTATGGAGACAGCTTCAAAAACTTCTCCTAAGAACATGTATCTATCAGGCTGGCTGATAATCCTCCCACTACGACAAGGTACCGGTGCGAAAATGGGTGAAGAAGTGGTATTTTCTTGATTTTCATAGTTATCAACTATAGGTTGGGCTGAGGGTTGTCCTTCTATCTCTCTAAGATCTATCATTCCCTTAGGTTTATGGTTCATGATATAATCATCCTCCAAGAAAACAACATTTGTACTAACAAACACTTTCTGTTCTCTTGGATCATAAAAATACCATCCATAAGTACCCTTTGGATACCCTACGAAGTAACATACTTCCGATCTAGAATCCAACTTGTTCATCTTTCCTTTCAGCACATATGCCAGACACCCCTATATCTGGAGACTTTGCAAAGAAGGCTTGCGCCCAATCCACATCTCCCGTGGTGTCCTGAGAACAGATTTTTGCTTGGTACTAGATTTAGTATATATGCAGCGATTTCCAAAGCATAACCCCAAAGAAATAATGGTAACTCCGAATGACTCATCTTCGATCTAGTCATGTCTAAAAGAGTCCAATTCCTTCTCTCCGTAACACCATTTTGCTGAGGTGTACCAGGTGCAGTCAATTGTGACAGAATCTCATTCTTTATGAGGTGATCAATAAACTCATTAGAGAGGCACTCGCCACCTCGATCAGATCAAATGACCTTGATATGTGTGCCCAATTGCCTCTTCACTTTAGCCCTAAACTCTTCGAACTTTTCAAAGGCTTCAGACTTGTGTTGTATTAGGTACACATATCCATACCTAGAGTGGTCATCAGTAAATGCTATGAAATACTCATAACCACCCCTTGCTTTAATATTTATTGGTTCACACACATCAGTATGAACTAATATTTATTGGTTCTAAAAGAGTTCCATGTGCTCAAATGGGTTGATCTGAAGGAGAGCAAGATCGTATGGGATGTATCCATGGGTTAAGTCAACTACGACCTTGGCTCCTGGCCCTTGTTATGGAGATAAGCAGAATGCCATTTCATCAGCAGTCCACGGTAGGTTCTGATATTCTGAATCAGCCCATGACCTAATCGAGTGAACATCGTCATCTCTCATGTTGGACAGCATACAGGAGATAAAAATGGAATAGCAGATTACGATCAAGATCACACTCAAAAAGAAATAAATAAACGAAAGAACAAAACAAAACAAGAAATAGCAAAAGAAAAAGTACAACAACATTGTTAAAATGCACTTAAGCGTTCTAGGCTGAGGCATAGTCGGGCTCATCCAGTTGGATGTGCTCGACCTGGGTTGGAAATCTTCTAAGAACAGTTTTACCCTTTGGCCGTTGACCTTGAAACTTCCATCGTTCTTAGGATTAAATAACGCAACGGCCCCATGTGGAAAGACAGATTTGACTGTGAATGGTCCTGCCCACCGAGATCGGAGTTTTCTTGGGAAAAGATGAAGGCGCGAATCGTATAGTAAAACTTTCTGCCCAGGCTCGAAAGATTTTTGAAAAATTGTTCTATCATGGCGAACCTTCAACCGTTCCTTATGGAGTTTGGCATTGTCAAATGCATCTCGTCGGATTTCTTCCAGTTCCGCCAACTGGAGTTTCTGGAGATGTTCTCCTTCTTTAATATAGAAATTTAATGAGCGTGTCACCCAATATGCTTTGTGCTCAATTTCAACGGGGAGGTGGCATGCCTTACCATACACCAGCCTATATGGGGACATTCCCAGATTTGTTTTGTAGGCAGTACAGTACGCCCAAAGAGCATCAGTCAGTTTATATGCCCAGTCTTTTCTGTTGAAACTAACCATCTTTTTTAATATGTGCTTGATTTCACGGTTAGCTAACTCTACCTGCCCGTTTGTTTGTGGGTGGTAGGCTAGAGCGATCTTGTAATTCACCCCGTATTTCTTGAGTAGTGATTCCAAAGGCCTATTGCAAAAGTGCTTACCTTGGTCACTTATTAGGGCTTTTGGGGTTCCGAAATGCGATAAGATATTTTCCTTAAGAAAGGACATTACTGTTTTATGGTCATTGCGTCTCGTCGGTATCGCTTCTACCCATTTTGATATATATTCCACAGCAAGGAGTATATATTCACAATTATTAGATTTAGGAAACGGGCCCATGAAGTCGATGCCCCAACAGTCGAATATTTCAATTGTAATGATGGTAGTTAAGGGCATTGAATTCCTTTTCGAATGTGTGCCAAGCTTTTGACATCACTGGCATGATTTACAAAAAGCATAGGCATCTTTGAACACGGTGGGCCAATAGAAGCCGCTGTGCAATACTTTGTGTATAGTCTTTTGGGAGGCAAAATGGCCACCGCAGGCTTCAGAATGACAGGAGGCCAAAATTACAGTTATGTCCTCATTCGAGACACAACGCCTGATGACCTGATCAGCACAATACTTAAATAAGTACGGGTCATCAAAAAAGAAATAGAGTACGAACGAAAGGAACCTTTTCTTGTCCTGACTTGACCAATGGCTCGTGGTCTCTCCTGTAATGAGGTAATTTATTATATCCGCGTACCAAGGCAAATTGGAGACATCCATCAGTTGCTCGTCTGGGAATTCATCTTTTATAGGTACCGACTGAGTGTTGTCAGTGAATGTCAACCGAGATAAATGGTCGGCGACCACATTCTCTACTCCCTTTTTATCCTTGATAGTGATATCAAATTCCTGGAGTAGGAGTATCCAGCAGATAAGTCTCTATTTCGCATCTTTCTTAGATAGCAGATACTTGAGGGCCGAGTGGTATGTAAAACAGACTATTGGGGACCCTATTAGATAAGACCTGAATTTGTCCAGAGCGAATACTATTACCAGTAACTCTTTCTCAGTAGTCATATAATTCATTTGAGTTTCGGTAAGTGTTCGACTGGCATAGTAGATTACATACGGCTTGTTGTCCTTCATCTGTCCTAGGACTGCACCAATGGCATAGTCGCTAGCATCGCACATTAACTTAAACGGTAAACTCCAATTGGGTGCCTGTATTATCGATGCGAAGGTAAGGTGTTCTTTTAGTGCATCAAAAGATATTTGACAGTTTTCCGACCATTCAAAAGGTGCATCTTTGACTAGGAGTTGGCACAGTGGTCGGGAGATGGCATTAAAATTTTGGATAAAGCGTCGATAGAATCCAGCATGTCCAAGAAAAGATCGGATGTCTCGGACTGTACGAGGGACAGGAAGATTTGAAATTATATCGATTTTTGCTTTATCGACTTGGATACCCTTATCAGAGATAATGTGGCCGAGGACAATTCCCTTGGTCACAATGAAGTGACACTTTTCCCAGTTTAGTACTAAGTGTTTGTCCTCGCATCTTGCTAACACATTCTCTAGGTTTTCTAGATAGTTATCAAAACTATGGCCAAACACCGAGAAGTCGTCCATAAAGACCTCGAGTGTCTGTTCAACTATATCACTGAATATGCTTAACATGCACCGCTGAAAGGTAGCAGGTGCGTTGCATAAACCAAAAGGCATACGACGGTAAGCGAATGTACCGAAAGGACAAGTAAAAGTCGTTTTCTCCTGACCTTCAGGCGCTATTTTGATTTGGTTATAGCCACTGTATCCGTCCAAGAAGCAATAAAATTTATGACCCGCCACTCTTTCTAGCATTTGATCCATGAATGGCAATGGAAAGTGGTCTTTCCGAGTCACAGTATTTAACTTTCGATAATCAATACACATCCTCCATCCAGTGGGGATGCGTGTTGGTACTAACTCGCCGTCTTTATTTGGGATAACTGTTATACCAGTCTTTTTGGGCACCACCTGGGTTGGACTAACCCAAGAGCTGTCAGAGATAGGATATATTATCCCAATTTCTAGAAGTTTTAAGACTTCTTTTTTCACGACTTCTTGCCTATTAGGATTTAGACGCCTCTGCATTTGTCGCGAAGGTTTAGCGTCTTCCTTCAGATATATCTTATGGGTGCAAATAGATGGGCTTATACCTTTTAGATCGGCAATAGTCCATCCCAATGCTCCCTTGTGCAGTTTGAGCATTTGAATCAACTTATCCTCTTGTTCAGAATTCAACGTGGATGAGATTATCACAGGATATGTCTTTTCAGTCCCTAGAAACGTATATTTGAGCTCTTTTGGAAGCTTCTTTAATTCTAGATCGGGAAACTAAAAGTTCAACGACATGGTTAACTTCGTTTTCGGAGGCAAGGGTTCATATGGTGTGACCCACATGCATTCATCTCTATCTTCCTCTTTAGTTTCCATCATGAGGCAAGCATGATTTAGAGCAGCGTCTAATGGGGTAGAATCGTTAGGTTGATAGGTGGAATCAAATTGTGCACAACTACCTCCAAAGGATCTTTCTATTCTACAAGATCAGCCTCTCCCTAGATGACTGTCTCGATGAAGTTAACTTCTTCTTCGTCCTCGTATTCTTCGGGTCGGGGATTTGAAAAAATCTTGACATTTAAAGTCATGTTCCCGAATACGATGGTCATGATACCACTCCTTATTTTGATTGTGGCATCAATGGCATTGAGGAATGGACGTCCGAAAATCACCAGGATTTGTGAACACGGATTGGACACAGGTTCGGTGTCCAAAATCGCAAAATCGACCGGAAAGACACATGTATTCCTCTAGGATATTTGACTAACCTGTCTGCCAATTGCAACGCAACTCGGGTGGGTTTGAGTTCACCCAACCCTAGTTGTTTATATACTGAGTATGGAAGCAAGTTTAGCTAGCTCCTAAATCAAGGAGTTCGTTATCTATCCTTTGATTCCCAATTCTACACGAGACAGTTGGGGTGCCAGGGTCTTTAAGCTTTGGAGGCAACTCATTTTGAATGATTGTGCTTGCTTGGCAAGTGACATAGGTATGTTTCTTTACACTTTGTCTTCTCTTGACCGTGCATAAGTCCTTTAAGTACTTAGCGTAGGCTGGCACTTATTTGATTGCATCAAGGAGCGAGAGATTAATTTTAACTTTCTTGAACAACTCCAAGAACTCCTGATTCTTTGCCTCGTGTTGGGGCTTCTTGAGCCTTTGAGGGTAAGGCGCGGGGAAAGGACATTTAGGTAATTCATCCTTGATGGGCTCCTTTCCAGGCCTTCTCTCAACTTCTACTTCTTTAGGAGCATCCTCGTTTGATTCTAATGGATTGTCATCAGTGGACAACTCCTCTTCTTGAGTAGATGGGTTGTTTTTAGTTACCACTTCTTCCTCTTCATACTCTTCATGGGTAGAAAGAGGCATGTTTTTCCCTATGACTTTGCCGCTTCTCAAAGTCGTCACGGCTTTTGCCTGTTCATGATTAGGGGGACCATTGTTGTATCCCTTAGGGTTTTGAAGTGGTTGAGCAGGAAATGTTCCACTCAAACCCTCTTGACGTGCATCCATCCTCTCTAATGTTGCAGACATTTTACTCATCATTTGAATTAACTGTTGTGTTAAATTCGCATTAGAGAGTGGATCTTCCTCTTGCACCTTTTTGTGAGGTGGCACGTAAACATTTGGTTGTTGATTATTAGGGGGTTGAGCATTGTTGAAGTTATTTGCTCTATTTTGATGGAATGGCTGGGACTGCCTGTTGTATTGCCCTTGATATTGATTATTGTTATTGTAGGGCTGTTGTTGTTGATATTGGTTTTGGGTCCCAGCATTGTTTTTCCAATCAAACCCGGGGTGATTCCATCTATTGTTATTTTGTGAATTGTAATTATTGTAGGAATTTCCAGCCCCCCTATACCCTTGCATGGCATTCATTTCCATGGGGGGTTGTTCTTGAAAATACGACACATTGGGACAGTATTGCTTAGTGTGTCCTAGCATGTTGCATGTGCCGCATGGTTCTTCAGGCAAAAACTGCCTAGAACTCTCTCCTTTCATTCCCAATTCTTCCACTTTCTTAGCTAGTTCTTCATACTTATTCATCAGATGGTCCTCACTTTTTAGTTGGTATAAACTTTTCTCTTCTACACAGGATATCTGTGATTGTGGGACATCGTCTGAATTTGACCACTTATGGGCGTGTTTAGCTAACCACTCAAAATGAGCTTCAGCTTCCTCCGTGTTTTTGCGAAGAAATGGCCCTGAACTCATGGTCTCAACCAATTTCTTAGTTTCACCATTTAATCCTTCGTAAAAGTAGCTGATGGTTCGCCATTTCTCGTACCCGTGATGTGGGCATGAGAGTAGCAAATCCTTGAAACGTTCCCAAGTTTGGGTGAATGCTTCATTGCTCTTTTGTTTGTAAGAATTTATTTGTCGTTTAAGCTCGGTGGTCATGCGAGGTGGAAAGAATTTTTTTAGGAAATCAGTGTTCATCGCATGCCAGGTGTAGATGGAGTTTGGCTTCAAGGTGAGTAACCACGCTTTTGCTTTACCCTTCAGAGTGAAAGGAAATAGCATTAGACGTGTCAAATCTACAGGACAATTCTGTGAGAAAGTTTTACAAACATCCTCAAAGTCCTTGACATGTAGATACGCTTTCTCGCTCTCCATTCCATGAAAGGTAGGAAGGAGTTGAATCATTCCATTGCGAAATTGAAATTCGCCTGCATGAGGTAGAATGAGGATACAAGATGGCGTAGGCGCGTGTTCAGGTGTCATGAGATCGCACAAAGGATGCAGTGAATCGTCGATTGGTACGACCACATTATCACCGTTTTCACTTTGATTATTAGCCATTGAATCGATCAGTGTAACTATGGGATTAATAGAACTAGATGAACTGGATGAATAGAATGGGTGTCTGTAAATTCCTTCGATGGAATCATCGGACATAAAGGGAAAGACTCTAAGTAGTTTTTAATCTAAAGAACGAAAGAAAAAAAAAAAAAAAACAGAAAGAGATAAGAATAGATTGAGGTAATCGAAGCATTAGCTTGTCGCCTTCCCCAGCAACTGCGCCAAAAACTTGACACGAGAATTTTTCTGTGTGCGCTTGTGTGCTATACCCAAGTGTAGGTAATCGTGCAAGTACTAGTCTGGTTAAGTCCAGGTCGATCCCACAGGGAAGGTGTTAAACTAATTACTTAGATTAATCTCAAAAAGGGAAAATAAAAAAATCAATATTTTAAATAATGCAGAACACAAAGTCCCACAATTTATCAACTACTAACGATAAGACAATTAAACTAAATTAAACTAATTACCAACTAATTAATTAAAGCAATAATTTAAAACGTGTTTTTCTTACTAAAAGGAAATGTTGGGAGTACACAAATCCACCGCAACCTAGCCATCTATCATGCAGTTACGTTAAGCTCAATGGAGCACATTCTCTACAGTATTCCGTATTTCTCTTAGGATAAAGAATCTATAGTCCTTTCATGACCGGGACTATATCATCACAATGGAGTTTGAAATACACAAAAGCTGTTTAAAACAATAGTTTAGACTCTCACCTACAATGGTGTTAGCATTGAGGGTGGTTTGCAAAATATATTGAAGAAAAATGCCTCAAGGCTTAAAGTTTACAGACTGTTTTGACAAACTGAGCGTTTGGGGACAATTTGATAACAAATCAGTAAAGCAGAAAGTCTAGGAATACTGCATAGAATGTCCTCAAGAATCAGAAAGTTCGATCGATCGACGCGCTTTTGATCGATCGAATATCTTCATCCCTCGATCGATCGAACTGATTTCGATCGGTCGACTGTATCGCTGTTTCGATCGATCGAACTTTTTTGATCGATCGAACACAGGAATTATTCTGCTGCATGGCAGAGGCTTGAGATCACGGTTTCCTCGTGATCTCCCAACCCGGGGACTACTCAGACATCGTCTGAAGTGTCTCAGATTTGTTTTTAACATAAAGTTCCATTAAAGGTGTGTTTGTTTGTGATTTTTGCAACGAATCTATGAAAATTAATTGTGTAGCTATAACTAACATGAAAGACTACGAAATAATAGATTAAACTTCTATAAACTAAGTGAAAAACGTTATTAAAGTAACCTGGAAATGAAACTTGTATTAAACCAAGAAGAATTCAACAAATAATGTATATCCTTGATGAAAACCTACAAAAATAACAAAGTAAAGCTCTCTACTCTCTATAAACTGATGAAAATGAAAGTGGGCGCCCTTATGGACGTAAATAATACGAATATATATACTTAAGACCTAATGCTAGGGTTAAAACCCCGCTTCTGCTGCGTGCGCATAAAATCTGATAAAAGCCATGTTCGATCGATCGAACATCTTTCGATCGATTGAACTTCTGGAGTCTTCGAGCGCTTGAACTCTCTCGATCGATCGAACCTTCGATCGATCGAATGGTCTTCAATCGATCGAGGTTCACTTTTCATCTTTTACTTATCTTCATTAGAATTCAGCACTCCCTTTTATCGTTCTCATCTAATTCTTTACACAGCAACAGTAATCTACACAAACTATAGCTAAAACAAACAACTTATCATAGTTTAATCAAATTGTGTACAAACTAGCATTGTAATTCAAATTGCAGATAAATGAAAGAATTGTGAAGTAATTTAATACATTTTCTTCTTTTAGCGCGGTTGTATTTTACAAATACCCCCGCTTGTCACAGCCTTTACTAGGTTGTCTTCATCCTTATGTCTCCTATGAATGCTTCCTGAAGAGGCTAGAGATGGTGGGATCTCTAATAGGGAGGATGGAGGAGGTTTGGGGCTCTAAAATAGTTTCTGTAGCTTCTACATATAAAAATGATGATTAAAAACATTCAGTACAAAACTGCCCTATTTATAGATTCCTAGAACCAACCTAACCATCGAGCGATCTAAGTGGTTTCGATCGATCAAACTTTCGATCGTTCGAGCCACGTTCAAGCGATCGAACTAGCCATGACTTCGATCGATCGAGACACATTCGATCGATCGAACCTGCCTTGATAAGATTCTCATGTGCCTTTCCAAGCATCCTAGCTGAGCTAAGAGTGGGACCTCCTAGGCTCTTTATTGTTGGCTCAGACTATTTGTTAATTCCCATGATCAAACGCTTTGATCAGCAAATCAACCAAATGGTCAGTTAACGTTTACTCCACTATAAAACGATAACTAAACTCCAACGCAAAAGAACATATCCGAAGCAATAACTAGACTTATATGGTGTACTAATGTCCCTCTACTGTCAGCATTCGTAATCATATTAAGTAGTCGGATAACTGTTACTGTCAACCTAAATCATGATTACTTCTTGTATTCCTTAAGTCCCATTCACCTCTCATGATTACCAAACATGTTGATAACTACTTATCAGCAAGACTGCAATTCTCAGTAATCAACTTGGTGACATTCTCAAGGGAACACTTACTCTAAATCAGAGGGTAGATTCTATCTTGACAATATATGTTCACAATCCTATGAACATGACATACCCAAGATACCTAGGTGTTGATCTTCTATAGACCTCACTGATTGGTAAGTCAAAGCAACCATATCCACAGTCTGTGTTCATAATCGTCTCAAGATTGAGAACACGTACCTTATACAAGTTATGAGTTCCTATCGACTATTGACAGTTTTAAGTGTTAATAGGAAAGCTCAGGACCGTCAATGCACTATAAGCACTAGTATATTAACTAAGAGTTACACTCTAGTGATTGAGATTCATTACTCCATCCAATGGTAGTTAATCATGCTACAGTATAAACCTGAGGAGATATCCAGTCTCATCATCTACTGTGACAATTTCTAAGTATCAAAGAATAATAATTCGTATCTCACTTGTATGTATCTCATACACACACGAATTATTTACTATGATACTTAAGGATTGACGATCATCTCATGAAAGAAACATACACAATGAAATGTAAAGTTGATATCCATATATTAAAATGTCATGGTCTCATATATAAAGTAATGGTTTGAGGGCACAAACCCATAAGTTGGAACTTTCAAGCTTGCTCACCATCCCCTTCTCCCAAATACCAAGCCTAAAAGATAAGCCCACAATCCAAAGCCATAAACTTGATCCTTGATGGTAGATAGATATTTTAAATGAGCTTCTTCTTCAAAGAAAAAAGAAGAAGAAAAAGAAAAAGAAAAGAAGCTCGATAGGATGAAAACCCGAAAGGGCACTTACGCAAAAGTTAGAGAAAAAAAAACAAAAAATAAACAAAAAATAAATAAAGATGTGTGTTGATTTCAAGACTTGAATCCTAGCCAGTCAAAATCATGGAGAGAATAAGATATAGTGAGGTAGAGAAAAGAAAAGAAAGAGGAAAGAAAAGGCAGAGAATAAAAAAAAAGACTGAGATTTCTTGAGCACTTCAAAGTACATCATTGGTATGTGAATTATCTCAAGGCTTTATGTTGTTCAAAAATGGGAAATGAAAGAGAGATTTGAAGGTATCAATAAGTCTCAAAAAAAATTTGTGAGAGACTCAATGGCTAAGTGGCCTAAAACAATGCAGAAATATCTTTGAGAAAAACAAAGAGAGGTTTGGAGGGAAGACATTGCTTTGAGAAGAGTATAATTAAAACACGATGTGTTATGACAGTTATAAAGAGTGACTAGCTAGTGAAAAGGTGAAAAGAATCAACCGCCAAAAAAAAGGAGGAAAAGAAGAAAAGCAAAAAAATGCATAAAAATGAGAAGTAGTTCATGTTCTCATCATCCTGTTCAAAGGCTACCACAAGCGACCCATTTCAGAAAGAGCATTCATTGGACCCATATGGAAACATGGCTCGAAAAGCCACAAATTTCTTGAAGCCTTTTTCTTTCAAGACCTCCAGAATACTTGAACTATGCTTGACCTGATTCCCGCTAGGGGATACGTAGGCAACCTGCTCGGTTCGGTCATCACCCCATCATCTCATGCTATCTTTCTTTCAGGCCTTGGCCGAACTACTTTGGACCTGATTCCTACTTGGGGATAAGTAGGCGATCCTCCCAAGGTTCTCGATCTATAAACATTCCTAAATCAAAAGCATCACCCTTTGCACATTTGGTCTTCTTCCTTCAAATTAGGGGCAAACTTGTGTTTGCCTGGAGCCATATACGTATTGCCAAACCAGGGGCAAAAAAAGTTTGTCCATCAGCATTGGGATGTCTCGCTTCAGCCCACTACATTCATGATGATTACCTCTAGGTTGGGAGTAAATGTACTGTAGATATCTTGTACCATCGTGTTTTCAAAACCCTTGAATGAGCCTATTTGCCCTTAAGAATAGGGGGAAACTTCATTTGCTAAAAGCCCTATTTTACCCTAGAAGTAAGCCCCTAAGTCTCTTCCAAACTAGGGGCAAACTTTGTTTGCCAAAAGCTCTCTATGCCATAGGTAAGTCCTCAAGTCACCGAGTTTGTTTTGAAAGGTTTTGAAACGGAGTGTCCTTTATTCTATAAGCTAAAGCACTAATTTGAAGCATACTCTAGAATAGACAAAGAATCCGCTAACTCAAAAAGGGAGAATCTTTAAAGTTTAGATTTGTTGGCGAAGTACTACCATTGTAAGATGATGAATAGATGAAAGGTGAAATGATACATTATTCATGATGAAAGCACATTGATTCATAATAATATAGAGTTTGAGTCAGTCGTCTTGAGTAATTGCTTTGTTTAGTTTGTCCTTTGATGAGTCAATAATGGTCTCAAATGTGTGGGTTTAAGATGATGAATAAAGATTTAAAAAGTCTCCATGAGCATCCCAAGAGCAATGTAAGCAGGAGTTTTATACACTATTACAACACAATGCTAGAGTGAAATATGAAGGGTCCAAGACTAAGGGCATAGGTAGCTTCCCTCTTTCAAAAAAAATAATAAATAAATATATAAATCATTATTTTATTTATTTCAAGGGTCCACAGATGCAGGAAATCATTTTTTTCAAAGCCCACTTTCGTGGTAATAATCTTCGAAAGCCCATTCATATGGCACCCTCTCATCAAAAGCACACTTTCGTGGTGACCACCATTATAAGCCCACTTTTGTGGTGACCCATCATAAGCTCATTCACATGGCATTCTTTCATAGAAAGTCTACTTTCCAGGCAACTCTCGATATAAGCCGATTTACGTGGCAACCTCATCTATGTAAGCCTACCCCGGTGGCACTCTTTTAGCTAAGCCAACGTTCATGGCAAGCTCATTCACATAAGCCCACTTCGTGGCAAACACACCTCCTAAGCCCACTTCCATGGCAAATCCACACTCGTGACAAGCTCATCCAAACGAGCTCATTTCGGTCTCAAGGCTCCTAGCACAAATCATCAGCATCATCATCAACGTCATCATTATCATCATCAAGTACTTGAGCCTTATTTGGCTCCTTTGAGTTCTTGGGTCCGTGTGACTCCGTGTTTGTAAAATAAGAATGCTTTAAGTCTGTGTGACTCCATTTGTATAAAAAGAAAATTTGTTGAGTCTGTATGACTCTATTTTTATAAAAAGTGAATTTGTTGAGTCCGTATAACTCCGTTTGCACAAAAAGTGAAGTTTGTTGAGTTCGTGTGACTCCATTTGTATAAAAAGTGAATTTGTTGAGCTCGTGTGACCCATTGTATAGAAAGTGAATTTGTTGAGTTCATGTGACTCCGTTTGTCTAAAATATGAATTTGTTGAACCTGTGTGACTTTGTTTGAATAAAGAAATAAAAATTTGAGTCCGCGTGACTCCGTGTTTGTGAAATGTGAATTTCAAGTCCGCGTGACTTCGTATTTATAAAAAATGAATTTTTGAGATCGCATGACTCCGTGTTTGTAAAAATGAATTTTTGAGTCCATGTGACTCCGTGTTTGGGAAATGTGAATTTTCAAGATCATATGACTCCCCTTTTGTAAAATGTGAGTTCTTTAAGTCAGTGCGACTCCCCTTTTTGAAATAGAAAATGTTTTGAGTCAAATTGACTCCCTATTCGGAGATAGAAATTCGTTTGAGTCTGATTGACTCATTAATTTTTGGAAATAAGAAATTCTTTTAGTCTAATTGACTCCTGATTTGTTGAAATAGAAATTGTTTTTAGTCGAATTGACTCCCGATTCTGAAAATTAATTTGAATTGGTCCTGACTGACTCCCAATTTTGGGAATTGATATGAATTGAGTCTGACTGACTCTTGATTTTAGAATTTGAATTGAGTATGACTGACTCCCGATTTTGGGAATTGAATTGAATTGAGTCTGACTGACTCCTGATTTTAGAATTTGAATAGAATTGAGTTTGACTGACTACCGATTTTGGGAATTGAATTGAGTTGAGTCTGATTGACTCCTGGTTTTGTGAATTTGAATTTGTTTCGAATCCAATTGACTCATGTTGTTAGAAATTTAAAATTCTTTGAGTCAGATTGACTCCTGTTGTTAGAAAATTGAATTTATTTGAATATGATTGACTAATGATTTTAGAAGGTGCATTTAATTTAATTGAGTCTGTTTGACTCCTGATAAAAGGAATTTTAATTTGATTTGAGTCAAACTGACTCTTGATTTGGCAAAGATTTTATTTGAGTCTGATTGACTCCCAATTTTGAAATTTTAAATTGACTTGAGTCCGAAAGACACCAGTTTTGAAAAGATGGACTGATACGAGTCTGAATGATTCCTGATTTTGAGAATTGAATTAAATCGAGTCTGATTGACTCCTGATTTTTGAAAATTGAAAATCTTTGAGTCGAATTGACTCTCATTTTTAGAGATATAAAATTATTTGAGTCAGGTTGACTCCTGTTTTTAGAAATTAGAAATTCTTTTGAGTCTAATCGACTCATGATTTGAAATTATAAATTCTTTTTACTCTGGATTTTTGAATTAAAAAAAATTGAGTATGATTGATTCCTTGATTTTAAGAATCTAAAATGATTTGAGTCTACTTGACTCCTGATTTTAGAAGAATGAATTGATTTGAGTTTGGTTGATTTTCAGAATCTAAAGTGATTTGAGTCTGATTGGCTCCTAATTTTAGAAGAATGAACTTAATTAAGTTTGGTTGATTTTTAAGAATCTAAGTTGATTTGAGTCTGATTGACTCCTGATTTTGGAAGAATGAATTAATTTGAGTTTGATTGAATCCCAATTTTGAAAAGATGAATTGATTCGAGTCTCAATGACTCTGATTTTGGAAAACACAAATTGACTTGAGTCTGACCGACTCTTAATTTTGAAGAGATGAAATTGATTCAAGTTTGATTGACTCCAGATTTTGAAAACTGAATGAATTTGAGTCTGATTGACTCCTAATCTTGAAAATTAAAATGAATTGGAGTATGATTGACTCCTGATTTTGGAAATTGAATGAATTGGAGCCTGATTGATTCTGGATTTTGAAGATTAAATTAAATTGGGGGTCTGATTGATTCCTGATTTTGGAAAATTGAATAAATTGGAGTCTGATTGACTCCGGATTTTGAAAATTGAATTGGAATGGAGTCTGTCTGACTCCAAATTTTGAAATTTGAATTGGATTGGAGTCTAATTGACTCCAAATTTTTGGAAAATTGAATAAATCGGAGTCAAATTGACTCCTGATTTTGAAAAGATTTGAATTTTAGTCTAAATGACCCCTGATTTTGAAAAGATTGATCTGAAGATAATCGTGAAAGATTCTGGAATTTAAGAATTGTAAAGATTTCGCTCTGAAGATATGATGGAACTGCATGTATCGATTCTTGATGAGTTAAGCAAGGATGTAACGAGTTTGCATTCTCATTTCTTGCAACAAATTTACCTAATTTGACTATGGAGTGTAAGGCGTGAAGCATCTCAGTCGATCAGATGATTTTTGGAAGATTCTGAGTATAAGGCATGAAGCGTCTCAAATCTTTCCGCGTGCTACCTGATTCGACTATGGAGTGTAAGGCGTGAAGCGTCTCAGTCGATCAGATGATTTTTGGAAGATTCTGAGTATAAAGCGTGAAGCATCTCAAATCTTTCCGCGTGCTACTTGATTCGACTATGGAATATATGACGCAAGGCGCATTTCAGTCAATCAGACGATTCTGAAAACACATGTGAAACGTGTATATGACAATCATGATGTTCCTAGAGTAGGACATGAAGTTGATTGAGCATATGCATCACGGTAAGAGAGAATCATTCATCCGTATGATTATTTGCATTTGTGTGTTGACCCTCGCCCTAACTACGTCCTGGCCTGATTCCCCGTCAAGGATACGTAGGCAGCTCACCATTGAGCACGACCAGCATTAACTCTCTACGCGCCCAATTTTTACAACGCACTTTCATTTTTACCTAGATTCGACAGCTTGGTCAAAGGCTTGTCTTTCTCACAGACTTCGACATTCACTTGTGATACGTGTTGCTTTACAAGCTCTGCCGAAGAGGGGCAAACTGTAGACACCCCGATTTTGACCAATTGTCAAATCCAGGGATTGGTTACCTCTAAAAACCAATGATGACGATGACCGGTAAAAGTCAGAGATTTTCCAGAGAATTCAAATCCGTCGAAGATTCTTCAAATTAAGCTTTCAAAATTAAGAAGAAAAGAAAATAATTTGGTGATTCGATGGGAGCCCGAAGGTTGAAGAACGTATAAGAAACCCAGTTTGTAAAAATTAATAAAATGGAAAAAGGTTTTTTTTTTACTATTAAAAAGGAAATCAGAGAGAAAATGGAAAAAAAATAGAAAGAGTTTTGAAAAGAAAATAAAAAGAGAAAATGAAAGTAAAGATAAACAAAAAAAAATGTATAGATTAGAGTATACACTAGCATGTGGATGTGTTTTTGAAATTTACTAAAATATAAGTATATTTATATATAAGATATAAATAATTAAGGATATGTGAAGAAATGTTTTGAAAATTAAAAAGGAGACAGGAATTCTGTTAGCTGCGGCACGCGGCGAAGCCGGCTGCACTCTCTGAGTGCCGCACCGGCATTCATTGAGTGCCGCTCGGCACTCAGTGAGTGCCGGAACGGCACTCAGTGCAGCACTGAGTGCCGCAGACAATTCACCGAGTATCGCTCGCTGTAACAGTCTGTTTTTCTCATATGTTCTAGAAGAAATGGGTTTTCACCCGAATTTACCCATTTAACCTTATGATAGTTGTTTATATAAACAGACCTTCATCTCCATTATATATCTTTTTTTGGAATCAAAATTGAGATATACAAGAGTTATATGTAATAGAAAGAATTGAGAGAATAAAAGAGACTTTTTCTTGAAGAATTTGAAGAATTGAAGAAGAATTTGAAAATTTTGGAAGAACTTCACAAGAAATAGAAGAAATCTGTGAGGTTATAGAGGTAACCTTTCAATCCTATGTAGAGTTAGGCAAGTTCAATCACAAATTCATAGTTCTAGGATTTTTACACATTTTCAAAACCTCTCTTCCTACCTCGTTTCATCACACACCACAAAGAATTTGTGATTGAATCTCATGATAGTTCATTAGCTTGGATCTAAATAATCCTTGGATTTAAAAGTATGAGTTGGTTTTGAAGAATTTGCTCTCTTGAATTTTTTTTTAAGTGAACCTTGATTTTTTTTTTTTTTTAAATTTCTATTTCCCTTTTTAAGATTCATAAGATTTTATATGTTTCATTGAGTCCCTTTGAGTTTGATTCTCTAGTTTCCTATGATCTTATGATGCATATGGATATTAAGGTGGATCATGGTCATGTCTACACATAGGTGGTTGGGTTCAAGTCTTTGCTCATGACTGGATCTCCCTACTAAGAATATTATGAAATTCATACTATATTCCATAGAGATTTGAGTAGATTTGGGTCTTATTTAGTCTCCAAGGACCATTAATTTAAGAGGAAAAGAAGATATCATAGCTCTACTTCCTTCAAGGATCATATGTTTGAGGGAGGATTTAGATGTAAGTTTTCATAGTTTGTTTGTTGAAATCTAGGGAACTTGAATGTTCAAGAGTCCATAAGATTGAATAAGATCTTAGGATTTCTCTTGCTAGATCTTCAAATATGAGATCTATGATGGAGATCCATTAAGGCTAAATCTATGGATCACTTTATATTTCATCACTATTCTAACAATCATAATCATACTTGATCATAGTTCTCTCTAGAATCATGGATCAAGTTTGTTTCAAAAATGTGAACACTAACCTAACCATGGTGCAGTGAATCCTTAAACACACTGTGATAAAAGATTTTTCATTAAATCATGGTCCATTGGAATGGGATGAGACCAATTGGAGGGTGTTCATAACTCACTTAAGTATCTCTGTGATTTTTGTCTTGAAGAAAATCCATGTTTAAAATGGTTTGGCATTATGGTTTTAAAGCAACCTGTTTTCTGTCCAAAGTTCCAGAATAGTAAATCTGTTTTAGAATTAATAAATCAGAACTTTAACCGAACTTTATTGGCCTCCAATAATTTTTTCTTGGTGGTTCAATATGTTAGGAAGATACCCTAAAAAGATCTAAGTGTTTCTCAAATTTTTACTATTTTTAGAAAATCACACAAAATCTCTGGACTGAGAGGTGAAAATTCATGAGTGATGTCTAGTGTTTTCCTTATTCCCAGAGATCTAACCGTTGAATCTTCGATTTTCTTTTTGGTTTAAAAACTAGACTCACAGAGGTACATCATATCCAAAAATCACTAAGATCCAACCGTTGAAAGTATGGTTTTTCTATCTTTGAAAGTCTGGACTGCTCTCTGTAATTCATGTGAAACTGTCATTGTTTTTGTCCAATCTCATTCATTTTAACTTAAATGGTTTCCTAATGCCTTGGGACTCAAATCATGTTTTGAATAATGATAAATAAGTTTAAATCCAGAGGCTAATTGATCCAAGATTAGTGAATAATTCATAGCTTGTCCTTATACATATCTATGCATTCATCCATGTATATTTATACTTGTAGTTAATCTAGCTCTAGGTTGTTTTGTCCCTAATTGAACCTAGTTGTGAGTTCCTTATAATCATGTTGGGATTATACTACCTCTATATGGATATTGCATTGGCTCCTAGTTGAGACTTGCATATCTATAGAGGTGACATATTCTCAACTAATTAGAAGGAATTCATAAATATGTCAATTCTTTTCCTGCTTGATAGATTTAAGCTAGAAGCTTAGGTTCGATAATTTGATATCTTTTGATCAAGGCATGTGTACTAACCTTTCTTTTGTAGCGTATTTGAGGTAAAACTTCGCAAACCCTTCTCTCGTTTAATTTACTTCTCTGATTTTAATTGATCTTCGACTCCATGCACGACACCTTAGCTTAGGTCTTGCCTTATATGTATATGTGATTAGAGACTTTCTCTTAGGTTTTATTTTCTTGCATGTATCACACGTTTAATATCCGCGGTGGGATCCCGGGTAAGTTATTTAGTTCCCTATTACATATCATATTGCTTGCTAATTGAATTACATGATTTTGAATGATATTTTATCGTTAGCAATCTAACACCATTTTCAACATGCTTTTTGTAATGTATATGTATATATGTATTGGTTGAGGGCACACTTAGATAATTGATTCGCGCGATTAAAAGGATGTTAAGTAGAAGCCTATCACAAGATAGGATGAGAGGGGGTGTTTTAGTTTGTCGGGCTCCGTCCCCTCTCATTCCATAATCCCCGGACCCAATTTTATCTTTGGTTTCGCCAAAAATTGGTTTGCTTTTAAAATGGTTTCTTAATTTTCCTTTAAAAAATCAAGTGGCGTCTCTTGTGATCTTGTCAAAATCAAGATATAAAAGTATGCTTAACTTATGCTTTACTTTCAAAAGATTTGCAGTGTGGAAGTAAAGGTCGAACCCACAGAGATTGAATACTACGCACTTTAATTTTTAAAACCTAAATTTAATTAATTAAGAAAAACGGATTTTGGATTTAATTGAATTAAACTAATAACAATAAAAGTAAATCTAAATTATGAAAGCAATTAAATATTATTTTTATAAAAGTATAAGGAACCTAGGATTGTAAATCCACCACTAGCTTCATAATAAGGGTATTTACGAATTACTTTTGCTTATTAAGTTGGATGATAATGGGGAATTGTAGCTACAAGCCCAATTCCTCCGTCAAGAAAATAACTATGGTTCAAGCACCAATATAATCCATCTTCGGTTAGCACTAATTATCCCACACTAAACTAAGGTTGTGGTATAATTCGTCTAATCTAGGCATGGACTATTCGGATACTGATAGCACAATTCAATTTAAGCACCATTACATGTAAAAGTTCACAGTAATATGTCATTGATTTGTGTATGTTTGTTAAAATTAGTCCAAATCCCCAATTATCCAAAATATTATTCCCAATTACACCCCTGACACATACATAATCCGGATATATATACACACATATCTATATATATATTTGGTAACAATATCTGTTTTAAAAGATGATTTTAATATCCTTTTTATAGTATATATTTATGTAATATTTTGATATCTCTTGATTTTAGTTGTTTACATTACAAACTATTATTTTCTTATATGTTTAGTCATATGCTATGTCTATTATAGCTCAATAACCAACCATTCTATGTGCATCCATCTCTCCATTCATCATAAAGTAAAACTTGTCATTCTATGGAATTTAATAGTGTGAAATTTAACACAATTACAAGTTTAAGTTCAATTTCACCTAGTGTGAAGTTAAGTTCAATTTCACCTAGTGTGAAATATAACACCATGACATTGGACGCAACTGAGGCAACTGTATTGTATGCAACTGAGGCAAACGGGCGCTGGCACAGATGCAACTCATAATTAAATCAAATCCAATACATTTGCCCCTATTGCGTCAAAGCCACCAACAGTTTCAGAATTGCATATATTTATCATTCTGTATTCATCCATCTCTCCATTCATCACAAAGTGAAACTCACCTTTCTATGAATTTAACAGTGTGAAATTTAATACCATTACAAGTTTAAGCTTAACTCATGTGAAGTTAATTTCAATTTCACCTAGTGTGAAATATAACACTTTGACAAGTTTACTAACTCATGTGAAGTTAAGTTCAATTTCACCTAGTGTGAAATATAACACTTTGACAAGTTTACTTCATATAGTGTTAAATTTGACACTGCCTTGCTCGACAAACATTTAACACCGTCTTTATCACAAAGTACATTTGCACATTCATTTTACATTGACTGCAATATTTCATTGATATCATAATTTTACTTCTTTGAGTATACAATTCACACCACAATTCTGTGAATATATTTAACACTGTCTTATCACAAATTCATTTGCATATTCATTTTACACTTGAGTGCAATATTTCATTGATATCACAAATTTACTTCATATCGTATAAAATTTCATACCGCAACCTTTGAACTAACTACATGATTGTTAAATTTCACACTACAACCTTTTGAGCCACAACATAGTATACAATTTCACACCACAACCTTTTGAACCAAGAACATGAGTGTTAAATTTCACCAGTAGTGTTAAATTTCAAACTGTTGAAATTTAACAGTGTAAAATGTAATAGTGTCCATCTTCAAACACCTTTAAACTTAGGATTTGGATGTGATTTGAGCAATTGATACAACCTACACAACAAATGTAATTAGTATAAGCAAAAAAATGAGTGACAAATTTCTTGTAAAAATTCTTTGGACTTCTATCTCAAGATTTTCATACAATCTAAGTATCTAACCATGCAACAAGCCTCCCCCCAACCCAAAAAAAAAAAAAAAAACCAAAAAACAAATTTTATCCAAAAAAACCAAAATGAAAATGGCTGTGATTATCGAAGAAGGATTTAGAAACCCTATTTTCCCCCCTAAATTTCTCACTTCGAAATCAAAGTTATCAAAGTTTTACAGTGAATATAGTTGTGTTTTAGAGATAAAGTTGGTTTGATACTTACCTTATAAATGTAGGTGAACATGAGTGTAAAATTTCACACACATATTAGGTTCGACATCGAGAGAATTTTGGCAGAAAATCCTAAATTTGCAGGTTTTCATAAAAATTACATATGGTAAACTAAAATCTCGAAAATTATATTTTGGGGCCTTAAAATCACCTGAAAAACAAATATCTAAGTATACTGTAAAATACCCTAGTTGTTTCCCCCAATTTCTATTTTTTCTTCATCATAAGATGTTCTTGACCAAAAATCGTTTGATTGTAGTGTGAAAATTTATCAATGATATAAAAAGCAATGTTAAGTTCCTCACTTACCTTTCTTCGTCATTGTCTCGTGAGCATTGGAGTCGAGCTACAACTTCAGATTGTCGGCGTCGAAGAAGAGTGGATTTCTTCAAATTTCTCTCATCGGCGTCGTATGAGAGTGGGTTGCTCTCGAATGAAGATCTCGTCGTTCTTTGTAGATAATAGCATAACTGATTTGAGTTTTCTCAAATTTTACAAGCTAGAGTTATTTAGGGAGAGTGGGGGTGTATGTGAGTCATTTGAGGTAATTGGGTTTTAATTAGAATTTGAATATGAGTGGATATATGGAGTAGGGGTAGTTATGTCCACGTTTCTTTTGTGGACCTTAGACTAAAATTTTTCAAAGAGTGGGCCAATTGCTATAAAATTACACTACTTAGGACCTTATACTAACTCTCTCTTATTTAAATTCTCTATCTCTTGTTTAATATTACTAGGATAGAGGCCCGTGCAATGCACGGGTCCGTCAAAATTAGAAAATAAATTAGATGTATTTATTATTGATGCATTTATAGTTTTGTCACTTGAAAAAAATTAAATCAAACAATACTAAATCCTAAAAAAAATAAAATCAAACAACAATAAATCTTAAACGTATTAAATATGTACTACTAACAAAATAAAGTTGTAAACATACAAACTTCAATAATCCTGGATGGAAGAAAATATATTTTCTTTTCTTTATTTTTTTCATTTCCAAATATTTCTTTAGTGTTTTCACTTATGTTTGTTTTAGCATTTCTCTCCTTTCAGTTATTTATTTTTTTAACCACAATTTATTGTATGAACTATGTATATAAAATAATGCAACTACGTATAAACTTTATACAATAAAGTTGAGAGTATTGTTGTTTAAAAGTAATAACATATTTTTAATATCAAAACACGTGATATTTTGAAAAAACTTATCATCTTTTGTCTTTTGTCTTTTTTGTTTAATTACATATAAACTTCATACAATAAACTTGAAAGTGTTATTTAAAAGTAATAACTTTGTTTTAACATTATAACACATGATATTTTGAAAAAACTAATCATATTTGTTCTTTTTTTTTTTTTAAATGGGAATGATATGAAATTGCATGAAATTATAAATTTAAAAAACAAATTAATTAAATTTATTAAAACTATTATTATTATATATTTATTATGAGTATGTAAGTAATTGTAAATTATAATTTGTCTTTTAAGTTTGCAAAGTATTTCATATATATTTATTATGCGTATGATAGAAGTGTGTGTGTGTGGGTGTGTGTGAATTAAATTTATAGGAATGCGTCTGTAATAAAATATGATTATAGATGTATATATTAGTAATTGTAAATTACAATTTGTCTTTTCACTTTGCAAAGTATTTCTTATATATGTATTATTATAATAATAATAATTATTATTATATATTTATGATAATGAATTAAATTTTTTATATCTATTATTATTAAATATTGATGAGGAGTATGAAATGATATGAAATTAAATTTAAAAAGCAAACGAATGTATGTGTGTGTGAATTAAATTTATAGGTATGTGTGTGTGATAAAATATGATTTTAGATGTATTAGTAATTGTAAATTACAATTTGTCTTTTAACTTTGCCAAGTATTTCTTATATATGTATTATGATTATTATTATATATTTATTATGAGTATGAAAAGATATGAAATTGTATGAAATAATAATTTTATAAAAATAATGAATTAAATTTATTAAGTGCAAATTATATGTGTGAAAAGCCTTGCTTGGGAAAAGCCAAAATAAAAAAGCGAAAACCAAAGCACAAAATCAATTTGCCAAATAAGGCACCAAAATTGTTGACTTTTGATTCCATATATGTGTGTCAAGCATTGTTTGGGAAAAACAAAAACAAAAAAACAAAAAACAAAGCACAAAATCGGTTTGCCAAACAAGGTAGCCGAAATTGTTGACTTTTGATCCATAGTTTTAGTGCCTTGTTTGGGAAAAAGTGCAGGAAACAAACAAGACAAACAAAGCCACAACTGATTTGCCAAACAAACCCTATTAGTTTTTGAGTGTCTTGTTTGGATTTAAAAAAAAAGAAGCACAAACACAAATGCAGCCAAAATTCGATTTTCCAAACAAGGCATAACATCTCAATAAATTAGTAATGACAAAATTACATACAAGGAGCAAACAATTTAAAGAATTTCAAATTAGGACAAATTTAAAATTGAAACACCGCTAAGGCTCTTTTATATTATAGTGTAGAATTTCAATATCATTCAATTAATTTGAATCCATGATAACTTATTTTATGGAATTACTTTAAATATTTGACAATTCTAAGAGCATTGCACAGGTTAAAAAGTAGTATACATGTTAGAATACATTTTTACTTACGCTAAAATTGCTTACCTTTATCTCTTATTGGTTAATGCAATATAACTTAGGATTAAATGAGAATTAATTAATGATGTAAAGTACTAGATCCCACTGCATTAACCACTAAAAAATAAAGATGAGCAAAATATGAGTAATTTTGGAGTGAGTAAAACTACACTCTACATGTTATATAAAGATATAATTGTTCCCCTACAATCTAATGTGATCGCTGCTACATGAGATAACCTCTGAACCTTCTTTGTGTTGCTAAGTTAATTACGACCTCTCCAAACCTAAAATGGCATATAAGAATCAATCAATTTATACTATAAATTCACAATAATAAAATATCAAAACGTAATTAAATAAGGCAGTAAAAGTGCCAAAACCAAAGAGTACAATACAAAACCACATATCACACCAAATAAGATAGATGGGAAATGAATTATTTGGTGAAGAGTGTGCAACTTTTGGGGAGCAAATATGGATGGCCCCATAAATGCCCACCAAAAATTAATATCAATGGCATCCAAGAAAATCAAATTTTCTCTCTCATGCCTCTCTGTTTCTCTCTCATCCGTTCAAATCTTCTCATTCCTCTTCCATCTCTGCCCACCAAGAAATGTGATGATCCTAATGAGTGGCAAAAAGAAAAGAAAAGAATGATGGAGACAGCAAAAAGGAAGAAAGATAAAAGGCTTGAAAAAAAAACATATTATTAAATGAGTAATACTATATTTCTTAAATTTTTAAATTTTAAATGCTTCTTGTTTATATGATAGTTGACCAACTAAATTATAAGGTAATATTTGGGATATAAAAAGGTCATAAAGACATGCTTATAAAAGGATGAGACATTTTACACTCATGCGATAGTAGGCATCCCATGTAATACTCACGAGACAAAGTTAAGTGTAGTGAGTTCTACAGTCACATGAGATGTCATTTTTTGTGAACATTACTTTGTGACCTTTTTGTGTTCCTAGTATTACCCAAATTTTAATTGGAGGATGTTACGGTGGTTCCATTATTATTGATGATAGAGCCCACTACTACATGTATTTATGAATCATTATACAAAATTTAGAAAGCACAATCACTTTTATTTTTTTGTTTTATACTTACCTGTGTTTGAATTAGGATTAGATACACACATTATGATACCGGACTGGGCAGAACCAATAAATAAACAAATCTCAGCCCTAACCCAATCCCAAATCCTCATACTGGCCCACAGTATAATCACTCTTATTAAAAAAAAAAAAAAAAAAAAAAAATAATCACTCTTATTAAGTACTGCTTTTAAGACAACACAACAGTAGCAGATACAGAAGAGGGGATAGTTTACTTTTTTCCAAATATATAGCCCCCTTCTCCCCCCACTCTCCCCCTCTCCCCCACTCTCTCTCTCTTCCAAATATATAGCCCCCTTCACCCCGCCTCTCCCCCACTCTCTCTCTCTATCCCTCACTTGGAGAGAGTCACTCGTCATGATTTCTGGGAAGACTTGTAAATTTAGGGTCTTTTAATATATTCACTTGTATGATCTGATCAAGGTGGTTGGTGTGGTGGGCTAATCTGTATGTACTAGGGCATGAAAATCTTCAAAGGGGTTTTGTGTTCAATTCTCAATCCATAGCTCCGCCATTGCTGATAAGTAAGTTTTCTCTAGAATTATTTATTTATCAAAGATCCAATTTTTATGTAATCTTTTATCTGGGTTTTTGCCTAATTTGTAAATTGAGTAACTTCTGCTTCCTTTTTGGATTTTCCTTTTTTATTCTGGACTGTGTTAAGCTTTTTTTTACACTTGTTAGTATGCCCATTTCATGTTTGTTAAGCACTTTACAATCTGTATGTCACAAATTTGCTTTGTTTACATCTCTCTCTCTCTCTCTCTCTCTCTCTCTCTCTCTCTCTCTCTCTCTCTCTCTCTCCAGCTGATTAGCTAACATTTTCAGGTGCCGCATTCTGTCCTTTTTTTTTGGCAGTCTCGTTTGTTGTCTCTGGATGAAAGCGCATAAATTTCCCTATGTGGGTTTGTTTTACGTTTCTTTTCTATAATAAATTCTCATAACTTTATTTGTTAGCTTCAGTTAGAGAGTTAAGGATAGGTATTTAACTAAATTTTATGTTTTATAACTGTGATTGACTTATGGCTATCTAACTGCTCATGGTTTTTCATTGAATCATACTCTACATTCCTTTGTGTGTGAAGGCAAGAAAGGTCTCTGATTGGCTTGTACCTCAGTCTGTGTTTTGCCCAATACTGCTATGCCTGCAGGGGCGTAGGGATATGGGAAGGAGTGGTACCATGGTACCCACTCAACAATTGAAGTTTGGGAAATTTTTTTAGTACATGTGATATTTTAGCCCCAATGCAGTCTAGCCCACCCTAATAGTAATTGTCTATGTATAGCCCAAACTCACCCTAATATTTCATATCAAACTTTTTTACCTCCATTCTCATTTCGGCTCAACCCAAATTAGTGTTCTAAATTCGATCTATAGTTAATCCCACCTAATATTTGACACACATAATAGCTCATGTGATATTCTAGCCCAAGACCATCCTAATTTAATCCTTATTATGTTTGTTCTCATTTCAGCCCAACCCAATCAAGTGTTCCAAGCCCAATTTGACACCATATCATGTTTTTTTTTTTGATAGGTGACACCATTCCTTGTTGATTCAAATAGTTTGTATTTATCACTTCTTGTATATTTATCTCATTATCTTTTCTAATCTTATTATCAAAAATGTATAAATAGACCCCAATTTTTATTTTTTATTTTTCAGAGGCTCTGCCCCTGAACCCCCTCGTATAACTTTCTTAGCCCCATCACGTTGGTACCTGAATGGGATTTCTGGCTACGCCCCTGTATGCCTACCACATAATTTATGTATATATAAATTTTAATGTTAGTCCATATTATTGAAATTTCTCAGGTTCCCTCTCAAGTTTTGTCTTAATTTGGTCAGTGCAATGGGTTATTTACGTATGAGCTGGTATGGTTCTCATCAATATGGTTCATTCTTTCTCGCATTTGTTTTGGTGATTTAAGGCAATTCTCTTCATGTCTCATATTTCAATAAATGTTGGGATACATGTCTTGATGTTTTTCGTTTTGAAAATATTTATTTGTACCAACTACCATCGAATGCTTTATAATTATCGTTCAATAATCTGGATTCCTATTCTCTTTTTCGTTGAATTATATTGAAGTTTATTAATTCCCTGTTGGAATCTATCAAATTTGCTATGGTTATTAAAATTTTTTTGAGATTTGGAGTTTTTGACATTCACATTTTTGTTTTGATGATGTAAGTTTGAAAAAATTTCATGTAGGAGAGCTGAAAGATGAACCGGGCAAGATTTGATTTACGTTTTCACCCCTCTGACTCAACTCCTTCAGAGGAATCAGCTTTGGATTTGGAAAGAAACTATTGTGGTCACCCGAATCTTTCTTCATCAAGTCCACCGCCACTCCAGGCCACCGTATCAGGCGGTCAGCTCTCCGAAAGCAACGCTGCCTACTTTTCATGGCCCACTTCAAGCCGGTTAAATGATGCGGCCGAAGATAGGGCTAATTACTTTGGTAACCTTCAAAAGGGGGTTTTGCCGGAGACCTTGGGGCGATTGCCCAGTGGTCTGCAAGCTACGACCTTGCTTGAACTGATGACAATTCGGGCATTTCACAGCAAGATCTTGCGCCGGTTTAGTCTTGGCACAGCAATTGGGTTTCGGATTCGACGGGGTGTTTTAACGAATATACCAGCTATTCTTGTTTTTGTTGCTCGGAAAGTTCATAGGCAATGGCTTAACCACACACAATGTCTACCAGCTGCTCTTGAGGTTAGGAACTTAGGAATTCTGGTGTATCAAACTTTTCTTTGACCGTCTTTACTAGATATTTAAACTGGTTTTTATGTGTGTGAGTATGTGTCTACTAGGAAGCGTTGGACACTCCTAGAAGCGTCATCTGTCAGTGTGCAATACTGTGTCTAACAGGATACCAGACACTCTTTGACGATTTACATGTATTGGACACACCAAAATTCGTTTCATACTATTTTAATAGTTTTCTTGTTCGATGGACACTCGCCGAATACTCCGTGCTACTATTTTACTAATTTTCTTGTTGGTTTTGAAGATTCTCATTACTGGCATATACCATGAGATTGACCAGATTGATTTATGGAGTTGATGGAGCCACCCATTTATCACATAGTTAATATATTTAACACGTGTTTATTATGTGGCCTTCCACCTTTAAATATAGGTACCTTGTGTAAATAATGTGTCGAAAGTGAATCTATTTTACTAATTTTCTTGTTGGTTTTGAAGATTCTCATTACTGGCATATACCATGAGATTGACCAGATTGATTTATGGAGTTGATGGAGCCACCCATTTATCACATAGTTAATATATTTAACACGTGTTTATTATGTGGCCTTCCACCTTTAAATATAGGTACCTTGTGTAAATAATGTGTCGAAAGTGAATAAAAGATTTGGGCTCTTTGTGTTGTGGAAGTAGGCCAAAGTGGCCGAAGTGCCGAACCACATTGTATCTTTGTGTGAATTATTCTTCCATGTTTCTCATCTCCTCGATCTTCTTGTCTCCGTATATTTTATCAGTTGGAAACCGAGTAAGACACATGATCATGACACACTCTTACATACTTTTAAGACTAAGTGTTATGTAATGGAAACTTTGAAACATAGTAGAACTTGAAAGTAGCTAAGACCTCTTAATCATGGGAGTATAGTTAGGAACTTAGGATTATTTGAACTCATAATTTGGATATTTGGAAATAGGAATGCATATTGGCCTATGGAAGCATAATGGACTTTCGAAGGTGGGAGTAATTACGATCTTTTGCAATTAAAAGTAATTAGGCATCTATTTTTAATATACATCATATGATTTGATTATCACACAATCATAAATTAATATGTGTATATATACATATTTGTAATTTTGTTGTGTCCTCGTGTCCGTATCCTAATCTTTTAGAACTTTCTATGTCCCATCATCGGGTTTTATCATGTCTGTGTCCCTGCGTTTGTTTCTGTGCTTCTTAGTTTGTTTATGCCTTTTCTTTCTTTTACGTATTTTTTTCTTGTTTCATGTTCAATTTTTGGGTTTAGATGCTAGATTTGACATCAATCTTCGTTTTGGTTTATTATACAGAACTTACAACACTTCTTTCAAATATTGACAACATAATTTACTTTGCACAAGGATTGTATGAAGTTTGTTAAGACATTGAATTGTTTTTGAACGATGCATACCTATGGTGCTGAAAGGAAAGTTTTTACACAACTATTCACTAGATGCATTTTGCGTGAAGATTTTAAGCAGCGAAGTGTCCATATGTTTGTGAAGTGAACAAAGTTTAACTAAGGATTTTGAGATGGTTGAGTGGTATAAAAATTGGTAAGTTTATCACATATATTTGTGAGGTGGTGGAAGTACGATGTACAATAAAGATCGTTAATTCACCGATGAGGACGAGCAACAAGTTTTATGCCAACGGTAATGATAGAAATGACAAGACTAAAGTTAATTTCACTGAAAAAGTTATTAAAGACAGTAGAAAAACAGAATTGCAGGGAAAAAGAAGAAAAGATAGAGAAGGAGAGGAGAGAAGGAGAGGTGTCCAAATGGACTACATTGTATTCTCTTAATTGATACTTTGATTACAAGACTCACACCCATATATATATAGGATGGAGATAGAGATAAAATCAAATCAAATCATATCACAATCCTATCCCATCCCATAAATCATGGGATTTACATCCCAATCATCTAAAATAAAATCATATCATAACTAATGAGTTTACAATAAAATATGAATTTTTTTCATATCTTCCAACACCCCCCTCAAGTTGGTACACGGAGACTTGTTGAAGTCTCCAGCTTGAACTTGAACTTGTACTTGAACATGAAATGTTAGCCGAAAAATAGATCCAACGCACATTCAAACGCTACCATGTGAACACAATGGCAGACCAAACAAGAAAAATGTTACCGAACACACCAGCAATCCAAACAAGAATGACAGAGAGCACGTTAGGGCTCTGCCACAACTCCAAAAAGACCCACAAAAGGGCAAGGCGCAACACTCAAGCTAGGCAGGAAGAAGGTGCAGCACGTAGGCTGTGCAAAGAAGACCCACAAAATGGCAAGGCGCAACACTCAGGCTACGGAAAAACAAGGTGTAGCACATAGGTTGCGCAAAGAAGACCCACAAAAGGGCAAGGGCAGCACTCAGGCTACGTAAGAAGAGGTGCACCGTGCAGCACACCCATATGTACAGGGTGGAGACAGAGATAAAATCATATCACAATCATACCCCATCCCATAATCATGGGATAACATCCCAATGATATAAAATAAATTCATATCGTAACTAATGAGATTACAATAAAATTTAGGATTTTTTTTCATATCTTCCAACAAAGACATGGTGTAGCGTGGTTGTGACTAAAATTATGGTCTTAGATGGACAAAATCCTAAAATCACAACTTGTTTCGAACACTAGCCAAGACAAGTCTTAGGGCTTCTTTGCATTGGCTGTGGCTTTTGCGTGTAAGTAGACCCAAAAGCCCTAATCATTAGGGCATCATGGGATTACGAAAAATCCATTTAAACCTAAATTGGCTTCATGGATCACGTCCGGGATGAAGCACTTTTGGCCTGCTTCAGTGAAAACATGCTTCTGGCGCTCTAAAGTGCTTATTAAAGTTTATCTAAGTAGGCGAATACATGCATTTTGGGTCCCAAATGTGCATTTGAGAAGTGATTCCAAACATGCCCTTTATTGAGTTGAGTGTTGAAATTGAAACTGGATGTTGATTTGTCCATTGCTTTGAAGTGTATTGAAATTGAAACTAGATATTCAGATTGTTTAAAATTTTGGAGCTTCATTCCTTTCGTCGAACTCATTTTTTGCTTTTATATTTTACTATGTAGGGACCTGGAGGTGTATGGTGTGACGTTGATGTTGTAGAATTCTCTTACTACGGTGCACCTGCTGCAACTCCAAAAGAACAATTGTATACCGAGCTTGTAGATGGCTTGAGGGGAAGTGATCCGTGCATTGGTTCTGGTTCCCAGGTACAGGCTGCTTTTTTAGTGATTTTCCATTATCTTTTTTCTTTATGCCGGAAAAATTCAATTTTCTACATGCAAAAAGTGGTAGGGAGAGTACTTGTCACTTAGATGCAAGTAAGTGGTAATTAGAGTACAGATGACTGAGATGAGACACTTTGTCCTAGTCTTTGGGATATAAGGGCGTGTTTGGGGAATGCACAGAAGAAGATCATGTTTAGTTCCATTCGTATTTCTACATAGTTCCTATGAAAACCAACATCATGTTGGGTAGATAAAGAAGCAGTTTTAGGAGTGATTTTAGGTTGAGCACAGACTCACGCTAACAAAAAGGCCTCTACCAAACACTTGAATTCATAGAACCAGTTGACTTGTGAACCACAAAATGGGTTCTGTACCTTCCTAAACAACCCCTAATTTGATTTGTAAAAATTTATCCCTTTTATTTCCTCCTAAGGTGAGTTAAAGGAAATGGAACCAACCAACCATTGAATTGTGAGCTCAAATTTTTAGATACTGAATTGCTCAGATTAGCGAAGGTCCTGAATTTAAGTATAATTGGATATTGTAGTCCTTTTTCTTCCCGGCTAGTAGCATAGAATATATTGAGTAAAAATCTTGTGATTTAGAATTTATTTTTGTTGGAAGATATAAATAGATCCCAGATTTTATTGTAATCCCACTAATTAGGGATAATTTTATTTTATATCATACTACACCGTAGGGATGTAAATCCCATGAATTATGGGATGGGATATAATTGTGATGTGATTTGATTGATTTGGTCTTATGATCTTATCTCTATCTCCACCAGTGTTCTAAAAATTGGCCTAGGCGGCCGCCGAGATTTTTGCTTAGGTGTTTGAAAAATCGCCCAAGGCACTAGGCGGGGGTCTAGGCACTGCTAGGCACTTCTAGGCGGGCTAGGCAGAAACTTTAACAAAAAAAAAAAAAACAAAAAACAAAAAAATCTCATTAATTTTTTTTTGCGTTTCGTTTATTTCATTCCCACACACACCACACGAGAGAGAGAGAGAGAGAGAGAGAGAGAGAGAGAGAGAGAGAGAGAGAGAGAGAGAGAGATCCACGCCAAGAAGAAGAAGGAGGAGGATGAGGAGAGGACCGAGAGGTACGTACTTGTATACTCGCCTGTAGGGTTTTGCATTTAATGGTTTTTTTTAATCACGTACCTGTATACTCGCCTGTAGGGTTTCTTCTCTTATTGATGTTTGGTCAATGTCTGAAAATGAATTTTTTGATCTAACCAAATAATCAAGAATTTGACTAACTTCACCTTCTTGGGCTTCATTTTCATTGTTTTGTGAACTAATCTCAATTTCAGAATTGTCTTTACATTATTAATTTTGCTTTAAAATATGGAGAAGAAGAGTTGGAAGCTTAGTTTGTTGATAAGCACCAATTTAAATTACATTGTTGATAATGTGACTTTTTTTTAATATTAGAATTTTCTCTGTATTATTAATTTTGCTTTAAAATAATTTTTATTTTCTGCCTAGGCCCCGCCTAGGTGCCCGACTAGTCCCCTAGGCGCTAGGCCCCCCTCCACCGCCCGACTAGCGCCTGGCGAGTTTTAGAAAATTGATCTCCACACTATATATATGGGTGTGAGTCTTGTAATCAATTATCAAGTCAGAGAATTCAAAATGTAGTCCTTTGGGACATCCATGTTATTTTCCTTCTTCTTCTTCTTCTTAATTTTATTACCAACATTTGAGTTTTGTGTTTTTTTATTAGCATTAGCTTATATCATCTCCACAAAAATATGTAGAAATAGACCAAAAACAAATCTCCTCGGGGAGCTGTCCCGGAATCTCTGTAAACTCGACCACCCCCAGGTGCAACTTCCTAGTTCCACTGTTTCGCCACCCCTGTGTGGCCCCAATTGTTTTCCCAAAGTAGAAGAACAAAACATTTTCAAGGGACTGCTCCATCATATGTTTCGTTTAATTCTTCCTGAAGTTTTTTCAGTGATGATTGCAATATTAATTTGAGAGGAAAGCAATTATATCACAACTATACAAAACGTGTAGCTGTAAAGGTTTATATGGCTAGAAATCTGGGTGATGAGGACCTTTTTGTTTGGTGGTTATTGTTGTTGTTGCTATTGTTTCGCACTATGTAGCAAACTTCACTTTGCTGTTGTTCTCAGACAAGGACATGCATTGGACACAGACACCGACACATGAAAAACCGTGTCTTATTTCTTTATTTTGGTGATTTTGTATCGGACATGCACCAAACACAGGAATGGACATGTCAAGGGTGTACTTCTGAAAATGTTTTCAAGGTTGTGGACTGAAAAATTATAAATATAGTGAAGTGGAAGGGATAAAAGTCAGAATTTAAATAGTTCAAAGGATTTTGAAAAAGGAATTACTGCTGTTGTATGTTCCACTCCCAACAATTCACATTGACACAGACTTCCCGCAGAGAGAAAGAGAGAGAGAGAGAGAGAGAGAGAGAGAGAGAGAGAGAGAGAGAGAGAGGGAGATGAACAATACACATTCCAATTTCTGATGATGTCTATGATAAATAATCTAATTTGATCGTAATGCTATATATCTAATTAAACAATTGTTATATTATTCGCTGAGTCCTTAATCTACATTTTTAAGGGTTTGTCAAGTTGCCTTGTTCGTTTCATGTTATCTGTGTTACATAGGTTTGTATACCTGACACCAAAACATCACCTAGTGTTAAAAGTTGTATAGCATTTCAGCTTTTTAGAGATCATGTTGGGCATCCCTTTGGAGATCAAGTCCTTGTTTGATTTTTAGGAAAATTTGATATCGTAAATTAGATATTCAAATCTTTTGCTAAAGATTCTGTTGGTAGTCTCTTTCAGTTTCTTTGAAGATATCAGTAGTTCAGGACTTCTCCCCAAAGAAGCTATTTCCTCTGTCTGTGATGTATTGCTCATATTTGCTTTTTGGGGTGTCCCAAAAATTGTCCAAATCCAAAAGTCAACAAGTAATTATTATGTTGTTTCTTCCATATAAGTTACAAATTGACTAACTTGGTATTATTCGTCTTCAAGAAATAGAAAAGAAGCACAACATAAGCTGGGCGAAGGAATCTCTACTGACCATTTCAAAGAGCTGCTCCTCCCATTGATTTGAACTTACTTGACCGTGTATTTGGTGGAGTTTTTATGTTGTATAAGAGTATAAGATCCTGATTATCATAAGTCTAAACATCTATAAAGGGATAGCACTTCCCGCATTTTGGAGTACCTCGAAAAGAGTTTTCGCTTGTGTATAGTGGAACAAGACTTTTCTAAATAGGGGGCGCTCCTAAAGAACCCGCCGTAGGCCACGTTTGTTGACCTGCAAGGTACGGTGAGTCAACAAACACTTATCAGGGAAAATGTTGAATACCACAGTATAGTGACTATATGAGCGTAAGTAGCGCTCATATATTTAACTTTGAGATTCCTTTTTCTAGTGCAAAGTATTGTATGGACAGAAGGAGTAGATCTTTTTCTTCTACAAATTATTAATATAGTTATCTTTATTAAAGCTATAGCTCTCGGGTGTGCTCCCTCATTTGCTGGAGAAACCTTTTTGTTTCTCAAACTTGGTGGTGGTTGTGTTGGATTTAGCACGGAAAAAGAATCGTTCTTTCAAATCATCACATTTCATTGACAATTTTAACCTTTAGTTGTAACATTCCCCCCCCCCCCCTTTGGGTGGTTAAGAAGTCAAATATTGTTTTTGTTGAGAGTTATTAGTTTTTTGGTTATGTTTTTTTTATTTATTTCCCAGTCTAAGGACCTCTATGTAATATTTATTTTCTTATCTTGTTTAATATATATTGTGTCTGACAAATTGTCAACCCTAAGTTTGCCGAATATTATGGCAACATGGTCTCAGAGCCAATCACCATCAAACCAAACCCTAGCCACCACCATAGCCACCAATGGCCATACTACCATCACTGACCACCACTACCCTACCCTGGCCTTCGCCGACCACCACTAACCCTACCCTGGCCCTCGCTGATCACCACTAATCCTACCCTGGCTCTCGTGACCACCACTAACCCTACCCTGGCCCTTGCTGACTCACCCCACCACATTAGCCCCGCCTCGAACCCCTTTCACCACCCAACCAACCAGCTGCAGCCCCTACTTCATCCAGCGGAGCCCTACCAACACCCTGGCCTGAGGTTTCGAACCCCACGCAACCTCTCTCACACCTAGCCGGCCCCACAGTGGGTAAATCCCTTTCACTCATTATTGCTTGAGTGCTGTTTTGCTTGTCCCTTCGATTTATGTGTTTTTTGGTCCCTTTATGGACCACTGATCAGTTCTACCTGATCCATTAGCACCCTATATGGTGCCCTAATTTACGATCATGCGTGCCGCTCCACCATCTTCTCTGTTTCCGCTTGATTGTTGTGGGCTATGTAGCATCGACACTCCATTTTGGGCGCCGTTTGTGTTTATGACACTTGTCATATATGGACACGCGTGCGACACGGCGGGATACGTACGGGACACGCCCAAATCTGTGTCTGCATTATTTTAATTAAAATTGAATGTCGAACACGCCAGGGACACTTTAGGGATACACAGGGGGCACTTTGGGTGTATAAACAAAATAAGAAAAAAAAAAGAGAGAGTTATAACCTCTGTTGTTAAAGGGGCAGCTCTCCAAAGCATAAGCCCTGAGTCAGCTCACACCATCGTTGCAACTCGCACCAGCCCTAATCAGGTTTGTTCGTTCTTCCTTCTTTTCTTTATTTCTTTTTTCTTCTTCTACTTCTTCTTCATTTGCACGTCTGCTTCTTCGTCTGCTGCTTCTTTTCTTCTTCTTCTTGGGTTCATTTTTTGCTCTTCTTTCTTCCTTTTTCGTTTCGCCCTTTTTTTTTTATTAGTGTTTTGATTCTGTGGTTTTTTTTTTTTAATATTATTTTTAAAGCTCTGTTTTTGTCTTTTATTAGTTGAGTGGAGATGTAGGTGTTTGCATTAATTAGTGGGGTCTCTACTCTCTAGTCCCTTCTACCTTTTCCACTTCTTTATTGTGGATAGGAACACATGGAGTCATCATTTCTTACTTCAACAGTAAAATCCAAGCCATGGCAGAGGAAGTTGACAGCTCATGTACTTTTTTTTTTTTTTGACTTGTGCAAGGACACACATACACAGCTCATGTACTTAATATTAAATTACATTTTAAAAAATGCATTTTTATCCGATGTATCCTAGTCGTCTCCATATCCTACATTTTAGGAATTTGTCGTATTGCCGTCTCTGTGTTGTGTTGTCGCCGTGTCACGTATCCGTATCTCTATCCGTGCTATACATAGGTTGTGGGTCTTCCCTTCGAGTACAACTACTATGACAGAGACTGAGAGTCCGTGGTCTGGATGTTTGAAATCGCCTATTAGTGATAGCATTGTTGTTGCTACACTGGACAACCCCAACCTGAAATTACTATTACCATGTTCGATGACCAAAATTATCTGACATGGTCGCAGTCTGTGGCTCTTCACTTGCTGGGTCGAGGGAAGATGGGACATCTTGATGGGCGTATTAAGGCACTTAACACTAGGCTTGTAAACAGATCGGATTTTATCTGGATCCGATAGAAATATCCGACTCCGAATCCTGTTATAAAAATCCAAATTCGACTCTGAATGTATACGTACTTAACGGATCTTTTTTTTTTTTAAATTTTAATTTTATTTTTATAAATAAAATCAGATTTAGTGAACATATTAGGGTTTCCTCTACGCTCATGATAATGGATAATCAATTTGTCTTTATTTTGATATTCATACATTTTCGGATTCGAATTCGGATTTGAATATTTTTTAATCGGATTTTTATCGGATTCGAATTCAGATTTTCTTAGCAGATTTTTTATTGGATTCGGATTTGGATTCGGATTGTAGAAATCCGATCCGAATCCGATTCGTTTATAGGCCTACGCAACATGAACGATACTAGCTATGACAAGTGGGAAATTGAGAATTCCTTAACACGGCCTGGCTAATCCGTTCGACGATTCCTGAGATTGGTGAATGCTATTATGGCATGAAAACCGCTCGAGACACATTTTGGAGTCAGTTGCTTCTACCTACTCTCGGAAAGGAAACTACGCTTAAGAGTTTGAGTTGACACGATTGATTGATCGCTCCGAGCAGGGAGACATGATCGTTACCCAATACTTCACGTTTCTCACCACCAGTTGGAACCGGGTGGATCACCTACAAGATTATCAACATGTCTGCCCAACCGATTCTGCAGGGTACCGTAAGTTTCTAGAGAAGCAAAGGGTCTTCAAAATTTCAAATTTCTTCAGGGACTTCATCCGGACTATAATGGTGTTTGGGATGGACAATCTTCCCTCTCTTCAGGAAGCCTTTGCTAGACCTGGCAAATGGGTGGGTTTGGACAGATCTGGGTTGGTTTGTAAATGGGTTGAACCCATATATTAACTACAATAATTAGGTTGGGTTGGGGTCAGGTTGAGTTGGGGCATGCCCATAAGCCCATTCACCTAATCTGGAGAATTGATTACTAGAAAGTCTAGAATTTTGTTAACATCGTATTTTTGAATATGAAGGAGCACAACTCCTCATTTATATCTAGTCTCTACACATATACATGTATATATATACGTATGTATAAATACCACATAAATTCATAGCAAAATAATAATAAACTATAATCATTTTCCGTGCGATGCACGCGCGGAAAAAATGTTTCTAGATTTTATGTACATATTTTTTTGCTAAGCAAATTTTATGTATGTAAATTTGTTAGTGGTATTATTACTTTATATGTAATGTAGTTATATTATTTTAATTAATTAGTTTTGTTTGTAATACATATGTGTGTATATTTGGAGATATATGCATATATATTAAAACAAATTAGATAGATAGATTAGATATTGATCAGATAAGATACGATTTAAAAAGTATATTATAGCTAATCTTGGACTGCTACAATTTTGGGATAAATACTATAGCTGCGTGTGTGTGAGAGAGAAACAGATAAGGAAAGAGAGAGAGATCTTACATATATATCTATATTAATCCAAGAGATACGAAAAATAGGTAAAAAATAAAAAATATATAGTAAAGTGGGAAAAATCATAGAGCTGCCACGTGACAGGGGTCTGATTCCACTTTCTAATATATGTATATGATTTAATAAATTTCCAAGAAGCATCAGAAAGTGTGGAAGAGAGAGAGAGAGATGGTAGTAACAATCTATTTCTAGAGAGAGAAAAGGGGGCTGCTTATGGAGGACTGCTTATGCACGCTAATCATGGTAATTTACTCTCTCTATGTGGATTTGTGTATATTTCTAGAGAGAGAAAGGGGATGGATAGAAAAGTGTGAAGGAGCCGACAGTTTGGGTACAGGAGAGAGAGAGAGAGAGAGAGAGAGAGAGAGAGAGAGATGGGTAGTATGACGAAAGCTGTTAAAACCGTTAGACCTTTTGCTGGACCTATATGTAAAACCATTTTCAACCCATTTTAACCCACATACTATGTTATCTGGGCTCTCCTACTAACCCCAAGTACCCGATCCCCGTGTCCGACGCCCATACCCAATTCGGACACTCGGATCCTCCACAAGTGATGTTGAAAAGGTGAGTAGAAGCTCAAAATTGTGGGTAAAGAGGTTTCTAACTATTGATATTAAGAAAAATAGTATGTTTATACGTTCGGAAGGTGTCCGCATACCCGTATCCAACATTTAGACACATGTCCCCGGATCCTAAGATTTGGATTTAGAGGAGGTCTGACACCTAGATACATACCCGCACCCGCCACCTATACCCGAGTTTGGGTAATGTAGCCCACATATTTGAAGCTCCCAACCCAAATTTAACCAGGAAAATTTATACCAGGTTCTAACTAGTTTATCTACAGGTTGATTCGGTTGGGTTGGTGGATCCAAGTTTCATTTGCCAAGTCTAGCCTTTGCCTATATGCAAAATGACGAGAGCCGTCGTTTTGCCACGCTCTCTCCCGCTCGCTCTCACCGAGCGATCCGCCTTAGTTTCTGTTCCGAGAGAGTGGAACAAGCAGGTCCATGGTAAAGATTCCTCGACTGATGCTGGCACTTTTAATAGAAGCAAGCAGTTCTGTGATTATTGTCATAGGCCTCATCACACGAGGGAGACCTGTTGGAAGCTCCATGGTTGTCCTCCTGGCGGTCGTGGGGGTGGTCGTTCTGGGTATTCTGGAGGCCGTGGTGGTAATGCACGTGCTTATCATAGAGCTGTCACGGACATTCCAGTTCCTGTTTCTGGTGACGCTACTCCTAATGTGTGCCCATTGTCTGTTGCTGAGGTTGAGACGCTTCGGAATTTGATGGCCCGTTGTGCTCCTCCTGCATCTATAAGTGCCTCATCCTCCTTTGCCCAATTAGATAACTTAGTTACATCAGCAAGAGCTTTCCTTTCTCAAAACGACCCCCACGACCACGACCACGACCACGATCACGACCAACTGGAGGACGACCATGGAATTGCCAATAGGTCTCCCTAGTGTGATGTGATCTACAGCAATAATCACAAAACTGTGTGCCCTTATCTACAGTACAAGACCCACTCGAGGTATCTTTACTACAGACCTGCTTAGTTCCCTTTAATGTCGGAACGGAGACTAAAGCAGATCGCTCGGTGGTGGCGGGAGCAAGCATAGCAGAACGACGATTCTCATCATTCTGCACATAAGCGAAGGCTTTCTGCAGGGAGGGAAGACTATCCATCCCAAGTACTTGACTCCAGACGACGTCATAATTTTGATGGAGTCCCTGGAGAAACTTGAAGACTCTTTGTTTCTCTAAACTTGTGATACCGTGCTGAATCAGTAGGGAAAATGGGTTGATTGACCCGGTTCTACGGGTGGTCAGGAAAGTAAAGTATTGAGTCACAATCATAGTCCCTTGTTATGAATGATCAATTGAGCGGGTCAGCTCAAACTCCTGGGCATAATTCCCTTTCCGATAGTAGGTAGAGGCAACTGACTCCCAGATATCTCTAGCAGTCTTCATCCCGTAGTAGCCTTCACCAATTTCTAGAATCATAGAATTGAACAACCATGACATAATAAGGGAATTCTCAATTTCCTATTTATCATAGGTAGAATCAGTTGTGTTAGGTACCTAAATACGGCTATCAATATGGCCCATCTTCCCTCGACCCCGTAAGTAGAGAGCAGTGTTGCTAGAAAACTATTAGACCCAAGCGATCCCCGTTTTGGTATGATCGTTCCAAAACGTGGTACACTAGCGAATTGGAACGCCAATCTGGGTGTTCCCGTTTTAAACCACCTAATATTGTAATACCACCAAAGTCTAGTGAACTTATAACACTACAAAATTCACAACGATTATATTTTCTCATTTTAAACTTTACTTGACAATAAAATGATTAAAAAATTGTTTTACATTTTAATCTATTATACTTCTTTCCCTTCTATGATCAGAAGAAGTATACCCCTATCATACCATGTTTCATAGCACGTGGTGATCCGCGTTCCCCATCCCGTTCCTCGTATCGAATCGATCCACGATCTAGGTAACCTTGGTAGGGAGCCATAGACTGTGATCAGGTTAGATAATTCTGGCCATTGAATAGAGTGGTTGTAATCTTCAGGTTGGGATTGTCCAATGAACCAATAAAAGGGCTATCACTAGAAGGCGTTTTTGGATTTTCAGGACTCTTCGTCTCATTAGTCATGATTCCAATTTGCAAAGAAATCACCCACACCAATCACGGGGAAACGGAGAAGATGAAGAAGATGCACTTACACTCTAGAAATCAGGCAAAGGGCACCATATAGGGTGCTAACATATAAGGTATAACTGCTCAGTGGTCCATGAAGGGACCAAGGGACACTGATATATAAGCAACAATCATAACAACATAGGTGTAATAGCGCTGGTAGTAGGAACTAGGAAAGACCCCAGAGGGGCTCGGCTGAGGTGAAAAGAGGGTGGGTTGGTGTCGACTGGTCAGTCCAGGGTGAGCTGATGGTGTACTGGTGGTGTATGGGTTGCGGCGCAGGGTTAGGGTGGAGATAAGGTTGCTGCGTAGGGTCTATGTGGGCATGGAGGGTGTTGCGAAGGCCAGGGAGGTAGACAGTAGGTAGGCGAAGGCTAGGGTGGTGGAGGTTAATGTTCGGAAGGCTGTGGTAGTGGTGGGTTGGCCGGTGGTTAGGGTTGGGTGGTGGTGGAACGTAGAGACTATGTTTTGGTGAAGCTTAGGGTTGACAATGTGTCACACCCTTTATATTAACATTGATCAGAAGAAAACAATATTACAATAAGACCCCAACATATAGAAAAATAAACATAACAATAAAACTAAAATAATAAACTCGACAGGTTCATGGATTTAGTAACGGAAAACAGTAAGAGAACACTTTTTCTTGTTTTGGTTAATAAAGAAAATAGTGAGGAATAGGAAGGAAAATAAAATATAGTGATGAATAAAATGAAAGTTTGGAATGTCGTGAATCTTCCCCATCTTAGATTTTGATAATTTTTAATTTTTAATTTTATTTTAGCAATTTGGAAAACACAAGGGGATTGGTTTTTCTTCTTGTTTCCTTTCCCTTTTCTTTGCCTTATCTACATTTGCAAACTAAACAGAGCCTAGAAGGAAAGGATTAATGCACTTCTCTTATTCACGTTGCTTTTAAAACCCGTGTTGATTCAATTCTTTACAGATTGAGTCATTTGTATTTGCATTGTTCTTGAAATTAATATTTTGCTTTTTGCTTGTTTAGGTTGCAAGTCAGGAGACATATGGAACCTTGGGTGCTATTGTAAAAAGCCGAACAGGAAACCAGCAGGTTGGTTTCCTCACGAATCGCCATGTGGCAGTTGACTTGGACTACCCTAACCAGAAAATGTTTCACCCATTGCCACCGAGCCTTGGACCTGGGGTGTATCTAGGTGCTGTGGAGAGGGCAACATCTTTTATTACAGATGATCTTTGGTATGGAATCTTTGCCGGAACAAACCCAGGTAATGTAATTCCAGAATATGTAATTCTGTATCATTTTATATCACATGCATATCTACCAAAAAAAAAAAAAAAATTCATATCGTATGCATTTATCCTAGAAAACTACAAATGCGCTACAATTTAATTTGTTTTTTTTCCCTCTTGGGTATAACATGCCTCAACTCTAGAAAAGTACTAAACGAGCTACACACTTTAAGAACCTGTTTGGTATCGCTGCGTGAATAAGAGATTTTTTTTTTCCTTTAATAGATAGTTTAAAAAGCAGCAAATTGCTGCTTCAATTTTAGCTGTTTTTTAGCTTTAAAGCGATTTTGATTTTTGAAAATTTGTGAAAAAGTTTTTGCCAAAGGACTCAAATCTCTCAATAATCCCAAATATATGATTGTTGGTCCCAAATTAGCTACTCCAAATAGGCTCTAAGTTGTGTTTTTTTTTTGTTGCTTTGGTGTTTTAGTTTTGATAACAGGTAATCATCTGTCTTTTATATACATCGATACTAGAAAACTCCGCATGTATTTCAATATAACATGCCTTTTACCCTTTTTTTCCCGTCCTCTTTTCAAGTTGAGATAAGTAGAATGATGCCAATATAAGGTGCTGGAAAGTGTAGCAAGGTTCTGAAAACCAGTTCGTAATGGCCGTTACGTAATGGAAATGGACCACGACGTTACCATTACGGGGCATTACTCATTGATTGGTGTGAATCATGATTGTTACGCATCGATTTGTATAAATCATGACTATAATGTGTTGGAAGTTGTCATGTTTTATTTTTATAGGCTATGTTAATTTGCTCTTACGGGGTTCTTATGTAATTTTTATTTTTCCTTCTTGTCTAATAAAAGAGACAGAGACGATTGTTCTCTCTTAGGCCTGCAAAATTATTTCTCTGAGATTTCAACATGGTATGAGAGCTACCCTAAGTAGGGTTTGCAACCACCATCTCCACCACTCAGCACCACCACAGTCGCACCACCCAACCACCTTCGCAAGCTCCCTGCCCTTCGTCGCATCTAGCCAACCCACCAAGGCCCTCGCCGAAGCCACCTAGGGCACCCAGGTCCTCGCCGCAGCCAACCAGGCTGCCTTGGCCCTCGCCGCAACCATCCTTGCCAAACCACTTCTGGCCATCCAGGCCTGCGACGCAACCCTTCAGGCCTTTGGATCTTCTGCTTATGCTTATTAAGGCCTAGTTGCACACCACCATAACAAACTTCACCTTGTTTTCTCAGATTCTTCCACTTCTTTGTCTAAGTTTTCAACCCTAGACCAGCCACAGATTTGTTTTTTTTGATTTGGTTCCAACCCATCTTCAGTTCGTGCTTTAGGTCTCGGACCATGATCTGTCCATAGATTGGACAATTGCGCCAGACATGTCTATGTGATGACTAGGGTTACCTTCATTACCGTGTGTTGCCTTTCAGAACGAGAGTTGATTTCAACATGACGAAAGATGATTTGACAATTTAAAAATCTCCAGCATCTTCTGGTGGTATGAGTTCTTTTCCCTGGTTCTAAAATTACTGCTGTCCTCTTCAATTGTGAAATCAATCGGCCACTTTCTGGTTCTGTAGTAGAGCGAAGTTTGGTTATGTTGACGGCACACTTAAGGCACCTAGCCGTGAAGATCCCTCTTATGCCAAGTGGGAGGTGGATAATTATCTCGTTACGACTTGGCTTGTTCACTCTATGGAGCCGACTATAGTTGATTTTTTCTTGGAAATGGAGAGTAAGACATCTGGGACACCCTTGCTCAAACTTGAGCTCGGAAAGGGAATGTGGCTCAAGTTTATGAACTACGCAGAAGTATTGAGGCTGAGGTTCAAGGTGAGCGTTCTATACTTCAGTATTATACTTCCTTATCCACAATGTGGAAGCGTCTGGATCACCGTCCAGTTTGTCCTACGGATGCAACAAGTTTAAGGAATATATAGAGAGTGAAAGAATTTTCAAGTTCTTAGCTGGCCGTTTGATCACGTGAGGGGTCGGGTTCTGGGGATGGAGCCGTTACCCTTCCTCCGAGAAGCATTTGCATATATTCAGAACGAGGAGAGCCGTCGTTCAGCCATGCTTGCCCTTGTTTCTACTTACCGATCAGCCTTGGAATCCTCCAGCCAGAAAGGGTAAAAGGTCCCCTTATCCTTCCAAGGGTCTGACTATTGAGGTGATCGAGGACAAGAGTAAGCAGTTCTATGATTAGTGCAATAGGCTCGACCATACTAGACAGACATGCTGGAGTCTGCATGGTTGTTCTCCCTCTATGAAAGGAAGGGGAGTTGGACAGGGTGGTGGTAGGGGAAGTGGACCTCGGGCTCATTTATCAACTGGGACTGACTCTAATTACCTTGAATAATCCCCATCTTCTTCTTCACCTTCACCTGCCACTGGTAATAATTGTAGTGTTGATATGGAGACTGAGGCAGATTATGTCACATCTGGACACCTCCACGAGCCCTTCTACTTCTTTTGCCCAAGCAGGTAATTTTGCTGATTTTACGAGTGCTTTTCATGCTAGTTTTCCACATCCATGGATCGTTGACTCTGGGGCTTTTGAGCACATGACTGATTTGTCTACTATCTTTTCTACTTATAATCCTTGTTCAGGAAAAGATAAAGTTAAAACAGCCGATGGTAATCTTTCTCCAATCTCTGGTAAAGGTGTTTTTCATTTCTCTAAAACATTACCTCTATCATCGGTTCTTTATGTTCATAATTTCTCGACTAATCTTCTTTCAATTAGTTGTATCACTTGTGATTTAAATTGCTGTGTAACTTTCTTTTCGTCTCATTGTGTTTTTGCAGGATCTCTCCACAAAGAAAACTGTTGGCAGTGGTAGAGAAGAGAATGACCTCTATTTTCTGCGGCCCAATGAGCCACGAGTGAAAGTATGATCAAGAGTGCTTATCAGTCAGTGAAGGAGATTCTTCCTAAAGAGACGTGGCTCTGGCATCAGAGACTGGGGCATCCTTCTTTTTCCCTTTTACGTTATTTGTTTCACTCTTTAATAAACAATAAGAGTGTTTCCAATGTTTTGGTGAGGCATGTGAACTTGGCAAACATCATCGTGCCACCTTTAAATCTAGTTTGAATAAAAGTACTATTCCTTTTGCTATCATATATACTGATGTTTAGGGTCCTTCTCCTATTTTATCTTTGAATGGTTATAAATGGTTCGTGTCTTTTATTGATGACTGCTCTCGTATTACCTGAGTGTATCTGATGAAAGACAAGAGTGAGGTGTATTCTAGTTTCAAAACATTTCACAAAATGATTTGCACTTAGTTAGTACGGTTGTCAAGATTGTGCGATCCGATAAAGGGGGGGAATGTATTTACAGTGGTCTTAAAGATTATTTTTCTGCCAATGCTATGATTCATCAGACCACTTGCACTAACACTCCACAACAAAACGGAGTTGCTGAGCGCAAGAATTGTCATCTGTTGGAAACTGCTCGGTCCTTGTAGTTTTTAATATAGGTTCCAAAGTCCTATTGGGGGACAGGCTGTCTTAATAGCTGCCTAACTAATCAATAGATTACCTACTCGTGTTCTAGAAAAAAGGCTCCCATTGAAATCCTTCTCAATCCGTCTTCTATGTTTGCTATTCCTCCAAAAGTGTTTGGGTGCATCTGTTTTGTCCACAATCACTCTCCTTTACGGAAGAAATTAGATCCTCGTGCCTTAAAATGTTTCTGTATTGGTTATTCACCCATTCAGAAAGGGTATAATTGTTATCACCCTCCTACTCGTAAGTGGTTCGTGTCTATGGATGTAACATTCCATGAGACATAGTCTTACTTTCAGTCCCCACAGCCATCTCTTCACGGGGAGCAAGTGAGTGAGAAGAGATGATACCTGTGGTGACTCCACTTCTTGAGGATAACGGAGGGAATCGAGGAGTAAGAGACGCAGAAAGAGATGAGGTTGGAAATGAGGGAGAGAAATCGAGGGAGAGTGAAGTAGAAAACAAGGAGACAGATGTGGGAGAGAGATAGAGAGACAAATGAGGGAGAGAGAGAGATTGAAAAAAAGGAGAAAGTTGTTGACGTACTCAAAGAATAAAGAGAGGAAAAGGTTTGGGGCAACATAGTTGGAAGCTGTTCCCTTCCCTTCACTACAACCCGTCTCTTCTAGTGACGATGGTCCATGTAATATTCTTGATTCTTCTAGTTGATACTAGTTCCGATTCTAATGATGATTCAGACGTTGCTATTGCTCATAGGAAGGGCACTAGGACATGTACTAAAATCCTCTCTGTAAATTTGTTTCTTACTCTTGCTTGTCTCCGTTTTACAAAGCTTTTGTGTCAAAACTTGCTTCTGTTTCTGTCCTAACCATGTCCAGGTAATCCTTTGATCCTAAATGGAAATCCGCCATGGTTGAAGAGATGAAAGCACTACACAAGAATAGCACTTGGGAATTAACAGAATTACCCCAAGAGAAGAAGACTGTGGGGTGCAAGTGGGTGTTTACTTTGAAATACAAAGCCAGGCTAGTGGCCAAGGGATTTACTCAGTCGTATGGAGTAGATTACCAGGAGACGTTTGCCCCTATGGCCAAGATGAACTTTATCAGGATTTTGTTATCTCTCGCAGCAAATCTGTACTGGCCTTTGCACAGTTTGATGTAAAAAATGCCTTCTTGCATGGTGTCTTAGAGGAGGAGGTGTACATGGATGTTCCTCCTGGCTTTTAGGACACCAAGACTAAAGGGAAAGTGTGTCGTGTTCGGAAGTCCTTGTATGGGCTCAAGCAATCGCCTAGGATATGGTTTGACAGGTTCTCATATGCCATGGTTAAGTATGGATTCAAGCAGAGCCAAGGTGATCGTACTCTCTTTGTTAAGCACTCTGCATGTGCTAAAATGACTGTTTTGATTGTTTATGTAGATGACATTGTTCTAACCGGGAACAACTTAGAAGAGATGGGACGTTTAAAAAGGTATCTAGCTAGGAGTTTGAGGTTAAGGATCTGGGGAGTTTGAAATATTTCTTGGGCATTGAGGTGGCACGATCCAAAGACGGGATTTTCCTTTCACAAAGACAATATGTTCTCGATTTGCTCAAAGAATCTGGGATGCTTGGTTGCAAAGCAGTTGATACTCCAATGGATCCGAATGTGAAACTTAGCGATGGTCCTAGTGGATAGTTGGTTGATAAGGCGAGATATCAAAGGATTGTTGGCAAGCTAATCTATCTGTCGCATACTAGGCCAGATATTGCATTTGCGATGAGTGTAGTTAGTCAGTTTATGCACTCTCTTAGGCAGAACCACCTTGATTCTGTGTTTCGAATTATGAGATATCTCAAAACAGTACAAGGGAAGGGTTTATTATTTGCCAAGAATGGACACACTCAGGTTGAGGCCTATACAGATGCAGATTGGGCTGGATTGATCACTGACAGGAGATCAACTACAGGGTACTGCTCGTTTGTTGGAGGTAACTTGGTTACATAGAGGGGTAAGAAGCAGTTGTACTGTAACAACAAGGTGGCTATTGATATAGCACATAATCGGGTTCAGCATGATAGGATCAAACATGTGGAAATTGACCAACATTTCATTAAAGAAGTTGAACAATGGAAGTATATGTACTCCTTATGTGAAGTCCGGGGAACAATTAGCTGATGTCCTTAATAAAAGTCTTGCTGCCAGGTCCTTTCACTTCATCCTTAGCAAGCTGGGCATGAGAGATATCTTCACACCAGCTTGAGGGGGAGTGTTGGAAGTTGTCATGTTTTATTTTTATAGGCTTTGTTAATTTACTTTTATTATGGCGTTCTTATGTAATTTATATTTTTCCTTGTCTAATAAAAGAGGCAGAGGAGATGATTGTTCTCGCTTTGTAAAATTATTTCTCTGAGATTTCAGCATTATGTTCCCTTACTGTCAAGTAAAAGACCGTTATAGTCGGTACGTGTCAAGGGCATGATTCAAAATAGGGGCTATTTTCCCGGACATATTCTCACTTTTTTCCTCCGGATGTCAATAATGGAGGATTTAAAGATTTTTTTTCTTGCATAGATTTGTTATTCAAAATATATGGATATGCATATAAATGTATAAATCTGAAATCCACAAACAAACGAAACGCAGTATAAAGTAAACAAAACCTGGTATACATACAAAACGGAATATAGATTGAGTCACAAATTGCGTTCACTGTCCTTGAGATAATTATGCCCCGCATTGGTACTCACGAATTTTCGGGATTTGTCTCCCAGGATACAACGATTTCCCCTTCCCCTTACTATAGAAACACTTCAAATAATAAGGTTCCAGTGAATCATACTTGTGTTTGCACTCTCTCAGACACTGACACTGAACATGTGTATGTATGAACTCTAAAAATTATATTTCTCAATAATAATTGAATGAATGGAACAAGTGATATATATAGGCCAATAGGTAGTTGTTCGTGAATAGTCATGGCCAATGACTATTCATGAACAGTCATGACCTAGTTGCATAAGGGACTGTTTGGCATGACCAAATTCAACCATATACAATAAAACTATTTTTCATTCAATTTATCCAACAATCCCCCACATGAATGAAAATTGTCTATACAACATGCAAGTACAAATGCACACTAGAAAGAGTACAGTAGAATGCCTCTGCATGTGATAGGTAGCTACCTCCGAGTCACACACAATTCGGTTGTCCCGTTGAACCTAGGATCTCCAGCTAAGTTGGGTTGCCATCATGACGACTCTTTAGATTTATGCTTTAATCCATTCCCCTCGATGAGTAGCAAACTTGCTCTCTTTTTACACCTTTTTGGTAAGCGGATCTGCAACACATTTCTTTGACTTTCCCAGTCAATAGAAATAACTTCATCTCAGAGCAGTTGCTTTACGGTATTATGTCTACGACATATATATCGTGATTTACTGTCATACTACTCTGTGCCTTTCCATACTTGCAAAATATTTACGAAATATAAAATCTAGTCGTATGTTTATTTTTCAAACATCTATTTACCCCCCACATTTGCAAGTATAGGTAATCACATGTTTATACGAGCATTTCATTAGTGCCCCTACATTTGTAAAATTTCCAATTAAGATCACGTGATATTCTCTTCCATATTTTCCCACTGTATATCATGAACTAATCCTCTATATTCACAAGCCTTCACAAATTTTCAAATATGTGCATGTAACACTTAAAATCTTCGTAACAGCACCATTAAAAAATTTCAAATGGCTCAAGAATTCAATTTTAGCCTTCAACTGTAACACATAAATCTTCAATTAAGCCTCGTCTATCTACCAATATATCATAATGATTGAAGTATAAAAAATATTTGAAAAATAACAACCTAGATGTATAAAATTGGTGTGAATCTTGGCAGGGGAGGCATGCTTTCTTTTTTTTTTTTTTGCTGAGAAGGGGAGACATGCTTTCAATATTATACACTTTCTACTCAAATATTAATTTAGTTAAGACAGTGTGTACCCATTTCCAATGCAAAACATTGTCTGGTGGTTGGCCTCGGACAAAACCAAGCCAAAGCGTATGTAGAACCAACATTCCCCATTCTACTGAAATACTACTAGTTTTGCAAATAACAATCACATCAATTTTACACCTTCTATTTGATCGCAGTTGCCAATTGATCATATTTATGAACCATACTGGTGAATCCATATGCTAAGAAAATTTCCAGATTATATAATTGAAATACTGTAAATCTGTGCATGAAAAACAAAATTTTAAAAATGAAATCTGTCTTTTCCAATGGGATTAATCTTGTTACAATTTCCAGTTTTCTGAAAGGTTCTCCGTTCCGTAAATAATTTGACAAAAGAAAGCTGCACAGTTTTTTTTTTTTGTTGTTGTAGAGATATATGACAGATTTGATAAAATATCTGAATGAAAATGCTGTAGTTTTAATTTAATGGGAAACCAGATTTATGAATCTGAACCAGATTAATCCTATGAAGTACTGGTTTTTAAAGAGTTACTAAAAGAGACATTGCTTGGTATACAGGTTTCCAAATAGACACTGTTTTACGAACTAGTTCACCAGAGTCGCACCTTTACACAAATATACACCAATTGTTGACTTGTTGGAAAATATTTCACAATTCTTTCTTTCTAACCGGTTCAACCTTCCATTATTCAATACACTTATGACTTGTATGTTATGATATATATGTATATACGATGTACATGAACCCACTAGAACCAATATCCATATTATACAAAAGCAAAAGGAAACGTTTGTATTTCTTTTTTCTTTCCAAGCATTGCAACTGTTGAGTATTAAAACTTCAAACCACAAACATGATTTACACATAGGATGTGTATGCACGAAGCCAAATCATGCAACTCCGTATGGAGCAAGTTTTTGAAAAACTGAGGCTTTGATGAAAAGCGAATTATAATACATCAGTTTCTATCCAAACTGAAAATAAAGTTTCAGAAATACAGATTTCTACAAAATGAATAATGCACCAAAAACCAGATTATGAATGTATTAAAAAATCAGTACCAGATTTATTCAAAAACCAGATTTTACATTTACGAAACTGCAGAAATTTCTTGATTTCTTTTATGCAAAATTCTGAATTGCCAGATTTATATGCAGCACATAACATAAAGCATTAATCATCTTAAGGTTGTTAATCCAAAATATATGGATATGCATATAAATGTATAAATCTGTAATCCACAAACAAACCAAATGCAGTGTAAAGTAAACAGAACCTGGTATACATGCAAAACGGAATATAGATCGAGTCACGAACTGTGTTCGCTATTCGTAAGACAATTATGCCCTGCATTGGTGCTCATGGATTTTTGCATTTGTCTACAACGATCTCTCCCTTATTATAGAAGCACTTCAAATAATAAGGTTCCAGCGAACCATACTTGTGTTTGCACTCTCTCAAACACTAACACTGAACATATGTGTATGTATGAACTCAAAAAATTCTGTTTCTCAATAATAATTGAATTAATGGAACAAGTGATATATATAGGCCAATATATGTTGCTGTTTGTGAATAGTCATGGCTAGTGACCATTCATGAACAGTCATGATCCAGTTGCATAAGGGACTGTTTGGCATGACCAAACTCAACCATTACAATAAAACTATTTTTCATTCAATTTTTCCAACAAGATTAACAAGATTTAAGCCATAAGATCTGATATCTGAGCTTTGAAATATCCAGTAAATTTAATTATTTTAAGTGCGTTTGTGTTGAATGAAATGAGCTAACTTTTAGCTTTTTCAAAGTGATGGCGCCTTGGAATTCTAAAAATATAATAAGAACATTTCCAGAGCTTCAACAATCTACATTATGAATTAAAGAAACCCCAAGTCGATAAATATTTGTTGTTAGTTGTTTAAAAATTTCATATAAGTTGCTTTAGGGGTGTTGTGCAAAACAAAAATTATTCACATTATGTTATGCCCGTTACACTCAGTGTCCACGGCTGTTGCCGTTACGACTGCCACGACCTTTACCTAGTGACAGTGCCGCCTACACAGGGCGCTGGAAAGGGTAGACTGGTTATAGTTGGCCTATGAGCAAAATCGAGCTCATTTTCTCACACATGTCAGGCCACACTTTCTAGAGTCCACAGTTCTGTCCACCACACCTGGCAATGGCTCCAAGGTGGAATACTTCCGACACTAAAAAATAAGGAAACTACATATTACCATATTGGTACTAGAGAATTTATCATTGATTGGAGAACAATAAAACTATACTCAATTTCTGCTCTTCTCAATTTATATCTCCCCCTTCCCATAATATTATCCTTAATAAGAACCCTGCACACTCTCTAATTGGTGTAGTCATTGGTATTCTTTCTTACGTTGAAACTATCTTATTCGATTTTCTCTTATTTGACCTAAAAGTGGGGCTACTTCTACCATCTTATGAATTAATTCAGTTCCCATTTTTCTTTACTTATTTTACCACACCCATCTCAGTATTCGAATATTCGTATGTTTCTACACTCACTTTGGTAATATTTTGTTTCTTAGTTGCCCACATAGCATGGCTGGTCTAATAGCCAGCGTAACTAATTTCCTTTCAACTTTAGAGTGATTAGGCATTCACTCTAAACGTTCCTAGGTGCTCATTCATGTGATGGCTCCTGCTTTAATTCTTTGAATTAATCGTCTGTAATCTCATCGCCCATATGGATAACCAAATACAAGTCAACGGAAATTTTACTTTTTGCTATGACTTGGCCATCAACCTTTACTAGAGTCCCCTTTGTATTCCTAGCATTTTGCATTCCAATTTTCAGTTTTTGACTTACTTTTCTTATACCTTTTTGACTGCTATGAAGCACCGACACTTCAAAAACTGAAGCGTACTAGTGTCAGACACGTGTCAGACGCGGACACGCGACCGACACGTGTCCGACATGCCAAAAATGTGTCCAACTTTGTGTAATTGAGGTTTAACCCCCAGACACGTCCCTGACACGGAAGGACACTCACGAGACACGCAAGTGACAACTTTTTTTTTTTTTTTTAATCCTAACTCTATTTGTGTAATTAAGTTTTAACCCCAAGACACGTCCCCGACACGTAAGGGACACGCACGGACACTCACGGGACACTCAGTCTGGGGGGTTTCTGCTTTTGCCTAGGGCTTTATTTTTTGATTTGGTTTGCTTTTCCTTTGTTTAATTAATTGGTGTTTCACTGTTTCTTTTTCTTTGAAAGTGATAACTGATAGTAACTAGTAACTGAGTAATTAATTTAATAATTTTAGTGTTTAATTGAATAAAATTTAGGTACAATTTTTTAAAAATATAATAGTGCCTAGTGGGTATTTTTTAAATTTGATAATTGATATTGTGTAGGTATGAGTTCTCATTAATTTTAATTGGTGTTGCTTTCTATTGGTAATAGGAGATTAGTTTTATTGGTTATTTGTTCAAATTTATGCAAAATTTATTTTTAAAAATCTTACAGTGCCAAGAACTAGACTAGTGGGTATTTTAAACTTGTAAGTAAAAAAAAGGGCAGCCCAGTGCACGAGGCTCTCGCCATTGCGGGGTCTGGAGAGGGTGAGATGTACGCAACCTTACCCCTGCAAGCAGAGATGCTGTTTACAAATTTGAACCCGTGCTTGTAATGTTATCCTTGTAAGTACATAGCTTTAAAATATATTTTTAAAAAATACTTTAAAATAAACGTATCCCTGGCGTGTTGTGTCCTTGTTTTTTAGAATTTGACGTGTCGGCGTGGTGGTGTCGTATCGTGTCGTGTGTCACGTGTCCGTGTCCGTGCTTCCTAGTTTGACTGTAAAGCTTTTCCCAAACTAGTACTTTATTTTTCACCACTACTTTAGTTCAAACTATCATTGAGATCTTTGAATAGGTAACCTATTAAGTATTTCTAGATTGTAACTTGGAAGCGGACGAGGATCAACACAACTATAAGGTTGCTCCATTGTGACCTGGAGATCATGGGTTCAAAACACGGAAAGAGTGTCCTCGCATCCTGCAATGTCGGGAGCCTCGTGCATTGGGTTGGCCCTTTTGATATTGGAATTCGAGCAATCCTGGTTTGGTTTGAAAATGTTACTGCCTAATATTGAGTTGGATCTGTCTCTTGTATAATTAATCAATATGCTGAAGTAGCTTTGTCTTCAATGTTACATTGTGCTAAATTGCTAATGGGTCTCTCGTTATGCTCGTTCCCCACACATACCCATCACAATCTGGTGACCTTGCAGAAACATTTGTTCGAGCAGACGGGGCTTTCATCCCTTTCGCAGAAGATTTCAACATGTCCAATGTAATCACTTCAGTTAAAGGCATAGGTGAGATTGGTGATGTGAACGTCATCGACTTGCAGTCTCCAATTAACACTCTGATCGGGAGACAAGTGGCGAAAGTTGGAAGAAGCTCGGGTTTGACTAGTGGGACCATAATGGCCTATGCTCTAGAGTACAACAACGAGAAAGGGATTTGTTTCTTTACAGATTTTCTCGTCGTTGGTGAAAACCAGCAGACTTTTGACCTCGAAGGTGATAGTGGAAGCCTCATTCTCCTAACGGGTCAAAATAGCGAGAAACCGCGGCCCGTTGGGATCATTTGGGGTGGGACCGCTAATCGGGGTCGGTTGAAATTGAAAGTGGGCCAGCCTCCCGAGAATTGGACTAGTGGAGTTGATCTTGGGCGCCTTCTTGACCTCCTCGAACTTGATCTCATCACAACCAATGGAGGGCTTCAAGGTTTGTACTTCTCAAGTATACGATAATCTTTGTGAATTATGCAGAGGCTTTATATTGTGTATTTCAATATGGAGAGAGTGCTTGTTATTTCATCCATAGCAGGAATAATTTTATGTTAGAATACCTTCAACCAAATTGTTCTAAAACTCGCTAGGCGCTAGTCGGGCAGTGGAGGGTAGTCGGGCGGTGGAGGGTAGTCGGGTGCCTAGGCGGAAAAATTATTTTAAAGCAAAATTAATAATATAGAGACAATTCTACAAGTTTAATTTATAAACAAGTTCTGAATAAATAAAAAATATTTAACACACATTATACATATACACTGATATAAACAAGTTCTGAAATAAAAAAAATAAAAAAATAAACACATTATACACACACAGAGCCATGACACACACACATACACTGATATAAACAAGTTTTGAAATTAAAAAAAAATTAAAAAATAGGGCCGCCTAGGACTGCCTAAGACCCCGCCTAGTAAATTAGGCGATTTTACAAATGCCTAGGAGAAACTCTAGGCGGTGGGGGACTGCCTAGCGCCTAAGTGTCGCCTAGCCCGAGTTTTAGAACACTGACTTCAACCTTAAGTATTATGGCATCATGACATGCAACTATGTAAGTTGTAAGGCGTAAACTGTGATTTGGGGGGAATTGTGAAATATACAAGTTACTGTTGCCCACTAAAGATGTTTAACAAAGTTTTTATAACCTCTCTCTCTCTCACAAATGGGCCCTTTTAACATTAGAGTAATGCTATGCTTCCCAAATTTTCATCCCAAAAGTGCTTCCCAAATGATGTGGGAGTGGGTCTGGTCTATTACAGCGGGACCAGTTGAATTTTGATTGTTAGTTGTTATCTGATCCACTGCTACATCATTGGGGAAGTACTTTTGGGATAGAAATATGGGAAGCATATCATTACTCTTCAACATTATTAGCAAAACAAGTATAGGGAGGTACAGTTTTGTGCAATATAAGACCAACATGTGAGCAAAGATTTTTATCCTTTTTTGTTTCTGCCTCCTTGTGTCTCCTAGTTATGTTTCTGACTTGACTACCCTTGTTATGGCCTGTTTGGCTTCTTGTTATGTGTATAGCTGCCTTGCAAGAACAAATAAATGCATCAGCAGCAGGGAATGGTTCCACTGTCGGAGAGTCTTCTCCCCGCGAGCGGATGCCCCTAGTTATAAACCTTCAACAAATTCATATCGAAGGCCAGTCTCATCATGGACGGACCCCACCATTTTTACACGATGAATTTCACATCGAAGCCGGTATCGAAGCATCTCCCAATGTAGAGCTCCAATTTATTCCAAATTTTAACGGAAGATCACCGTTGCACCAAATCAATCGGACAGAAAATGGAGAATCGAGAAACCTCTTAGCTTTGAGAAATTTCTCGGACGGAGAACTCTCCGTTACTTTGCAGCTAGGCGAGCCTGAGCGAAAGAGAAGAAAGGAAGCTGATTCCGAGAAATCACAGTAAATTACATCCATGTCCTCTATTGAAATCCTGAAGTTGTAAGTAATTTTCAAGTCTCAAACTGCAGAGAAGATCTATAAGATGGTCACTAGTAGATAATTATTCTTTTTTGGCCTAATTTGGTAAATGTTTACAACCATAGATTATATATTTGGGACATAAAATATTGAAGAGGGTGTTATAAGGAAACTGTGTATTTTCTTCTTTGATTTGTATCATTTTGTCAAGTTATTTGTGCCATATAGAGCACTCATAAAGTGGGCGTTCTAGGAAGTGTTGTAAGATAAAAGACAAGTTCTATATCTAAGGAAGTCATCTTTATATATCAATCCAATTGAAGTCACTTTTATTGCATGATACTTGGAGAAATTGCAGTAGTCCTGAGGTAAAATGTTGGTTTTTTTTTAGTATATTGTTTGGGCAGTAGTAGGAAAAATATCCATTTCTATACAATATATTTTCTTCTGTTATGTAAACTCAGATGTCTTTGGTTCGATTGGCACGAGCGTCACCAAGATATAATCGATACTTTTGGTGAGCGGGTAATTATTTGGCAACAACTTTTGTACGGGTGATTGTCAAATCAACTTCTGTGATTTTATTATAAAGATATGTGATTTAATAGTAGGAATTTGCGATTGGCCAAAAGGAGTTTTTTGTGATCGTATTACAGATGTAAAAATTGGCATTAGACTGGCCCGTGCGTATTAGTGGGTACGATGATGGTTATCAGTAAATTATTGGCATTTTTTTTCAATTTGCTTTTGTGACAACTTCTCCCCTCTATGAATAATGACTTGTTAAACTTAATGATCTCAGTAAATAAAATTTTAAAAATGCTGAAGCTCTCTTTACTCTTGGCTTTTTTAACTGAAAAAAAAAAAAAAAATCACATATACAGATGCAGGGTAAATTGGTAATTTGACATACTTTGTTAACATTGTCTATTGGTCATAGACTGATGGGAGAGATCAGTGTAATTGTTGAAAATACAAGAGAGGGTTTGTATAATTTTTGAAATCGGATGGGAGGTCATTTGAGTCAAAAAGTTTGACTATCTTCACCTGCTTGGGCTGGATCCTTTCATGATCAGTCTTTTGGTGTGAAGGATAGTTCCAGTTAGAGTTGAACTGGGCTTCTGTTGGGCTGCTTAGCGTTTTCTTATTGACAATACTTTAGGGGCTGTTTGGGATAGCAAATGAACGATTTTATATATTTGTGTATTCGGTGAATGTCTATTTCTTGCACAAGAATTGGTTCTCAGTCTAATATCTTTGAAAACTAGTTCTTTGTCAAACCAACTTTTGCTCTCATAAAATCAGATAAAAAGTGAGACTACGTGCTGGAGAACATAATAGAAAGAATGGAGGAAGATGAAGAGAGAGAGAGAGAGAGAGAGAGAGAGAGAGAGAGAGAGAGAGAGAGCGCCAAACTGGCTTGGCCACCTAGGCTCACATGAACTCAATTCATTGTAAACGGTTTATTTCATACAAGCTTTTGCCTTTATATAGGCAATTTTTTTTTTATTATTATTATTTTCATTATTATTTATTAGTCTTTATAAACGCAAAACTAAGGTGCTATTTCAACAAATTTCTAAAATTATGGAATATCAATTCCTAGATGATAAACTTCCTAATACATAATGTTTACTTAAAAAAACAACTTTTTCTTGTAAGATAAACTTTCTATAAAACTAAGAGAGAGCTAAAGACACCTAAATGATTTACCTAAAAAAGACACGTGGACAAATATAAAACTCTTCATTATTTACAAAACAAAAGAACACAAATTTGGATTTAATTTCAAAAGTACCACTGATACATCAACATGTGCACACTTTAAGTAAACAAATCTGATGTACTTAGCATTTTTGTACAAAGTTAAAGAATTATTTCTTAAACTTTAATTATTTCTTGTGTGGACGTATGTTGGATGGGCCAGACCATTCGAACCCATGGAGTTGGACTGTTGGGCTGAACAGATCCAGGGCAAGTTAACAGACACCAAACGGCTACAAAATACACTGCTAGATTTTATTTTTATTTTTATTTATTTATTATTATTATCTTTTGAGAGAAAATTTATAATTATTTATTCGGGGGGGGGGGGGGGGGGCGGGGGGGGGGGGGGGGGGGGGGGTGTCTGAATTTGTGTTTTATTTACACAATCAAAAGGAAATTCTCTCCTTTTCTATCTACAAACAAGCAATATTCTGAAATTACCTTTATTTGTTCCTTTACAAAATTACACAATATATATGTCTTGATTTTGTTTACTGTAGAAACAGATCACCGGAATAAGTTTTTTTTTTTGGCTAAGAAACACCCGAATAAGTTGTTTGGCTATTAATAGAGATTCAACAGCTATATCTAAGTTGTGCAAATTTACCGACAGTATACAGTTTTAGTGGGATTTTATTGCACCATCAATATGAGAAATTATTCAGTGAGCCCGTCATGCCACGTCAGCATGCTGGCATAGTGTGACCATTTAATCATAACAACTCACTTGCCTTTTATTTTCAGAGGATCATGACAACTGGATAGCATATTTAAAATTTGAAATTCTAAGAATTTATTGCACAATGACTACAAGTCTGGGGAGTTTTCAATTACATACCAAATTAAGTATCTCTTTTTTTTTTTTATTATTTATTATTTTTATAATGGGGTGGGGGAATTTTAACCTGTGCCTAAAATGTGAGGGGAGTTGGTGTACGTCAACTCGGATAAGACATCACTCTGCCACCAAATTAACTATCTGGTTTGCGTAATAAAATTTTTTTTTTTTTTCTGGTTTGCAAATATTTTTCTTAAATTCTTAAACTACTCCACGCATTTTATAAAGCATAACTCATGCCAAATCTCGAAAGTAGCAAATGAGGTAAAATGTACAAATAGATATCTGCCAACTCCTTTCAGTGGCAGTCTTATTCGACTAGAAGGGGTTGTTTGGAAAAGCAAAAAAACTATTCTGTAATTTATTAGTGAATCGGTTTTACAAATTTTTTAATATTTGGAAAGTACAATTTTTTGAACAGAATTTGTGCCCACTCTAACAAATCTCTTATAATTTATTATTTGTAAAACTAACATTACCATAATTCTAAAAAAAATAGATAAAGGTGCTATGGAATGAACATGGCCTAGTTTTTAAATGTATATATTTTTATTAATAAATCACCCGTCTTTCCACACGTATCACGGTCCTGCCAGCTGAGCCCATCTCATAACCACTCATATTCCATGAGGCTTAAAGTCTTTTATCAATTGGAAGACAATTAGTTTATTGGATTAGTCATAAGCAATAATAGAGTTTGTTAAGTATGTTGATTTATGATTTGATTAAAGAAAGAGAAATATCAGTGAGTTCCACATACCTTTTATGATTATGTCTACCTTTGTATCCTATATTGGAAACCATAAAATGTAACAAACCCAAAGAGATAGATATAATAATATAAAAGTATTGGTCTTCATGTAGTAGTTTGTGAACCAAACTTTTTTGATTAGTCCCTTGACAAACTTCTCTAACTAAAGTAGTTGTTGATGGTACCTCTAAAAGACGTGATTAACTTGAATTCATTGTATTATGATGCACTAAATTAAAAAAAGAAGTTGATTTTGTTGGATTACTTGGTCCTAATTGAAACAACTAGACTAAATATAAACTCATAAGAAAACAATGACATAAATCTTCATCATGATACTATACTGCACTTTGTGGGGTTAAATCTTCATTAATAGTTGGCAAAATTCTATGATAGGATGAAGTGGTTTGTCCGTGTCATACGATAGAAATGGGAAACAATATAATATATATATATATATATATATATATATATATATTACCATGTAAAACCACTATAAAAACCATATAGGTACTATATATTGTGATAGTAGTTTCTATAGTAGTTTTGCTTCGATAACAAAATATTGTACTCAAATAGTTTATATGGTGATTTTGCTTAGGTAATAAAGTATTGTACATAAATCACAAAACATTGTACTAGTATATTAAAACATTGTAATCCTATTTTGTTCATGTTAGAATTATAGAAAGAGAGAGAGAGAGAGAGTGAGACAATATGGAAAATATCTCTTATATTGAATAGTGTAAGGAATGAATAAAAGAGAGGCCTATTTATAGTCTTGTAGTGGAGTAGCATTCTTATAGCTAAGCGATGTGAGACAAGAGTAGTATGAAAAAGAATAGTGCAATGTGCAGTACAATGTATAGTACAATATGGCCTCGATTGTTTCGCAGGACTAAGGGCCGGATAGGGGAGGATAGGACTATTAGTCCATTTTAATTCAATAGTCCGGTGTTTGGTTCGGCCACCTTGCACCGGACTATTAGTCCTTTTTAACTAAATAGTCCCCCAAATGGGCCACTATTTTATCCCATGGGGGGGCTGGTATTAATTGTCCCTCAAATAGTGAAGGGGAGAAGTAATCCCCCCTAATCCTGTCCAGTGAAACAAACGTGGCCTATATACGTTAACAGTTCCCCATCCAACTCTAGGTGGCAAGATGGAAACCAGCTTGAGTTTGGAAACTAAATCCTAAAGTTGTTTTGGAGATGAGCCTTTGTGAAGATATCAGTAGTTTGATTGGTGGAAGAGATGGAGAGAAGTCTAATGGTGCCATAAGAGAGATGGTGACGCACAAAATGATAATCAATCTGAAAGTGTTTTGTGCTTTCAAGAAATATATCATTGTGAGCAATATGGATAGCACTTTGATTGTCACAATTGACGCTGATGGTGGTGGATTGAATGACCCCCATGTCCTCAAGTAACCAGCGAAGCTAGAGAAGTTCATGAGTGGCATCAACAAGTGCACGATACTTAGCCTCTATGCTAGATCGAGTGATGCTGGTTTGCTTCTTACTACACTAGGAAATAAGAGATTCACCAAGGAAGAAGCAACACTCAGCGATAGATGGATGATTAGTGGAGTCCCCTATCCAGTCTAGATCTGAGTAGGCTCACTGCCCAGCTCAGCACCAAATGAGTTATACGTACTTTGCAAGTGTGAAATTAATATGAACCTATTACTTCACAAAATCAAAATTTAAAATTCAAGAATTTGTATGAATATTATCATTTTTATATGTCTTGCAACTCTATGTTCGAGTACATAGGTCGAGTGTTCGACCCCCAATAATCCATTTCTCCTATAATTAAAAAACACAAATATATATGCATTTATATATAAGGGCACACATTTAATTTCCATGGGACCACCTGAAGTACGGTAGAAGTTGGTTCTAAGTGATTGGAGTGCCATATAACTTAATCAAAATTTATACTTAAGAGCTTATTTAGTTCATAGATTATGTAGGTGCATTTTAATTTCCACCCTAAGATTACCAGTAATCTTAGTATTTTGCCTTGTTTGATTTATAGATTATTTATTAGATTGCAGGCCCCACTAGCTAGATTTAGAAACCACCCAAAGGTTAAGAATATAAAGGATTCTAAATCATAGGTTAGAGGTGGTATTCCCAAATATAACTGGAATTTTGATTTAGCATTTTTATAATTACGTACTAAACTGGCCCTTATCTTTGTGAAGAGTATATATTAGGTTATCATGAAGTTATACTTGATGTTACTTTAATGACTGATTAGTTCAAATTGTGATTGCTAAATTCAATGATTGAAAAGTCTCCATAACATGTTACATATTCGAACAAGTTGTGATTTGGACATGGAACTATACATGTTTTACATTTCAGAAGATAATTAAGCTTAACTTACTCAAAAAAATTTATACGCAAATAAAACAATTGACTCATGTTTATACCTAAATTATCATAGTTATCTCTTTCTTGATAATATCTAATAAACTTTTAGACAAGGCATTATTTTCTTAATCAGTGTCCAACTTTAGAGATGTGACAATTTGAAGTTTATATCATCATTTGTTTTACCCTCCCAGGGTAGCCTAGGTATTCAGTAATTTCCTATTTCATTTTTCTGCCCCAACTAAACACTAGATTCTAACTCCAGCTAGGATTCCACTGGTGAACCAAACACTCTGCAGGGTGTAGCCACCCAAATTTGACCACACTCTTAGGATTTAGGGTGAACAATATTTTGGAGAATTCAATGATAAAAAACCTCGTGGAATGTATCTAAATTTCACACAACAGGACAATCGAACTCCAAAAGGTGTTCTTAAAGCCAACAGTACTCATTTTCAAACATAAACTCACCGTTTTCTCAAAATCGTCTTTCAAAACTCCTGTAAATCCATGGATGGATAGGTATTAAGGACCAAAATATGAAATTTAAGTATCCAGTAACTGAATTCCAGAGAATTACTCAAAATTGATGCGCAGGAAAGTTAATTTTAAAAATGATTTGATTGATTTCAAACGAGGGATGAAAGTTCCGAGAGATTTTCGAACTTCAATTGACTTCCAATTTCCAACCAAATTACTCCTAGAACATTTTTGGATTGAAATTCAATTGGTAGCTTTCAAACGGTACAAAAATGGATGATTTTGGAAGCCAAAAAGTTATTGTTGGCCAGAAATGGAAACCTTAGAGGGGGGTTAATAAGATTTTAGCAGAAAATTAACCTTTTTGAAACTTAATACAAATTAAACACAAACACAAACAATTCTGTAGAGAGAGAAGGGAAGAGAAACTTGCAAACCAAGTTTTCAAGTGGTTCGACAATCTGCACACCGAGACCTACGTCCACCCCTCATGAACACCTCTTGAGGATTCTTTTAATCCGACCTACTTCATGGGTGTAGATCAAACCGTTACAAGAGTCTTCAACTCTCCCAAAGAAGAACACCTATTCTTTGCATACAAGGGTTACTAACCCTCACTCTTTACAAATAATGATTTGGATACAAATTTAGCTCTCTCTCTCTAGAGTGGATAATAAAATTAAGGCTCATACAACAACTCCTTAGTGAGTAGATAATACAAATGAAAGCTCAATACAAAATGTAGAGCAAATTGATTTTTCACTTAAACTAGAGCTCAAATGGGAATGATAATTAAACAAGATATTTGAATGATTTTGTTAATGTTCCTTCTTGTTCATAACCCTTAAAAATATCCCTATATATAGCTATAGTCGTTGGGAGTGGTTGGGGGGGGGGGGGGGGGGTGTTAAAACACTTTTTGGAGAGTTTAGAAACTAGCCGTTAGTGCATTCTGCGTAGGCTAGTCGACTGGATCGAAGGTTCAGTCGACTGCGAAATTTATACCAGAGAATAGACATTCTGCTATGAAATCCGGTCGACTGAGGAGTAATCCAGTTGACTTGAATAGTAATCCGGTTGACTGGACATTAAAATTCTCCGTTGACTGGTTTAAGCAATTTTTCGCAGACTGACACCTCTTTACTAAAACGGCTATAACTCCCTCTACAAAACTCATTTTTGCGATCTATTTGAAGATTCAAAAACTATATTCAAATACCTTTCTAACCATATAAAACTCGACATCTAATTCCTTACCAATTGGATAAGGTTTGCCTTTAAAGTTGACCTATCTGCGCAAAGGTCTTTGTTTTGACTTAGCCACTTGAAAGTTTTTGGGAAATGAATTTAATTGAATGGTCTAAGTATGTTTAGGTCCTTGAAAGTATTTTAAAGTATGACAGCAAGGATCCTAAGGTTCAATTAAAGTTACTTGAGCCCCTATGAGTGATTGATCAAAATGCTTACATGTAAATCCTAGTCTTCAACCAAGGATGAAAAAAAATCTTCAAGTCTTCAAGCTTGATCATTGTTGAGCTCCATCACTCTTGGACTTCACCATATGCTATCTAATAATCTCAAACACATTTAGAACATTTAAGAATCCAATTCAAGAGATTAGCACAAATGAAAATGACTTGATTATAGCTTAGAATAGAATCATTAATAATATGCAATTATCACTAGATTTGTCATTATCAAAACAAACATAAATAATGCCTTAAATAAATTCAAGGATAACGTTAGTATTATTATTATTTTTAATTTTTAAATTTTAATTATTATTTATTTTTTTTTATGAAAATCTGGAAAAAGAGTGCACATGAAACTTGAGGGGGGAGCAGAGGAGGACCAGAGGGACTCAAAAAGTAGGTGGCGGATGGGATCTGAAGATTCTGGCTTCCATAGGAGCCGCCACCCAACGTTTTGATCCCTTATGACTTCTAGAAGCCCCATGTGCAAAGAAATTGCCTGGAAGTTGCGTTTTGGGCCTGAAATGCCTATTTTTGTCCTCGTTTTTCAGTCTAAAATCACCCAATTATCCTCTAAACTTGGTGATAAAGGAATGGATTTTCTATAAATAGAGCCCCAAGTCTCTCATTTACATACCTTGAATGGTCTATGATAAGGCTAGAACAAGCTTGAATACACCTTTGGGAATGTACACATATGCTTGAATATACTTGAATTCTAGAGAGAGAGAGAATTGTGAGTAGAAAGTTGTGAGGATCACTAATTTGAGTCTAAAATTGGTTTTTCAAAATCAAATTGGGAATTCTAAGAACATCCATTACTTCTTGACTCATCATCCATTGAAGGATGCATTGAAAGAAAGAGAGAATCCTTGCCCAAATTCAAGAGATTTTTGAAAATTCTCCAAAAGTTGAACACAATTCACTCTCTACTTACTAGTTTTGTATAAAATTTGTTGGACTTTGGATTTAGATTTGTTTTATGAACACTCTCTTCTTTTTTCCTTCATTTCTTCACACACTCACCTAGTCAGATCCAAATTCTATAAGATTTTGATTGATAGATCATGGATTAGAGGCGTATTTTTCTAAATTCTAATATCTATATCTTGTTTATGTTGATTTATTTCATAGAAATCTGCATATCATCTCTTTGATTTTCATCTCCAACATGATATTTGTAAGACCCCTTGATTTATAATCTAGAGTTCTTCATAGAACTTAGGGGCTAAATTGATTGGAAATCATCTCAAACATATTAATTTTGTGCTTTTGATCTCCCTAATGGGCTAAATGTGTCACCTAAAGTGTTTTCACAACAATCTAAAAGGAATTAGACAATAAGCTTAAAGTTTAGCAGAACAAATTGGTTTTGCCCATAAGATTTAGAGCATCAAACTTCATAGTATGATGGATTTCAAGTTTTATGGGTAAACTATTGTGAATAAGCTTTCATCTGGTCAGTTTTGAAAAATTTTTGGACTCATAATTGTTTAAAATCGATTGACAGATTTGAACATGTTCTATTTGTGGTTGAATATAAGAAAATCTATGATAGAAATCAACATTCAACTTTTTAGAAATTATTCTTAACTCGATTGTCTATATCTTGATGGAAAATTGTGGTTATATGATCGAGTTAAGGTCATTTTCAAAGCATTTGAAGTTGATAAGACTGTTTTGGGATTTTCTGAATTCTCCTCATGATGATGAACATGTATACAAAATGGTTATACCTTGATCATTCAACAACCATCGATGAATAAAACATGGTTTAGGAACAATTTTAGGTGAATAAATGAGAGATCAAAGTTTGAATCAACATGTTTGGGTGATTTTGTATCTCTTTCATGCATAACATTCATTTTGTCAAATGATACCAAAATTCCAGAGAAGCAGAGGCTAATTCAAGTCAATTTCTAGAGAACTTAAGATCATATATTGCCTACGAAATCATTTTTTTTTCAAAAATTTCAATGAAATAGCTTTCTTTTGACATTAGTGGATTTTCATATGAGTTTTTGAGATTTAGTTATGATTTTTATAAAAACAGTGGATAGTTTTAGACGATTGTTGCCAAAATCAAAATTACTCCAACTTGGACTATTCAAATGAGTTATTACTTATTGGAGCATCTTCCTAACTCATTAAAATTACCTAAAAGGGCTTAAACTCAGCTCATGTTTAAGATCACTTTTGATATGTTTCAATTGAGGTCCCTGAATCTGAAATTTTGACTGATGAGCATTTCTTTCACTTTTCATGCATATCACTTGTGTGCTTGTTCATTGTTTATTCCGAGATGATGCTTGAATATGTTTTTGTGTTGTCTTAGTGTAGTAATTCAATTATTTAGATTGGGTCTTCGGTTTGGAGTATTGCCTCTTCCATACGAGGCTTAGTGCCCATATGCCAAGTACTTTCTTCTCTCTATCCTTTAGATATTTTTCTGAGGTTTTACAACATTCTTTTCAATGACACAATCTATATTAGGATAATTATATGCTTTTCAATGATTTTTGTTAAAACAAGATGGTTACACTATGTATATATCTATCTAGTATGTTTGAAGATAATGTCAACTATGGATTAAGAACAACCATGTTGAACTCAAGGCCTACCATTAGGAAGGGCAAGGAGGGGGTGCTTTAGTCCTATCTGGACTCCTTCTCTCTTGTACCTAGACCCCTGAGCCTACTTTTCTGGCCACGAATGACGAGTACCCTTATTCATGTGGGAGAGTCAACACTAAAGGTTTCCTAGTTTCTGTTTGCACCCAAAAATCGCCAAAGGTTTTGGTGCCTGAATGAAAGGAACAGAATGGGCCTGGGCTAGGTTGTATACTACCATAGCAAAACTAGACTGCAGGCTCAAGTAAGTAATGGGATGATCGGGCTTAGAGGACAAATTCCTATGAGATGTAGAATGGGCTGAGGCATAAAGTTCAATGATATAAAGGAAAACCTACTGCTCGATGAACAAGAAGGATAAGATATATAGTGATTGCATATCATGATGTGAAGAAACAACAGCAGAGTCTGGGTTTGAGCTTGATTGGACAGAGGCGTGCATATCACCATCATCGGGCTCCATATTATAAGTCTAAGTAGAAAGCCTGGCAGATTGGAAGTAGCAGCAGCCCCTGATGGCAGAGGAAGGAAGTAAAAACATGTGACTCATCGTTTCCTTATCCATTTAGGCTCAGATTTAGGGAAGGAGACCGTTTAGGAATGGATTTGATCAGATCCAGCTAGATATGGAAGGCCAATTCCTGGAATTCGGATTGAGTCGAATCTTGATATAGATGGAAAGAGTCAGGATTAGGAAGGATTCTGGACATCGTTATCTTATTTGATGGGCAATTGAAGGAGTCTTTGCCATAGTTGAACTCTTCAACGGCCTCTATATAAGCACAGGCAGACCAAGCTTCCAATTCACTCCGCGTCACTCTCGAAAATAGCATTCAAGTCGCATTCAACCATCATTTAGAAGCAATATTCAAACTTTGTGTTCTTGTGTTCTCAACATTCGATAACAATAGGTCTGTCCCTTTTATTATTTTTCTTTACCATTATCTTTCATGAACAATCAAAGCCTGTTCTGATCTTGTTCCTTAGTTTGTTAGTTTTTCCAAATACATTCAATAAGATATTGTTAACACCGGGCTTCCGCCACTTATTTGTTTTGAAACTTGTTTGAAATTGATCAAAGAAGGAAAATAGTCCGTTGAAAATAGATACAGAGTCGCCACTTGGTCTTTAGGGAACCAAGAAACCCAAATTTTGACTCACCCAAATGGATAAAGGGCACCGGCCCTTCATAACCAAAGAACTTGGTTCGGGGTTTTGGTACGAGAGAGGAAGGAGCCTTTGTCGTGACTAAAACACCCTCAACTCGCCCCGTCTTTCGACGAGCCTCAATTAGCATCCAAATAATCATCTTATACTATGTATGGTTCGACAATTAATACTATGATAGTATATTACATCACATAAGAAAATTTGAAATGGAAAATCTAAAGATAAGATATCATTCATAAGATCTAAGCCAAATATCATACAATGTAAAGTGAAAGATCACACAAATAAACCTAGGAAAAATCATCAAATCATATATCAAATAATCAAGACTTCCTAATCTAAAAAAAGGGGGACATGAATTGTTCTTGAAACAAATAATCAAAGAAATCAAAATATGCTTAGCAAACTAGTATGATGCATGTTATTCTTTGATAAAAGAAGACCTCTCAATCCCCAGGACGGATGAGAAAGGATGATTAGATCAAGGGGAAGCATGAACGGGTGATCAAGTTCATTCCTTATAATCTTCTTAGATTAAGAGTTACAAAAACCCCAAATCTTGCATGAATGCAATGTATGTATCTAAAATGTGCAAAGGTTGTAGTGTGTTTTGTGTACATGGATTTCTAGAATGACTTAGAAGTCTAAAATGTGTATGAATGAAATTAACATGGGATGTGTACAAATGTATTATGAACTACTTCCTAAGACATGAACTAATTTGGAATGCATATGAGCATCAAATCAAAGAATGAAAGTTGAAATGTACTTGCTGTGAATAGTGGACAGAACAGTAGCATCATCTTTTGGAAATTGAAAAGAGGGGTTAGGAATGTTTTCAATGCATGATTTTTTATGGAGATCTTCCTTATTGTGTCTAGAACACAACCCAAAAGGCCAATCTTGAATAGCTATCACAGATTGAGAGAAATAATATAAACAATGAAGGTCACTTAGAAACAGAGTCCATACCGTCGACGGAAATGTTGAAAAATCTTAGAAAATGAAAAATAATGATCTAGAGGCCCATTTTATACAGAAAGTTTCCTAAGACATTGGATTTTAAGGGAAAAATACGTTAGGACCACCCCTTTTGGAAACGTTTTCTGAAAAAGAGGTTGGAAGTGGACCTAGCTGCTGTGACAGCAAAAACAGAATGTCTGGAAGGAATGTTGGGATCCAAATGGACCATTTCCAAGTACTTCCAAGTCAAACCAAAAATCGTGGGTGTTCTCTAATGAGTTAGGAAGACTTTCCAAGTGGCCTTGCATCCATATGTTGAGTATTGAGTCCTAGAGAAATCTTTGAACTCAGCTCACTCACTGTTTTGACTCATTATTTTTAAGATTTTGGAGAAAACAAGGTTTTGTTTCTTGAAACCAAATGAGAGAGATTGAGAGGGGTTTTGAAATAGATGTTTTGAAAACATGTTTTCAATACTCAATAAGGACTATAGCCACTTGGAATACCAACATCAAAACTCATCATCAAGAACCTCCAAGATTGTTGGAGAGGTTTATTTTTATTTTGAACATAACTTCAATACATTTCAAGAATATCTTGGAAGTATTGGGGTTATGATCATCATCTATCAAACATGTTTTTGAGGTCAAGAGCTACTATCCATAAGGATTCACTCACCTCAAACTTCATGTCATCATCTAGATGATGATGAACTAGTAAGTAAATAAAGAAAATAAAAAAAGAAATGAGGTAAGAAGAGATGAACATAATATGAATAAGCAAGTAAATAGCAATCAATAGATGATAATCAATGTGATTTTGGACTTGTAGCTTGGTGTTTCACTCATAGATTTTGACATTTGGACATGGAAGTAGCTTCCTAACTCAAGAATGCTCAAGAATGGTGATTGGGGGTGTTTGGAATGTGAAGTATATAGAAGGATAGTGGAAGAAAACAAGATTAAAACTCACTTTCTTTATGGAAAATCAATGGGAGAAGCTCCTTTTCTCTCTTCTAAACCTATCTCTATCTCTCTTCTTATCTACAACTTTTCAAGCTTTGCACTTGGCCCCCCCAAAATGAAGAGCAATGGAGGGTTTAAATAGGCCAATTTGGGGTGGTTTTGGGGTTTTAGAAGTACTCCCATTGGTCCCAAACAACTGTGAACATAAAACTATGTCGTTTTGGCTTTCAATTAATCAAATTGGACCCCCCAAAAAATTACAAAAATGGACTCTGCGAGGGTTGAGTGCCGCGGCGGCACTGGGCCTGTGCCGCGGCGGCAGTGGGCCAGTGCCGCGGCAGCACTGCTCCTCAGACACCCAGAAAATTACGTTTAGGCCCCCAGAGGTTCCGGTATTCCCGAAAAGGCCCTATTTCGTCCGAAATTCACAGAAAATGCATACGAACTCCAAATTGAGGTTGTGATATACCGTTGGAAAGGTAATGGAGTCTACTTTACATAAAAAATAGTTTGGGGATAGGTCACTTTGAAAAGTTTTGCGGTATTTGCGATAAAAGACGATTTGATCGCCTTTTTCGCCTTCGGAAATTCATAATAAATTCGTTTTAAATCCGAAAATTATGTGCGATATACCGTTGGAAAGCTATTGACCTCTAGTATCCATGAAAAATTTTTGAAAATTGTTACGGTGTCCCGGTTTTAAAGTCAAATTCTGGTCAAACTGGTCAAACCTGGGATTCCCGGGAAGTTCTGGAAACTTCTGGGAGTTCCCAAGAGCTGACGTTTTCGCTCGATTTTCTTCTAAAACTCGTTTTAATACTTTTCTCATGATCTAGAATGATTCCGGTGAATTTGGACGATTTCGGTCAAACTTGGTCAAACTTGGTCAAACTTTGGTCAAACCTGGTCAAACCTTGGTCAAACCGGTCAACGGGGACTTTCCGGGAACTTCCGGGACGATTTCATCCTATTTTGCTTAAAAACTCATTTTATCATTTTTCTTACGACATAGCATGTTTCCAGAACTTCGGGACCAAATCTGGGAGTTTTCGGGCTTTTAGGGGCATTTTGGTCATTCTGAGCATTCTGAGAGATAGAGCTGACTTCCAGGAGTCCTTTTGAGTCTTTTACGATCATTGTGAACCTCCAAGCTATGGGTCTCCTAAATCTGATAGCCGACAAAATGGGGTGTCTACAGTTTGCCCCTCTTTGGCATGAACTTGCGAGGCAACGCATGTCGCAAGCGAGTGCCAAAGCTTTGAAGAGACAGGACTTTTTGGAGATAGATTTAGGATAAAAACGTTGCAAAAGATGCAATGAATAAAAAAAGAAAGATGTTGAGGTCAGTGCTGGTCGTGCTCTGCGTGAGCTGCCTACGTATCCCAAGGGGAATCAGACCAGGACGTAGTTCAGGGCAAAAAGGAATAAATCACACATGCACATACACAACAATCAGGCGGATGCTATGCTATAAGAGTGATATGTAATGCATGGATGTGATATGAATTGTGTCATGAGTCCTATCATGTCTAGTGTTATGACCCTAGTATGAGCAAGTGTTGTGGGGTGTGCCACTCCGAGTGGCTGGTGTTGTGCTAGTGTTTGTGACTGTGATGTGGTGGATGACTCGGATAAGGACAGTAAGGTTTAGAAGACTCTGGGTCTAGGGGCAAACTTCTGGAATTACGGGAAGTGTGCTTTACAAGCGAATGGGATCGGATGTGGGGTCTTTGAGGATGACAACTAAAGATAATCCATAGGTGAGGGAGTTCATGATAACCGACAGTTTTATAATAACCAAAGCGAGGAGGCTCATAATAGGTAGCTCACGATAATTGACAGGTGAGATAACCAGAGTGAAGAAGCTCGCGATAAGTGAGGAAACTCATGATGACTGACAGGTGAGAAAGCTCATGATAATCAGTGGACACGGATCCTTGAATTGCGAATAAACAGTGCTTGCCCTGGGAATTCGGGTGATTCGACTGCTGGTGATGTTTTCAATCGTTGGCCGATCCTTATGATGACAAAGTCCGGAGAATTAGTTCGGACTTCTGTTATCTTCTGCTGGGATGGTAGGGGACTCTCTGAGAATCTCTCTTCAATTCTTGACCTAAAACCAGGATCCATCTCTGAATCTCTCGTAGTTGGTCAGATTTTGTAATGCTCAATCCAAAAGAGCCGGTTAGGGCCTTCGGGAGCTGATGGACTCTCTAAGAATCTCTCTTCAATTCTTGACCTAGAACCAGGATCCATCTCTGAATCTCTCATGGTTGGTCAGATCTCGCAATGCTCAATCCAAAAGAGCCGGTTAGGGCCTATCGGTTTCTGTCCTCGGGGGATGATGTAGGGTTCTCGGAGAATCTCTTTTGGCGCTCAATCCAAGAGGGCCGGTCAGGGCCTCCGGGAGCTGGTATCTATCGGTTTCTGTCCTCGGGGGATGATGTAGGGTTCTCGGAGAATCTCTTTTGGCGCTCAATCCAAGGGGGCCGGTCAGGGCCTCCGGGAGCTGGTATCTATCGATTTCTGTCCTCGGGGGATGATGTAGGGTTCTCGGAGAATCTCTTTTGGCGCTCAATCCAAGGGGGCCGGTCAGGGCCTCCGGGAGCTGGTATCTATCGGTTTCTGTCCTCGGGGGATGATGTAGGGTTCTCGGAGAATCTCTTTTGGCTCTCAATCCAAGAGGGCCGGTCAGGGCCTCCGGGAGCTGGTATCTATCGATTTCTGTCCTCGGGGGATTATGTAGGGTTCTCGGAGAATCTCTTTTGGCGCTCAATCCAAGGGGGCCGGTCAGGGCCTCCGGGAGCTGGTATCTATCGGTTTCTGTCCTCGGGAGATGATGTAGGGTTCTCGGAGAATCTCTTTTGGCTCTCAATCCAAGAGGGCCGATCAGGGCCTCCGGGAGCTGGTATCTATCGGTTTCTGTCCTCGGGGGATGATGTAGGGTTCTCGGAGAATCTCTTTTGGTGCTCAATCCAAGAGGGCCGGTCAGGGCCTCCGGGAGCTGGTATCTATCGGTTTCTGTCCTCGGGGGATGATGTAGGGTTCTCGGAGAATCTCTTTTGGCGTTCAATCCAAGAGGGCCGGTCAGGGCCTCCGGGAGCTGGTATCTATCGGTTTCTGTCCTCGGGGGATAATGTAGGGTTCTCGGAGAATCTCTTTTGGCGCTCAATCCAAGAGGGTCGGTCAGGGCCTCCGGGAGCTGGTATCTATCGATTTCTGTCCTCGGGGGATGATGTAGGGTTCTCGGAGAATCTCTTTTTGCGCTCAATCCAAGAGGGCCGGTCAGGGCCTCCGGGAGCTGAAGGATAATGTACTCTGCTAGGAAGAAAGAAATACGTCCATTAAATGAGAGTCAAGGTATCATTCTATTTGTGATGAGGGATACGGAGATGGCCTGCGGCAGTTAAGGTTTTGATATTGAAAGAGGAGAGTGATGGACTTATGTTGCTTTAGGATGAAAGAAGGTCATCAACGGCCACTCATGGACTTATGTTGCATGAAAAAGGATGAAAGATCAACAGCCACTCATGGACTTATGTTGCTGGGAGAAAGATGAAAGATCAACAGCCACTCATGGACTTATGTTGCTAAGATGAAAGAAGATCATCAACAGCCACTCATGGACTTATGTTGCATGGACGAAGGAGGATCATCAACAGCCACTCATGGACTTATGTTGCATGAAGAAAAATGAAAGATCAAACAGCCACTCATGGACTTATGTTGCTAGAAGAAAGGAAGATCATCAACAGCCACTCATGGACTTATGTTGCATGAAGAAGGATCAACAGCCACTCATGGACTTATGTTGCAAGGAGAAAGGAAGATCATCAACAGCCACTCATGGACTTATGTTGCATGAAGAAAGGAAGATCATCAACAGCCACTCATGGACTTATGTTGCATGAAGAAAGATGATTAGCTTTTGGCAGTTTGGAAAGGGATGAAATCTTCCCCAAGTTTTGACGCTTCTCATGCTGACGCCTTGACCGGTGCAGTAATGGTGTTTGGTACTCCTGCTTGTATTGGCATGCTCTTTATAACTTGATTTGAAAATTTTATTAGTCACTGTTGATTTACACATTTGAGACTACAACAGACTCAAAAACTTGGCAGACATTGACGCACGAGGACGACACATTTGACACCAAAATGAAACAAGGTCGACTTGCCAAAACTTAATGTGCTTTTGTCATAAATGATGTACCATTTCTCTTTTGTGTTTACTTCTCTCCTTAACGTGGCATCACTTTGATGGTGAATCTTATTTTTGAAAATTCCTCCCTACTGATCTAATCAATTTCTTTGCTTCTCTCAAGATGTGCTTTGAATTAGTGCCTTAGCTTATGGAATGAAAGACTCTCCATTTCCATCTGTTCAAGACAATGTTTGTGACTTGAAGGCTTACCATTGGTGTATAGGGATCAGGTGGCAAACGAAGTTTGCCCCTAGTTTGAAGGGCATGAAGTGGGATCGGTAGGCAAACGAGGCAAATGACCGAAGTTTGCCCCTAGTTTGGAGGAAGGTTCATTGGAGGTTTTGGGCAAACGAGGTAGGTGACCGAAGTTTGCCCCTTGTGTGAAGGGTAGATAGTAAAAGTCAGGCAAACGAGGCGGGTAGCCGAAGTTTGCCCCTAGTGTGGAAGGTGATTTTCTGGCTTGAGGCATGGACCGTGACTTTAATCTCTCAAATGCTCATAACTTTTGCCTAGGCACCAGTGAGGTGACCTAGCAGGCTCTTTTCTCTCTTTTGTTATTGCTCACCTTGGATTTAACTCTAATTTTTGCCTAGGCGTCCTTTCGGATTTTCGACCTAGCGAGCCATCCTTCTTTTTTCTTTTTTTGAAAGTCTGCCTACGTACCCCCAAGTGGGGATCAGGTCCAACGTAGTTCGGGCATGGTTGGGAAGAAGCGGGTTGATTTTTGGGTAGGTGGGGTGACCGAACCGATGCGGTTGCCTACGTATCGCCGAGTGGGAATCAGGTCGAGCGTAGTTCAAGGCAAGGTCTTGAAAGAAATCGGTTTGATTATGATGGTGTCGACCGAACCGATGTGGTTGCCTACGTATCCCCGAGTGGGAATCAGGTCGAGCGTAGTTCAAGGCAAGGCTTGAATTAAGGGGTTTGAGGTATGAGGGTTTTTCAAACCAATCGTCAAAGAAGTTCAAACTTGAGCCACTTGTGGAAGCTTTGAATAAAAGGATTCAGTTTCAATCTCCCTTTCTTTTCTTTTTCTTTTTCTTTTTGTTTTGTTTTGAGGATTGATCCTTTTCACTTTCGCCTAGCCAGTCAATTTTGCTTTTTAATGTAGTCGATTCTTGTGAGATCTTTCAATCGCAATCTCAGAATTCCAGAATGTGCATGTCAGCTCTCGGAATTTTTTTGTGGTCATTCCGTGCCTTTTGAAATGTGATCTTGGCACGTTCTTAAGATGTATCTTGAAGCGTATGATCTTGGCACCTGACCATTATCGATCCACCAGAGGACAAGAGCACTACCCGTTAAAATAATAAAAGCGGACAGGATGACCTGACCATTGTCGATCCACCAGAGGATGAGAGCATTGCCCATTCACCACAGGATAGTGCCTTGACTCTAGAAGCTATCTCAGAAGCCATGAGACAAAATGTGGAACCTATGAGGCAAGATTACCATGCCCTCTTAGGAACTATGGAAAATTTTGAAAGGCTAATCTGCCAAATAATTGATATGTGACAATGCCAGGTTAAGTTGATGGCGTCTGGAGACAAGACGCATGCAACATTGAACAACTTGGCCTTAGACATAAAGGGTTTAACAAATACGGTAGAGAAACTCCTAAATACTTTACAACTCAAAAGCAATAAAGAACTCATCGGTGGTTCTGAAACGACCGATAATAAAAAAGATCCCCGTTATGTGTGCCCAGAACTCCAAAAACAGAACTGATATAATAAACAGCCAGATCCAAAATCTTCTGATTTTCATGAAGAGGAGTCGGGCAGTGTTGTTGTCACTGATCCTGTTGGATTCGCAACACCGGTGATCATTCTGCCTACAGGCTAAAACAATGACATAACTCCCAACAATAACCCCCATGCCCATGCTGGTGGGAACCAAAGGGCGTATGACACTTTCTGGCCTTACTAGGCGATCAACCATCTGTTAGGGATATATACTAAAAGTCATGCTTTATGTAGTTGATTTATTATTCATTTAATAAAATCAGTTAATCCATTTTTATGAGAATCTGTGTGGGCAATATTTGTATTATATCGTTTATTTAATATTATGCATGTGTGTCTTTCATTCCACATAGTAGGTGGTTTGGTGTGTAGAGTTCGGCTTACTCACTGAAGATCAGACCTTTTGATCTTGTAGAATGTAAGATTTTGGTTTACAGTCTTAGATGGATTGGACACACCATCGGTAGGACTGCAGCATGGTGTTGTAGTAGGTTTGTATTGACTATGGAAAATGGTATAGTTTCAACTCACCATGCTGGTACACTTTATGTATTAAAAAGAGAGAGCAGAAACATAAAGGATTTCGAAGGAGCCCACACTCAGTTCGATATTCTGGTAGCAAAGGAATACGGTAGAAGATCGTGAGTTGTTATCGAGCCCGTGTTCTCGATTCATCTACTACAGCAATCCGTTTTCTCAGTTTAAGGTCACCCTAGTTCCGCCCTTATAGGGTTATTGTAATTTTCTCGTAATTTTTGCAGTACCAACTTATACACGCTGTCAACGGATTTTGGGAACGCAGTTTTGTAACAGTGGTATCAGAGCAACGTTGATTCCGCATATGGGTTGGACACAACCATGTTGTCCAATAAAACAGATCTTATGCGTGTTTTGATGGATGGATAGAACGTAGAACTGTGCTAACCCTTGTTTTGCAGCGTTCTTATTCCACTATTATGGTCACTGATTTTGTGTGATTGGATCCCACGATGGTTTTATCTGTGGTTAATCTTTCTATTTTAATATAGCATGTGAACTCCTTTGTGGAGGCATAGGATTTGTGTATATTGGATCCCACACTTGATTGATGTGTGGTTAATTTATTGCAAAGAAATAGCATGTGAACTCCTTTATGGAGGCATAGGATTTGTGTATATTGGATCCCACGCTTGATTGATGTGTGGTTAATTTACTACAAAGAAATAGCATGTGATTGAATGATTATTCACAAGAGTAGTGGCGACATAGAGCTAATCGGGTTCAATGAAGATTTTTCACAAGAGTTGTAGCTTGACCATAATAGTGGGATTCATATTTTATTATGGTTTCCTTATTTATGTGTGATTGAATGATTATTAATGTTTCATGTTTAATGAATAGGACAACATGGATAATTGTTCCTAGACCTATTTCAGATGTCTAGCTGCATGTTTAATTTATATTAATTTAAAATGATGGACAACTACATGTGTATTTAGAAATAAAACTAATTCCATAATTTGAAAACATAAGTACTTATTTTCTAAAATCATGAGAATAGAAAAATTTTATTATCTACACATATGGGTTTGACAAGTAAGGATGAATTAATCCTTGTCAAGTATTCCATTATTTTTTATTAATTAAATTAAAAGTTTTTCTAGAAATTATACCCTCAATTTTTTTTTAAAAAATCTAAGTGGGAGAGGGAATTTATCAAGTATAAATCCCATGGTCTCCATCACTGGTTTGTAGATGTTATGATTAATTTTGTGTGATAGCTTTAGTGTCATCCTCCCCTTCGGATGTAGTTGATCATGGAATCATCAGTACAAACTTGTTTAAAAGAATGTTTTGGGTGATTGTTAGTGTGGGCCACCTCTCCATCAGAGGTGTTTCTCACGGAACTCTTGACCTAGAATTAAGTGATGGTATACACTTAGCTATAAATAATAATATCCTCTCCATCTGAGTCACTATTGTTATTTATAGGATCAAAGCAAGTCAACAGTTTAATTTTACTAGGGAAGGTACATTGCTTGGATAGTAAAATTAAAAGGCAATTGCCTATCTGAACAAATGATGGATAGTATATGGCTTCCCATCGAGTCATACTATCACGGTGTATCAAGTTGCTGGCGGATTCTTTTCAAATATGGTAGAGGGAACCAATATTTTTAACTCGAATCCATAGTAATTTTTTGCCCAAATGTAATTATTTATATTATGTGATTCTCAGGCTTTTAAATGGGTTCTTTCAATCCACTCGCTGTTATACTTAAAGAAAACAAACTTACGGGACCAAACTATATAGACTGGAAAAGGAATTTGGATATTGTGTTATCTGCTAAAGACTACAAGTTTGTGCTTACTCAAGAATGTCCTGAGCAACCTGGTGAGGGGGCAACCGCTGAGGAAACCCAGGCTCACAAGAAATGGGTCAAGCCTGATGAGATGGCATGGTGTTACATTTTGACATGCATGTCAAATGTGCTGCAACATTAGCATCAGTCAATGGCCAGCGCCTATGACATGATGGAGAGCCTCCGAGAGATGTTCGGGGATCAAAGTCGTGCTGCTAGGCAGGTTGCCATGAAAGACTTGATGAACACAACTATGGCTGAGGGGACGCCTATAAGGGATCATGTTCTTAAGATGATATCTCTTCTTAATGAACTAGAGATCCTTGGAGCTGAAATCGATGGGGAAACCCAGGTCGATATCGTACTCCAGTCACTGCCAGAGTCTTTTAAGCAATTCCGCCTCAATTACAACATGAATAAATTTAAATATACCTTAGCGGAGCTGCTTAAAGAACTCCAGGTAGCTGAGGGTCTCAACAGAAAGTTAGGGAGTGCTCTTGTCTTTGAGAAAGGTTCTGCTTCAAAGCTAAAAGGCCAGAAGAAAATGAAAAAGACTCAAAAGAAGGTCGCGGGTCCTCTGCCAATCCAAAGGCCAAGAGGACAACCGAGAAAGCCTAAAGGCAAATGTTTTATTTTCAAGCAGTCAGGACACTGGAAGAAGCAATGTCCGGTTTATCTCGCCAGCCAGAGCAATCAAGGTAAATCTCATTTACTAGTTGTTGAATCGTGTTTAACGGTCTGATCTACCGGTACCTGGTGTGTAGATACGTGAGCAACTAATCATGTATGCAATTCTTTACAGGGGTTCCAGGGAACCAGGCAGCTCAGTGATGGTAAGATTTATCTATATATGGAAAATGCTATGAGAGTAGCATCAGTTGCAGTAGGAGATCTACGTCTTAGTTTTGGTAGAGATAGGATTGTAATATTAAGAAATTGCCTTTATGTACCTTCTATTAGAAGAGATTTAGTTTCAGTTTCTAGTTTAGTAAATAATGGATATTCAGTTCATTTTAATAAAGTAGTAGTTATTAAAGAAAAGAAACATTTTATTTATTCTGGTCAATTGGTGGATGATCTTTATATTATAAATCCTGTCTTTCCTATACTGCAACTTAATGAATTGAATAACACAAATAGTTTGCCACTTAAGAGAAAAGAACCTTCAAGGATGAACCAAACGCATCTTTGGCACTTACGCCTTGGTCATATTAGTTTGAAAAGGATTCAAAGACTGGTTCAAAATGGGCCATTAAGCTCATTGGAAGTAGAGGCACTTGCAGTCTACGAATCCTGCTTGGAAGGTAAGATAACCAAAAGGCCGTTCTCGGCCAAGGGCTATAGAGCAAAGGAGCCATTGGAACTGGTTCACTCTGATTTGTGTGGTCCTATGACTATCCAAGCAAGATGGAGATTTGAGTACTTTGTCACTTTTATCAATGATTACTCAAGGTATGGGTACATTTATTTGATGCGGCGTAAGTCTGAATGCTTTGAGAAATTCAAAGACTTCAAGCCTGAAACGGAGAAGCGTCTAGGTAAATATATCAAGACACTATGATCTGATCGTGGTGGAGAGTACCTCTTGGGAGAGTTTAGGGAATTCTTATTGGAGCAAGGGATTACATCCCAATTGCCTGCATCCCGTATGCCACAGCAGAAACGGTGTAGCAGAAAGAAGGAACAAGACTCTCATGGACATTGTAAGATCTATGATAAGTTATTCGGATTTACCAATTTCCTTTTGGGGACACGCATTAGAGACAACTGCATACATTCTAAACTTGGTACCATCTAAGTCAGTACCTACTACTCCTACTGAATTGTGGACTGGGCAAAATCCTAGTCTGTGGCATGTTCGGATCTGGGGTAGTCTAGCACATGTGCTGAAAGGGAATATAAAAAAGTTGGAATCAAGAACAGAAGTATGTTTCTTTGTTGGGTATCCAAGAGGAACTAAAGGTGGTCTATTTTATAGACCTAAGGATCAGAAGGTTATTGTTAGCACCAATGCCACATTCTTAGAAGAGGACTATGTTATGGACCATAAGCCCAGAAGCCATATTGTTCTAGAGGAAATGAAAGGAGAGACACCGACACATACTTCTTCGATACCATCAGTATGAGAAGAAACATCTCAAGACAGAGTTATCGATATTCCATTACCGCGTCGTAGTGGAAGGATTATCGAAACTCGTGTAGATCCTGAACCAACCATTAGCACGCAGGTTCGTGAACCAGTACAGTGTGCAGATAATGGTGTATTAGGTTTAGAATCTTCACAACGAAATATCAGTGATACACAGACACGGGTTGTGCCTCGTTGTAGTGGGAGGGTTATTATTCAACCTGACCGGTATATGTTCTTGGGAGCGTCTTATGACCGGGTCCCTGATGAACAAGGTACCGATCCTTGTAACTACAATGAAGCACTCCAAGATAAAGATGCGGATCAATGGCAAAAGGCTATAAAGTCTGAAATGGAATCCATGTACTCCAATCAAGTCTGGGATCTTGTAGAACCACCCAATGAAATAAAACACATTGGATGTAAGTGGATCTATATGAAGAAGAGAGGAACCGATGGTAAGGTGGAAACCTTTAAAGCAAGGCTTGTTGCGAAAGGGTTCACTCAAAAAGAGGGAATCGATTATGAGGAAACCTTTTCGCCTGTGGCCATGCTAAAGTCTATCCGGATTCTCTTATCCATTGCTGTACAATGCAATCATGAAATTTGGCAAATGGATGTCAAGACAACATTTCTTAATGGGAATCTTGACGAGTGCATCTATATGATGCAACTAGACAGGTTCATTGCAAAGGGCCAATAACACATATTGTGCAAGCTTAAGAAGTCCATTTATGGACTTATGCAGGCATCTAGGTCATAGAATATCCGCTTTGATCAAGCAATCAAGTCTTTTGGTTTTGATCAATGTGCAGATGAATCTTGTGTGTACAAGAAACATGATAGAAGTGTGGTGGTGTTCTTAGTACTATATGTGGAATATCTTGCTAATCGGAAACGATGTGGGGGTATTATCTTCTGTAAGGGTATGGTTATCCAGAGAATTCGATATGAAGGACTTGGGAGAAGCCGGTCACATCCTAGGGATCAAGTTTATGCGAGATCGCAAGAATAGGATGTTGGGCTTGTCACAAGGTACTTATATCGATAATATTCTTGCAAGGTTTAGCATGCAAGATTCCAAGAAGGGATTCCTTCCCTTCAGACATGGAATTACTCTATCTAAGGATCAATGTCCTAGGACACCTGATGAGATAGAGAAGATGAAGGCAGTTCCTTATACCTCGGTAGTAGGAAGCCTAATGTATGCTATGCTATGTACTAGACCTAACATCTGCTTTGTTGTTGGAATGGTTAATAGATATTAGTCTAATCCAGGACAAGAACATTGGACTACGGTGAAAAATATTCTCAAGTACCTGAAAAGGACTCGAGACTATATGTTAGTTTACCAAGCAGACATCTGTGTACCCATTGGGTACACAGATTTTGATTTCATGTCAGATAGGGATTCCAGAAAGTCTACGTCAGGATATGTGTTTACCCTAGATGGTGGAGCCATTAGTTGGAGGAGTATCAAGCAGTCGTGTATTGTTGATTCCACCATAGAAGCTGAGTATGTGGCTGCTTTGGAAGCTGTTAAGGAGGCTGTTTGGCTCAGAAACTTCCTTATGGATCTAAGAGTTGTACTTGAGGTATAATCGGCTATTGCCCTTTATTACGATAATAGCGGAGTGGTTGCTAACTCAGAGGAACCTAGGGAACATAAGAAGGGAAAACACATTGAGCATAAGTATCACCTGATACGAGAGATCATGCAAAGAGGTGATGTTGAAGTGACCAAGATAGCATCAGCAAATAACCTGGCAGATCCTTTCACCAAGAGCTTACCGGCCAAGACTTTTGATAGTCATGTAGAAGGGACAGGAGTGAGGTGTGTCGCATCATGGCTTTGATTCTAAGTGGGACATTGTTAGGGATATATACTAAAAGCCATGCTTTATGTAGTTGATTTAGTATTCATTTAATAAAATCAGTTAATCCATTTTTATGAGAATCCGTGTGGGCAATATTTTTATTATATTGTTTATTTAATATTATGCATGTGTGTCTTTTATTCTACATAGTAGGTAATTGGTGTGTAGAGTTCAGCTTACACACGGAAGATTAGACCATCGGATCTTGTAGAATGTAAGATTTTGGTTTACAGCCTTAGATGGATTGCACACGCCATCAGTAGGACTGCAGCATGATATTGTAGTAGGTTTGTCTTCACTACGGGAAATGGTATAATTTTAACTCACCATGCTGGTACACTTTGTGTATTAAACGGGACCGACTTGGGGTAATTATCTTTATACTGACTTATAAGATAATTAATACCTCATGACTATTATGAGTGCTTATGCTTTAAATCCTAAGGTAATTTATAGACACGTACATTTGATATTTACACTTTAATCCCTAAAAGGGTGAGATCCTTAAATGTGTCAATATCTCATTGGATTGGGTGACAATATTAATTGTGTGGTGGATATTAATTAATGATGGAATCCATGTCTCAATTTTGGGATTGATGATATCCCCTTTAGAAAGCTTATAAGTTTTGATTATGTCAAACCCTGCAGGTGGATTTTGTATCTGACATATCAGATGAGTTAAGCAGAGGATCTCAAGGAATTTTAAGAGATTAATTAAATATGATTGTCAGTAATTATATTTAATTAATGGATATCTGTAATCTTAACATTGGGAGATAATAAGCATTTAATAACATGGAGCTTGAAATATATTTTTGAGATAAGAGTAGGAGTGCAATTATAATTCTTTAGTGGTATGAATTTTAATTTATGGAAATAGGAATCTGATTCAGTTCAAATTAGGGTTTCCTAATTCCATAAGGAAGCCTATTCCTTATTGACTTCTTATGGTCCCTATCATAGCCTATTTATATGCTTCTTTGGTTCACTCCTCATTTTACGTTTTTCCATCAAGAGCATTATAACTTGGAATAGAAAAGAGAGCGTAAAAAGAGAGAGCAGAAACATAAAGGATTTCGAAGGAGCCCACACTCAGTTCGATATTCTGGCAGCAAAGGAATATTGTAGGAGATCATGAGCTGTTATCGAACTTGTGTTCTCGATTCGTCTACTACATCAATTCGTTTTAGCAGTTTAAGGTAACCCTAGTTCCGCCCTTATAGGCTTATTGTAGTTTTTCCGTAATTTTTGCAGTACCAACTTGTACGCGCTGTCAACGAATTCTGGGAACACAGTTTCCTAACACCATCAACATCACGTACTACCTCATTTAGCACTGCCTGTGGGAACACAGTCATTGTCCAGTAGGCTATCAATAGGGAAGAATTAGTGGCGGCCATACACGAGGAATATGGTCCTCTCATGAGAAGGATGGAGAGGCTGACTTACAGATGACCGTATCCACCTAAGGTTGACCAAGTCAATTTTCCTCAGGGATATAAGGTCCTAAACTTCATCTTGTTTTCAGTCACTAGCAGACCTTTTAATGATTTTACAAATAGTAGGCAAAATAGTTGAAACTTAGATAGTCCGTTTCAGGAACGCTATGTTACTTGAGGAGAAATAAGTTAAGATTGACATGGGAGGAATGAGCATTGAACTTCACAAGAGGTTCGATGGGATTGACTTTCGTGACCTATTTGAGCTGGCCATGAGGGTCACCTGATATGAATGTATCTTGTTAGATGAATAAGAGATGAAATATTCGTCCAAAGGAACGTATTATAAAGACCCCAACTATGAGGTTCACGTGGCTGATTGTAAGCTCGAGGTAGGAGAAGTCGATATCACTGAACTGATTTGTAAATGGTCTATAGTTTGTAATGCCTTGAACAAACCAATCAACAATAACGTGGTAGCAAAAAGATGGCATTTGAGGCTGGAAAAATTATACGTTTTATATCACCATGACCGATCAAATTTTTGATGCCTTTCTCATCGAAAAGGTGATCAAGCTAAGCGATGGTCATCGAGTCCCCAAGGTCGATGATATAAAGAACAAAGAATACTGTAAATGGCATAACTGATGGAAGCATTATACTAATAATTGAATTGTGTTTCATAATGTTATATAGGAGAATGTGGAAAAAGGGAACTTCAAGTTTTCGAACAAGGGTATGGGGATCGATGCTAACCCATTTCCACAAATTGTGGGCTCAAACATGGTGTTGCCCGATCTATCAAAGTTAACACGGCCTAAACCAAAGATGGATATGACAGAAACATTAGAGGAAAGGCCGAGGCAGAGAGAAGCCAAGCATGTGGCTGCCTCACCATAGGATAACCCAAGGGTGAGCATCCATGAACCTTGGAGCATCCATGAACTTCAAAGGACGTACTAAGAAAGAAAAGAAGTAGAATGGAAGGCCGAAATTAAGGCAGCCTGATCTAATACTGATAATCTGATTCTCGATTTATGACACCAACTGGACCTAATTGAATAGGGCTTGTACCTGAGGTACAAGGTTGAAGTGAAAAAAGAGACAATCGGCTCAAGCAAAAGGCCGAGATCAAGTGAGCACCATGAGCCAAGTCTAAGGAGGTCAGTTCATGATAGGCTTATGATGCTGAAACAACAAAGCCAATCCAGGACCGAATGGCTTCCAAAATCATCATCATCTTTGAAAATCGATGCCAGAAAGGGTGGTCAATCAAAGGATAGGCATTACCAGACATTCCCAATGAAGAACAAACCAATGGGAGATTCGTTCTCCTTAGGCATACATTCAAGGTGGTGTTACCACCAAGAGTGGAGCAAAGAAAATGACATCTGGTTCATCACCCAAATTTCCTAGCATAGCCCAAATATACCAGTCTTAGAAAAGAAGGTTTCAAAGGGCAAGATAAGCAGAAAGGGAGTGACAGTACTTGGAGGATTGGGCGTATAATCCTCCAATGTTCCTTCAACCATATGTGCCCAATTCTCCATAACAACAAACAACTGAGGAAGAAATCACGTTTGAAAAAAATAAGGGAAAAGGAGCTATGTAAGCCACCGAGCGCCTGAAGGAACAACTCAGAAAGGGAACGGCTCCAGAATAATCTAAACCTGAGAAAGATGAGGAGACTGATGATTTTTCAAATTCAGAAAACTTGATGATTCAGTTTGGAACCATTCCCAAAGGGTTATCAGCCAATATGGTGTTCAAACTACCAATGTCTTTTATGGCCAAGCTGGATTAGCTAGCGGCCATGAAAGGGGATGCTGTAGAGATCTAGGCCAAGGAGGCAACTGTAATAGAGGAATTTTTATGGAATGGTGAACAAAATATTAAGTTAGAGATAATGGAAGCCACAAACAAAAATGTGGACGCCACTGATCAACAGACCGATCAGCCTAAGATTACAATCTTAAGGCCGAAAGAGTAGCAAACAGTAGAGGGGCCAAAATCAGGAGGGCCCATTAAGGTTCTTTTTGAAAGACCCACGTATCAGATGTCCCAACACCTTAAGCCACTATACGTTATGTGACACATTGGAGGGGTACCCATAAATAGGATTCTCATTGATGGGGGATCTACTATAAACATCCTGCCGTAAATTATGTTAAGAATCTTGCAGAAGTCCGAGTCGAAATTGATTCCTACCGAAATGAATATCCAAAGCTTCACAGGAGCACCATCAAGGACCAAAGGCATCCTACCTTTGGCATTGAGGGTTGTGAACAAAACTTTCATGATGACGTTCTTTATAGTGGAAACATCAGCCGCATACAATGCTTTGTTGGGTTGAGATTGGATCCACCCTGATTATTCTATTCCCTTCACCCTGCACTAACTTCTAATTTTTTGGAAAGGAGATAAAGTGGAAGTGGTAGGGGCAGATACGAAGCCATTCGTGGTACATGTGCAAATTCTTGATGCAGTTCTGTATGAGGATGATATCGGACTAGTCAAATTATTGGGTTCTAGCAAATTTGGCGGGCCGAATGTAGCAACCTTCATCAAAGAAATGCCCCAACGTCTGAAGTCACATTACCATAATCTTAATTAGACAGAAGAAGTAAGGTCGATTGAGATCAATGAGTAGGACATTATCAATGAATACACAACCAATTAAAGTTTAGAGATAGGGCCAACATGGCCAGATGGTTCACATTTCTAGCCGATAGAAGGTTGGGGATCAATCAGAATAATGGGGAGGTAAATTTGGCTGATTACATCTACGAGGAAGAGCTGCCAAAAAAAGAATAGATTCAAATATAGGAATTGAAAATGACCATAGCAAAGCTAGACGACTTAAAGGCCAATGTCTAGGATCCTCTGTTGGAAGTTAATTTAGGAGATAAGGGCGAGAATAAGCCAACATACATGAGTTAGTTGCTGGAACCACAATTTTAGGCCAAATTCAAAGCCCTCTTAAGGAAATATAAGGATTATTTTGCCTGGGATTACGATAAGATGCCAAACTTGTCCAGAGAGTAAGTAGAACACCAATTACCAATTAAACTTGGTTTCAAACCGTTCAAATAGCTACCTAGGCGTATCTTACCAGAGGTTACTTTAAAAGTTAAAGAGGAGATATAGAGGCTCTTAGGGGCTGGTTTCATCTAGACTGTCAGGTATGTGATCGGGTTTCCAACGTGGTTCCAATAGTGAAGAAGAATGGGAAACTCCGGGTTTGTATTAATTTTAGAAACTTAAATTGGCTACTCCTAAATATGAGTACCCGATGCCAATGGTCGATCAACTAATAGATTTGGCTACCAAACATAAGATTTTGTACTCTATGGACGGGCAATTGGGTCACAACCAAATTTACATTGCTGGAGAAGATGTCCCAAAAATAGCTTTTCGGTGCCCGCAGGCAATCGGGACCTTTGAATGGGTCGTGACGCCATTCAGGATGAAAAATGCAAGAACTATCTATCAATGGGAAATGAACTCAATCTTACATGACATGATTGGATGGTTCATGTCCGTATATATTGACGATGTGGTAGTAATGTCTCAGAGTACCATCGAATACTTGAGGGATCTCAAAAGGGTGTTCAAAAGAATGTGGGCTCACATGAAAAATGAACCTACTTGAGTGTGCTTTCGGTATGATAGCAGGGAACTTCCTGTGTTTCCTAGTACATCAGAGGGGTATAGAGATTGATAAGAATAAGGCTGGGGCTATCAAAGCAGCAAAGCCCCCAGCTAATAAGAAGGAATTGCAGAGGCTACTTGGATATATCAACTTCCTCATGAGGTTTATTTCCAATTACATAGGAAAAACCCAAGCATGGACCCCACTACTCAAATCAAGACGGATGAGGAGTTCAAGTGGGAAGACAGCCATTAACAAGCTTTTGAAGGGATAAAGCAATTCCTGTCCACACCTCCAGTTCTGATGCCACCAAAAGGGTAGATGCTTAAAACTGTATATATCGGCCTCTGATTTCTCTATAGGAAGTATGTTAGCTCAGCACAATGAGCAGACCATTTATTATTTGAGGAAGGATTTTAACTCCAATCGAGCAATGGTGCGAGCCGATTGAGAAGTTGTGTTTAGCACTGTATTTTTCATCACAAAATTTAAGAACATATATGCTCCTCGTTTCAACTTACATTATTTGTTAAACTGATGTGATCAAATATATGCTATGAAGACTGATAATGATAGGTCGAATTGGAAAATAGGCCTTGGCCCTCATGGAATTTGCAATTCAATACCGATCACAACAATTGGTGAAGTGCCAGGCCATAGCCAATTTCCTTGCTGATAACTCAGATCCCATTGATTTGGGCGATTTGATCTCATTACTGAAAACACTGAATGTATCTTTGATGCCATGGACCCTTGTCTTCTATGGCTTAAAGACTTCAGAAGGTACTGGGGCAGGGGTAGTTATAATATCACCCAAGAACAAAGAACAAAGATGTCATTTTGGCTTAACTTTAAGTGCACTAACAATTAGGCTGAGTATGAAGCACTGATCATTGGTTTGGAGATACTCCTCGAAATGGGGGCATCATCCGTTCACATAAAGGGTGATTCAGGTTTAGTCATCAGGCATATATCTAGTGAATTCAAGATAAAAAGCTGGGAGATGTGCCCATTTTATTCTATTGCTACTCAGCTTATGGACTCTTTTGATGAAATAAGCGTAAGTTACATAACACAATCTAGAAATGCCAAGGTCGACAAGTTAGCTAAAGCAGGATCCGCCCCATCTTCATAAAAGGGAGTATAAGATTGAATAGTCATAAAACAAATTCGGTCACTTCCATTAGTGGTAAAGAGAGGCTAGTAAACGATAATGAATTCAGTACCGATGGATGACAATGACTGGAGGCTTCCCATCATAGAATATTTGAAACATCCAAATGTAAGACTAGAATGAAAGGTGAGATTGTTTGCTGTCTGATTTATACTACTAGATCGGGAGTTATTTAAAAAATCTATCGAAGACGATGGAATCCTGAAATGCCTAGGGAAGAAACAAGCTATACAAGTGATGGCTGAAGTCCATAAAGGAAGTTGTGGGGCTCATTAGGCTGGAACCAAAATGAAATGGCTCCTAAGAAGATACAACTATTATTGGCCAGACATACTAAATGATTGCATCAGCTACGCCAAGGGATGTCAAGCTTGCCAGAAGCATGGTCCGATTCAACGAGTGCCAGCCAAGGAACTTCAACCCATGATAAAGCCATGGCCATTTAGAGGATGGGATATGGACTTAAATGGAAAAGTACTTCCACCCGTATCAGGCTAACATTGATTTACAATAATTACTATAGACTACTTTACGAAGTGGGCAGAGGCTATACCCTGTAGTGCAGTGACTCAGGCCACCGTAATTAAATTCATAGAAGAACGCATAATACATAGGTTCGGCTTACCAGAAACTATAACGGCCGATCAAGGATCAGTGCTCACAGGGGTGGAGATCAAAGCCTTCACTGAAAGCATGGGAATCACCATCCTCAATTCAACTTCATATTATGCTCAAGCGAACGGTCATGCTGAGTCATCCAACAAGATCCTAAAAGGGATTATTAAAAAGATGTTAAAGGAAATCCCTTAAGAATGGGACAAGCTATTGTTCGAAGCACTTTAATCTTACCGGACATCTGAGAGATCTAGTATAGGAGTTATACCATTTATGTTGACATATGGGCATGATGCCATGCTGCTTATGGAGGCCACATTTTGATCAGGTCGGAGGGCTTTGCAAAATCAGCTCTAGCCTACTAAATACATGGAGGTAAAGATAGCTGAATTAGAAGGACTTGATGAAATCAGGCTAACGGTCTTAGACTCATTGAAGGTGCAGAAATTATGGGCTGCTGAGTATATAATAAGAGGGTGAAGGAGAAATCTTTCTATACAAAAGATCTGGTTTGGAAGGCCATCTTACCCATCGGGGACAAGGATAACCAGTATGGAAAATGGTTGGTTAACTGGGAAGGGCCTTTTGCTGTCCACCAAGTGAAGAAAGGTGGAGTATATAGGCTTCGCAATATGGATGGAGAGGTTCATGCTCGATAAATAAATGACCAGTTTTAAAGTCATACTATCCTACCCTATGGGAGACTATTGCTTTAGAATACAATCTAAGTCCTAAATTATAATACGAGCTGCTTATTAATTATGAGCCCGAATGATCAAAAGCATAGTTGTATTAATAAAGGCTACACATAGCTTCCATTACAAAATAACTACAAGAAAGTAAATACTTATACAGGAATAGAGGTGGCCGACTCAAAGTTTGTAAGCTTCTTTCTCAAGTCTTTCAAATCTTCTCAACTCCAATTCAATCTTGTTGAGCCTTATGGAGCTTTTGGGACCAAATACGGGGGGTTAGAAGGTTGGCTTGTAACTGATCATTGCATTTTTGAGCATCCTGACCAAGCCCAGCTAAGGTAGCATTGATTTAAGTCAGTGCAACATCATTAGTAACGACCTTGGCCTCTAGCTTTTCCAACTTTGCTTTGAGATTAGCAATGGTGGCTTGAAGCCAAGCGTCTCTGGCAATGACCTATGTCCAAGTGACCTTGCCAGCTTCATATTTATTTTTGGCTGACTTATGAAACTGCATTGCCTTCTGTCAGATAGTGAGATGAGTTTCAGCCTCTATTTGAATCAAGGAGGCAAAATATGCCAGGACCTAGCACCTCGAAAGCCATTCTTAAACTTCTTTTAATATACGACTTGCTCGACAGACAAAGCGCGATTAGCTAAGAGTGAGAGCATCATCTATTTCCATGGAAGGGGGAAGAGTGGTGCGATCTTTACTGGCCAACCCGAGAATTAAGTCTTTCGAACGTTGGAGACTGATTAGCGTTGCCGCCTTGGGCTCAAATAATCCCAAATCAAACGCCCCTAGGTCCAGATCAGTGAAGAAATCATCAAAAGACACAAATGGTTTTGGACCTAAAGGGACATCCTACTCAAGAATAACAAAAACTAGAGCCTCGAGTTAATACTTATAGAAGGCAAAAAGAAATAAGTCTGAACAAGAAAAGAAATTACCTGAGCAGGTACTGGCATAGAGGTCGAGAAGTCTTGTAACACGATGGCCAAAGAGGTAGTGGTGATAACCTCATTGCCTGATTGTGGGACTGGAGCTAAGACCGGTTATTGACTTGGCTTAGGAGTAGGAATCAAAATTTTAGCCACTGAAGTTTGAGCACCCATGCCTACAACATGTTGAACGTTTTATCTGATGCTAGGATCGGCCATGGGAGGTTAACCTTCACTACTGGGAGTAGATTATCTTATAATATCAGAAGTCTGGGGATCAGCCATAATGGTCTCTTCTACACTTTGAAGGACCAATTCGGTTGTAGTAGTGGAGTTAGTTGGATCAGTCATATCATCTCTGTCAGCCTAATCCAAGGCTTGCAGGACTATTTGTTCTACTTCATCCCTAGCTATGGCCAATGGTACATCTTCTGGTATGTCCTCACTACTAGAGAAAAGGACTATCTATTCGGGCATGAACCCTCCTGTAGGGTTAATGTCCTGATCTCTATCAAGAGTTAAGGGAGGGATGACACAACTTAGGATCGGTCTTCTCTCAGCAATTTCTTTAAGAATGGCCTCAGCCTGTTCAGTTGCTGTGGGTACTTAAAGAGGAGTTAATATAACCCGTGCACGGGCCACAGATGGTGGGATCGTGGGTGGCTGAAGGGAGAGACCTGTAGGTAGTATTGTCTCTTCAAACGTTTCATCCACCAACTGAAAGAAAACCAAAGGGGGTTGGAATGGAAAATAAGCAGAATTGGTCAGCTTCAAAATGGATAGGAAAGTAAATAAAGTACCTGGGTAGATGGGGTAGTCTTTTTCTTCTTGGCCGGTCCCTTGCCTGTTGCTTTTTTGGGGGCCGGCCTCTTGGATCTTTGCTTTTTTGGGATGCCAATAGGGTAGCGGCGGGTTCATCGGCCTCAATGGTTGATGAAACGGTAAATGAAGGAGCATCCTAAAAGCAGTGCTCTTGAATATCTGGGTGGCCCGATCATACCACCACTGGTCAAATTCTTCTGCAACGAATGGTGTGGTAGAAAATGGATGGAAAGCAAAAGCCTTCTTAAACTTATCCGATCGTTCTTTTATCTTTTTCACCTGTTCATCATTCACAATCAAGCCTCGCTCGACCCAGTCTACATTCACAGTGATGGCCAGTGGTAGGAGAACTAATTGGGGAAGCCCAAACTAATGAGCATAGAGAGGAGCAAACTAATACTCAGCCCCACACTTATTGTTACTTTGAGGGATGCTCGAGCTGAATATAATATCTCTAGCCATCAAGTAGCTGGAAAAGATCTCGTTATAGGTGATTTGGGTGCCTGGGCTCCAGTTGCCAGAGTTGTTGGAGAGTTAAAAAAATAGTTGAAAGTGGAGAGAGAAGAAGGGGAAGAAAGAAAGAGGAGCCCGAGTAGAGCATCCTTCATAGAAAAAGGTAAAAGACTCCTTAAAGGAGTGGGAGGAAGGAACAACATCCACAAAGTGCGAGGCGAAAATGGGAACTTCGGCCAATTCTCGTGCAGCGGGCTGAAATTCGGAAAATATGAGTACAACCAGAGCTGTAAGATCCAGA